>CM045495.1:30163276-30763276 GCA_024704745.1 Rosa lucieae | reverse complement strand
GATTATAAAGATATCATAAACAAATCAAGAACATAAATAAACAAATCTGAAAATTACTAACATAAACTCATTCTCAACAAAAATCCAACTCCAATAATAAAGCTCATCATCAAAATCTGAAATTCAATACTAAAGAGTACGAAAGCAGAAATAAGGGCCATGGATTACACTTTTTGATCTTCAAGGAAGCTTGGAGAACGTCAAGAGAACACAAGGCTTGGCCTTCAAGAACACGAACAGCCTTGGAGAATGTCAAGAGAACACAAGGCTTGGCCTTCAAGAACACGAACAGCCTTGGAGAAGTCCTAAAGCTCTTCACGACAAGAGGCTTTTTCTGAATATTTGGATAGGGTTTTGGAGAGAAGAGAGCTAAGCTAATGAACTATATTTTGTATGAAGAAGTGATGATTTTGGAGTAGAGAATGACTGCTATTTATAGTGGAATTCTCATCTCTTGTGATGCAACCATGGCCAATCATCTTGAGGTGATTTCTCCTCCAAATTTGCTTGATTTTCTCATGACAAAATCTTGATTTTTCTGATCTCTTTTCCCCTTAATGACTCATTGTATATTCTCTGAATAGTGACCAGATACATCCCTTATTCCTCTCCTTTGAATTGCCCTAATATCTTCTTCCAATTGTGCCCATAATGAACTCCTACAATCAAGAAAAATCAGAATTTAATTAGTGTTATAATCAATAGTAAATAAGATAATCATGAATAAATATTGACTACAAACACTCCCTTATATCTCCTTGAATTCTTCCTGATTTATGTGCTTCATCTTATCATTCATGTTTCCTTGATTACATCACTCAAGAGTTCTTAATGGGATGGACTCTCTTTAAAACAAGAAAATCAGAAATTAGAACGTTTAAAAGAAGAAAGTTCCCAAAAACAAAATGGGAAATATTTCCTAAAATGACAGAGGAAAGTTTCTAAAACGACTTGTCCTTAATTTACGCTCATTTTTGCTCTTTTTCGCCTGTTTTCTCCATTTCAGTCCTTGAAGTACCTAAAAACATAAACTGTGTTATAATTATTAATTTTAAGAGAATAACTTAGCCAAATGAGGGAAAATACATATTAAAAACGTCACACTTTGTGCTCCTATCAGTGACTCCCTACTTCCTAACCTATAAGTGAGATGGCATAGCCTCCGCTTCTGTGATTTCAAGTCAGTTCTTGACTACAACTCAGAAGCACTGCGGATTAAATCCTTAATGAAATTTTGTGGTAAAGAGATCACAAATGCGATGTTGATTGAGAAGAATCTCTCTACCTTCCCCGTCTCTACATTGATGGTTGCTAAGAACTATCGAATTGATGTTACTGCAAGACGAATCACAAGGTTTCATAAGCTCATTGGAGCTATGAATGTTGCTGAAGAGCATGACAACATCCTTGTGAAGAACTATAATTCGAGATCCGTGGAAATAGAGCATATTCTGGAATTCAATTATAGTCGAGCCCTAAAAAGAGGGCGCCAAGATCTAAACCCTAACCTTAGGGATACTTCTGGACATTCTGGTCCATATAATCGCTCTACTTGGGAAGGTAACTGCCAAAATAGGCAAACACCGAACCGAAGAGATCAACGTGGAAAGAGAGAGCGAGGCAACGCATCTGGCCATGTTGGTGGCGCCACCAACATTAAGAGCCATCTAAATGATGCTTTCAAAGCGCCTCAATCAATGGAGTCTGAGCAAAGAGATGTATGTTCTCGATGTAGAGTATCCGGTCATTGGGCACACGTTTGTAAAGCTCGTGAAGAAATTGTCACAGCCTACAAAGCATATAGTGAAGCAAGAGAAGCTCACTATGTGGAATAAGAAGATCAAGAAGATGATCGAAGAGTTGAAGACAACAAATCTGGCTGGGATCAATAGATCGTCAATTATGTTAAAGTCTTTATTTTTCCAAGATATGTAAGAGGCAATTGCCATATACTTTGTACGTAGTAAATGTCATTGGTTTAGTTTTTCTTCACATAGGCTCATCTAAAATGAGTGTGATGTCTAGGAAAGTTTTGATCTAAGTGGTACTTAAGCGAGCTTTGCCCTATCGACATCTCTCTACTCACCTGATCATATGGAGTTAGCGAAAGAAGTCAAACGACTATCTTTGTTTTGCATTAGATAGCATTTGGATTAGATTCTCCTAATGGTTAAGAGACAATGATACATTCCGTTGGCTTATAAATAAAATTTCGAGTTCTTTTCATTATGACTCAATTTTGATTATGAGCATATTAGTTTGTGACTACGATGGCTAGGTCATCAGTATTAATTCAAGGACATGGAATAGCCCAAGTTCCCCTTGCTAAATGGCACCTTGATTACTGTCACAAAAACCCTCTACGCTCTTAGGGCAAATCGCACCTATGAATAGCCAATGGATTCCATGCAAAAACGCATGTAGAGAATGGAAATGAGTTCCTTTGCAATACCTCTAATGATTGCAATCAATAGCGCATCTTAAAGAAGTTTATGTGTCTCTCTAGTGGACTCTATGTCACTATTCAAGCTATTAAATCCAATAAATTTACGCGAGAAGATCTCTTGGATTTAGACACATATGGGCTTTGTCATGACAGGATAGGTCATCCTAGTCATGATATGATGATCCGTCTACTAAAAACTTCACATGGACATCCTTTCTCTCGAGCGAAACAAAGCATGAATCAAAGGTTGATTCCTGGACTAAGTATGACCGCCGCCGCTACCTAGGGCACCCGCCTCCGTCCACCACCGGCCTAGGGCTGGCACAGTCCCTATCCATAAATGCCATGGATGGCGTCCATCATGGTGATGACACTCCAGGTGATGCTGTAATCACCAACTTTGATTCAAATACAGTTTCAAATGCCCTGGCCCAACCACAATCCTCATTGGTTGCTTCTAAAGCCTCTCGCTCGTTTACAAAGTCTGTTCCTTAGAGAAATTAGGATTGAGACCATCCTCTACAAAGGACATGAAATTACTCATTATGGTCTTACATAGAATCCGTGGGGATTCTATGGACTAGTTCAACCAACTTGCGGACGTTTAAATATCTCATAATGTTGGTTGACACGCAAACACGCTGGTCACGTGTTGTGCCATGGTCCACCTATAAATGCTGCTTATGCTACACTCCTAGCACATATCATTTGACATCGAGCTCACTCCCCAGATCATCCTATTCTATCAATTGGAATTGACGATGCTAGAGAGTTTACATCGAAGACTTTCGATGGTTATTGCATTGGGACTGATGTTGGACATCACATTCCCATGAACGCACCCAAATAGTCTTGCAAAAAATACTACGATGGTAGTCCAGACATTGGTAATGTGCACCCATCTCCTTATATCTGCTTGGGGTGATGCAATATCGCATGCAGCTATGCTAATTCGTCTAAGACCCATTGCCACTCAATCTACCTCTGCGTTACAGCTAGTGACTGGGTACAAGTATCGTTTTTACACATATTTGAGTGTGTCATTTATGTGCTAATTGCATCACCGTGGTGATCTATAATGGGTCTTTACAGATGAATGGGCAACTACGTTGGATTTGAGACTCCAACAATCGTCCTCCACTTAATGCCCTTGCAAGGCAATCTCTTTACCGCTAGATTTGCGGGTTGTCACTTTGATGAGACAGTTTTCCAGTCGTTAGGGGGAGATAAAAACACAAATGTTCAGTAGGAAAGACAGGAATTGTCGTGGCCTGTCCCCACTATGTCTCATCTCGATCCCTATTAAAGTGTCGAGATCACACATATGATACAAATATACCTACAAGGAAGGACATCCCTACGAGAGAATGTAGCGCCACCCTACACTGAGGTAGGCATGGCGCCAACGCCAAAGAGAGTGGCACTCTGGCGTTATAGGCCATGGCCCCAGCTAGGATGCGTGGGAGGCCCGTGAGTTCGAATGATACTTTGGCACATTCCAATCCTTTGATCATCAAGACTCAAAATCCGTCTCATGAGAATCTTCCGGATTATGGTTATCGTTGGGGGACACCTCAGCATCAGAACCTAGTCTTGAGAATATAGAGCTCTATGAAAATAACACTAGTGTACATGAGACGTGGCATAGAAACTCCATCATAATTGATGATGTAGTTGTGCATTTTGTTGCGCATGAGTTTGTTGAGTCTGATGATATTGAACCACGCTCCGTTGATGAATGAATGCCAACGTAGAGAAATTTGGCCTAAATGGAAAGATTTGATCCAGGTTAAGTTGGATTCTAATGAAGAGGAAGGCTTTCAAGCTAGTGATGCCAACACCTCCTAACATAAAACCTATTGACTAATGGGTCTTCGTTAGAAAGCGTGATGAGAAAAAAAGATGGAAATCTTGCCTGAAGGCACAAGGCTTCTCACAAAACGCCCTGGAATCGACTACGATGAGACATATTCTCTCGTAATAGATGTCATTGCACTCTACTACCCTGTCAGTTTGGTAGTTTCCGAATAACTGAACATGCAGCTTACGAATGTGGTCACTACGTATCTCTATAGGAATCTAGATACGGGATATACATGAAGGTTCATGGTGAACTTTATTTACCCAAGTCAAGTGGCTGTAGACCACAGAGAGCGTTTACAATAAGGTTGAAACGCTCACTAAGATGACTACTTGATTGGGAAGGGATATGCCCACACATTTCCATAACAAGTTTCGGATTCTATCGCGGTTCATGTTGGACATGATTTTCATTGGAAGCCCTTAAAGAGTTAAGGGAAACCGTTGAACACTTGAAATCAGAGTTTGAGATGAAGGATTTTGGGAAAACACAATTATGTCTCAGTTTGGAACTTGAGCATCGTGTTGATAGATGCTTAGGCATTTTGACAAGGTCAAACCTTCAAGCACCCCCATGATCATCAGTTGTCTTGATCCTGAAATGATCCTTTTCGTCTGAAGGATGATGATGAAGATGTGTTAGGGGCAGAAGTGCCTTACTTGAGTACAATAGGCGCATTATTATACTTAGCTCAATGCACAAGACCGGACATCTCATTTGCCATGAACTTGTTAGCTAGATATAGTTTTGCGCCAACGCGACACCATTGGATTGGTGTAAAAGATATCTTTCGATACTTAAGATGTATGATTGATATGGGCTTGTTCTATCCCTACAGAGAAACGATGGATTCAGACCCATCACACACTAGGGATGCCGCCAACACTGGCCTGCGTCCACTATCCCCATCCCAAAACAACATGTGTTTTGGAAGGTTTTGCTGATATTGGGTATCTCTCTAACCCATACAAAGGTCATTCCCAAACTGGTTAAGTGTTCACCATGGGAAAATACCGTGATATCTTGGAGGTCTACAAAACAGACCCTAGTCACTATATCTTCAAACAATGCAGAGAACATTGCTCTTCACGAAGTGGTTTGTGAATGTATATGGATTGGATCCATAATTACGTATGTTCAAAAAATTGTGGTTTGAAGTCTCCCACAGATGAGCCTATGAGCATTTAGGGTAATGCTGCTTGTTTTGAACAAATGAAGCAAGGCTACATCAAAAGCGACAACACCAAGGAAAATCAGCAACAACAAACTCTCCTCAAGATCAAAGTGAACTAGGTTCAATCTGAGGACAGTGTGGTAAGCTTGTGCACTAAGTCATTGCCTAAATTGCACTTTCGAGGAACATGTTGGTAGCATCGTTTGCGGAAGTTATCCGAACTCCCATGACCGTGGTCATAAGGTGGAGATGCAGACATCAGGGGGAGATGTCTACATGTATGGTCTCGAAACGTGAAGGGTGTGTTGTGCTCTTTTTCCCCTTCAACCGAGGTTATTTTTGTCCCACATGGATTTTGTTACTCGGCAAGGTTTTTAATGAGGTAACGAGAGGAGCACCACGTTTGAGCGACACAAGGAGGAGTGTTCAAGTAAATCCAGAATATGTGTCTGGCCCAAACTCGAGGTTACTTACTCTAGTTGAAATAGGATTTATATTAGAGATATTCTCTGAGAATCTTAGGAGATATCCAATCAATGTACGATTATGTTTCCATGTACAACTTTATCTCTATGCTTGTAATCCTCTATATAAAGAGGCTCTTATTATCAATGAAAATACGTCCCAATTTAGTTTTCCTTAAACAAAACAACATTAAAGGAAATAGAAATTAATGGACCTAGGGTGAAGCCCCTAGGGTGAGGCCCCAGGCCCAAATACAGTCAGGCCAAGACCAGGCCCACAACTGGGCCACTGACCCAACTGATTCCAAGGGCCATACCCAAGCCCAGAAAGCCAAGGAAGCCAGGGCCTTCTCACCAGCCATTGATCATCTATATCTTTTATTCTCATGCCATTGATTAATTAAATTCAGAAGAATTGCATCAATATTTGCAATATGCCTCTTCTGTATCTTTATTATAATCATAATGTAATTCAATTTGGTGAAACTGAACTGGTGATTATAAGTGGTTGTCCGTCTAACAATTAATGTAAAGTGACTCCGTTAAAGGAAATATCTTGAACATTTGAGAGAAAAAGTAAATGGTTTATAGTTAAGGGTTTCTTAACTAAAAATTAAATTGAAATGTTGCCTCTTCAGTCTACACTGAATTATGAGTTTTATCTACACTAGGGGTCATCAATTGGCAAGGCAGGATCGACCCTGCCTGAAATTAATAGGCTCGAGCCGGGCCAGGCAAGATCACAACATATTTTTTTTATTTTTTGAGCCGGGCTTTTCTAAAAAATAAAGGCTTAGGACCGCCCATGGGCCTAGGGCCTCACGGACTTTTTCGGGTCGGGCCGAGCGGGGCTTTTTGGGTGGGCAGGGCCGATCCCATTATATTAATATGTCATGTTATTTTGTTAAAAACAATACAAAAAACTATGAAAAAATTATGATTATGTTAATGATTGAACAAAATAAAATACAATATTATGTTAATGATTGAACAAAATAAAATACAAAATTAAAGGAAAATATGGCCTAATGAAATAATTAGTTCAATATAACTACATAAAAAAAAAGGACAAAATACTGTTTACTCCCAATACTTATAGAGTCTCGACGTTTCAGTCTCTGACGTTTCAATTTCTCCTAAAAAGTCCCTGAACTTTCCAATTTCACCAAAAAAGTCTCTGCCGTCAATTTTCCGTTAAAAAGTCCGTTATCTTGCTGATGTGGCACTATTTCAACAGTAAAATGACTATTTTACCCTTACTGACCAAAAAAAAAATTACTATCTTTTCTCTATTTTTTTAATTTGTTCTTTTTTATTCCTACTTTTTTTTTAACTCTTTTTTCTCTATTTTTTTAATTTATTCTCTGTTTTTTTTTTCCTACTCTTTTTTTTTTTACTCTTTTTTCTCTCTTTTTTTAACTCTCTTTTCTCTTTTTTTTTTTTTAAAAAAAAACTCTCTTTTCTCTTTTTTTTTATTTGTTCTCTCTTTTTTTTAACCCTCTTTTCTCTCTTTTTTTTTTAATTTGTTCTCTTTTTTTTCCCTACTCTTTTTTCTTTAACTCTTTTTTCTCTTTTTTTTTTTAAACTTTTTTCCTCTTTTTTTATTTGTTCTCTCTCTTTTGTTTTTTTTTTTTTATTTCTTTCTCTTTTATGTTTACCTCTTCTTCCTCTTCCTCCTCTCTGCTCTTCGGCCTTCTTTTCCTCCTCCCTGATCGCAGCTCCAATTTTCGGCGAGCATCACCACCTCTCCTAATCATTGTTGGCGTGCCCGCCGCTCCAAGCAAGTGCTCGCCATTCCACCATCCATCCATCATCCCCGTCATGCCAGCAAGCATCACCACCTCTCCTAATCACCCCTCTCCATACAGCGGTTCCAAACCAAATCGGAGCACACCCAAATCAAATCAATTCACCTTCCACCTCCCTTTCTTCGGTGCCAAAACTGTTCAAACATTTCTCTCTAAAGGAAAACTCAAATATCTTATCCTCTTCGAATCTCTATTGGCTCATCATCTCAGCAAACCAACACCAAAGAAACGTTATTGACGTCGAGAGAAAGCTTCTGATATAGCTCTGACACCACGAAGGGGCCGGAATCTGAAAGGAAGAGAACCCGACCATTCTGGTTTCCAAGCGTGGCAGAAAACTGGAGCTGCGATCAGGGAGGAGGAAAAGAAGGCCGAAGAGGAAGAAGAGGAAAATAGAAAAGAGAAAGAAATATATATATATATATATATATATATATATAAAGAGAGAACAAATTAAAAAAAAATGAGGGTTAAAAAAAAAAAGAGAAAAGAGAGTTTAAAAAAAAAAAAAGAGAGAAAAGAGAGTTAAAAAAAAAAAAAGAGTAAAAAAAAAAAGAGGGAAATGATGGAAAAGGTCACATTAGAGTGTGAAATGATAAAAAAGTCACCTAGTTTCCCTCTTGATAAAAAGGTCCATTATGAATCATTAGTAATATTAATTTAGTCCTTATTAATAATAGAATGATGATAAAAAAGGTCAGTTTTTAATTTTTTTGATTCCTTATAGCCTAATACATGCTTGGAGAAGCTCTGTGAGAGAATCTTAATATCTACTTCCTCGTGATCTTTCTTCTATTTCCTCTCTGTTAATCTCACTGCATTATCTTCTACACTTTTCTCAGGTTGAACCAGATATCGAAGATAAAATTCCTCAGAGAAAAAAGTCACGGTTCTTTTCTCTTTCGCTCTCTCGAGATCTCAAACAATTTTGATCGGTTTCTTTTGCCGTGATCCGCCAAAACACGTCGTCATCGGCGAGGTTGGAAGGACTAACGTCTCCAAGAACGATGGCTTCGCCGCGATCTGCAACAAGTACGACTGATACGACATCTACAAGTAGAAAGACTCTAACATCTCCGGTGCCGATGCCTTCGCTCGCCTCTACTCCGCCATCGAGTCCGACATTGAAGCTGCTCTTCAGGTTTGGTCTCTTTCTTAGTCTCTCTCGATTCTTTTTATTTGATCTTTGTTTGGTTTCCGGAAAAGTTCGTGAAGTTGAAACGCGATAATGTCATATCCGGACGTAGGTGGATGAAATTGAGTAGAATTTTAGTTATTATTTGGTCCTATTTTTCAAATTGAGACTGAAATTTGAGTAATCTTAATTTGCAGAAAGCGGATCTTGCTTCAAAAGAAAAAAGTATGGCATTTGCAGGTGCTCTGACTGCCAAGATTCGCCGGACCAAGGCTCCATTGCTTGAAGAGGTTCCCAAGTTGCAGAGATTGGCTGTAAAGAAGGTTGGCCTCCACTGTTTGAATCAATTCTATTTTCGTGCTTCTTCGTAATTGTGCATTTCATAAAATTGTTTGATAAATTGATGTTTAGTGCAGTCCTCTGCATATATGCTAGAACTTGTTTAGCGCTGGAAGGTGATTTTGGATGGGTATTGATTGGACAAAAGATGATTGCTTTTGAAGAGAATTTTTGGCAGGTAAATGAATATACATATGTCTATTGATTTCTCCGCTTGTATGCATCACATATCTACATCCTGCTAATTAGCTCATGAATGGTGTGGCCTTCAATTTCTGATGGTCTCCATAGGAAATGGAATTTGTGAAATAACCTACCATGTTTTGTGTTCTAGTTATTAAGGTTGCTGATTAAGAATGTGAATAACTCATCCTATATGGGTAGAATTGTTTGAACTTTGAGTAGTCTGCATATTGGTGGATATTAAGAATGTAAGAGACAAACTGTGGCTTCCAGTTTATTTATTTTCCTGTTCATCTATTTTCCTGTTCATGTATTATCAATTAGCCATTGTTCATGTATTATCAATTAGCCATAATTATTATTTGATAATTATTATATCTCCTGGAATTAAGAGGAAGGTTGTGAAATTTTGCTTGGTATATCATTTTTTTTTTTGCTGTTGTCTTCTGGATTACTAGTTTTGTAAATGTTCTTGTGGTCTTTGAGTTGGTCGTGTTCGGTAGCTGATTTGCAACATCATGTTTATTTCTTCTTGCAGTGAATACTAGTAATGAGTCGTCCACAGGTCCCGCACCGACCTTTCTTCCATTTTTGAAATCCTTTCCAGATGATTTCTCCGAAGGGTTCTCAAATGAATCCGAACCTTTCTGCACTGCTGAACACTTTTAATGCGTGCTATGTATGGAGTGAAGGTGTTGACAGTATCTGTTTGTAGTGTCTTTGCTGCAGCCTTTTCTGGTTCTGCAAGCAAGGTGTTAGATTTGAATGTTGCCGAGACATATATGTGGGCACAAGCATTTAATGACTTACAGAGTAATGTAAATGGGGAAATTAGAAATGTACTTTCTAGTTGTAGAGTTACGGTACTGAAAGAGCTGGAAGCAGTTGATGGTATTGTGAAGCACTTGTATCCTATGATCCAAGATGACGTGGCCCTCGCAGAAGAAGAAGCATTCAAGAATTCTACTTCAGATTTAGAAAGGAAGGCACAAAATCTTTCCCAAGGACTTGATCTTCTGACCAAGGAAGTGGATGGGTTTTTCCAAATCCTTTTGACTGGACGCGATGCCTTGCTTTCTAAGCTGAGATCAGGTGGAGCAGTCTCTAACCGGATGCTGATGGGAAATGTAGAAGGGCAGGTTGTGAGGTGAATAGCAAAGCTAATCTCTAACCTTTATAAAGATGGTTTTAGGTATGTGGCTTTAAGTTTTCTTGTTTTTGTAAGTATACCATCTTGTATGGCTAAGTGTAATCAGTATGTTGTGAGGTATAAGTTATGTTGTATTACTATGTTAGTGGTTTGTAGAAGTATATTGCATTATGTCCTGACGTTTATATATGAAATATGGTTTGGATTGAAATCATGTGAAGATGCTCTGCTACTTTATTTTGCTTCCATTGGTTTTAATTTAAAGATGCTTCATTATTTACCTCTATCAGACTTTTTGATCTTGAGCTTGTCACGCAAATCATTACGGCATGGCTCTTGGTGTTAACCTAAAGCTAAAGAATCAGATGAATAATGTTATTTACACTTTTTGATCAATTACACTATTAAACAATGACATGGATATAATAGTAACTTTGCCAGGACTTGATAAGTGACATGTGATTGATAGTGACTTGGTCAGTGACTTCAGTTACATGATCAGTGACTTGGCTAGTGACATAACCAGTGACTTAAGGTTAACAGTGACTTGACTAGTAACCAAGTAACTGACCATGTCACTAACCAAGTAACTGACCATGTCACTAACCAAGTAACTGTCAGTAGCCAAGTCACTGTTAATCACATGTCAGTAACTAAGTAACTGACCATGTCACTAACCAAGTAACTGATCATGTCACTAACCAAGTAACTGTCAGTAGCCAAGTCACTGACAGTGACTTGAGGTTAACAATGATTTGGTCAGTGACCTCACTCACTAGGGACTTGGGCTGGCCAATGAGTTTACTAGCCAATGACTTGGTCAGTGACATGTGTATAACAGTGACATACAATTTGACCTGGTCAGTGAGCTGACCATGACAATGACTTGGCAAGTGACATATGATTTGGTTAGTGACATGGTCAGTAACTTGGCTACTAACTTGAAATATAGAGACCACCAGGGGTTGACAGTGATATAGTCAGTGACTTGTCTATTGACTTATGATCAACATTGGACATGGTCAGTGACATTGTTTTGGTGAATTCAGAAAATGCCTAAAATCTGAATGTGCGTAAAAGATATATTAAAGTAAAGTTTGATTAAGGAAAACTAAACATAAGTGACAAAAAAAAGATACAAAAAGCTAATTGATCTGGTAATCTGAAGTTTATAATTGGCCAGTGACTTGCATCATAAGCAGTGACCTGGCCAGTGACATATGTGTAATAGTTTACATTGCAAAATATCTTGCAGAAATCCAATTGTGCTTATGTTTCGCAAATGTCTTGATTATATGAGCTCTATATTGCAAAATATCTTTCTTGCTAAGTTTCTTCGAAATCCGATCATCCTTCGAAAGTTTCCATGTAGTATGTCACAAAAATTCCACAATCCAATCTGTTGGTCATAGAAAAATTAAAGTCAATGAATTTGAACAGTATAAAAACAAAGTGACATTTTAATATGTTGTATACTTATGAGGTTTCTTCTTATGAAAATGAGAAGATTATCAGTGACTTTAATAGTTACATGGTCAGTGATATGTTCATGACTGTGACATGACCAGTGACTTGATCAGTAACTTGAGATTAACAGTTACCTGACCAGTGACCTGGATATAACAATGACTTGAAAATTTCAAAATATGTAAGTGACATGACCAGTGACATGGTCAATGACATGGATATATATAACAATGACATGTAATTGCTAGTGACTTGGCTACTGACTTGTGATCAACATTGGACATGGCCAGTGACAGCAAATTTGACACCTAATTCTACAATTAGCACATATCCCACAAAACAAGAACATGTCACAAGTAAAATGAAAACTTTAAAACGCTAATAAAAAATCGTAAACTAAATTCATTTCCAAGCAGTCCACAATTACTTTCGTGTATACAACAACATATGTTACAAACAACAAGTCAATGAATCTTATAGGCAAAGGATTCTACTCTAATCTATCTATGGGTATTACATGCACAGGCAATAATGGAAGGTGAAAAAAAAGTATCACATCATAAATTGAAAGATCAGTCAACGAACCGAAAACATACCGCATAGAGGTCCACAATGAAAAAGAGAGTTTTGTATGTATTCTGCAAGCAATAGATACCATATTGCATATTAGCTAAAAATCTAAACATATCAGATTCAATTAACTATTTCTAAAGCAGACAATTTGGTGCTACGTGTAATGTAATCTAGTTTCGTATGGCACCGAGATAATTCCCCAGGTGAATAGAACCTATCAGCTGGACTCCAGACACCATCCTCTTCCTACAAATGGAGAATTCAAATTCAATTCAATCAACATGAATACAAATGTAATCCAACTGCAATCTTTCTATTCAAATATGAGCGGAACCAATAAATTTAATATCAACCTTCCCAGATGAAATTGTTCAATTTAACCAATATCATCTACAATGTAGCTAAATATAAGAAGGAACATGTATTAATTTGGCAGTAAGGTAGTAAATAAAGGAAAGGATTACTTTATAGTGGTCGTAGAACTCTCAGAAACAGCAGGTTGCGAGAGCGAAACACTGCAACAGTGATCAGAAATCTAATCAACAAGAAACAGAAAGAAACTTACAGTTTCAGTGAGTTAGTCGAGATTGACCGAAGTTAAACGAAGCAGATAATTGCAGCAAAATCTCCAAATCGTAGTCATCTTTCTTGATTTGGCCAGCAAAATGGCGCTAAATTGGGATCGGTTTAGCATTTGCTTTTTCTTCTTTTTCTTCCGAGTCTTCAACTTCGCCGAGGAAGGAATGTTCTTCTAAAGCTTTGTCCTTTTCCTGTAGCTCTGCATCATCAATATCCACATAGTGAGGGTGAAGGTCTTCCATAGCTGGGGGAGAAACGAAGGGTAGGGCTTCACATAGAGATAGAGAGAGAGAGAGAGAGAGAGAGAGAGAGAGAGAGAGAGGTATTCTTGCACTTCTCGTAGAACTATCTTGTCCGCCAGGTTTTGGAGCACCCTCGCCGGAGTTAGAGTAAGACGTCGGCCATTTGGAGCAATTTACAACTCCTCCAGTCGTAATTAGAATTCGCCGATTGAGAGAGAGAAAACAGATTCGAGTATCAAATTCATTTTCGGATCTTCTCCTGCTTTACTCGGAACATGTCTCTTAAGGTTTCGTCAGAAACTTGAAGGCTCCGGAGGGGAATTAGATCTGCAGAGACTGGAAAATGAAAATCGAAAACTAAGAAAATGTCACACAAATTGACTGCAGCGGAGAAAAGAGCTGGCCACAGTCGGTGGCAGATTTGGTAATTAAGCTTAACTTTAGTGGCAGGCTGTTAAGAGGTGACCTTAATTATCATGGAGACATTTGTGGTATCTGAATTATAATAAAGTACTTTAAAATGACCTCTTTTATCATTGTCCCAAAAAATAGAGAACAAATTTTAAAAAAATAGAAAAAAGAGTTTAAAAAAAAGTAGGAATAAAAAAGAACAAATTAAAAAAATAGAGAAAAGAGAGTTTTTTTTTTTTTTTGGTCAGTAAGGGTAAATAGTCATTTTACTGTTGAAATAGTGCCACGTCAGTAAGATAACAGACTTTTTAACGGAAAATTGACGGCAGGGACTTTTTTGGTGAAATTGGAAAGTTCAGGGACTTTTTAGGTGAAATTGAAACATCAGGAACTGAAACGTCGAGACTCTATAAGTATAGGGAGTAAACAGTATTTTGTCCAAAAAAAAATATTAATACTAGAATTGAATGAGCTTTCAGACTGGGCTTATAAGGTCGGGTCGGGCGAGCTTTAATGGGGCATATAATGGGCTGGGCCTAAGCTTTGAACCCTCCGCCCTAGCCCTGCCTCGTGCCCAATGGGCAGAGCCGAGATGGGCTTTGCTGCGGGGCAGGCCGGGCTTTTAACCACTGGGCCAGGCGGGCGCCCATTGGCTTTTGGGCCCGTGAGCCAAATGATGACCCCGTTTGCACTTTGGATTTACTGAGAAAATTTTAGAATATAAGTAGAATTTGTTATGTACTGTTGACAAAAATGAGTTGTTATCTGCTTGCTAATCGTAACTTTCCTGTGGATATTTTCAGGCTCATCAAGTATCAAACTACAGGATGAACAGAGTGGAACAGTGCATTTAGTGGGTTCCCACTGCATCTCTTCTTCTGCTTGCCATTTGAATCACCAATGGACTATAAACTTCTTCCTTACGCTGCTGCTGTACAGTCTACTTTACTGAAATGGAACAACTAAAACATACTGACAGCCAGTTCAACTTATAGGAAATCAACATAGAGAAAATATCATGAGAATTAGTATTGTCGAGATGGTGCATACAGTAGCTTCATATTTGTGCATCTATATTCACTCCCAAGGTGAAAACAAAAGCTAGGATAGACTTTCTTATCTCTTGAAGCTTCACTATGGGATATATTTTTCTCCCCATTGTGAATTGACAGAAATATATATATATATATATATATATATGAAAGCTTACTAGCTTCAAAATCTTCAGAATTAATTGTATATGGTTTCAAATCTTGAATTGTTTCTAGGCTTCGGTCTAGATAAGATTGTACATAAAATCCTTAGTATATATCCTTTTGTGGCTCCATTGGTTCAGGGGTTGCACAGCATGTCCGTATCTAATGATAGAAATGTTTTACATAAAAAAAATAATAATAAAAAATAAAAAAGAATATATATTTTCATCATTGCTGATACGAGTATTTTGATATCCGTTTTAACTGAGGCAACACCAAATTCAGAAAGGAGTTAAGAAACCCTAATGTCTGAGTGTGACTAGACCAAATGGTAGTGCGCAGCTAGAGGTTGTCTTAGATCAAATAAAAACAGCATTTAAAACAAAGTCGCTGTGTGCACTTGGTTCCTCTGCCTCTGCAGTTTCATTTTGCATTTTCTAGTTATTATCTGTTGTCTCGCATTCTCAATTGATGCTTTGCTCATCTGAGAATGTATTTGCCTTCAGTGCACTTTAAACACAATTAAGTTGGTTGCTTTGCCATTTTTAACCGTTGTTATGCGTTGTGATGCTTTCCAAGATATGTTAATTTGCTGTGTAAGAGGTGAAGAATTGTTGTCATTGTTGTCATTGTTGAAGCATATTTGAAGAACTTCCATCATTTCCACATTTTTTAGCCTTCTTCGAATTAATGCAAGTTGAAAGCTCAATATCTAGTATATGTTTGCTCAACTACCTCTTATCTATCCATTAGATAGTTTGGTCCATAGATACTTTTTATTCTTGTTTCTTTTACGGATCCAAAATGTTGGTCATACTCTGTTGTTTATGTACTCAATATATCCCTCTTCTTTTGCTACTTATCCAAAAGATTCTTTGATTTGCAGAACTGGATTTTCATGTAATGAATTTGCCGCAAGTCTGCAAGAGACCTGATTTTGGACACTGGGTAAATACTCTTTCACATTCCAATTGGTGGTTGGGATGATATGAAACTTTACCCTATAGCCTTAAGGCTTCTAAATCACACTAGCTGACCAACAAAATACAAAACAAAGGATAATAAGGTGCTAACGGTTAGTGATAATCACTTGTCTCTCACTCACACTGGAAATACCAGATTTTAGGAGACATCAGATACATTTGGTGAGAATAATTGAAGGAAATCTTTTGCAGAGGTGCCAATGGTAAACCACTATTAACTACACAGTCGTTGTTGCTTAAAACCTTGAGTAGCCTGGGATTGACCAGAGTTTGAGGAAAGCTTCCGCACTTCAAATGAAGGTTGATAACCGGACACATTGGGCAGTTGTTTTGCACTTCCACCATGAATGTTGGAGATCTTCCGAACCCTACTTGAGACTGTTGCACAGTTGGGGCATGATCATTTGTAGTACATTTTTCTTCCCATCCTGAAAAGAGAATTAGCACTTGATTTAATCAGAACAAAAACCCAATTAATCAAACTCGAACTTGTGTGTGTGTGTGTGAAAGAGAGAGAGAGACCATGGCAGAGAAGAGATGCAAAAGTAAGAGACGTCCAGAGAAGAAGCTTGAAAGCTGTTTGGCCTTGCATTCTGGGTTAAAATGTGTAGTTGGAATGAGTTTTTCAAATTTCTCTGCAGCATGGAAGTGGTACATATAGAATAGACAGAAAAAGGAGTGGATGGGGTTGAGTAAGTCACAAGCTTTTGTGTGGTTGTGTAGAGAGAGAGAGAGAGAGAGAGAGAGCGAGAGTCACATGGTTGGAAGAAGAAAACTAGAAAAGGAAAAGGGAGGGGGAGAAGGACATGTACGTTCATGCTTGCTTCCCCACCAAACAACTAGCTTACAATGTTTCACATGGACAACGTCAGAAATCCCAATAAGCTGACAACAATTCCACTGCTAATCTACGATGCAGCACCGCGTACAGACTTAAAAGAGTTAAAGACATCTCTTTTTCCCAGTCCGACGAAACCAATCACATGTGCTTGTTGTCTACCTACAGTCACACGGGTTTGTCTATGCTTCAACTCAGAAACCTTTTGCATGCATTTCAACTCACTCCTTTCTTTTTGTTTTTCAGACTCAGTATTTCACTTCACTTTTTTGCAACAACAACAAAAAAAACAGAAACAAAAACAAAATTGATGTTTAGTCATCCAAATATTAACGAGTAAATAGACTCTAGCAATCATGTGAATGTGATTACATCGGGGAGCGAGAATATGAGAGGAAACGTAGTAGCACGAAAGGCTAAGAAATTGTATAATGTACTTCATAATCTTAGCCACATATATAATTTAGAGGTCTAAAATTTTCAACCTGTTACCTGGATTGTAATAAATACTATAATTTATCAAATACAATTTTTTTTTTTTTTATGTTGTTGATTTCTCCACGAGTCTTGCAGGCTGCAAGTTGCAGCGACATCAGTGGCCGCTGCCCTTTTGGCGTCTTGAATTCTATTTCTTCGGCCAACGAATCAATTAATCACGTTCCATTGCTGTTTAGTATCACACTTCCACTGCTTCAGGTCATGCGGCCGAAAGGGAAATTATTAGGTAGTAGTCCGGGACAACATAATAATTCCTCCTGCCGAAAGCTTACATTTCATGCACAAGAAAAAAAAAAATCATCGCCCACAAATAAGAAATCCTCACATGATATAGAAAATAACCGCACAATCAAATTTGAGTATTTATTCTCAAAAAAAAAAAATAGTATGGTGTAACATATTCTTATTTTTGATTTGTACGCTGTATAATGTTTCTGTGTTCTTAAACGGCCTGGTGTATGTGAGTATATGTGGGAAACTTATCGATCAATTTCTGTTTTGTCAAAGAAAAATAAATTATTCATCGACTTTTATCAATAAAACTGTTGTTTCTATGCAAATACATTATTTCAAAATGACGCTCACCAAAGACGCAACATTAACGCGAGCAATAATGACGGTGTAGACCAAAAAAAAAAACAGAACAAATAAACCCTGCTACCACCCTTGGTTCTTACCGTCTTACGTAGTATATTCGACCATTGATTTTGTTGATCAGATATTCTATTCCGTTTCCTTCCTTACTACATTTTCAGACCCAAATTCCGTTTTCTTTTTTTCCAATTTTTCAGTGAAATCAAATATACGATCAACTGCAAATACGTACGTAATTCTAATGAGCGTACAAGGTTTGCCACACGTCAAGTAATCCGGCAAATTACGTAATAATTAGCTGTGAACCCTGTTACATGTTAATTCAGTCCGAGCTCTTGTTCTGAATGCTTTATTCACTCAATATGACCGTCTCGCTAATACTACGCATGTCTTGAGATAAATTTCAGACAGGTATGGGTAAATGAGAAAGTGAATGAGCTGGGTAAATGAAACAAAAAGAAAAGAAGTCTGAACAGATGGGACAATAAGGTAGTCGAGGGAAAGAGCGGTTGCTCAATGAATCATGAAAATACAAGAACAATAGTATACAAATCACTTTTCATTGATGACATTTGAATTGTTTTTCACAAAGTTATGTAATCATATGAACAACAGGATCCCTAACCAATGGCGAATTACAGAATCAGGACAAAATGAGCTAGGTTTGACAAAAGTACCCAACTTTTTCAGCAGGGTGAAATTAAATTTTGTTATGAGCCTCAACGACATCTTGAAATTTACACGACCGGACCAAGAAGAGGAACCAGCTTGAGCAAAAAACAGCTGAATCACTTGCTTCTTGTCACATCAATCTGGGTACCAAGGATCTCACCCGAACATATTTTACAACAAGAATTTTCTGCATAAAAGAAGGTAATATAAGTACATAAGCATTTCAAAAGAAAATGGCTGTACTAACTACCAGGTATGCTCCTTTGTTGGAGACTATTTTGGCTGCAGTATCATCCCTGGTCATTAGATCAATTTGAATGTACTGTCTTTTAACAAGTATGTAGGGAGCATGCCTGTATAAGTGTGTGATCCTGGTTTCTTGATTGCAAGTTTTACATAATGGACACTGCATGTCTGTGGACACAGATCACAGACAAGATGCCCCAATTTATTTGCAGAGATAATATGAACCCCAAAGACAACATAGAAAGTGACCCTTATTTTATGATGGTTGGAGGAACCAAGTATATCTGTATGTATTATTATTAACAAAACTGACCTCAAAGACTATTGCAGCAGTGTTCTCCTCAACCAATAAAATGAGAGAACATATCTATAGGAGTGAAAATCTAATGACCTTTATTGTTTAACTATTAAAGAGGCACCTTTTTGGTGAGGACCAAAGCTCAAAAAAGAGGCCTACCTTGAAGGGATTCGAACCCCAGATCCTCTCCCTCCCTCCCTCTCCCTCTCCCTCTCCCTCTCCCTCTCTCTCTCTCTCTCTCTCTCTCTCTCTCTCTCTAACAAAAGCACAGGAAAGACGTCACATCTCCTTTTACCAACCTCTCTCTCTCTCACACACACACACACATCAACAATGTGATATGAATAAGCAAAATGCTAGAAAATCCGGTCTCTAGGGAAAGGTAACAAAAGCACAGGAAAGACGTCACATCTCCGTTTACCAACCTCTCTCTCTCTCACACACACACACACACACACATCAACAATGCGATATGAATAAGCAAATTGCCAGAAAATCCGGTCTCTAGGGAAAGGTAACAAAAGCACAGGAAAGACGTCACATCTCCTTTTACCAACCTTAATCATTCTCCTGTCCAATCTATTAATTCACTGCGAGACGCATAAAGCTTTGTCCCTCGCTCTTCTGAGTCAACATCATTAACAACCCCCCGGCATCTCGGAAAACCACAATAACATGCAAGTTGTTCATCAATTGAAAAAAATCTGTAAAATAAAGGAGAAAGTTAGCACCTGAGATACAAAAGTAGAAACTGCAAGCACAAAAAGAATCGAGGATAACCTATAATCATATGTAAGTTCTTCCCATCTTTTAATGTCTCTCTTTGCAAATATAATTATATGCTCGTCAGAATTCACACTTATGACTCTTGAGTAGCAATTTGGCTGCAACCAAGAAAGGCGATTCAGGTCAGGAGAATTAACCAAATATAGATATGGAACTCACTAAACATGATTGTTCATGAAATTCAAACGATGCATATATAAATTATATCTTTCAACCATATCTAAAATGGTTAGACACGTAAGAAGTGCAACCAAAAGCTGCAGGTGAACGTAGAAATATGCAGGATCAAATTGACAAATGAATCCACAGGTCTTAAACTAACAGCAAAATCAACCAGTTTATGAAACTTCACCCAAAAAGTAAAAACCAGATAAGGAAGATCAGGTCAGATTATACGCACTTCACAAGAGTGATTGATCAGGTGAGCAATGCTTCCAGCCCGTGTAGCATCAATGACTCGTTCATCATCAATCCGGAACATATAAGTCCCAGCCCCCTGCATGGGAAAAGTAAAACTTTGAAGAGACATCTCTTTCTCATTTTATATGGAAGTATCAAAATATGTATAACTTACTAAATGATAAATATGGATAACAATATGAATACTAGAAGATCTTAGTAGAACAAAATATGCTTCGTAGAAGCCTGAATCTTGGGGAACAACTTAGCACTGATTCTTAGTTGTGACATTAAAGTAGTATAAACACAATTTAGCAAATTGATGAACAAATCAAACCGATAGAAACTGCAACTATTTGTTCTTTTGGATCAACTGAGTGTATAAGATTAGACTCGGAAGCTTAAACATACTCGTGGGATACATTTACAAGTCTAGTAATTCCTTACCTCCAAGTACCTTCTACATTCTAGTACATTTATATTTAACATCTAACAATACAAAACAAAGACTAAGAACAGATTTCTCCCATGCACAACTGGGAGCACTTGATATGAACGATACAAACTAGATCTCCCTCTCCAAATTGTCCGAAAAGTGCACGAGAAGATATCTCCCAAATCAACACTGCAATGCTGTAGGAAGAAGTACTTGCCCGCCATGAGAAACTTAAAACCATTAAAGAATTGTGATTACCTCCAGCTCATAACCACTGAAATACCCAACAAAGCAAAAGTTTCAGAATGTCTTGTCTTCGTTGCAAGACAAATAGTCAATAACCCATGAATTATTTTCCTCACGACACCATACATCAGATCAAACCTTCACTTGACTCCTTAATCCAACTTCATCATGAAAACCTCACCTTCTTTATATATAATATAAAATTAAAATTTAAGAAAAAACTAAAGTTTAACTTGAAACACTAGTCTCTTTCATATTTCCTGTCCCCTTTTCTCATCCACAACTCTATATATTGGTATGTGGCTCATTTCCTGCACATCCAAAATTGTAGCAAAATCTATCTTAGCTTAAAAATTATTCTCCTCGTCACTAAGCAAACAAACTCCTCTTCCAACTTGTCCAACCTCAAAACCCATTCTTATAACTCCAAATTTACCAAAACTCCTTATTTCATATATTTATCTCTCCCTTCAACAACTTCAAATTCTAGGCCAACAGAAATTTAGGAGTCAACCACCTTAAAAGCTCACAGCCAACCCCTCAGATCCTTCAACATCAACGGTTTAAAAATTTAAACAGAAGGAACTCCCAGTAGTACCTCATACCAATAATACAAGTTTCTGCTTTATCCAACAAGCATATACAGGCATATTCCTCTTAATGAGGCACCCATAATAAAAAATCTATTTGCACTCCTATGGAACCCATAATCAATTCTTCGCTATCCTATGAATAATAAAAGTGAAGATCACTCAAGAAAGCATCAAGATGACTGCTTTAATATCCCTTTAAGTACATCCACGTCTGAGAATATAACTCGTCCAAGAAGACTTGCAGTATAAGTCAGTTAATTAGTCACATTCTACAGGGAGTTGATCCGCAATATCATTTAACAGTAGTCTGTGTGGCAGTGCCATACTAGCGAGCACAGCGCCATGACTAAAGAAGCAAGAGAACCGCAAGATCAAAGGGAGTTAGTACACGACAACATCCTATACAGCATAAAAATATAATGCATGCTCCAGTGATTAGGGATCCACAAAATAAATTTGAAATGTAAATCTTGTGGAGTTGAAGGTCATTAGAACCAAAATAATGCAAGATAGCATCATATGTTTGAATGATCTCAGCAATGACTTTTTATAATAACTTACCACCAATGAATTATATATGAAGCGCTCTCTCCTGTCAGCTATAGGAGGTCTGACAAGTTCACCAGTGTACTCAATCACCTGCAAAAGATGAGATAAGCATTCCATATTCTTCTCTAGGGAATTAGAATGTACAAAGAATGTTATTATACCATGTCCCCTGCTCTATGTGGGTGCTTCGCAAATATACCAAATCCATGAATTCCCGATTTTCCTAATAAAACAAGTCGCAAGAAAAATAAATTAAAAACAACAACAATAAGAGTAATATATAACATTGAATAACATGGCAGATCCATGCAACTGTCCAAAAATACATAAAATAGAAACTAGTGGAACTAATGCTAAATTCAAGAATCCTTCAGCATATTTATTTAATAAAATTCTGCATCTTATCTAAGAAAGAATAATAAAACACAGGAAATGTCAAAGTTTATCGATTATTAGTTAAACGTGACAAGTTTTTTTTTTTGTAAAAAATCAATAGAACAACAAGCATCTGCAACTAAACATATCCATTATGCAGGTATACGGTAGAAGCGTAGAGTGATTAGCTTAAATCAGATTTACAATGTCTTAAATGCTAAGAACACATAGGCAATTAAATTTTATTCATTACTAGATAAATTTCTGAAAATCAATAGAACAATAAAAATCTACAATTAAACATGAGTTATGCAGTTATACTACAGAGCCTCAAATCACATATACAATTCCTTAAATGCTCAAAATGTACAATAAAGACCAAGGTATTGAGTACTTGCTTCAGAATATAACTATATCTTACCAAACGCTAGTCTTTTTCGAAAAGTATCCCTCATGTACTTATACTTCTCAGGCATAGAAAGTATATCTGTAGGAGCATCAAGTTGAGAAGCTTTCAGCCTCAGAAGCCTAGAGCTGAACTTAGAGCCAACAACACAATTGGGAGGCAGTGGATTGCTTGACAATTGGTGTTGGCTGTACCCACCAACTAAGTAAGGTTGGTTCTCAACAAACAAACGCTTTAAGGATGCAGCAGCTATTGCTTCAGGTTCTTTTCTCCCTCTTCTACAGGAGTAATTGTATGGCTCTGTTGAAAGCAGAGATTATAAAACAAATTAATTAATTTCATAGAATTGAAAAACTAAACAACTGGTGCTGAGAAGCTGTGGGGATTAAATTTCAGGCATCAGTATCATAGACGTCCTGTTCTCAGAAACTATTTTCATCGGGAGGAATTCAGGGTTTTAGTTCTTAGCTCTAATATGTATTATTTAGCTCTGACTAAAAACTGACGGTGTCAAACCCAAATACACAGTTTACCAATTCAAAGAATAATAAACTACACCCACACCTCATGGAGTGTCCCTAAATAAAGAAAAGAGTATTATAATCACATGACATCTGTTATAAGAATAACAACAATGTCAAAATGATTATGATTCCCAGAACTGGTCTAGCACCAGTATACACACCGCATACCACCAAAAGTGGAGAAACGTTTTAATTTATCTGAGTGTGACATAATGAGCATCAGGAATAAAAGTAATATAACTCTTAAGATAATACTGATAAAGCATAAACATACCAGTACGAGCACATCCAGATGGATTAGATGGTGGGGTGTAGTCTGAACATTGGCGCACAGTTCGGCCAATCCGGTCACCAGCCGCAGAACGGTCATTAGATGGCTGCTTATGCTTCTTGCAAAAGGAAAGAAAGCGAATGCATTGGCCTTCTTCATCATCATCTACTGAAAGTAGATGCAGTCTCTCTTCGTCCTCGAGCTTTGCATTTATTAGAGAGAGAGAGAGAGAGATACGTCAACATAAACACTTCATGATGGATTTATTTGAGGTAAAAATTGAGCTCATTATTTACCCAAAAAAAAAAATAACATAAAGCAAGCTACTAAACATGAATATAACATAAAACCATTATGTAGAAATGAGAGAAAGACTACCTCAACACAAAGACCAGCAGCTCGTGCACAAAGTGGATGATATGCCGCATAACAAGTATGGTTTGAACACTACAAAAAAAATTAACACAAAAGTGAAAATCCAAAACAGCACATTATCAATTTTGATACAAAAATATAAACATTTAAGTATGCCCCAATAGATTAGAGAAGAAATCAATATGTATTTAAGTAGTCCAAAATACAGCAGTGATGCTGTCAAAACGTATGCATCAATATGCTATATGAAAATCAACCAAATTATAGCACAGAAGTAACACTTATCACACTAATGTAAGGAAAACAAGACACTCCATGATGATACTAATATAACTGGAGAAAGTTTCTGTGAACGCATTTTGTTTTTTCTCTTTTTATTTATATCCGCAGCATCTCTCAAAACTGCTTCACAGATCCAGGCTCGAAACTGGGGCCCTCCTGTCAAACTCTACAATATTTCTGGGAAGTATGGACAGAGCTTCTTTAATGGCTTCATGGCTTATGCCTCGAGTTTTTGAAGTTTTCTCAACCTATTCTACCCCACAGCTTAGCATATTTACTTACGAGCCACACCCCCTCCAGCCTCAGCCCAGCTATCATAATAATTCTAGCACCGTCCCAAACATGATTATGATGAACCGAATTTAGTCACATATACTTTCTCCACCCATTAGCTTTCACCTGTTGTTATTTTTTCCCCCTGAATTTAAAATTTAATTACACTACTGTAGTACACAAAGGATAAAGCTCAATAAACAGTTCTATATTGACAGCACAATAATTCCCCCAGACACTAAAGGTCAATATTGCAAATAAACGCCCTTAGGGTTACCCCAAGTGGTGAAGGGGAGTTGGGAATTGAGTTACGACTAGGTTAGATCAGGAGTTCGATTCCCCTCTAATGTAACAAAAAAGAAATATTGCAAATAAACCAGTTGAAATTGTGGTTATAATAAAACACAGCACAGTGACAGCATCTGATATGAGCTTACTTGAATACAGGCTCCATAAGAAACACCACAGATACTACATAACAGCTTCCAACGATCCTGTTACAGAACAGATGATCAGTAAAAGCAGATAAACCTCACCACGAATGCTTTTGGTGATTTTGTTTCCATATTACTAAAAATAGATGAGACCAATACCACAAACCAATCCTTGGAATTAAAATAAGAAAAGGTTGAATAAGCTAATGAAAAACAGAGCGAGTGAATAACAAACAAAGGAGGTGAAAGTGGTGTGCAAATAAAGTAAAAAAGTAATTACCTTATTGATTCTGCTCAACCCATCAATAGGTTCCATTCTCTTGATATCAGATAGGCAAGTTTCTGGAGAATTTTCAGAGCATTAACAGAAAATATAAATAAACAGATGAATAAACAAATATGAAAACTGTTCTATCATGAACCTGGTATCCATATGGCGCAAGCCAAATGAGCCCAGCGCCCATCAGTTGTAGGCTTCATTGCACCCCCTAGAGAAATATCAATTCAATACTTTAGCGATGTAAAACCCATGGAATTTCAAAAATGGAATCATAATGATATCTAACTACCTATTACAGGACAAAGGCAGCAAGGTGGTGGAGGTTCAGGAGCTCCAGGCCGGCATAAGTTGCATAACCATAGAACACCACCAACAGGTTCCAATTCTCCATAGCATCTTGCATGGACCTAGAAAAACATTACTACTTCTGGTGAAATTGAGAATCAGCCACAAATAGATGGAGCACAAGAATACTTCAAGAATAGTAAAAATATAATATGGCAGAGAAGAAGCATTTCAAAACCCTATACCAAGAACCTTGGTTTACTAAAGTGGGTACAACCAAAACAAAACTATACTTAGCCAGTGCAGAAGTTATGAGATCCCCAAATCTGAATAATTGAAGAAAACGCTTACCATCATTCTGCATTTGTCACACTGCAGGAACAGGTTATTTTCGTACTCCTAAAAACAAAACATCAATTAGCTAGCCAACCAAAGACATAATTACATACATAATCAAAATCCGAAAAACAAAATGAAATGGAATTTGGCAGTAGGGGATACAGTTTAAAAAACTGCCCCACCCCACCAAAAAAAAAAAAAAAGGAAAAGGAAAAGAAATTTAGCAACTTGCAGGAAACAAAAATTAAAAATATATACACACACACACTGGTATTACAAAATGAAACAAATATAAGCAAACAGGAAAATAAATAGCCAAACATTGTACAGAAGCAAAGACATAGTATCACTGATATAGTCGGTGAAGGTGAAATAAACAAGCTTCCACCTCATCCATGTGGCAAACACTGCATTTATCAAGGTCTTTCCAGTCCACACGAACTGGTCTGTAACCAACAGGAACATCTCGATATCTTCTAGAGGTTGACTTGCACTTGGCTAATTTTGAAGCATGGCTGGATTTTAATAACCCCTGCCAAATCCCAGATGTTGCTTTAGGATAACAATCGAGCAATATATGCAGAAGCAGCAATTAAGAAGATGACAGCCAAGACAAAATAGCAAACTAAGAAACTAATAAAAAACAATAATGAAATGAATAATATATATGTATATTACACACACACACACGTATGTATGTTTGTGTGACATTTACAGACAGGCCTATATGTGAAAATGTTATAATGTCTTCATGTGTTCATTCATAATCAAGCATCTATATCCCACGCACATATTGTTGGGACATGGAAGTTCAGCCTAATTAAATATTGTTGTTTTGATACTTGATTCTGATCATCTGAGAAAGCGGTAGAAAACTGATGGGCATGCTTACAGAATACAAGTTATAGTAAATATTTAAGAGAAGATGTTAAACCACTCAACCTTATTATTATTATCATCACTATGTAATGAGAGTTCAAATATATTACATTAACTCAGCAGACTATTTATCAAGAAAGTAAAGATGCCAAGTTTTGATTTAAGGGGACCCAGATTAAGAAGTTCTTTTATTATTCGAAGCATTTTAAAGATTTTATATCGGACGGTAGTCATTGAGGCCAAGTATAATGACTCGGTAAGGACTGGATTTACTCCAAGTTGGCTGACCAACCTTGCCGATAAATTCAGCATGACATCCAGAATGAATATAATTTTTGAAATTTAATAGATACATTTGATATAATAGTTCTAGAAATCGTATAAAATATGCCACATCTAATCTCTTGACAAATATAGTATATCAGAATAAATTTAGTGCGAATGTACAGCTGGGCTGAGGTACCTGTATAAGTTTTGCAACTTCAGGTTTAGAGAAACCAAACATCTCAGAACCAGATTTATAGAGCTTTTCTAATCCATCATCAGCATTAGCATCAGAATCATCAAGAGCACTGTTTTGCATTTTCCTTATCCTTTTGTATATTTTATCCCAGCAAGCCGACGGTGTCGATCCCTTGAACTAGAAAAGAGGGGAAGGGGAGAATAATAACAGTACAGAATCAGCATATCTTGATTTTATATAATTTAATTTCTTGTATTGTAAAGATAATGACTTGCCCAAAACAGGAATCTTAGTGCAAATATTGAAACACATTACAAGACAATATGTGCATCTATTGCAAAAACAATGGCAGTGCCCCATAACTAGAAAGAGGGTTTGCACATTCCATCCCACTGAAATGGATAGTTGTTTCCGACTCTGGATCACTAGTAATGAAAATCATCGCCAAAAGACACACTAGTAAATAAACCCACCACTGCAACCGCAACCACCATTTGCCCCCATAGAACTCAAATAATACTTATCCCTACAGAACAAATTTTCAAAGCCATGACTACATAACAATCTCTCCCTACTAAATGGCATCACCTCAAACGAAATCATGCTTAGGATAATCCAACATATAGCCCAAAGAAAAACTGTTCCTAAAACCATAGACAACACAACTATCATGTCTAATCAAACATGAATTGAATGTATACCATCCTATTCTGTATACAATCAAGTCTTGCTCGCAATCTAAGATACAATAAATACATTAAACATCTACAGTCGTCAGCAATACATAAGTAAATTTTGCAGTAGAGATATGAACAAAGTGCAAGGAAATTAAAGAAAGAAGTACATACAATGTCTGACACTAAAAACTAAAACCAAAGAAAAACTAACCTGCTCTCCAGTGTCTATTGAGACTTGGAACAGAGGTCGAATTTTTGATTCAGGATCTCTCAGTACCTCCATCTTATACATGGTACATACACTCGGATCTAACCAAAATATTAATGCGAGATTATTACGAGACTGATGTTATTGCAATAAAGAATATCATAGAACTATAGAGAGAGAGAAAATCAATAAATGTATAGTATATTGATCACATTTCACCTGTTATTGAAGTAAACTTCCTTACTGCAGTATAACCTTCAGGCCAAACGTATCTCTCATCCTGAAAATATTTTGATTCCCTCACAATCCTTCCTGGAAGAAAATTCCGTATGATGAGTGAGTAGAATAGCAGTCACAACTCACACAAACAAATAGGATATATCTCTTCATAACAAAGTTAGAAATAAATAAATATATGAAAAATATCATATAAAAAATGTTACTGCCCAGAAGATGTCTGAATCAACTAAATAACAAATAAATAAAAATGTGGTATTGTTTCCTCCTACCAATTTTTTTTACCTTTTATCTTTCTAATCAAGGGGTAGGCAATACAGGAATAGTATCATTCCCTCATTGAACCCCACTGCCCAAACTCAAATTGAACCCAAGACCTTCCCCTATATAAGGGGAAGATGTAGCAATTTGGCTACAGGAATGGTGGTGTTTCCTCACTCAATACAATCCAGAAAAAACTAGCTTTCAATAATAAAAAAATGTGGATAATGCATGAGAACTTTAACTACTAGTCCTGGCATTGTGGCATCTAGGAATGTGGGAGCAGTACAATAGTACAATGCCTTACCTAGTCTTATTATCTGCAGATCCCCCATCACTAACACAGAAGTTCCAAGGCAATCCAGCGACCTTGGAATCATGACATCATCCAGACATCCTTCTCCTGAATCAGTGCGCATTCCATCCTCACCATTTTCACTTTCACAATCATCAACGTTTATTCCTTTTTGCAATCGTAGCATTCTTCTAGGAAGCTTTTGTTCACTGAGATACCTGATGAAAAACACAAGATATGCCAGTTATGCAATAATTAAAAGGTTCTCATACTACAGTGACAAATGAATCAGAAAATAAACCTGTGCTAAACCCTGAATCTTATAATTTTTGGAAAAAATTGAATCAAAATGAACAAGTATTGTAAAAAGACCTAGATGAATATGTATGAACAAGGAAAAAACCAGCACAAAAGAAATGAAAAATATATATATATATACTTGAGGCAGTCGTGAAAGGTACTTAGGGTTACGGGAGTACATATCCAAGCATAACTTATCTAAATCTCATACCCTACAAGTCTATAAGTACACTCGATAATGTCTCACAAACAGAAATTCAAACATCTAAATAATTCAAACGACGGGAAAAAATGACTCGTGAAAAGTCGCCCTCCAGGTATATGCCAATGTGTTCCAGCATGCAGACATAAGGTCACAACTACAAGAATCAGAACAAACCTGAGTGACTCACAACTATAACAAATAACAGCAGATACGTGAAAAGACTCAGAAGGATCCCAATTATGAATGAAAGATACAGTACAAGGATTTGAGGGCAAACTTCAAGAACACTATTTTCTCATGTTGTCATATTAACAAATGAACTATGCATCATGAAAAGACTCAGAAGGACCCCATTTATGAATGAAAGATATAATGATTCAGAAAGTAAACTTCAAGAACACTATTTTTTCATGTTATTTTAATGACACTGAACTATCGTATTAAGATTACATTTTCGCTTCTTCCAAGCTTTTAATAAATCGAGACTTCCTGCACTTCAAATGGAATGAAGAAAGAAGTCCTTTGAGAAATGAGATAGCCTGCTTCACTTTAATCCTGTATCAAGTACAACACAAAAAGGATGCTGTCAGATTAAAAGTATTCTGCAATTATTGGCACATCAGATGCATGAAAGCCCTTATATGTCAATGAATCTCAAACCTTGCAAAGTCATGGGTACCAAAGAATTGCACTGGAACTGATCCTCCTACCAAAGTTTTACTTAAGCCTTCACGGTCACCAATAAGTGATTCATCCACAACAATTGCTGGCCACATAGCATAGCCTGCACTAAAGCAGTTAATAGTAGTTTGAGAAATCAAATAATTGAATGCGAAAGTTGATGCAAAATCAAAGAAATAAAAACTTTATGTATCACCGTAGTAGAGACATATGTAATTGAAAACTTATCTCTATGATTCACTGAGACCTGAGACCTAATAAGTCTACACTTGTAGCCAAACAACCATCATGGCAGAAAAAATAATTCTCAGTTTTACTCCTTTTAGCAATACCAAAGATTGAATTTGAATATATCTTTAGAAACAAAGAAAACTTTACTGGGCATAGAACTGATTTTAATGAACATTTGCAATCATCTTATATCTTTTATTTCTTTCTTATCAACAGAAGATTCTTATCCAAAATACAAAAAGCAAAAACAAGAAAGGAAACTATTCACTTGGAAAGAGACTGTGGATTTACATCCAGTCAATAGAAATATGAAAAATAATAGTGCGCGAATACTGAATACTGTCTTTGTGTTGAATAGCTCCATGGAGATTTGGCCTATATTGTCGTTTATCTTTTGGAAGAACATCAATGTTTTCAAAGAAAGAAAATGCTATTTACCAATGAATATTAAATCTACCTAGAGCTAAACCAACAAATTGGTATGAGACCCAAAAAACAATCACATCTTAAGTTCATGTCTATTCCAATAAAAGAGGAGCTTCCAATGCAAATGCATTTACATCTTCATCTACTATGTTTCTGTGCCAGTATCTCCTAAACCATAAGATAGCATTTCAAAGAAACCGAAACAGTATATTAAGCACGTACCAGTAAGCTTGGCCCAGATGATATCCCCAGGCTCTAGTTCCTGGCAGTCATCCAAACTCGCTGCTAGCACAACCATCTCATTATAATCATACACGTCACTGTCCAGATTCTTGAGACTGGCACTCAAATTCAAACTCTCCATTTCATCCCGAGAAATATAAAACTTAACTCTCTCGTTTGAAAGAATCAAATCTTCCTCATCACCATCTTCATATTCAACCTACATTGTAAAAGTCAAACATTATGGGTCCAACAAGTTTCAAGCCCTAAGTTTTTACTGTTGATCCTAAAACTGATGGAGGCGAAAAGGAGAGAGGCATACATGATGCTTAGTACTGTCAGAGTTGTATCCCACGACACGACCGGAATATGAATTAGCATCCAATGGCCAATAAACCTGTACTCAAGAAGCACATTTTTCAGAATTTCCTAAAAGCACAGCAATGCTATGCTCAGATCCTCAAGAATCGAAACAAATGTCAAAAGAGCTTACAGAGTGCTTGCCTTGCATTGTAATCCAATAAAAGTTTTCGGATCAACGCTGGTGAAACTCAACCTGTTGACAATCACACACACATTACCGATAGTTTTCTGGAATCAAAGACTGGTTTATGAACTGAAACCCTAAAACTGACACACTTACCCGACCCATCTCTTCACGGAAGGTGGAACCTTATCGGCGTTAACAGAAGAATTGCGCTTCTTGGAGCTCGATTTCGATTTCTCAAGTTTCTGATTGCTGCTGCGACACTCTCTCAAACGAGGCGCGTCCAATGTACGCAGAACATCAGAATCAACCCCCAATTTGACTAGCTCGCTACTCCCGAACTTCCTCCTCTTCTTCTTCTTCTTCTCCAGCAATCTCACATACTCCTCCCCATCGACCTCTTCCACCTTGACGGCCTTGGGCTGTGCCCTAGCGACGAGACCGTCGAAGAAGGACCCCGAGGAGCGGGGCCTCTTTTCGCGGCGGCGCGAGTAGACACGGACAATCTCGGGCTTGTGCGACGGCGGAAGAGGCGGAGGAGGAGGAGGAGGAAGGGGCTTGTGATCGGAAACGTCGTCGTTTTCAAAGTGGTTGAGCTTGCGAGCCTTGACCTTCTTGGACATGACGTTGGAGGAGCCGCTGGCGGTGACGCGGCAGGGGGAGGTGGCGGAGTAGACGTGGTCGAGGGAGAGGTAGCGGAGGGGCGTGGCCGTGTCGACGTCGATGGTGGCGTCGTCGTTTCGATGCTTCAGGGGAAATGCCATGGAAAGTGAGAGAGAGAGAGAGAGAGAGAGAGCAAAAGTTCGGGAGGGGGGAGGGTTTGAGGCTCTTGCTCTCTCTCTCTAGAATCTGTATTGGGTACTGTGTTTGGGGTTTGGGGTTTGTAAAATAGAGAAATAGAGAGAGAGGTGGGGCTAGGGTTTTAAAGGGAAGGAGATGGAGATAGAGATTTACAGGGAGACAGATCTGGAGAGTGTTTTGGAGGGAGGGTTTTGCCCCAATTATCAGTTTCCCGCCTGCAACAAAGAGACTAGAGAGAGAGAGGGAGAGAGGAACCCCCAAACCACCGGAACTTCTTTGTAAACAAAACAAAAAAAAAAAAAAAAAAAAAAAAAAAGGTGTCCGGATAAAATAAAATGAAAACCTTTTTTATCTATTATCTGCACCATGCCGCCAGTTAGACGTCATTTTTATGCACAGCGAACCCGTTTCCAGCGTTTTTTTTTTAAATAAATAAATAAAAATATTACAATCAGTACCTTAATTATAAGTCAGAGAAAAATATACAAACAGTACCCGAATTTAGGCCCATTGTAAACATTATAGAAAATTATTCATAAGTGACATTTTGAAACTTTAATTAGGTCCTGTTTGGAATTACTTCACTTTTAAAAAAATCAGCTTTTGTTTAAAATTTTTGATTTTATTGGGTTGATAAATAAATAAAAAGCAGTTTTAATTTAAAATTATAGGTCACTGGCAGCAGATTTTAGAAGTAGCCTAGAGGTTGCTTTTAGAAGCTGCTATGGATCAAAACACACTCTGCAGTTATTTTATGTACTGACAACACTTTTAAAAATATTATTTACCAAATACGAAACTGTTTTAATTTGCAGGTGATTATTCTCACAATACGGCAGCAGCAATTTTTTTTTTAAGTTACAGCAATCCCAAACTGCCCTTAGCCATAATGCCACCTTATTTTTCTTGTACATACTTGCATCTTCAAAATAATTTGTTCTCTGATGATTTTGCCCTTAGCCATAATCCCAAGCAGCTTTAATTGAAAGTTATAGGTCACTGGCAGAAGATTTTAGAAGCAGCCTAGAAGTTGCTTTTAGAAGCTGTTATAGATCAAAACACACTCTGCAGTTATTTTATGTACTGACAGTACTTTTAAAAATATTATTTACCAAACACGAAACTGTTTTAATTTACAGTTGATTATTCTCACAATACAACAGCATCAATTTTTAAAATTTTTTTTAAAGTCACAGCAATCCCAAACCAGCTCTTAGCCATAATGCCACCTTATTTTTATTGTACATACTTGCATCTTCAAAATAATTTGTTCTCTAATGATTTTGCCCTTCCACCTAAGAAAACCAATCGCTGATATCTCAGTTTACTCATTCTCTCTCTCGGCGACTCTCACAGGGAAGCGCTCTTTCTTCCTCTTTGTCCTCTGACAAACCATTCATCACTTTTGTTTCTCTAGATTTCGGCAACGGCAGTCAAGACGACTATGGCCTTCATCAACCCTAGCTATGACCTGAACGGCGAGAGATCTCGGCATTCCAAGCACAACGGCTATCTCTCGTCGTTCCAAGCACAACGACCACTCATCTAATTGAAGCATCTCGAGGTCTCTCTCACGTCGTCGGCGATCGATTCTCCAATCAATTGCATCCATCTCTACTGGGAATGCGTTACACAATTGGATCACCGCAGCGTTTTCATCTTTGAGTCCCCGACCTTGACTACTTCGTCTTTGATGCGTTTCTCTTTTTTGATTTTGTTTGAAATTAATTTTGTTTCAATTCAAAACCTGAGCTTTGGAACTAATATAGAATTTAGATTGGATTCATTTCGTTGAAAGTGCAATTGGATGTGTTGTAAAGTGGATATGTATCATCATAAAGCCAATTGATTATGTTTGAATTGCAACTCATTCCCTTGTGTTTGGTTTGTGATTTTCATTTTGGTTCTGCTGCTTTAGTCATACAGTTATTTTGTGATTTTTGTTTTGATATCCTGTAGAAAAAGATATTGATCCTCTCTAAAAATGTTACTGGAATAGTTTTGATAAGCTACTATTACTATAAGACGAACCTATTATGCATTATTTGTTGGTTTATCTGTTTTTTTTTTTTGGATAATTGATATACTACAAAATAGCTACTGCTACAATTTTGAAATGTTGTTGTTGATACCCAAAAAATCAATATTCTTGCCCAATAGTTGATCGAGGCCCAAATACAAATATAAATGCGCAAAACTACAAATATGGGCTTTAAGCTATTAAAGCCCATTATGCTAAAAAGAACTCTTGATCTTGCAATTCACTTTCGATGCTGCCTTATTAAGTGTCATGCCACGCACGTGGACCAAAGCCATAATCATGCTCTTGGGGCTTACAAGATTGGGTGTGGTGTGGAAGGTAACGAAAGTACATGAGGCCCGTTATTGATTTTCGATTGTCGGTGGTTTTGGACTTAGGACCAAAATCCAAGCCCGACGATCTAAATCATTACATGGATATGCAAAGATGAGAAAATTCAAACCCATAAGCTTAAACACAATCATCTACCCAAAAGTCTTTCCAACAACCCAAGTTTCAATACTTTCTTTTACCCTGCAGTAGTTATCCTATTCTACACCAGATTATGAGAATCATCAATCTGTCCATTCTTGCTTTGCTAAGGACCTTAACCCTATAGACCTTAAGTCTCTTCCCCAAACACACACTATATTTCCCTTCACATGGCTTTGAAACCTCTGTTCTAAAAAACGACCGCCCAGGTCGCCTAGGCGCTGGCTGTAGCAAGCCAACTCGAGTAATGGGTAATCGGAGGTATTGGGCGGTCAGGATTTAGGCGGGCGCCTGGGCGGGTTGGGAGAGCTGGGCGGGCTGGGCGGCCGAGGCAGAAGGCCAAGACGTCGATTCTCGAAAGGCCAAAACAGATTGTAGCTTTTCATCGCTCTTCAGCTCTTCATCCCCGCAGCGCCTCTGCTCCACTGCACATCTTCTCTTCATCACTGCCGACAACACCAAAACCAAGTTTGAAAGACGCAAAATTATTTGCAGAACTTCTGTAAAGACTTAAGTTTGACCATAAGCTAAGCTATTCTGAGAACTTGAGAAGAACAAATAGCCCAGTAATTTGGATTATTATTGGAAAGTCTGGAAGAGAAATTTGGATGAGATCTTGAAAGGATCTGGTCGTTCCAATTTCTGTTTTGCTGGTCTTCAGCTTATCTGTTGGGTTGGTGTTGAATAGGGATTAAGGAACCCATGAGGTGTGTTCGATTGGCATTGGAATCTATATTTTATTATTTTATTTTTCTTATAGAATAATTTATTATTCTTAATTATAAATTATATTAAGTCTTTAACTCTTTATGTATCCTTTTAAGTATATATATACACTCTTATTTATATATTTATATGCTATAAAAATTAATTTAAAATTAAAAAATTAAAACCGTCTAGGCGCCGCCTATGCGCATGGGCGCTAGTCTCTTAGCCACCGCCCGACTAGCGCCTAGCGATTTTTCTAACCTTGTTTGAAACTAACATCACTGTGGTGGTCTTTATCACTGCAGTAAAGATCACATCGTTCTAGTGGAAGTACACGATACAAACATAATTCCATGTTTTAAGCCTTCCTGCAAGGACATGACACGCAAACCTAGTCTCGTTCTTAGTGATATAGTTTTCACCTTATCACTGTAAGTTTACTCAAGTTCCTGTAGTTTTCCACTTTCCTTTTACCTATAAATTAAGGCTTCTTGTTCCTACAATGGGGCACAATCTCTAAGCCATAGACATCAAACAACCTCCAATCAATAGACCTCAAATCCTCTAAACAACACATCTTTCAAGCAAGCCTCAAGCAACAAGCCAAGCATTCCCAACCTCCAATCCAAAACCATTTTCAAGCTCTAACTAATCTGTATACCAATAAGCCATCCCCAAAAATCCATTCCTTCTTCATTGCAGTAAGCAACACCGTAGCAAACCTTACACTGCAGCAAATCTCTCATCTTTTGCAACTCATGTGCTTCTAGCTCCCACGCCACATGCCTTCTTGCAAGCCTTTTTATGTACTTCTGTTCATTTATCAAAGCTATATGAATTCTACCTCTAGATCATAAGAAGCGTGCCACTGCAGCAGGCCAACATTACTACGGGGGAGCTTAAGGGAAGACTCTACAAAGCTTCTTAAAGCTTTGGTCCTAGTTCCTGAACTCATAAGGGGTAAATAGAGGAGATCAAGCCAATCAAGTAATCTTAGCAGCCTTTATACAAATCCACCCCAACAGTTGTTGTCATGCTTTCCACAAGCTACTATCATTAGCAAACAAAGCTATTGTGCATTACTTATCAATTACACTGTGTTTTCATTCATATCAAAACTAAAAGCTATCTTATTAATAGAGATAGGTGCTACTGTCTTCATTCCTCATTATAATACTAAACTTTGTCGTATCTTTGTTCTTCCATTATTTCTTCGTTGTTGAATGCACATAATAGCACTATGCCAATAAAGCTATCAGACGACAGAGGAGATCTGTCGTCTGATTAAAAAAAATTCTGTTGTCTAGTACGGTGCCGTCTCTTGGGGTATCAGACGACAGATTTCCTCTGTCGTCTGATTCTTCAGACGACAGAAGGTTTTCAAGTCATCTGTTGTCTGTTAGAGAATTCAGACAACAGTTATCTGTTATTTATAATGACTTACAATAACAGTTTTCTGTTGTTTGTTTCGTATTCTAATAACAATTAACTGTTATTTAAACTACCAACACAAAACAATTATTTGTTGTTGTACATTCATTTAAGATACAATTATATGTTGTTGTTTTTGTCTTGAGTCAACGAAAATTTATATATTTTTGTCGTTGTTTTTATTGTAAGGCCACAGTTTTCTGTTGTTTGAGTGAGAAAATAACTAACAGTTAACTGTTAGTTAAACTACTAACACAAAACAATTATTTGTTGTTGTACATTCATTTAAAATACAATTATATGTCGTTGTTTTTATTTTGAGTCAACAGAAGTTTATATATTTTTGTCTTTCTTTTGATTGTGAGACCACAATTTTCTGTTGTTTGAGTGGGAATATAACAATATATTTTTCCTAAATTCTGTTGTTCTTAAGTAGCTCTAACAACATATTTTGACTTTGATTTAGTGATTGCATGGTATTTCAAATGTCACATTTATATTCCTACTAGGCAAAATGCCCGCGCAGTGCTGCGGGTATACTATTGATATGGTTGAATTTACATCGAAATTACGTTATAGATACATTAGATATAGTAAAACTACATTATACATTATTCTACTTGTCTCAAAAATCTGGTGCCTTTGCCATACGAATCTGGATTAGCAGCGACATCATAAAAAGAATGGATGCTGCCACTATCTTGGTTTCCAGCCCAAAACTGGTTTTGGAAGTTGTCCTTTGCTCCAGCAGACATATCCTAGCATGAAATTGAAAAACCATTACCAAAAAATAAAAAATTCAAAGGCACTCAATGAAACACTTTTCTTCTCTCAAGCAAATGCATTTCTTTTGGTTACTTTGTCTAAGCCGGTAGAATGAATCTTCTGGAAAAGCTTTTCACTTTTGGTAGCAAAAGTAGCAAGGGAAATTGTACATTTGATTAAAAAAATGTTGCTCTTTGGTTTATGAAGTGACAAAATGTTCTGTATGCATATATATAGACCAGTACAAAATAATTTACTCTTCACACACTCATTCTCAATTTACACTATTCTAAGTAAACAAAAAGCATTAGTCAAAAAAAGTTCAATGCAATTACATCCGTTCATGGAGATGAGATGAATGACTTAAATAGATACTTTTTTTCACAATGAGAACTAAGATTGACGAAAAGACAAAGCAAGCAATACATTAACTAAAGATAACAAGAAAAGAAACTATCCATACCTTCAGGCTGGGATTGGACACCTGCTTCTGATATCATATATATAGTAGAGTAGTCCTTATGCACCGCAGTCAGCAAACCTGTACACTGCAGTGGAAAAAACTTAAGATGATGTATAATGGGTCTATGGTTCAGAGACTATTGCAGTACATTTGTCTTAATCTATTTTTTTTTTTTCCTTTTCATCTGATGCACTTGCAAGAAAATTGAAAGGCTGAGAAATAAAAGAATAAAAGGAGTGTTTGACCAGGTTGCAAGACCAAGTAAGGTCATTTTAAGTGACTCATGAAAAGAAAGACCGATTTAGTTTAATCAATCCGTTTCAGTGACTCATGAAAAGAAATTCAAACAAATGTAACTAATCACAATACAAAAGCAAATGGCTAAGTCCAAGCAAATGTAACTACTGATTCATCTGCTGATTTATTTATCAAGAAATAGAATTAAAAAAAAAACAAAGGAAATACAATTGATAACTGCATATTGAGAGGGTATATATCCAAAACAGCATTGTAAATTTGTAATCCCAACAAAATGAATTTCAGCCAGATTATGACTGCAGTATCACTGACATTTTGTTTTACATTCCTTATATCACTATATTATCAGTTTATCATATACTTCAATCAAAATTTATGTTCTCTCTTTCATGCTTAAATGCATCTTCATACACAATTTGGAATGAACAACTAATAAAAAAACAAAAAGATCAAATTGCAATTTTGATCAGCTATCTAGTCACTTGGTCACAACTGCCATACAACTAAATTTAAATTCAGACACTGTACTAATTTCAAATTCAGACTACATAGCTACATAGTAAGTCATGATCATTAGTCTTTGATAACCACACAACTTGGGCAAGTTCAAACTAAATTGCTCAAAGACGTAGACCCAAACTCAATTAGAACGAAACCTTGTGGTTTTCTAAACTCACCCCATCATTAACCAGAGCACTCTGCCGCATTCTTTCCATATGGTTTTGAATCTAACGGTTCAAAACGCAAGCCCTTCTGTTCTACCCATGCACCCAATTCATAACCAAATCAGAATCGAAACACATCCAATACCCAAAAGCCAAAACTCAAATCCAAATCTCACCAAAAATAGAGCAAGTAAACTCAATGTCCACATATTCTTAATTCTTCATTGAATGGTGCCTGACGGGCCTAGAGCCATATGGGGCCGAGCAACTATCAACTTATTTAACTCTAAGAAATGCTTAAAGCCACAGAGCTCAGCTCTCGTTCATTTGTACTGGAAAACAACATTTTTCATTAGTTAAGATAGACTTCGGTCCCGTTTGAAATTGTTTTCGCTTTTAAAAAAATCTATTTTTGTCTAAAACTTTAAAGGGGCTTGATATCATTAGTGAATGAAGAAGCTTTGAAACAAAAGAGACATAACTCAATAACTGCCACCACTATTGATGAATGCAGAGATCAGTTGTACCGAGAGTTTCACAGGTTATAAACAAAGTCGTATAAAAAACATTTTAGCCTATAAACAAAGTCATAGACCTCAATAAGTTGAAGGAGAGTGACATTCACACAATTCCTGACCCTCATCCAGCTTAATATGCAGATTGACAAAGATATTAAGAAAATGAAATAAAGCTTACCTTCTTTCAGCCAAATTGGAGGACACCACTGGCATCACACCAATGTCTTCATATCATCTACAAGAGCATAAAAAACTGAAGTATAAAAGCCAGCACATAACCCCCCAAACTCAATATAAATCAGAGATGATAAATTCTTCCACATGAAGGTAGAGAAATTGTAAGTATCCAAGTAGTTCCTATGGAAGAAAACAGCTTTGGAAAGAAGCTTAGAGAACATATTGAAACTCAGGTGTTAAAGTGTGGCCCGATATAACATATTGAAACTCAGGTGTTAATATGTATGTACTCAGTTAGACTCTTTAGCTTCTAGATCATGTAACGCAGATATTGTACCATCTTCCTCATCATCTGTTCAGAAGTAAATAGCATATAAATGTATTATGGTGATTTTCTTTATCTGTAATCACAAGACTCATACTAAAGAAGAATAAAATTGAAGGATGTAATAAAAAACCAAACTATATTACTTGTAGTAAGACACAATAATCAAGAAAACATTTTGACAACTGCAATGGGAATATGGAATAAGGTTAACATATATAACATACCTTTCTTCAAACAGTCCAGCATATCAAGCTGGTACTGCATTATAACTTTTAAAAACTCACCTAGAATTAGAAAGAACTTTTTATTAAAAAAGGAACCCTTAAATTCATATACATAACCTAATTTTTTTGGAAAAAGTACTTTTTTTCTTTTTCATAATTCCTAGAAATTGCTTAACCCCAAAATAATTGTGTGAAAAAGAGCATGAGTATTGTTGATCTGACCAAATGAGAAGATGATTTATAATATAGAGATAAGAAAGTTCACCTAATTTATACCCACTTGATGAGTAAAGAAGGACCATACAGATCCATGCCTACTAAACCTGAAACAAGGTTTAAAAATATGTACCAAAGTAAACACATGGTCTCTAAAGAAAAACTTAATTCAAAACCATACTACATATATGAAAGCTTCCAGAAACATTTCTGTTAAAAAAACAATACTAAATCAAGTCCAAATTCCAAATGCTATACACAGAAACTCAAAGACATGAATCAAGCAATTCATTACCAACAAAACCTATGTTCATGAATTAAATCTCTACTGCCTTCTCTTTCCAACAAGGAGGAAGCTTCTCACATGCATTAAACCAATATATCATGAACCGACCAGTTTTGAATATCAAGTTCTTTTGTACCTTAAAATGAACGCGAAGATCGCTGCCTCTGGCTTTGCAGGCTGATTCATCATTGCAAAACAATAAAAACCATTAGATTTTCAAAAACACTCAAACTCATACTAATAAGCCCACGAAACAAACACATTGGTTAAACTACAAATTACTTACAGTTGGTATTGTTGTCCGACTCTTGCTAATACTTCACCTGCAAAAAACTCAGTAACCCAATCTCATAAGAATTTGAACCCACCAACACAAAACCACATATTCAATGACCCATACATTTTGATTTCGGACTAAAAACATATAAAACATGCTTCATTTTCACTGCTTTTGAAACCCAGAAAACCAAAACTATCTAGAATTTTGGGTAACTTCTGAGTCAAAGAATCTATCAAATTCCTGTTTCAGTAATAGAACAACTAGAGTTTATATTTGGTCATTTGGATGCCTAAAACACAAACATGCTATCAGATTGGTATCAATTATGCTATCCTAATTATGCTATCAGATTGACAGCAAAACACAAGCATCCTATCCTAATTGCAAACGACATTAAATCGTAATTGCAATTATATCATTTTGAGTCTTTTGATTGTCTGCAATTATACCATCAACATCAAATGCAAATCCGAAATCAAACCCATTACCCATTACCCATTTCAAGTTTTCAACTATACCATGATGGTATTTCCTTAGTTAAAAACCAACAAGAATACGAGATCAAATGGAAATCGATTATTTACTGATTGGAAATTGATTATTTACAAGAATACAAGATTAGAGGAGGATCGAAAGGACCCTTCGGCCGTCACAGAGGAGGAGAAGAAAACGGAGAGGGAGAGAGATGGTGAGATACCTGGAGGCGGAGCCACGGAGATGGGTTGCTGGTGGGGATTGAAAGACTGGAGTCGGTGGCCAGTGGGGCTTGAAAGGCTGGAGGCCCAGATCGGAGGCCGGAGATGGGTTGCTGGTTCTAGCGTTGCACTCTTGCAGGTTGCCGAGTCGGGAGAACTCCAAGTCTCTAATCGAGTTGGCGAGGTCAGCGATGGAGGAGCAGAGATGTATCGCTGCCCGTCATGCAACCGCCGTCGATCATCGATTCGTCAAGGAGAATAGGAGAGAAATCTGGGTGAGAGAGGACTGGGTTTCAGAAATGGCCTATTTTTGAGAGGTATAGAGTTTCTGTTGGTAAGAGAATTTAGACAGAGAGGTAACACGAAGCTGCTAGGTTTTGTGTTATGTAAAAACAGACTTCAAATAAAAAAAGTCAAACTCACCTTATTCAAACAACAGAATTTCTTAGCTCTGTTGTCTGAATAGTTTTACATTCACTGGTCATCGATAGGGTTTGGGAATTTAGGAGGGAAAAGACTTATTCTTGTTGGAGGGAAATCTAAACGTTTTGCTATGAAAATTTTCATTTTTTCAGACGACACTTAAGTGTCGTCTGAGTCTGACCATATCTTCAAAATGAAACAAGCATGGTTTCTCATTGTATTCAGACAACACATTTAATTTATGTGTCGTCTGAGTTTAGTCTGAAACACTCAGACGACAGAAAATGACTATTCTGTCGTCTGAACTCTATTGTCTGATAGCTTTTTTGGCATAGTGTAGCTTTGTATAACTGCCATAGTGACTTTATTATGTTCTGCTAGTATTTTTACAATATGATTCCAGTAGCTTTTGTTTATTCTCTTAAGCTTCTGTTGTGAAGTCTCCATTGATTAGAAGGCCATCTACTCGATCAAAATTTGTTCGGATGAAGTCTATTGCAGAAGGTGGCAAGACGAGGCCTATCAAGGGTGGTTGGTGTGGTGAGTAGGGGCTCCACAACAAGGCAACATTTATGGTGCAAATCTAAAAGCTGACACTAGTACATGAACATATGCGTAGCTTTATAAAACATTGAGAGTGGCTTTTGACAATATTAGGAGTATTTTTCTTTACAGCAATGGGAGTAATTTCTACATCAGTAATAGCTTTTACTATATTGGAATTTTTTTACAATGGGAACAGCTTCTGCAATAACTTTCAAGATTGGTGTTGAATTAATTTGGTGTTTAACTTTGTCAGAATTCCAACAGTTTCAATTTGTTGAGATTCTTATTGGATGTCTAAGCTTTTAAGTTCATTACATTTTTACAATTTTTGCTTTACCTATTTTTATTAGGGTTAAATACTGTTTAGTCCTCGAACTTTCACCTAAAAAACACTTCAGTCCCTGACCTTTTAATTTCAGACGTTTACTCCTTGTACTCTCAAATTTTAAACCAATAGGTCCTTTCCGTTAGTCTCCGTCCAAAAACTTTGTGAAGTAGCTGAAGTGGTAGGCATTACGCACCAGAATGTCCGTTATACCCTCACTTGCTCTTTTTTTTTTTTAATTTATTATCTTTTTTTTTGTATTTGTTTTTTTTTTTTTTTTTTTTGTATCTCTTCTTCTTTCAGCTCCATGAAATTTTCGGTCAAGGATTACTTCACCACACTACACCACAAACTGAATCAGACGACACTTATCAGACAACACATCAACTTTTGGAGTTGTCTGAGTTAGTTAGACAACAGTTTCCTTAAATCAGTTGTGTTTTGTCTTCTCAACCAACACATAGTAATTAGACGAAATTTACAAAAATCCGGACAACAGTTGCAATGTATTTGTGTTGTCTGAAGAATTGATAAGCCCGAAAAAAAAAAAATTTATTTCCCAATTAATGAAACCCTACTTATTTTGGGTTCCCTCCCTCAAGTCAAAAACTTCCCTCCTTTTCTGCCTCTCACCATCCAAAACCCGCACACTCACTCACCCTCTCAGCAGAACAAATGACCACCAAAGACCACTCTCATCATGAATCCTAGCTAGTTACGAATCGATGATCACTACTCATCAAAGACCACCCCGTCGATCTCTCTCTCTACATCGATCACGACCTCTGTTTTTGACTACCTCTTTCCACCTCTCTCTCCACTATGGGTGCTATCCACAACGGTTCTCCCTCGGTTGTGGCTCCATCTCTCTCTCTCTCTCTCTCTCTCTCTCTCCTTGTAACTTCTTCTTTTTTCTTACTTCTCAATCGTTCTTCGTTTTTTCTGATATTGTTGTTTTGATTGGGTTATTAATTGGGGTTATCCAATGTTTTGGTTTCTTGTTGATTCATGGGTACAGTTTTCACAATTCAAAGTCCAATGCTTTTCTAATATTAATGAAGTTTAGCTTCATATTATCTAAATCCTTTCATCGATTTTCATCTTTGAAATTGCCAGACCGTAGCAACGCCCAAATCCAACCAAAGTATTGAACTTTGGTTCTTCCCCAATTTGCATATTTTTGATCTATTTGGTTTTAGTTTTAATTAAGTTGGGTTATAGAAATCTTACGGATTGGTATCATGTTACTATGTGTGTTTAAAGATTTAGGCTTTGAGGAGTAAACTGAAGGAGATTTCTTCTTGAGGAGATTGAGACACTGCAAGTGAGTAAGATTTCCAAGGTGACCCAGATTCTCCTTAAGGAGATTTCTTCTCACCGAGATTCACCTTGAGAGAATTACTCTTCATCCAGATTCACCTTGAGGAGATTTCTTTTAGAGACATGAGTGAATAATATCTTTTCCTTGTGCTTTGTTAGGTCTTGCTCCTGCAATTTTAGAGGATTTGTACCACCTCATCAAGAAGACAGTCTCCATTAGGAAGCATTTGGAGAGATTCAGGAAGGATAAGGACTCCAAAGAAGCTTCCACCAATTTGGAGATAGTAAGTTTTCTTTTTCTTGAAGATTCTTTTTTCTTTTCTAAACAAATAGATATTGCTTTCACTAGCTCACTTAAAATCTGTAAATGAATTTTATTGCTAAATTTGATGGGCATGTCTGATTAATGGGATTGAGTTGTGAGGACTTAGATGATACTAATATGGTGATACTCAAAGGGTGATCAAATAGTTGTGTCGTGTGTAAAAATGGATGTTTTATGAAAAATAAAATTCCATTAAGAAACATGTCTAGTTGTGTGTATTGCATATAGTGATATATGGCAAATTTAATGTGTATTCATAGAGTGATATGTATCATATTTAGTGTCATGGAATGAAGGTAGTAACATTTAGCTTAGGTGATTCCGTTGGAGTTTTATCTTCGTTACTTTTGCTTCTCACTAGTGATATGGTGAGTGAATTGTGTCTCATGAGTTATGTCTTTTAGCATTTAAGTGCACTAAATGGGTATTTCAACTAGTCATTTACCTAGAATGGCTAATTCTAGCAGGGCTATTTCATGACCTTTGAAAATTAAGTCAATGGAAAAGATCTAAGTTCTTGTGCAAATGTGTGAAGCACTAGTTTACCTGGACAGAGTCCAAGGCATCTTTAGTGGTGTTGGATATATTTGAAGTCTTCTCTCTAGTTGCTTCCATTGTTCCTTTGTTTCAACAGTACTCTGTATTTTTCAACAATAGACAGAAAGCAAAATTTAAACAGATAAATTTTGCATATTGTTCCTTGTTCTGCATCAGAGCATCAGATTATACTGTCTTACATATCTTTAAATTGCTCATGTATAATGTTGCCTATAATAAGTTCTCATTTTCACTCTTATATAGAAATGCTTCCTCGTTTTTGCTTTACTGTTTGATATATTTCTATGCTTGAATTTTAATACAGTTTTACTTCTACATCTAACTTATACAAGATATCAAACAAAGAGAGGATTCTGTTGTAAAAGGTAAGGGCTATGAATATGCAACTTTGTATTTTGAGTTTATAGCTTTTTATAAATGCTTGTCTGAGGTGGTAATTATCTTTTTCTGTACTTCATTATCAGCTGGTGTCCCCGATGATGGAAAAGATTGGCCTCCATTCTTTCGAATTATTCACCATGATATTACCAATGAAATTCCCGTACACTCTCAAAGGCTACAGTATATGGCTTTTGCTAGTTGGTTAGGTATGGCAGGTTATTTTGCTTCGATAAGTTGTTCTCTTGAAATAAATTGAGGCTTCATTGTGAAAAGAGTAGTTTGCATTGGTTCTTTTTCAGCATGTATGTACTGCCTGTTTCCATGTTATGATTTACGGTTTATGATACTACTGTTGATCATTAGTACGCAGCTCACTCCTTTTTTACTTTTAAAAGTATCAGTAAGTACCATGCTATTGCTAAGGAATAAATATAATCTCTAATCAAACACGAAATGTAGTGTTTGATTATTGACTATGGAAATCTTAGTTGAATGTTGGCCAATAATTAAGGTAGTTCTTTCTGTAATAGTTGTTGTCATTGTTAAACAATGCTTGCTGAAAATTGTATTTTGGTTTCTGTTAGGATATTGAAGTGAGTTGTTGCATGTAAGACCGTGCATGTATTTGACAAACACAGATTCTGGAAGAGAGTAATTAGGGGTCATGTTTCAGGGTATATTGACATGATGGACCTATTGATAAAAATATTTTTTTTAAGTCGTGCAATCATTTTCCATGTATCTCAGTGATTTTGATGCTAATTGGATGGTGTTCACAAATTGCAGGTTCCAAATATTTTTCCTTGCAATCATCTATGCTTTACTTGGAATACCACTCTCATATGTGCTGTGGTACAGGACCCTTTATCGGGCAATGAGGTAACTATATATTGATGTTCTTTCTAATGGTTTCCAAAGTATGATATAAGATTTGTGGTTCCTCCCTATCATAAGATTTTGGTTTTTCATTTTCTGAGAATAATGTCCGTGTCTGGGTTGCTGCTGACAATAGTATAAAACCACCTTAGAGCTACCAAAATTCCTCTAAGCTAATGGTTTGTTCAATGGTAGAGTGAAAGCAGTTTTATGGTGTCAATGCTATCAATCTCGATAAAAAAATGTGTGCCTAGTTTTTCTATTTATTTTTTGTTTTATGAACTTATTAAAAAGATGAGTTATAAATGCTGCATTGCTTCTGCTGACTGTTGCATTCCAACTTGCAGGACAGATTCTGCCTTGAAGTTTGGTTGGTGTTTCCTGTTTTACATGGTATATACTGATACAATATTATTGACTTTTTTTTTTTGGTCGAATATATTCTTTTGACTTCCTACCGCTTATCTTATTGTTCTCATATTTATTTTGATACTGTCTACTAAACTAAAATATCTTTATTCTTACTTTTAACTTTTATTTGTTGGTTGTTGCATAATGATTACAAGGGCATTCTTGCTACAATTGATGTCTTTCCTGACCATGCGGTGGTAGGGGTAAGTTTGGTGGTAATGCCTGCAGCATTCATATGTCTTTTAAAGCTTTTTTTAAAGGTAAATGACTAGGCAAAAAAAAAAAAAACAGAGAAAAGGTAAATGAAATGTGTGCATGTTTAATGTAAATGCTACTTGAGGCTATTGCCAGAAGTCTCTGAGAGCCTGTGTATGCTGTAGCTGTTGTGTCTGTGCGTGTATTTTTTTCCTCCTCTCTTAGCTGCATTTTATTAATATCTGCAGGGTATTAAGTTTTTAAAACGTAATATCAGCATCGTTCAATTGTTTTAGTGGGAGAGAAGAGGCAAAGCAACTTACACTCAGCAACATATTGATGAGGTCAGAATGGAGTGGGGAAAGTATAGTTAAAACTTATATGTAAGCAATACTATGTTGCGAGAAGTATTTTGGTAACTTTGATTTTACAAGATATATTACTTGCTAGATTGAGGCTTTTTTGGTTGAGATGGTCGGATTGTGATGTCTAGACATGAATTTGTAGTTTCGGTATGTTTTGGATGTGGCAATGTATGAGAATGATGTGCTATATAGCAGCTACTAAATGATGATGGAACTTATTTGTGCCAAATTTTTCATATCTGCCTATTTTCAGAATTTAGTTGTGCCAATTCTACTCAAACAACACATATAAGACAAGTAATTGGCCATGGTTATCAGACAACACAATGGTTCACAAAGAAGAAACATATATTGCCTAACATCCATTCAGACAACACGTTCATGAAGTAGCCATTGTCTAGAACTACTTACAACAATATAAACAAATTGTAAATCTTGTCCTAGCTACATTCAGGCAACACATACACTGAACAAACTGTTGAGTGAGATTCTAATAGCATAACAGAAGAAAATTGTAAGTGTAGTCTGAGTATATTTCAGACAATATATACAGACAACCCATTGTTGTTCGCCACGCAATTCAGACAACTGAAAGCAGTGAAACCTACTCGTAGGATAAATATCTGGGACAATACATTTCAAAACCACTGATGTCTCAATTAATTTGACACAGCGATGACAAGATGTACTCTTGTCTGAGATTCATATTAGACAACACAGCTATCATAAAGTTGTTTTCTCTCATATACTTCATACATCAGTCAGTTAAGGAAGGGTTGTTGGAGATACATCACACACAACACATTGCTGTAACCATTGTTGTACTGAAGTTCTTTCAGACAACTGTCTATTAATAAACTGTTGTCTGAAATGATACTCTACAACAGATTAACCAAATTATCAGCCAGTTGAAAAATACAGACGACATATATTCATCTATACACGTAGTCTGAGTGAATATCAGACAATAGTTTTTTACTGTTGTCTGATTGAGGGCCATCAGACGACAGGCTACTAGACAACGACACTTTTTTCATTCAGACAACAGTTATTTGACTGTCGTCTGATTCACTTTGTGTAGCAGTGCCAGCATCAGCACTTCAACTCCGGCCAGGTCTTCTGTTCCACACCAATCCTTCCTCCACCAGATAGGACCTCAGGCCCGCCTCGAGCCTCAAACCGGCCTAAAGCTGCAAATCTTACCATAAACATTTTAGAGCATCAAAACCAGAATAGAATCACACTTGCAATCACTAAAAGCTTAAACACTCTAACAAGAACATTAACTAAAAGAATGAACTCCCAAGTTGCCAGTGCAGACATCATTCCAGCTCCAAGAAATAACAAGCAGTACGACACTATTTGAAGCCAAAAATTGCAGTTCATCCCCTTGCTCAGAAAATCACTTCTTAAGACCAATACCATAACCCATCTAAGTTACCAAAATCTGCGAAAAACACACTCCCAATTTTAGTTCAAATTTCCATTTGAACAGATAGAGGCAGAGAGAGAGAGAGCCGAAGAGTTGAGCGATGGTTAACAATTCACTTCTCTTCAAGTAACTTCAATTATCTTCTCTTCAAATTCAATCAAGATCTAAATCCCTCTGCTCTTTTTCCGATCTAATTCGTTTCTCCACAGTCAACAATTCACGATCAAGTCGTAATCCTTCCGACTCCGTCTGCAAGTTTGCTCCCCTTTGAAACCATGGCTTATCCGTCAAGGCCGCCGCCACAACCGGCGGTTCTTCCATTACTCCAGCCAAGCAGCTATGGCAAGTTCGGTGGTTAGGGTTTGGAGGATCTGAAGGAACTGGGTCTGAGGGTGGTGGAGACGAGTTTGATTTGATCTCCACCATTTTATACCCACTTTGATGGCAATGATTTAACGAAAGAAGTTGAACGTGACGTTCTCTCATGCGGCGGCAAAAATTGGAGCTAGTTGGAAGAGGAAAGAAAGCGATCTGACTAAGTCAGCGGAAGAAGGCTGAGGATGATGTCGGAGAATGGCCTAGTGTTTCGTCGAGGGGCTTGGAGGCGGAAAACCAAGTTGTTGTGGTTCGAGGTGGGCACCAAGAATTCTTTAAGATAAAAAAATTAAAAAGAAAAAAATTGAAATGAGGGTATAATAGACATTCTGGAGCGTAATAACTGCCATGTCAGCTACTTAACGGAGTTTTTGGATGGAGACTAACGGAAAGGACCTATTGGTCCAAAATTTGAGAGTACAAGGAGTAAATGTGTAAAATTAAAAGGTCAAAAATTGAAGTGTTTTTTAGGTGAAAGTTCATGGACTAAACAGTATTTAACCATTTTTATTATGTTTTTAAGTTACACAATGGTTAACCACTGCAAGTGGCTTAGTGGTTCTTGTCTAGTTGGGTGTGCTCCCCAACCTAGGTTCGAACCCCGAAGCTATCAAAGTGGCGAGGCACTGTACTGCAATGCACAGTTGGAGCATTTCACATGCGCCGAAAAGGTTTATCTTTGGCCTAGGAAGCTTTTGGGTTCCCCTTGACAAATTCAAAAAAAAAAAAATTACACAATGGTTATGTAAGATTGGAGTTGCCTTTTGCCCTTTTCATTAGTCTGATTCATGGAAAAATCAGACATAAATGTGCCAAACTTCCCATAGCAAGAAGTAGAACAATTACAAAATGAAGTTGGAAAAGGACATTAATGTTAAAGATGAAAATTAATGCTGAAAATATCGAAATAGACATTATTTTCCATCAAATATCAAAGCTGAGAATTAAACATAAAGCTGCTATCAACACTTCATCAAGCCACTGTCAATACTTCAAAATACTATTGTCACTAGTAAATTTTTCATCAAATATCAAAGCTGGAAATAAAACAATCATAAAGCTACGATCAACACATGAAAATGCTACTTTTATAGACTAAAAAATCTACTGTCACCACTACATGCTTTATGCTTGATTCGATTGATAGAGAAATTCAGTCTTCCAACATGCTTACTCCCTTTCTTCTTCTCTTTAACTGGTTCCTCTTCAAGGTCTTCTTCTTCAAGGAATTGGAAAACTACTGCCAATTAATATAAAACCTATTATTAATGAGCACAAAAGCTACTGACATATTCAACATTAATTAGGAATGCTGCTCCTATGAAACACAAAAGCTGCTACTCCCATATATTAAGAACGCTACGCTCAAAGGCTCAGAAAAGTACTACCAAACTAATCATATCAACAATTAGAAAGGCATAACAACAATTAAATGTCATGCAACTAAAGTACTAAGAAGTATGAATGCTGCAAGAATAACAATTATGTAGTACTCATCATAAGCTTTTGTATCTAACAATATCTTCCCAAGCATTTGTGCTACAGTAATAGCAAACAATGAAAAGCATGAGGACCGAAGCTTTGCTGCAACCAACAAACACAAGCTACTCCCTGGGATTAACAAAGCTATTCCAACGATTGAGAAAGCTGCTATGAAGAAACAGAAGTTGAAAGCTACTCCTAGAGACTGACAAACCTAATACCAAACAACATGAAAGCTACCCCCAAACTGAGAACGCTACTCCATATGAGTAAGGAAGCTACTGCCCAGCAACACAAAAACTACTCCTAGAGACATGGAAGACTACTATAAAAGACTCAAAAAGATACTAATAATAAGCATGAAAGCTACTGCCGATATGAAAGTGAAAAACCTGAAAGCTCTACCAAACAGAAAGATATTGTAGATGAAGCATAAATCTATTGTTAGAGAACACTAAAGGTACTAATACAAAAGAGAAAATTTCAGCCCACGTCCCTAAACTATACCGCCAAGGCCAATTTGATACCCGAACTCTCAAAAGTATCAATGTGATACCTAAATACCTATATTGGCATCAACGTGATACTTCCGTAAAAAATATTTAACTGCGCCGTCTGTTTGCTGACGTGGCAAATATGTGGACCCCAAAAAAAGTAAAATGACCAATTTACCCTTTTTTTGTTAATTCATTTTTTTTCATTTCTTTTTCTCTTTTTTTTTTGTTAATTCATTTTTTTTCATTTTTTTTTCTTCTTGTTCTTCTAGGATTTTGTTCTAGTCAAACCGTCGCAAGCTCCTCTCCTCATCCGCCCAAGAAATCAAAGAAAAATGGCTTTTGCGTCTTCTTCAACCTCAGTCTTCTTTTTCTTCTTCTTCTTCTCTCTCTCCTCTCCTTCTCCTCTGCCCAAACCATCACCAATACTGCCATGATCCTCTCCAATTCGGCATCATCCTCTCACCGACTCCGACGGGTATTGCTCAGCTAAATCAAAATCTAAAACACACACACACATTCGCATTCTCATTCTCATTTCTTTAACAATCAAACCTTAAACACCAGATAGTTTCCCAGACATATACCTTACAACTTAGAGAGGTCTGGGTCTTCTGCCGCAAAGCCCACGAACAAGGGAACGTACGCAATCTAGTCCGGCATCATTATCACCAGCAATGAAATTATTAAGAACAATCATAACCCAATTTCTCTTAAAACAAAAATCCAAAATAGATGGGTTCTTGGGTTTTCACCTCACAATCAGGGGCGGAGGCAGGAAGGTATATAAATGGGGGCAAAAAAAATTTCGGGTTTTCGGTTCCTGGCAGTAGCAGCAAGGCTGCAAATAGTACCATTCTGCAATCTACAGTAGCAGCAAGGCTACTATTTGGAAATTGATCCTTACCCATATGAAACAAGAGGAAACCTCTAAAAAAGGGGCATAAACCTCTCTCTTGGGAATTAAGTCGAACAGGTGGTGTGCATTCTCATCCTTAGCCATATTCCACGCCAAAACCAATCTTGCGAAACCCAAGGTTAACAGAATAGTAAGAGAAGTAGCAAATACATCAACATTAAACATGATAGTAACCGACCCAACAATTTTCCATTGGGTAGAGTGATTGAAAATTGTGAAAGAACTACCTAACCAAGTCTCAAAGCTTGGGTTTCCGATTAACCAAGATGGAGGACCGTCTAGAGACAGCTTGAGCTTTCAGAGGGAATTAGATTGGAGGAAGGAGGAGGAAGAAGAAGAACAGGTATTTGGGTATTGATTGTGGGGGCAAAAAGGAGACCGGCTCAACAAAAATCTAAAATCACTGAGGTCGCGGTCGATGGTGTCGTTTCGGGGAGCGAAGATGGTGATGTTATGGCGGCCGACGACCTCTTTGAGAGTCTGCAAGAGCAGGGCCTTCTCAACGAGGTCGGCCAGATCGGAGTAATGCGAGTCGAGAAAGGCCACCAGGACGGAGTTGGAGTTGATCTAAGCGGTGGATGCCGAGGAGGATGAGGAGGAGGGCTTTTGAGGATATTCTGGCAATGCGAAGCAAGTTCTAGTGAAGAAGAAGAGGAGGAGGAGAGAGGAGAGAGGCGAGAGCTAATGAGGTGGATTTAGAGAGAGAAAGGGAAGGAGAAGGAGAAGGAAGAGGAAGAGAGAGAGAGAGATATGTTTTTATTATTATTATTTTTTATTTTTTATAAAATTAATTAATAGAAAGACAATTTTACCTTTGATAAAAATATCACATGGGACCCACTTGCTTGCCACGTCAGCAAACAGACGGCGCCGTCAGAGATTTTTGACGGAAGTATCACGTTGATGTCAAAATACGTCTTTGGGTATCACATTGATACTTTTGAGAGTTCGGGTATCAAATTGGCCTTGGCAGCATAGTTTATGGACGGTAGCTGAATTTTTCTCAATACAAAACTATAAAGCTCTAGCTAAACACAAAAGCTGGTAATCGTTTTAGAAGGTCTAAAAGCTACTGTACACATATGAAAGCTATTACCAAGCAATCTTAAAGCTACTATAAAGCATGAATGAAAAGCTATTACCAAAATCAACTACCACATATGTAAATGGGGTAAAATCCTCATATAGTACCCAAACTATCACGAAATGCACATTTTGGTACCTACAAATTTTTGGGGAGTCCAGTAGTACCTATACTATCCCTCTGTTAGCCCTAATAGTACCTCCGTCCATTATTCCGTTAAAAATGCCTATGTAGCGGTCATGTGACACTTATGTGAGTAAAATAGTAAGGGTAAAATAGTCTTTTCATTCATAATTAGAAGTATAGAATTTAATATATTGAATATCTATAATTAAAAAAATATTTTGACACATAAAAAAAAGATAAATAATACCCAATTTATTCTTCACTGTTATCGGGACACTTGGGTCAATTAATTTAAGTACTTTTATTTTTGTAAATTTTTTTTTATTTTATGAAAATTTAATATATAGTAATTTGGAGATAACTTTTTTCTCGAATAATTAATAGGATTAATCAATAGAGATGGTAGGTAAATCTAGATATTCACTAAATTCAATTCTAGGTCTTTCTTTTAACCTAGTGTAATTTATTTTAATTTAGTTTAATCAAAAATTTGTAAAAGAAATATGAAAAATAGGTGTTTTATGATTTTACCCATACTTTAACGGAATAATTGACGGAAGTACTAAAATGGCTAACGGATGGATAATACAGGTACCACTAGACTCCCTAAAAATTTGTAGGTACCAACAAGTGTATTTCGTGATAATTCAGGTACCATATAAAGATTTTACCCTATGTAAATGCTATTGCAATACTATTTAGAACTTTCTTAGACAAATATATAGCAATAGAATTGCAAATTTCAGTGTCAAGGACGCTTATGTAACCAAATTAGTAGAAGAGAGGTGTTGATTCAAAAATGCTCAACTGATTCTTTGATTCTTCATTCCTGCTTCTTCGCCGCTAAGACACGGGCAGACCGTCGATGAGTCTTCGGAATCGTCGTCAGAGACTCGCCACTTCTAAGAGGCTCGGTAGCGACTCAACTGTTGGCAGCGCCGGGGTCCTATCAAATTTTCATGGCTAAATACTAGTTAGTACCCTGTGGTTTAGGTCCAAAATTAATTCAGTCCCTGGACTTCTAATTTCATCAAAAACACCCATGCACTTTCAATTTTGATCTAATAGGTCCAATTCGTTAATATTCTGTTATGGGTTCAAGTTATAGATAGATTATTTGTTGAAAAACTATTTATTTTTAATAGTAGGACTCACTCGTAAATTGACTATGCAGACCACATCGACACCACATCATAAAACATAGGCCATATATGAGCCACGTTAATAAGTTAAATAACTCAATTATCGGAAAACTAACAAATTGGACATATTAGATCAAAATTGAAAATGCAGGGGTGTTTTTGATTAAATTAGAAGTTCAAGTAGGCCTGGGACTTTAGCACCGAGAACCAGTAGAACCAGACCGAATCGAACCGGAACCGGCGGTTCGGTTCTGGTTTTAGTATTAAAAACATGTCATTTTTCAAGAACCAGACTGTTTTCATTTCTCCGGTTTGGTTCTGGTTCGCTTGTTTGTGAACATATTAGAACCGTAGGAACCGAGATATGCAGGCCTACCACAAATAAAAGCCCATATATTTAACTAATTAAAGCACTATTGCCTTAAGCCTGGGCTTGTTTCGTTTATAACTTGACGTCTCGACCTAATGTTCCAATACTTCGATCAAACACGACCTCAAACAGTCAAACCTCAGTTCCTTTCTCGGTCCTCAGCTCAACAGCTCCTTAGTTCATCCCCAATTCCAGACCCAGCTTTCGAAGTCAAAATTGTTCTTCCTCAATTCAAAAATGCAAAAATCAAATCATCCCATTTCATATGTCAATTCGTGCTTCAAAATCATAAATCCCAAGTCCCAAATCGAAATCCTCTTTCCCCACTTCGAAACAACAAGGCCTCCCTTGGGCTCTCTGTTTCTGTTAGATGCCGCTCTTCCTCTGGTGGTGAAGCTTTCGGTGCAAGAACCCAACACTGTAAGGCAGTTTGATTTTTCGTTCAAGTTAATTTCTCTCTCAATTTTTCGGTTTTGGTTGATGCGAAAACTTTCAATCTCGTCCCTTTTCTAGGTATATTAGTATATAGTTATATACGCGTCTGTTTAACTCTATTCGTTTAATTCCAGGCTCTCATCTGTCACTTCATCTTCATATGGCTTCGAATTCAATTTCTTCGAATTCAAGTACTCATAGTATTGGAAATGAGATTGTACTTGCAACACAGCAAGGAGAAGCAACTGTTAATGAATTGGAACCGAAAACAGCTCATAACCGAACTGAACATAACGGTTCGGTTCCATAAAGGTTCCTTCTATGAAAAACATCATAACCGAACCAGAATAGGCTTTCCTGTTCTGGTTCCAGTTCCGACAAAAAATGACATTTTCAAAACCGATCCCAGGCCTAAGTTCAAGGACTGAATTGATTTTGGACCTAAACCACATGGTATTAATTTGTATTTAGCCCAATTTTCATTCTAGAGAGAGAGAGAGAGAGAGGCAGTTTCTCATTCAAAATGACCTAGAACATGAAATTGGGTTTGTTTAAAGACCAGTGGCTTAGCTGTAATTTCATTTATTTTTAATTTATAAAATGTAACCCTATTCTATATCTTGTGGGCTTATGAAGGAAGAAAATATTTGGTGGCCCTTAAGCTAAAATAATTCTTCAAAATGTACTTACATGTAATTAACCCTAAACATTATTACCCGACTATTCAAAACTGTAACTTTGGTACCTGGAGTTTAAAGCCTGACTCAATTTTCATACAGGCTGTCATAAATGGTGTTAACTAGCCAGACACGTGGCATATTTTAAGGGACAATTCTGTTTGGCTTGCTGGGACAACTTTGTACATCCGGCTTGCTAGGACATTTTTTTTTTCATTTTATGTTGGTGTCTGTATCTTCTTCTACAGGTTTCTGTTCATCGAATATCACAAACCAACTTCCTCCTCCCTTCAAAGCATAAAAGCTTCGGCTTTCTCTTTAGCTATCTGAAATTCTAAATATACAAACTATTCGGTATATAATACCACAACCCCAATACTCCCATTTGAAACATCATATATCTGCCACTATCATGTAAATTAGAAATTTGTACATCACTAATGGATGAACTTCTGAAGCACACAACAAAGACACCTCATCCTTTATGAAGATATCTCAACAGAAGTATCAAACTCAGCCCTCAAATGCTCTAAATAGTCTCACCATGCATAAAGCCTAAATACAACAAGAAAGGAAAGTCAACACCACCTAAATCAAATTGAAGAAGGGGAAAGGAAAGAACACATAACGGGAATAGAAATTCCTAAAACCCAGCCGTTGAGCATTCCCCTTAATTCAAAGTGCCAAAACTTTCTCCCTTTCCTAGCTGCAACTACAAGGAGACTTCACTAGACACCATGGTTGAAGAGAAAGAATATCTCAAAATTTCACCAACACGTGGACACCTATTTCACAAAACAGGGCACTTTCTCAAACCCATTTCGCCTTTCTCCATTGACTAACCCTTTTCCGAGTCTTTCACCTCAAATATCCCATCCTCACCATTTGACTAAAAAAAGTGGCAATTCCAGCTTCAATTAATTTTGTGGATGGAGTCGCGACCACCAAGAGTTGTAAACTTGGATTCACCACTTGGCTTCTACTCACCAATCTACGTGGAAGAAAGCCAGCATTTACGAAGCAATCTTTGATTCGACTTACCAAATAAGAAGAAATTGTTCAAGTAAATCCATAATATGTGTCTGGCCCAAACTCGAGGTTACTTGCTCTAGTTGAAATATGGTTTATATTAGAGATATTCTTGGAGAATCTTAGGAGATATCCAATCAATGTACCATTATGTTTCCATGTACAACTCTATCTCTATGTTTGTAATCCTCTATATAAAGAGGCCCCTATTATCAATGAAAGCACGACTCAATTATCTCCCAATTCAGTTTTCCTTAAACACGTTATCAGCACGAAGCTCTAACCCTGAAACAAATAGCCAAACCCTGATTCAAGAAGCTAAAAACCTTGAATTCGAATACAAAACCTGAAAGCCTTTTTTGCCTCCACCTCACACCTTGAAGAACTCGATTTCAGGAATCCAGAACCCGCGGAGGCACCCCAAGAACCGGCCGAAAACCTACCAAACCGGCCACCGGAAGCTCCGTACAACTCGCAGCAAATATTCCACCGGTTCACCATCTTCCGGACCTTCAATTTCCACCAAATTTTGGTAGCAGAAGCCCGTTGATCTGAAGTTTCAAGAACCGGAAGAAAAACTCCAAAAACTAGCTTAAAAAGGAGTGAACCTGCCACCTGAGCAGCTGCATCTTAAACCAGCAGAAAAGAATAAGAGAAGAAAAGAAAGAAGAAAAAAAACAGAGAGAGGAAAAGAAGCCCAGAAGCCCAAGCCCACTGACGTAGACCCCACAGCCACGTCAGCAGAACAGTCATCCGCCACATCAGCATCTGGGACTCACCGCCACATCAGCACCCTGGGACCCACTAACACATCAGCATACAGGGGCCCACTGCCACGTCAGCTCGGTCAACATCTGGTCAACAGTCAACGTTGGTCAACAACTGCCGGCCAGTTTTCCGGTGATTTTTTCCCGGTCAATTTCAACCAACTTGATGGCTCCTTCCAACTCTCAATACAGGGCAATCTTTTGCTTATTTCAGCTCTCATACTTGCAGACAACAAACTGTATAGGTCATTTCTGTCACCAGAACACATGAGGATATTCCACTAAAGTTTCAAGCTTGATAATGAAAATCAATACCTCCAAATCCAAACTTACAGTTCTATCAATATAAATGAAAGAACATACTTACATTTGAATGTGCAATGAAGTTGAAGTACTGAAATAAGGATACCATATTTACATTTGCATGTTGTGCTTGCTGATTAGTACCTTGATTAAGGATACCATATATTAGTTCCCATATGTTATACATGAATTATACCAGCAAGTCAACTGAAAAAGAACTGTCATGTGAGGCATGCAACTCACCAGTTCAATTAAGAAGACACTCACTTCACAATTACATACTTGCAGTATTATGAAAGTACCTTCTACAGACAAAACAATGACTAAAATTACCTGAACCTACCATGTAGTATGAATTTGTTTTCTTTTTCTTTAGTTAGTTCCCAAAGGAGAAGCATAAATTTCGTAATTATCAATGACACATATGTATAATTATAAGTGTTGATTTCTTCTAAAGAGATGAGTTTAGACCTTATTTTCAAAGCTGATATACTGAAAAACCAATCCATATTTATCTCAAAACTAACTAAAAATAAGATGACACCTGCGCACAACATTCTTAACTGTAGTACTACACATAACTTGTCACAAACTAATTTCACAAGAATATAACATAAGGTTCTGGGTTCTAGGTTCTGGTGCATATTTTGATGTCCAAAAAAGTTGGGGAACAAATTGTATGATTGACTTACTTCAAAGTCTTGTCCTAGCTTCCTGTCACTAAGAGATTAGCCGGTTGAACAATGCAAGTCTAATTGGAGCGATAAGAATTAGGCTATCCTTTCAATTTGGAAGGATATTTATATTAATCAGGAAAGTTACATATATATAAGACAGCAACCAGAACAGAAGCAACTATTCCTCATTATTTTCATTGATGACAAATCCCCCAACCCCTACTTGATGTGAAGCATTAGCAGGAAGCATGCAATTTTGTATATTTAGATAGCTTTTGATTGACCAAATCTGAATATCTAACTTCTATTTTGAAACCATCTTGTAAGCAAACCAAATAGATTAGGTAGGACAAGAACAATAAACAATTAGAACAAAGTTTGACACTCACAATGCCATTGCTTTTTTGGCCGAGATGTCTAGCTGCACCTATAGTGCTTTAAAGAGTAAAAAGCCAATGAAGATGACCAGCAGATACAAAGGATTTTTGCCATTAAGGCACAAAAATAGATAAGTAAAGATAAAAAACAACAACTTCATATATCCTTAGTACAAGAAAAGTATAGAATACAGCTCATTCAAATACATATAGAATACATACCTGCTCAATGCAAAAGAAAAAAAATAGAGAAACCATTCAATACGAAAGATTACACAAGGACATAATCCTCTAGAGCTTATGCAAAAGTGCTCTAGAGAACTAAGCTTTGGAGAACATACAATTCCGAATATCCTTGACCTGAGTTCCACGACTCTGAAATCACACAAACCAAGCACAATGTAAATCACCCAAAGTGCCATACAAGTAATTAACAACCAAAAAGCGAAAAGCCCCTCTTTTCACATCACAATACCTTCTCAATACTCAATGGTTTCGTCACCGAAGACCTTCCAATCAAGAATTGTTTGAATAACATATATTATGGATCTATATTCCACAACCATTTTAGTAGCTACACAAAATAAGTAATCAAACATGCAAAGATGAGCTTTTGTTATACAACAATCCACACTCACGGCAAAAAAATAGAACCAGCATTCTTTTCCCATTATTTCCCTTTTTCTATTACAATAGAACATAGTTCTCTAAAGCCTAAACCTCTACTGAAAATCTCAAACTCATAAACTCTCACTCAAACCTGGAAGCTTTAGGCTACACAGTAATACCCTAAAATCTTTGCTTCCAAAGATAAGAAATTTCCCATCACAGGACCACCAATAAACAGAAAAATACAAAAATTCAAAACACCACACTCACATTCACATAAACAATGAATAAAACATGATTACATTGAACAATAACAAATGACAAATTAGTGTTTCAGCTCTGAACTTATCCACAACTCCCAAAACTAGCTTTTTCAAGGAAAAGCTTAATGACAACGCACTTATACCATTAACATTAACAACAGAGATCAAAAAAACCTATATTGAACACACACTCAGAATTCTTAACTTGAAACTATTCTAATGACTTTAAGGTATTATTAAACTTATGATACAGGCAAGTGAAAACAATAGCAAGCTGAGCATCCTCGGGACTCGAAGGCTCTTAAAGCTACTCATACCACCAAAATAAGAAACAAAAATATGTAAGGTAACACCAGCTGTTTAACATTCACATCAATGCTCACCGATTGAGGCCAACGAGGTCTATCAAGTAAAAAGACTATCTCTTCCATATGCTCCCGATTCTTCCACATATATACTCTTATCCACTTTATGCGGCGGTGGACTCTCTAGTTCATCCACTACTAATCTCTCTTCTCCTTTAAAATCAAACTCACTGATTTACTCACTGTTGAAGATCAATCCTTCAACAGAAATAAGAACGGGAATTTCATAAATTGTTATAATTTAGAGTACTTGGAGTGGCCGGAGAGTTGGAGAGCAAATCGGCGGTGAGGGAGCAAATCTTGGAGGAGGGAATTTGTAGGTGTAGTAATAAGAAGTGTGAAAAGCCCTGGTCATAGGCACCAGACCCTCCGTGGAAGAAGCCATTGGCAATAGGAATCGCCTTGATCTCGTTGGGTTTGTTTTGTTTCAGGTCGTCATTAGTAAGGAGAAAAGGAGAGGAGTTACTGTGGAATAACTGATTTTGAAAGGGAATAAACCTAAACCAGAGAGTAAATTTGTTGCTATTCTTCTCTGCAACAAATCAACCAGAACACACATATAAAATTAAGCAAATTCAGAAGAGAAATTAGATCTAGAAGATGATGGAATTCGTTGGACATAGGGACCTTACCGGATTGAGAAGCCTTGAATTGATTCAGATCTTTAGCCATAGAAAGAGTGATGTGGCCAAATAGGCACTCAATTTAAAACCCTGTTGTCATTCGTTAGTATATGGTAAATAGGGATTGTTCTAACCGGGGATTGAGGGTACACCTGTAATTGCAAAAACAACTAAAGAATTAAAATAAGTATAAAGTATTATTTACAAAAATAAAACAAACAAAAGGGGGTTTTAGGATTATTAAATCAAAAATTAAATAAATAAAATAAAGAAAATGTAAAAACATATATACACTGGTGGAACGCAAGTAACAAAGATATAAACCACAATCATATGAATGAAATCCAATCACAATTCCTATAGTTGATTTTCTATGTCATGAGAAAGAAGTTGACCATGTGAAACGTTAGAAAGCAAACGATTTCCCATATTTTACTTTCCTTCAATAATTAATCTAAGTGAAAGCACCTAAATTAATCCTATTGAACATGCAATCATAGTCTAGAAAGCTAGCTACTCAAGAACATATTCAATGCATGAAGAACAAAGAAAGGATGTCAACCAAAGTGCACAACCTAGTATGAAAAAGTTCACCTATTTGCAATCCTCCTTAATTGATTTCGACTTTTGTCCAAAGCCTTTAATACTTAAATCTAGCTCCAATTACATGCATATATCCTAAGTTGGCCACCAAAGAACACATACATATAAAAGTTTTCTGTAAAACAAAATCAATCAAGCAATCTCACATAAGCAACATATAAATCAACATAAAGAAATCACAACTTTATTTCAAAACATATAAACGGGCTTTAAACTTTGCCTTTAACGTCATGTTAACTAGAATTCATAACTCTACGAATCAAACAAAGGAAAACAAAAGAAAGTATGAAATACACTGTGAAAGATGGATGACATGGCCTTGAGACGAAGAACTCAAAGATCCTTGAAAGCAAGCAAACTTCTAGGGACGACACAAGGGTGGATGGTGGCTAGGATCTTGATGTATTGCATGACTTCTTCTCCTCTTTGGTTGAGATGCAGAGCTTCCGAAGACGAGAGAATAGAGAGAATTTTTCTGATTTTATTTACTGAGGGAAAGAGGTGTTGTGGTGTGTTGGTGTTTAAAATGTCAATATATAAGGGAAGCAAGGCTTCATGAATTTAATTTCCAAAGAATTTTCTGGTTGCACCACACATGTCACGCCCTTGATTTTACACACATAAAAATCGATAAATAATCTCATAATTACATATGCGTGAATGTTCAGCCATCAATACAAAATACCTGGAAACTTTTTCCCTTTTAACCCAAGTACATATTGAAGCCCTGAACCCACTATCTCAATATTGACCCGCTCCATAGAGTCATATATTACATAAGCTTACGAATTAAATTGTCAACAACAAAATAAAACAATGCTACTCAGAGTTAACTATACAACGGAAGTCCTTATCGACGGTAAAGTTACAAAAATGGCTTCCTACAGTAAAACTGCAAAGGCGCTACCTCAGCTTCAGCCCCGATTATCCTAACCTGCAGGATTAACCCCTACACCGTTTGAATAGTATACCGGGTTGCCACACAACAAACCCGGTAAGCTTTTGCAAGCCTGTATGAGTAACTCAAAACACACATGCCCAACTCACGCCAAAACAAGGAAAACAACTCACGCTTTAATTCCTTAAAACACGAAATAAATGAGAATAACTCACACTTTAATTTCCTTCTAAATCGAAATAAAAGAAAGCAACTCACACCTTGTTTACTTTTAAAACGAAACATAGAAAACAACTCACACTTGAATTCTATCAATAAAACATAGAAAGCAACTCACTCCTTGATTTCTATCAGTAAAACATAGAAGACAACTCACACTTGAATTCTATCAATAAGACATAGAAAGCAACTCACTCCTTGATTTCTATAAGTAAAACATAGAAAACAACTCACACCTTGTTTCCTATCAAATGTACCATAATCGTACCATAGAACGCAATTCACACCTTGATTTCTATTAAAACGTTAATAAGGAAAACAACTCACACCTTCTCCCCGTAAAAACCATTAATAAGGAAGCAACTCACACTTTATTCCCTAAAAATAGGTAATGTCATGAGTTATCAATAACCAATTCCCGTTACCCCATGAATTACCTATATGGCAGACAGATTAGAGCTCTAATTGAAAACGTAACCACTGGTCAGGCCAAAGACGTGATTACCTGATATTCTGCCCAAGGTCATAGACCTTCGATCCTCGGGCCGCACTGTCCCTTGGAGCAAAACATTAAAGGAGTCACACTGGACACAAAATGTTACACAAATCGCAACGCTTTTGAAAGCAATCGAAATCACATTTCCATAATCATTGTTTTCCGAAAGCCATAACACAAAACAATAAGGAGCATCAATTCATGCATATTGTTTTCATACCCAAATCTCAACGCTTTTCTCAAATCTCAATGCTTTTCAAAACAAATCGAAATCAATCATTTCCACAAATCATTTGTTTTCCAAAAGCCACACCCCAAAACAAAAAAAAACATCATTTCATGCATATTGTTTTCAAAAATCCACAAACCACCAAAACATATATATTTCACGTAAATATATATCTATATGTAGTCATCCGCTCAGGAATGCCTACTAATACCAACTATAGTTTGCAGTTAATAAATAACTCTCAAAACAATAAGGGTATTCCCGTTCGTGAATGAACTTCGTGAGATTACTCACCTCGAAACTCCCGCTGCGTCTTCTATACAGAACCGAACTAACACTCTCACCAACAACTTGTCCAATTCACCTTTTAGAAGCACCTATTCACCAATGATCTCAAATCAGTAATGATTCACATTTGATTTAAGTTCGAAACCCCTGTTTTGAACTAAAATCCCCAAAGTGGCGCCAATCGAGGCAAAACCACGTCCGAGACCACCCAATGTCTCCAGAATACATCTACTATCGATGTGACCAAACCACAAGTCGATTGGACGCTCGAATCCTCACAGATAGAATAAATCAATCGGTATCAAACTGCAAAAATCATAACAATTCAATACGAACTCCAGAATTTGCATATTATATATCGAAACGCTCGTATCAACGAGTAGAACATATATAATACCAAAAACAATTCCTTAAGTGGCCAAAACTCAATATTTCCCAAAACTCCCAACATCAAAGTTCTTCATCTAAGCATGTTTGTGAACTTTCATAACTAGCTCGAAGTCAGAAAACAAGCATAAATGGTCGAAAACTACCTCACAAGCCGTGAACAGTAATCCGGACTGAGTTGAACCAAGATCCACGTGAATCGATCCAAACAACCACCAAGGATTGATCAAGGAGGCTGCTCTGAGCTCAACCAAGAAGACTTGAAGCCTCGTTGACGTCGGAACAAGGATTTTCGACCGGGTTTGAAAACACCAATCTGCACCGCCTTCTACCGCCGCCACCACCGAGAATCGGCACTAGAGGGACGACCAGACGGAGGAGACAATCCTATCTAGAAAGTTTCGTCGCCGGAGACCACCGCAGTTCTCCTGAAAAGCCGAGTCGGGTCGACCGGGTCTAGGTCGGGTAGACAGGGTCCGGGTCGGGTCAGCCGAGTTACTTTGATAGTGAAGGTGTCGACCGAGAGAGAAGAGAGAGAAATGTGAGCTTCTGGAAATAGAAGTAATGAAAATAGTAAGTTTCCAACTTGGGAAACTTCTATTTATACCAAAATGAAAATTCCTTCCAATGGCCATAACTTTCTCATACGAACTCCAATTCTCGCGTTCCACATGTCCACGAACTCGTATCGACGCGCTCTACAACTTTCGTGAATGAAGTTTTTGGAGAATCCCAACGTATAAAAAGTCAATCTTGAGCCCCTCCCTAAAGTCATACTTTCCGAATAGAAATTTGTCCAAAACACTTCTGCTCCATCCAGGAGCCACGAAACCGTCCAATAACCATAACTTAGATTCCGGAAAATCCTCGAAAAATAAATACGAATTTCCGGGGCATCACAACACAGCTCCAACCAATGAATTAATGCCACGTTAGCTCTGCCATGTCACTCAACCAATCAAAAAGCTCCAAAATAATTCCATAATTGTTAACGTTAGTGATCCGTGGGGATCTCTAGTTAGCTTTAGATAGAGAGAGAGAGAGAGAGAGAGAGAGAACGACACAAGATGTATAGTGGTTCGCCTCCGCATGAGCGGGAGACTACGTCCACTTGAAAGCTATACTAGTGTGTCGAGCCTTGCGGCCTAACAAGATTACAAGAGATGTAATGAATGTGTTGAGTTGTGGGAGGAGGCATTCCTTTTATAGATGAAGGAATGCTTCTCATTTACTTGTTCTTTGATGTGGGACAAGCAAAGTTACTATTCTAGTCTATTTAACATGTAGAAAGCTATGTTGTGGTGGCATCTTGGCAAGGGCGGAAAGGTGGCTTCCCGACGTCGGATTTGCGACTTCCGGATACCGCCGCGTAGCCTGAACATAGGGCTACACGATGCATGTCTCGGTTGGGCCTTGCCATGTCTTGTGGATGCCCCAAAGTAGGTGTTACTTATGCTTGGTGATGTAGTAAATACTCCATATTATTGGAGGTATGTACAAGTCCCCGAAGTTCCCGAGTAAGAGTAGCTTCTTGGTTGGGGAGTTCCAAATCATGAAGTCATCAAGCATAAGTAACCGGGCGGTACGGAGCCCCTACAAGTCCCCGAACTCCGTAAGCAAGAAGGGACTCGTAAACCTGCACAACAAAGACAAAAAACCAGCAAATGTAGAATGCTCGTTGCATTGGGCAACAAATGTGAGTTGCATTTGATATGCGTTGGCGTATATGAGCGTAATAGTGCGCATATGGTCGTGTGAGAAAATGAATTGCATATGATAAATGCGTGACGCGCGCAAGGAGACGAGCGAGGTCGATTTTGACGGGGTTATGCTCGCGAGATGCAAGTTGCATGAGCACCGCGGAGGTAAGCGTTTGTAATTCGTGAGTGTTGAATGCTTGGACGCTTGTGTTTGTTTGGTTGTCGCTCGTATTAATGGAACGCGAAAAGAATTTGATTTGTCGCGGTCAGTAAACGACAAATGGTAGAAAAATTCAATGTTCCATTAACGTGTGGTGTGTCGAGTAGACATGAGCGTAAAGCTCGAGGATTGCCGGGAAGGCATGAGCGGAAGCTCGGGGTGCCGGGAAGGCATGAGCGGAAGCTCGGGGTGCCGGGAAGGCATGAGCGGAAGCTCGGGGTGCCGGGAAGGCATGAGCGGGAAGCTCGTGAGCGGAAGCTCGTGAGCGGAAGCTCGTGAGCGGAAGCTCAAGGGTTGCCGGGGAGGCATGAGCGGAAGCTAGGGGTGCCGGGAAGGCATGAGCGGAAGCTCGGGGTGCCGGGAAGGCATGAGCGGGAAGCTCGTGAGCGGAAGCTCAAGGGTTGCCGGGGAGGCATGAGCGGAAGCTCGGGGTGCCGGGAAGGCATGAGCGGAAAGCTCGGGGGTGCCGGGAAGGCATGAGCGGGAAGCTCGGGGGTGCCGGGAAGGCATGAGCGGAAAGCTCGGGGGTGCCGGGAAGGCATGAGCGGGAAGCTCGAGGGTGCCGGGAAGGCATGAGCGGGAAGCTCGTGAGCGGAAGCTCAAGGGTTGCCGGGAAGGCATGAGCGGAAGCTCGGGGTGCCGGGAAGGCATGAGCGGGAAGCTCGTGAGCGGAAGCTCGTGGGTGCCGGGAAGGCATGAGCGGAAGCTCGGGGTGCCGGGAAGGCATGAGCGGAAGCTCGGGGTGCCGGGAAGGCATGAGCGGAAGCTCGGGGTGCCGGGAAGGCATGAGCGGGAAGCTCGTGAGCGGAAGCTCGTGAGCGGAAGCTCGTGAGCGGAAGCTCAAGGGTTGCCGGGGAGGCATGAGCGGAAGCTAGGGGTGCCGGGAAGGCATGAGCGGAAGCTCGGGGTGCCGGGAAGGCATGAGCGGGAAGCTCGTGAGCGGAAGCTCAAGGGTTGCCGGGGAGGCATGAGCGGAAAGCTCGGGGGTGCCGGGAAGGCATGAGCGGGAAGCTCGAGGGTGCCGCGAAGGCATGAGCGGAAGCTCGTGAGCGGAAGCTCAAGGGTTGCCGGGAAGGCATGAGCGGTAAGCTCGTGAGCGGAAGCTCGAGGATGCCGCGAAGGCATGAGCGGTAAGCTCGTGAGCGGAAGCTCGGGGATGCCGCGAAGGCATGAGCGGTAAGCTCGTGGGTGCCGCGAAGGCATGAGCAGAAGCTCGGGGGTGCCGGGAAGGCATGAGCTCAAAAGCTAGGCGGTGCCGCTGAGGCACGAGCGCGAAAAGGTCGGCAATGCAGCTGAGGCACGAGCGCGAAAGCGTGGCGGTGCCGCTGAGGCACTAACGAGTAGCTCGATGGTGATGCCCTGGGGCATGAGCGTGGCCGTTGCTAATTATGCTGGGCTGTATGTGCAAGTCCCCGAAGTCCCCAGTCAAGGAGGGTGGTCTTGCGGGTTGATACCAAAGCGTAGCTTTGTGCCGTATATCAAGCATAATTAGTGCGAGTGCGTCGTCCATCTAGAATTGGTTGGAGCGAACGCTTTTGCCCTTTCGGGTGGGCCCCTGCTAGGCCCTGCGAGGAGTCCCCCACTCCTGGCTATAGACCTCCGGATGGTCAGAAAATTGTTTGATGAGGGGAGCTGCGCGGAGTAGAGGGTGTTGGGTAGCGAGCCCAATCTTTGGTACCCAAGCGTCGGGGTTAACTGCCGGATCAATGGCTTCCGTAGGCTGTGTTAACTAGTCCCTTACTGTTTTCTCAAATGAGAAACTTGACTGCAATGCCGCGTAGCGGTCATTGTCATTATGAGGCGTAGCCTTACCGCTTGGCGGTTGGTTGAAAAATGATAAACACATAGAGCAAGTAATAAAATTTTGTTTGAGTTTCCCATACTTATTTAATTTTGCAATTAAAATAGAAGCATGGCATATGTGTATAGCATTTACTTGTAATGTGGATGGTAATATCATTTTTGCATTTTTTGTAGATATGCTAAAGGGTCATTGAGATCGGTATGTGAAGCATGGCATATCTAGTATGTGAGATCTAGAAAGTGTTGCCAAATCTACGAAATGTTGTTGGCATGCTCAAAAGTTTATGGAAGCATGTAAGAGCATATCAAGTGTGATATATTGTAGGCATGCTTAGAAGTAGTAAAAAGCACGGTATCGACATGGTAGTAGCTCTAATTGCAAGAGCGGAAAAGATAAGATATAGTGACTTATCTTATGCCGATTTGGAGGCTAGCGGAGTTGGCCTAGCATGACGGTTCATTGCTCCGGCGGAGTTTCTTTGTAGAGAGATGATGATTTCATTACTTGCGGAGGTAATTGGTGATTATATCTCCTTGAAACAAAATAGGTAATTAATATGTAGATTTGAAAAATCAACACTAATAATTTGCATATGTACTTTGATAAAATTGTGAGCAAAGTGTATATGGCATAAGTGAGATAATCATGTTGCATTGATATATATATGGTGAGAAGTGCGAGTATCCTTCAAACAACAAAAGCTAGAAATGCATAGCAATTTTGATGTCACCATGTACATAAGTTAAAGACATATATGCATATGAGGATATGCAAGAAGCAAAGAAAGGATGCTTTAGGTTGTTGCTTTCTATGTCATGAGGCATGTGTTAAAAAGGGCCAGTGTGTCATGCTGTTGATAGACAGTAGCTCATATAGCAGTTCAGTTGCGTAAATAGAAGCGTGTGGCCTTCATATGTTCATATATATATATATACCTTCATATGTTCATATATATATATATATATATATATCTCAAGAAGCAGATCAAGCTAGGGGCAGAAGGAGCTAATAAAATATGTAGCTATATAGGTAGATTGTCGGTGCCCATGATGTAGCCTAGATTGTTTAGGCAAGAGCACATGCATAATATCAAAGGCTCGGTGTTGCTGCATATATAATTATATATGACCAAGTTTGTGCATGCTTTTGACAAAACAAACAATATAGGCAGTATAGTCATTTATCATTTTAGAACGAAGATGCTAGGCATATATAATTATATATGTCAAATGGACAGGTGTAGGGATTGCATGACAATTATGCTTTTCATCTGCATCACATAAGTACTTGTGACATAGTTTAGTCAAAGAAAGTTGATGCTCGGTTTTGCTGCAGAGATAAAGTTGATGCATGCACATGCACTTGAGCTAAGAGAAGTCAAGGCCACGTGCCACTTAGTTATGCTTCCCATGGTAGCATATCATGATGTCTAGTATGGTATGTATCATGTTGTACTCATAATTAATTATGTGTAAGACAGAAATATGCATGTGGTGCCCATGATATATGTATATCACAATGAGCAGATAGCGTAAGAGGTAATGGGTGGCAGCAAACTAATCATGTTGTTTCACACATGAGCACGTGGTGTGCAATCATAATTCCAATGCATGCCTTTCAATAAAGGTAGGAGAAGAGCAGAGCATCAGTGGACTTAGCTTGTTGACTGTTGTGAAGGGAGAGAAATCGAAAGCTAAAGCTGGAAGCCATGAATGGAGGTGTTTTTGCCGCCGGATGTGTCTGGCGGAGATTTTGGGCAAACGGAGTTTTGGCAGAGATGGTTCTGTTGTGGAGTTGCTCATCGGAGCCCACCCGGCGGAGGTCACCCAGCGGTGTTGCCTGGCTATCATGGACAGCGGAGCCCCTCCCAGAGACTCAGTGGGGACTCCTGGCGGAGATTCAAGGCTGTGAGCTGTGATTGATACCGGCGCTAGCCTTGCCGAGCGGAGGATGATGATTGAAGGTGGATGGTGTCCAGAGAGGTTTTCTGGGTATCCCAAGTGAATCAGCGGAATATATATATATATATATATTTTTTTGTACCGCTGATCGGAGATGATCGAAGAGAAGATTAGAGTTGCCATGGGTCTCCAAGCAAAATTTGGATTGGGTGTCCAGCGATAGCGTTTGCCGCTGGTGTCACTAGAGCTGTTCACCGATGTTGGTGCCACAGCGTGGCGGTGGCGGAGCTGTTTAGCTGAGTAATGATCCAAGAACAGTACCTTGTTTAGCGGAGGCCTGGGTTATGGCGGTATTTTGCTTGGCGGAGGGCTACAGTTCGGCGGATCACCGGTTCGGCGGGGATGCAAGTTGGGCGGAGGAACTCCCAGCGGCGAAGCTAGGCGGAGCCCTGGAGCTGCAGGTTGGGCAGAGCCTCGGAGTTGCGTCTGGCAGAGCTGCGAGTTGGGCGGAGTGGAGCTGCAAAGTAGAGCTGAGGCTCCGAGCTCGAGTTCAGCGGAGATGCTCGGCGGAAGAGCTCGGCGGTGACCTGGAGGTCGGCGGAGGATCCTGGCGGTTGGCGGAGGAATAGTTCGGCGGAACTGAGCCTGATGGAGACCACGATTTCCAGGTCGAAGGTGGACGGAGCTGCAATTGGTAGTGACTGGCGGGAAATTTGAAAATTGGAGGGGTGCCCAGAGAAGTTTTCTGGGTGTCCAGAGATTTTTTTTTTTTTTTTTTTTTTTTTGAAGGTTCAGCGTTGACCAACCTTGTCAGCGTTGACCAGACGTTGACCGGACCCTATGGGCGTTGACCGGACCCGCTGGGCGTTGACCGACTCCGCCGGGCGTTGACCGGACCCGCTGGGCGTTGACCGACCCCGCCGGGCGTTGACCGACTCCGCCGGGCGTTGACCGGACCCCTTTTGATGTTGAATGAGCGTCGACTCGACATTTTCGGGTCAAAGTTCGTGGTAGGTGACGAAGCCTTTGTGTTGGCTTCCCACAGACGGCGCCAATCTTAACGTTAGTGATCCGTGGGGATCTCTAGTTAGCTTTAGATAGAGAGAGAGAGAGAGAGAGAGAGAGAGAACGACACAAGATGTATAGTGGTTCGCCTCCGCATGAGCGGGAGACTACGTCCACTTGAAAGCTATACTAGTGTGTCGAGCCTTGCGGCCTAACAAGATTACAAGAGATGTAATGAATGTGTTGAGTTGTGGGAGGAGGCATTCCTTTTATAGATGAAGGAATGCTTCTCATTTACTTGTTCTTTGATGTGGGACAAGCAAAGTTACTATTCTAGTCTATTTAACATGTAGAAAGCTATGTTGTGGTGGCATCTTGGCAAGGGCGGAAAGGTGGCTTCCCGACGTCGGATTTGCGACTTCCGGATACCGCCGCGTAGCCTGAACATAGGGCTACACGATGCATGTCTCGGTTGGGCCTTGCCATGTCTTGTGGATGCCCCAAAGTAGGTGTTACTTATGCTTGGTGATGTAGTAAATACTCCATATTATTGGAGGTATGTACAATAATCTTTCCAAATATATTATTGCTGATTTCCCAAGATTTTATCTGATTTTTCTCTTAATTTTCGGCCAAAATAATCTTGAGTGAAAATAGGAATGAATATGGACTTGTTTTGGACATTTTCTCTCTTAAATCTCTCCATGGCATCATTATCCTTGATCCTCTCTTGATTTTTTACATTAACTCCATAATTTCCCATGGCAAAATCTAATTTAATTCCTCAATAATATCTCCAACGTCATCTTCAAGCCATGTGGTTTCCTAGTGCCATCAGGACTCCTCTCTTTTGCCATGTGTATTCATTTTAGCTCATTTCTTCTCCATTTATTCCAATGTACCTAGAAAATAAAAATTAAATTAAAATTTATTTATTTATGGAAATAAGGGATGTGGAGGATTTGGGATTTAGGGATTTAGAGGGTTGAAATTAAGTGTGGAATTGGAAACTGGGGAGAGAGGGTTGAGAGAGGTTTCACAAGACAGAGAGCTTTCGCCGACTGAAAGATTCACGAGAGAGATCGAGGTTTCACAAGAGAGAGAGAGAGAGAGGTGTTTCGAGGAGGCTATTCGAGAGAGAAGGTTGAGAGGCTTTGTATTGCGTGCTAGGTTTTGTTTTCCTTCTTTCTGTCTTCTTTGGACCACAGTGTAATTGACCTAGCAAAAAAATTTCAAAGTTAATCACACAATAGAAACCTCACCAACTGTCGTCTGACTGCAGGACTAAAAATCAAAATGTGAAATCATGGAGGGAAACATGGCACCTACAACATTTTGGCTCAAAATGTTGCCGCCCAGTTCCAAGTTCACACAACAGAAAATCTTAAGTCTGTTATACAATTTCTACGGCTTGCACTTGGCCTATCTAGGGGAAGACATTCAAGCAAGCTTCCTCAAACTTTGGTGCTCAGTTTTTCAATCATACAACGGAAATAGTGAAATCCGTTGTACCTAGTACCCCAAATTTTGGTGTTTCAAGAGGCAACTAAGACTCCAAAGTGGAGGGAAATTTGCCGCTAAATTTTTTAAGACTCAAACGACGGACAATACTTAATTCCGTTGTGCAATGTAGTTCTAATAAAAAAGTTATCACTTTGTTGACATTCACACAACAGAACATCACTAATACTGTTGTACAATAGAGATTACTTAAACACACGACAAATGATTTATGTTCCGTTGTGTGATTGGTGTTGTGTGATGCACTTTTTGTAGTAGTGTATATTGGACTTCATTCCTTTATTCATTGCTTCTCACGTAAGTTCCAATCTTATATAGCTCTTAATTTTGAAAGATCTTTGACTGCTTGGTTTTTATCAGGACTATGAGAGTACTGATAAATTCCTAATCCAAGTTGATCGTGTAAGTCACTTGCCTCCTTCATTTTATCAAAACAAGATAGTCAAGGTCTACTCTGAGAAGCCAAACCTAGTCTGTCCCTTTATATATGCTGTCATTGTTAATTGGGCTAAATACTGTTTAATACCCTGTGATTTGTACCCAACATCAATTCAGTCCCTCGACTTTTAATTTCATCAAAAACACTCATGCATTATCAAATAGGTCCTTCCGTCATTCCTCCTTCAACTGCAGCCGTTAACTCGCTGACATGACATGCCCAGTCAGCTCCTGTGGGCCCCATCTCTAAGGCAAAATTTCCAAATTGTCCGTAATGCCTATATCATTGCAATATAAGCTATTAATGCCCTTCATTCTAAGATTACAACTTACAAACATATTAACACACGCACAAACAACATACACAGCTGCAGAAAGAAAGTTAAACTAAATGGTTGTTGGAGAAACCTGGTCATCAGCATGATGTGCCGTAAGTAACACACCTATCTGGTTCTTGATACAAACATTCTGAAATATCTGGTACCTGTATTCAAATCCAACATTAAGAAAGCTGCTAATTAAACACTATTCATTGTCTAACTAAGTGTAATGCATCCCTTCATTCCCAGTAACACACCTCATGTCGCGAGCTGCTTCTTGCACACGACCTTGTTTCGGCTTACCATCCTCCCAATTATAACAGGAAACATTACTTCTGATTCCTCCACAAACCTCACATTTGCTTTCCACTTCTACTAAACCTTCAAACTGAATCCACCATCTTAAACTTAAACCAGAACAATGTATCAGCACAAACAAACAAAAATACCCATTTTTGCAACACGATTGGAACTAAAGTAGAATCGAGAGGAGCTTAAACCTGAAAAGAGTTCAATCGAGAATGAATTGTGACGAAGACAACAAATTAGCAACCATTTGAGATAAATTGAAGGTTGAAGGATGAGAATGAACAGAGCGGCTTCTTCTAGAAGAAGAAGAGAAGAGAGCAGAGGGATCTAGATAGAAGAAGTGAACAGTGAACCACGGTGGTTCAGTAACTCCAAAATTCCAATTTATGCTAATCTCCTCCAAACTTAAATTCAAGTATATAGCGAGGTAGAGCTTGGCAAGGGAAACAAGTTTGAGACTCGAGTTGAAACCAAACGTCGCCGGAAAACGCAAACATCTTCTCCTCTTCGATTCTCTCTCCTAAGTTGACAGATGGACAAGAAGGTACCATAGGCTTCTTCACCTCGCCAAGAAGAAGCTATCGCCATCGGTCTCGCTTACAACCGTGGCCGGAATCGAAAAATATGCCGGAAAACCCGAGAAGCTTCCTGGCTTCGTCCTGCCGTCATCGCTGCTAGTTCGGAGAGGGGAGGACCGCCTCACGCCGCCGCGAGGAAGTTAAAGGTGCCGGTGCAACTTCGGCGGTGGTCAGAGAGTGAAGAAATTGTCGGTTCCTGTTGCACACGCAGAGAGAGAGAGACAGAGAGAGAGAGAGAGAGAGAGATGGAGGTGAACAGTGAGGGCTGTAATAGGATTTATGGGTTAAAATGGAGGCCTTGGTCAATTTGGGAATTTTGCCTTAGAGATGGGGCCCACAGAAGCTAACGTGGCACCATGTCAATGAGTTAATGGATACAGTTGACGAAGGAATGACGGAAGGACCTATTTGATGAGATTTGATAATGCAGGGGTGTTTTTGATGAAATTAAAAGTCAAGGAACTGAATTGATGTTAGGCACAAACCACAGGATACTAATTAGTATTTAGCCCGTGCTAATTTGTAAACTTTATTGCATTTGTTGGATTCCTATGACTAATAGGTGAGATATTATGACCATTCATGTTGCAACAATTCTAGATGCTTCTGAGAATTATTAGCTAAAGACATATGGGAGCAGTTAGGGGTCAATATTTGGCCCTTCGGCCCTAAGCCCGCCCTAAACCCGCCCAGCCCTTTAAGCTCGCCCGAATAAGCCCTAATAATTTTTTATATTTTCTATTTTTTAATTATGTTTCTCTTTTTTCTATAATATGCAATTTATCTCTTTCTTTGTAATTGATTTCATAAGTTTTGTTTTCTTTAATTTCTATTTTCTTTGTTACACAACAATTAATATTGGGAGATTTATATAGATAGTTAATTGAATATAACCCCCTTAACTAATATTAATAAATGTTATCAGTTAATTCCTATATATATATGTGTGTGTGTGTGTATATATTAAATATGATCAATAAAAAACAATGAGTCTTTTATTACCTATATATATATATATATATATATATATCATTGAGCCATATTTTGAGAAGAAAAAAATAATGTATTTTTTTTTGTCAAACAAAATAAGGCCCTTTTCAGCCCATTTCGCCCCTATTTGGAAGGTCGGCCCGACCCGGCCTTTTCGTCCCTAGCGGTTCGGGTTTTTCGAGCGGGTAATGGTTAACACATTTAAGCCCCGGCCCGACCCTACCTGGCCCTAAATTTTGTTGACTTGGACTAGGTCTGGCACGACCCGACCCTAAGCCCTAAAATTTAGGGTAGGGCCGGCCCTAGCCCGGCCTATGATGATCCCTAGGAGCAGTGGTGCAGCCAAAAATGTTAGCGAGGAGGGTCAGAATTAAATAGTAATGATTATACAAAAATGAACTTCATCAAATAACGTAAAATTGTATATATTGATTGTTAAAAAAAATCTACATATATTCGTCTATATGTCATTCTTTTGATAGGAAAAAAAAAATCATAAGTCATAAAATACTCAAAAATAACAATTTTTTTATAAAACAATTATAATTAAGATTTGATGAATTACCTTGTTGATTAATGTTGCCTTGATTCATAAATCAACTAAAAATCAAAGAAAGAGTAGCAGACTTCGACTTGCGTTTCGTAGGAGAAGAAGTGGAAAGACGAGAGAAGACAAAACAGAGAATGAGCAGGAGAGAAGAAAATAAGTGTATAAACCTAAATATATATTTAATGAAACTGTCATTAATTAATTGAAACCTAAATATATATTTAACGAAACTGTCATTGATTAATTGATCAATGAAGAGCATATGAATAAAATATAATAAAAAAATTAAAAGATGGTGGAGTACGTCCAAACTATGGAGTTACGGGTGAATGGGACAAAAGTCCAAAACCTTTACTATTTCTTTTCATTTTCCCATGTCAGAAGGGTCAAACCAATATATTAAATATAAGTATGTATATAAGTATCAAATTTTTCAATCAATGACAGCTTAGTGAGAAGGGGCAATTGACCCTTCTCGCCCTAGTGTCCCTACGCCCCTATATGGGAGGACAACACAAGTACATTCAACTCTGGAGAAAAAGAACTACAAAAAGCTTAGAGCTGCAGTGCCTCAAAAAGAAATTAAAAGGACAAAAAATTTGTCTCAATCTTCAACTTAGATTTATCTTCATTTTGAATTCAAAAGATTTGTAAGTTTAATTAATTGCACAGTATACATTTGGATTGATTAAGCAACGTTCAAATGTAGAATTTGGAATAGGAAGATGGCTTAAGTTACATTAGACTTTTTCTGCTATTCAATGCTTATCATGTAAGTTTTAATGTTATATAGCTCTTAATTTTGAATGACATAGAAGAGAATGTTATCAGAGAGAATACTTTATCTAAGTGATGATAAGCCAACGAAATATTTTCCAATCTAGGAAGATTAGATATTTGTAATTACTTGTGCATTTGGTGTCCTCCTTGACTCTTTGATAAGCTAAATTCATGTAATTGTTGAGGATAAGTTGTGCTTCCAATGGGATGTGACTTTAATGTGGATATATGTTGCTTTACAATCAACCATTAGTCTGTTTTATGCCTTGGATGTTTTTGTTTGTCCTCGGCGAATTATCGGCAAACGGATGTAAATAAGACAGTTAGGGCACGCGTGCTTCAGTGGTTACCTATTATATATCGCATTTATCTCATTCTTCCCATTACACAGGTATGTAGAAGCCTTTCTAGCTCAATTTCGTATTTGATTTGATTATACTCCTCTAAAGTTAGTATATATTTGACAAGTTTGAGCACATTTATAAACTTCACGTCATCTAAAGTTAAATAATTCAAAACTTCTATGTTATAATATCACTGTTATCTCATGAAAGTACTATTATCTTCACAACCTCTACCTGCCATTTACTAAATGTGACAATACTATAGAGATATTAATTAGTAGTTGAAAGCTAAAATCTTATACAACAATTTTGTTTATGTATTAATGGTTAGCCAAAATTGTTTCGTATAATGTGGACTCTAAGCAATAGTACTCATGGAATACTTTGGACCTGCTAATGGGATATATCAAGTATAGGTTCTTTTGATTTTCTTTTATCTGATTCAATATCCTCTACAACAGTATTGCGCATTTGGATTGATTAAGCAAAGTCTTAATGTAAATTTGGTATAGGAAGATGGCTTTAAGCTATATTGGACTTTCTTCCATTATTCATTGCTTCTTATATAAGTTTTAATCTTATATAGCTCTTAATTTTGAAATATACAAAAAGAAATTAATAGGAAAAAAATATGTGTTTCAATCTTCAACTTATATATATCTTCATTTTGAATTCAAAAGATGTGTAAGTTTAATTAATTACACAGTATACATTTAGATTGATTAAGCAACGTTCAAGTGTAGAATTTGGAATAGGAAGATGGCTTAATCTACATTGGACTTTTTCTATTATTCAATGCTTCTCATGTAAGTTTTAATGTTATATAGCTCTTAATTTTGAATGACAGAAAAAGAATGTAATCAAAGAAAATACCTAATTCCAATGATGATGAGCCAACAAGATATTTTCCAATATGAGAAGATAAGATATTGTAGTGCGAGTGTGGGAACATAGGGATAGAGAAAGAACATTACATTATTGGACTTGTATAAATGTATATGTATAACCGTGTGGCAAAGTGTGACATAGTAGTCACCAAAACGTACCCAATGAAACTCGATCACATTTTCCCCAGTTAAACTATGATTATTTGATCCCGGATCCCAATTATGGTACGTAATATGGGGACAAATCATATTGTTTTACAGTCCTCTAATGCCTTTGAGGCTACCAAAACCCCATCACCAGAAATTTCCAAACAAACATGTTTCGTCTTTAAATAGGAAAATATTTCTCTTAGTGATCTTGGAACTGTATTTAGTGGCATAATGGCAATCCACACATACTCTTAAGGATTTTAATAACTCGAATAGGAAGGTCATCTTCATCTTGTTGACAACATCATGAACTCACATCTTATATCCTCCCAAGTAATCTTTTCATAGCCTCAAAGTATTATTCTCATATCCTTCAAGTTTCCTAATCCTACAAAATTTTTTACAAGGATAAACTCTTAACATCAACAACACCAATGTGGGGATTAATATTCTAAATAGTGCATTCAATAATTCAAATTTGAACTGTGCAAGCCCCTTAGTTATCTCTACAAGATTCCATTTTGTAGTTCTATAATCACATACATGTCCTAACTATCAATTTCCTCCTAACTTCATATCCATATTGTTCGTTAAATTTGCAGGAGTGATTTGTGCTTGTTAAAAAGTTGGATATTTGATTGGGTTATAATTAGTGGTCAATGTTTACAATTATCTCAAAAATAAGATTCACATATGATCAACCAGCAACAACCTAGTGATGTACCAATTGAGTTATTGTTAGATTCTTTATCTTTTATTTTTTAAATAAACATGCACCTTAGCATGTATATAATAAAAAAGGTTTATAGATGAATATTATAAGACTTTATATGAAGCTAAAATTTCTATTTAAATGATTTTGTAAGTATCTAATTATATATATTGTCTCTTGATTAATAGTTTATATAATAATTCAACGAGGGAATCCAACAAATAATATGGAGAAGGGCATGGACCGAGTACAGCGTGGCAAATATTTTCAAAGAAATACTTAATCCAAGTGATAATGAGCCAATGAAATATTTTTCAATATGGGAAGATAAGAAATTTGTAATTACTTGTGCATTTGGTGTCCTCTTGGATTCTTTTATCAGCTACATTCTTGTAATTGTTGATGATAAGTTGTGCTTCCAATATGACGTGATCTTGATATGGATATATGTTGGTTTACAATCAGCCATTGATTTGTTTTATGCCTTAGATATTTTAGTTTTTACTATGCTAATTTTTGACAAACGGAATGCAAATATGACAGTTAGGGCACGCATACTTCAATGGTTACCTACTATACCGCCATTTATCTCTTTCTTCCTATTACACAGGTATGTAGAGTCATTTCTTGCTCAATTTTGTATTTATTTGATTATACTCCTCTAAAGTTAGTATATATTTGACAAGTTATGTAAAATTTGTAAACTTCAAGTCATCTAAAGTTAAATAATTCAAAATTTCCAACCTATAAGATCACTATTATATTCTGAAAGTACTATTATTTTCACAACCTCTACATACTATTTACTAAATGTGACAATACTATATAGAAGGTGGAGTAAGGATAATTAAGCGATATTACACATTTGGATTGATTAAACAAAGTCTTAATGTAGAATTTGGAATAGGAAGACTTTAAGCTTCATTGGATTTTCTTTTGTTATTCATTGCTTTTCATGTAAGTTCCAATGTCATATAGCTCTTAATTTTGAATGACTCAAAAAGAATGTTATCAAAGAGAATACCTAATCCAAGTGATGATGAGCTAACGAGATATTTTTCGATATGGGAAGATAAGATATTTTCCGAGTGTGGGAACATAGGGATGGAGAAAGAACATTACGTTGGACTTGATGAAATGTACACGTATATCCAAGTGTGGCAAAGTGTGGCATTGTAGTCCACCAAAACGTATCAAATGTGTCACTAATAAAACTCGATTACATTTTCCCCAGTTAAACTATGAGCATCTGATCCTAGATCCCAATTATGGTACGTAATATGGGGACAAATCATATGGTTTTACAGTCTTCTCTAATGCCTTTGAGGCTACTAGAACTCTATCACCAGAAATCTTCAAACAAACACGTTTCGTCTTTAAATAGAAAAACATCTATCTTAGTGATTTTGGAACTATATTTAGTGGCATTGTGGCAATCTCCACATACTCTTATGATCAGGGGCGGAGGGAGGCAGGGGTCCACTGGGTCCCGTGCCCCACTCAGCTTTTCAAAAGAAAAAAAAAATTAATATATATATATATTAATATTAATATTATATTAATATCAGGTTTATACTATATATTTTTATATTATTTTCTCAACTTGATGAATGTACTCTTTCAATCATCTTCACGTGCTCTTCTTTCTTTTTTTCTTTTTTTTGATGGGCTTTATCCGTCCCATGTTTGACCTTCTATTAATATCATATGATATTTCTTTTATATGAATCATATAATATTTTTCTTTCCTATATCCTTTTACGTTTAATGATTTCTATTTCTTTATTACTTTCAGATTTTCAATTCAAATAGAAAAACAATTAACAAAATATTCTATTACATCAATATATATATATATATATATATATATCTCATCAAGTAACAATTCTCAATCAATTCTTTTGTGAAGAGTATTGATGTAGTCGTTTCTTTTGGTTCTCACTACTTCTCTATTCTTCATTCAAATATGTTAAGATACTTTAAAAGAAAAGAAATCTTGGTGCAGAGGAGTCGTCGAGTATAAATACCTCATTGGAGTCATCCCTCGTAAAAAAAACAAAGAAAAATGATAGTAATTCTGAAAAGTCTTGTCCCAACGTTAATGAAAAATATCCTTCTGATCCTGGAAATCATCCTCCAATTTCAAGTTGTCATCCTAATGTAATATGAAATCTAGTCGAGGACAATTACCATTGTAATAGATAGAAATTACATTTAAAGATTTTGTATGTTTTTATATTTATATTTTTTTTGTGCCCCAATAAAGTTAAATTCCTGGCTCCGGCACTGCTTATGATTTTTAACAACTTGAATAGGAAGGCCATCTTCATCTTGTTGATGACATCATGAACTCACATCTTACATCCTCTCAAGTAATCTTTTCCTAGCCTCAAAGTATTATTTTCATATCCCTCAAGTTTCCTAATCCTACAAGGTTTCCCATAAGTAAACTCTCAAAACCAACAACACCAACGTATGGATTAATATTCTAAAAGTGCATTCAATAATTCAAACTGGAACTGTGCAAGTCTTTTGTTCCATATGTAAGATTTCATTTTGTAGTTCTATAATCACATACATGTCCTAACTATTAGTTTTCTCCTAACTTCATATCCATATTGTTCATTACATTTTCAGAAGTGATTTGTGCTTGTTAAAAAATTAGATCTTTAATTAGTTGGGTTATAATTAGCGGTCAGTGTTTACAGTTATCTCATAAATAAGATTTAGATATGATCAACTAGCAGCAGCTTAGTGATGTAGCAATTGAGTTAAAGTTAGATCCTTTATCTTTTATTTTTTAAAATAAACATGCATCATAGCATGCAGATAATAAAAAAAAAACTTGCAGGGCCCACCCACTATGTGTGTAGACTACCACATTTATTGATTTTTTTATTCTTTTGTTTTCTATTATACAATTTACCATATTATCCTTGTTGATTAATTATAATTCATAGTTTTTTAATAAATAAAGGTTAAACTAGTAAAAAAAATTCAGTTTTAGAAAACAAACTCTACTCTCTTAATAATAGTATAGATTTATAGATGAATATTGTAAGACTTTATATGAAGCTAAAATTTTGATTTAAACAATTTTGTAAGTATCTAATTATATATATTGTAGGATAAATTTCAGCTTAGTACCCTGTGGTTTGGGGATAACATCATGTTAGTCCCTGCTCTTTCAATTTCATCAGCAACACCCCTGTACTTTCAATTTCAATCAGCCGTGCCCAAATTTTATTGTTCCGTCCAATTTGAACGTTAACTTTGACTGGATTGACAAAGTAAAATTTGGACGGAACAGTAAAATTTGGGCACGGTTGATCGAAATTGAAAGCACAGGGGTGTTGCTAATCAAATTGAAAGAGCAGAGACTGACATGATGTTACTCCCAAACCACAGGGTACTAAACTGAAATTAATCCTATATTGTATGTTAATCAATAGTAGTTCATATCAAAATTTAACGAGGGAGTCTGACAAAGAATATGGAGTTGGGCATGGAGCAAGTACAATGTGGCAAATATTATCAGAGAGAATACTTAATCCAAGTGATGATGAGCCAACACAATATTTTCCAATATGGGAAGATAAGATATTTTTAACTGCTTGTGCATTTGGTGTCCTCCTTAATTCTTTTGTCAGCTACATTCCTGTAATTGTTGAGTATAAATTGTGCTTCCAATGCGACGTGACATTGATGTGGATATATGTTGCTTTACGATTAGCCATTAATCTGTTTTATGCCATTGATATTTTTATTTTTTACTCGGTGAATTTTTGGCAAACGGGATGCAAATATGACAGTTAGGGCACACATGCTTCAGTGGTTACCTACTATGTCACGCATTTATCTCATTCTTCCTATTACACAGGTATGTAGAAGTCTTTCTAGCTCAATTTCATATTTGATTTTATTATAATCTTCAAAAGTATATATTTGACAAGTTGTGTGAAATTTGTAAACTTCAAGTCATCTAAAGTTAAATAATTCAAAAATTTCAACCTATAAGATCACTATTATCTTCTAAAAGTACTATTATCTTCGCAACCTCTACATACCATTTACTAAATGTGACAATACTATAGTGAAGATGGAATAAGGATGATTAAGCGATATTGCACATTTGAATTGATTAAGCAAAGTCTTAACATAGAATTTGGAATAAAAAGATGGCTTTAAGCTATATTGGATTTTCTTCCGTTATTCATTGCTTCTCACGTAAGGTCTAATCTCATATATATAGCCCTTAATTTTGAAAGACACAAAAAGAAATTAAAAGGAAAAAAAAAAGTTACAATCTTCACCTTGCTAGTGCTTTTGGCACAGCTGCGAGCCTACAAGAGAGAGACATGGCTGAAGATGAGAGTTTATACCGAGGGCGGATGACAGTGTCGTAAAACTAAAATAATGAGGGCAAAACCATCTTTTCTGATATCAGCTCCGCTTAACCGTCACTGTTACTAAGCAAGAACTGTTCCTACGCTACAATAGCAAACCTTTAAATAGTATATATATAATTTTGAATTCAAAAGATGTGTAAATTTAACTAATTACACAGTATACATTTAGATTGATTAAGCAACGTTCTAAAGTAGAATTTGGAATAAGAAAATGACTTTAAACTACATTGGACTTTCTTCTATTATTCATTGCTTCTTATGTAAGTTCCAATCTTATATAGCCCTTAATTTTGAATGGCACAAAAAGAAATTGAAAGGTAATAGGAGTATAAATGCCATGTTTATAATGTTTAAACGCTATATTTTGCTAAGTTATTTCCTTTATCATGATAAATTTAACTTAGTTAGTATTTTTGTAGGTAAAATGGAGTCTCAAAGTCCAAAAATGGCTAAGGAAGGCACAAGTGGCGCAGAAATGGAAAGAAATGAAGAAATGAAGAAATGGAAGTTCTCCCAGTTTGACTAGGAAAAGGAATTCTAGTTGGAGTAGGAATCAGAAGCTGACTTAGATTCAAACTATTAAGTCGCGGAAATTAGAAGTTCTATTTGAATAAGGAGATCCAATTCTACTCAGATAAGGAATTCTAGTGTAACAAGGAGTCCCTGTTGGATAAGGATTACTCAAGTAGGTTCTGGAAGAGTGTAGAAGTATCACAGAAAAGAAGTTCGTATTCAACTAGAAAACCTACTTGCATATGGAGTTCTACTCATACTAGGAGACCTGTGGACGCTAGAAGAGGTCTATGGAATGTTCATGAAGCATCTAGAAGACTCAAGAAGATCATATGTCATGCACATGAGGAAGAAGTCTTAAGGATTTCGAATTACAAAGCAATGCAGAGTTTGAATTTCTAGTTGAGTAAGGATTGGAATTGCCGTGAGATTCTTGAAGGTCTAGGGGGTTCTTGAAGTTTCATTCTTCAATAAGGCGTGGAAGGCATGTGGAAGGCATGTGAAGTGAAAGAAAACCGAATTGGACTTAACTTATGTTTTAAATGTCGAAATCATTACAGATTCGGAAATCTGGCTGTGCATATCAGTCAACTTCAACGGTGTGTCGAAAATCTTTCAGAGCTCAGAAAATTATGATCTTTATATGGTTGGAAAGATATGGATGTCTAGTTTCCATAGATTTTTACGTTTGTCGATAGCTATTTTCTAGAGGAAGTTATGGCCATTTTAGTGCACTGAGGTCAATTCTGCCGAAAATATGTTTTGTGTCAAAGAAGTCCTAGATCAACACAAACTAAGAAAAACCAAGTAGAAATGAATTGGGAGTGCCTTGAGACGTTCTTCTATATATACCTAGTGTATTAGACGTCTAGGGAAAAACACATTATTCTCCACAATTTCGTTTCTCACCGGTTTGCTCTTGAGTTTCAGGTTTTCGCTACTTCAAGTTCCTAGTCGTGCCATCCTCCATCTTTGCCGTGATCTTCACCTTGTGCCACCACCTTGGAGCGGCTTTGGGTCTTTGGGACGTGATCAAGGGTTGTTCTTACCACCTTCCATATGTTCTCTTCACGGTTTAGTGTTCTTGTAGTTGTAATTTCTGTTTTTGTTTTTCTTTGTGTAAAACCGAAACCATGAGTTGACAATCTGATTTTTGGATGCGATTTTGATGTTCTTTTCAATGTTTGGTTTGTTTATGTATCCTTGATCTTGATTAATTGCCGAATATAAGGAATGATAATCTAGTTTTGTTTTATAGAAAACTTTTGCATGTTCTTGTTCTTTGGTGGCCAACTTAGGATGATTGCATGTAATTGGAGCTAGTAATTAGGTGAACGCTTGTTGATCCTAATTCATTAAAGTAGTAAAGGCTTTGTACAAAGGTCGAGATCAGATTATGCATGTAATGAAAAGACTTGCTTTGAGTACTTGAATTTGCATGTTTATTGACTAAACTTTCACTTGTTCTTAATGATTTGAATGCATGAGATCATGAGTTGCTTTGATTGTGTGATACCTGTCTTCGAAATATATTGTTTAGGCCCTTGTTCTATTCAATTGCGTAAAGGGAAGTCATATAAGGGACATTGGGCGCTTGTAACTTTGTTTCTTGGTTGATATCGTTCCATGGTAACTAATAAGATTAAAGATGCATGAATGTATTGTTCTTGAATTATTCTTGATAAATTGTTTTCCAAAAATTCTTCTTTTCCCACCTATGTAAATAAAAACGTTTTCTTTCTTTATTGTTTTCTGCAATTTTCGATTTAAATCTTTAAAACCCCCCTTGTTCTTGTTTCTTGATGTTTTTGTATATTTGTAAATAACTTAAAATTGATTTTAGGTTTTTAGGTTGCATGTAAACGTAAATAATATGTATATAATCTGAAAATATAATTTAATTCCGTGAATAGTGTTTTCATGAATAGTAATATGTGTTTGTGTTATACAAGGATTTGTGTAGTTAGAGTTTAATTAGGATTTGTTGTTTGTGTTTGTGTTGTATTTGTATTTCTAATTCGTGTTAGTTTAGAATTTGTTTTCTATTTTGATTTGGTTTTCTAGTTTGTATACAATTAGTATTCTTTGTTGTATATGGATTTCTAATTTGACTATGACTTGTAAAATGTATTCTAGTAGGAGTAGGATTTCTAATCTAATTCTAACTTGTATTTGTATTTTCTTGTAAATTTCGACATGTTTATTTATACTTATAATTTTCGTGTGAATTTGTATATTCTTTTCTTTGATTTGTTTCTCACATATTAGCACCCTCAATCCCCGGCTTGAACGATCCCTGCTTATTCTATACTAACACTCGACATTTTCAGGGTTTAAATTGGCGAATACTTTTGCACGTATCAAAAGGAACAAAAAATGCTTTTAAATCTTCACCTTATATTTATCTTCATTTTGAATTCAAAAGATGTGTAAGTTTAATTGATTGCACAGTATAGATAAACATATATGATGACATATTAGTCTATTCTAGGAGTGAGAGGGAGCATGCAGAACACTTGACAAGGGTATTGCAGATCTTGAGGGAAAAACAGTTATATGCCAAGTTCAGTAAGTGTGAGTTTTGGTTAGATAAGGTAGCATTCTTGGGGCATGTGATCTCAGCGGATGGAGTCCTTGTTGATCCACAGAAAGTTGAAGTAGTGGTTAGGTGGGAGAAGCCTACTAGTGTTATGGAGGTTAGGAGTTTCCACAGCCTTGCTGGATATTATCGTCGCTTTGTTGATGGATTTTCTAGAATAGCCTGACCTCTCACTCGCTTAACTAGGAAAGGTGTTAGATTTATGCGATCAGATGAGTGGGAGCAAAGCTTTCAAGAGCTTAAGAAGCGTTTAACATCTGCTCCAGTGTTGACCCTTCCAGATGATAGTGGTGAGTTTGTCATTTATAGTGATGCATCTCTACGAGGTTGGGGTTGTGTATTGATGCAACATGGTAAAGTGGTAACTTATGCTTCTACGCAACTCAAGACACATGAATTAAACTATCCTACCCACGATTTGGAGCTTGCTGTAGTGGTCTTTGCACTAAAGATTTGGAGGCATTATCTATATGGGGCCACTTGTCAGATTTTCACCGATCACAAAAGCCTCAAATATATTTTCTCCCAAAAAGAATTGAATTTGAGACAAATGAGATGGATGAAGTTGATTAAAGACTATGATTGCACCATTAAGTACCATCCTGGAAAAGCTAATGTTGTTGCTGATGCTCTTAGCCTTAGCAGGAGGGTAACAGCATCTGGTTCCTTGACACATATGCAGGTGCATCACTTGCCTCTTTTAGTTAAGTTGAGAAAGTCAGAAGTTAGCCTTTGTGAATCAGTCGAGTGCGTTATTAGCTAGCTTCCAAGTAAGGCCTATGTTAATTGATCAAGTGAAAGAAGCACAACAACATGATCCTTTACTAATGAAGCTATGGGAAGAAGCGACTAATGGTGCAAGGGTGGACTATACAATTAGAGATGATTGAGCTTCGGTTATGGGTACTAGATTGTGTGTTCCAAATGATCTGGTACTTAAAAGAGAGATTCTTGAGGAAGCTCATAGTTCGGCTTATGCTATGCATCCAGGAAGTACCAAGATGTACCATACACTCAAGGAGCATTATTGGTGGTCGGGTATGAAGAGGGAAATTGCCAATTTTGTTAGCAAGTGTTTAGTGTGCCAGCAAGTCAAAGCTCAACGTCAACAACCTGTTGGTCTCTTGCAACCATTGCCCATTTCAGAATGAAAGTGGGAACATATTACCATGGACTTCTTGTTCAAGCTTCCTCGTACTCAGAGTGGTCATGATGGAATTTGGGTGATTGTTGACCGACTCACTAAATCTGCACGTTTCTTGCCAATTGTAGAGACTTACTCTCTAGAGAAACTGGTGAAGTTGTTTGTTGATGAGATTGTTTGCTTGCATGGTGCTCCTGTAAGTATTGTGTCAAATAGGGATTCTCGGTTCACCTCTAGATTTTGGGATAGTTTGCGGGATGCTTTGGGGACTAAGTCAAAGTTTAGTACTGCATTTCACCCATAAACAGATGGACAATCTGAGAGGACTATTTAGACATTGGAGGACATGTTGAGATCGTGTGTTCTCCAATTCAAGGGAAGTTGGGATGTTCATTTGCCCTTAATGGAGTTTGCTTACAACAATAGTTACCACTGAAGTATTGGAATGGCTCCCTATGAAGCTTTGTATTGGAAAAAGTGTAGAACCCCAGTGTGTTGGAATGAGGTTGGTGAGAGAAGAGTTTTGGGACCTGAGTATGTACAAATGACTACATACAAAATCCATCTTATTAGAGAGAGACATAAGACAGCTCAAACTAAGCAAAAGAGTTACGCAGATATTCGAAGGAGGGATCTTAAGTTTAGTGTGGGTGATCAAGTCATCTTGAAGTTGTCTCCTTGGAAAGGAATTGTGCGGTTGGAAAAGCGGGGAAAGTTGAGCCCTCGTTTCATTGGTCCTTATAAGATTCTAGAGGAAGTTGGTCCTGTAGCTTATCGCTTAGACTTACCTCCTGACCTTTATAGGATCCGCAATGTTTTCCATGTGTCCATGCTTTGGAAGTATATAGCGGACCCTTCTCATGTTATGGAATCACAATCAATTCCGTTAGATGAGGATTTGACTTATGAGGAGCAGCTGCTTCGGTGGAGATCTTGGATCGAAGGGATCAAATACTTCGTACTAAGACCATCCCTTTGGTGAAAGTATTATGGAGGAACCATGCAGTGGAAGAAGCCACTTGGGAACCCGAGGAGAAAATGCGGGTAGGTCTGCATACGGATGGGGTTGGATCGGTTTTGACTATAAACCTTTTCTATACTAAAGTGAGCGGTTTAAGCATGTTGGACAACTGGTCATTAAAAAAAAAAAGCTTAACCCGATCCAATCCAATCCAATTAAAGATGGTTTGGTTCGGTCGGTTAGGCGGTTTTAACCTATATTATATAAACATACTATTTATGAAAAAAATTAGAGTAAAATTCAATCTAAATAATACAAATTATATTAAATAAGCGTAATCTAAATTTAAAATACAATAATCAAATCCACAACCAATATTCAAAAATCAAAGTTTAGAATAGATTCAAAGTGATTGACTTATTTGATGGCTTAGCTATAAACACTAGCTTAATAAGTTAATATGGTAGTATTAAAGGTTGGAGAATGAGAGATTGAGATGTGATATGAGAGGATCAAATTAATCGTAGCAATTATATATTAGACTTCTAGGCCTTTGGGCATTGAATTCGATATGGTAGTATCATTTGAGAATAAAGTTATAATTGGATATTAAGAACTTATTGAGAATAACTGGACAAATATATATATATATATAAATATAAAAAAATTTCTTATTACATTTTAAACATATTGGTCGGTTCAGTTTCTGCAGTTTAAGCAAAATAGAAACCAAACCAATCCAATTTATAAATGGTGTGGTTCGGTATTGAACCGGCTTTCAATTCTTAACCAAACCATATTTACTGGTCGGTTTTGATTGGTTTGGCCGGTTTGTACCGTGTTTTGCACACCCTTAAATGCAGGCTCAATACGCACATCTCTTCTGATGCTAAATTTCAAGGATGAAATTTCTTTAAGGGGGTAGGTTGTAACACCCCGTACCCGGAAATACTATCCCTTAACCTATTTGCATTGCATTTAGATATTTCAAGTCATCATATCATTAAATTAGCCTTCCTAATAGGAAATTATTTTTAGGGCTAAATACTAGTTACTACCCTGTGGTTTAGGTCCAAAATCATTTCAGTCCCTGGACTCCTAATTTTATCAAAAACACTCTTGCAGTTTCAATTTTGATATAATAGGTCCAATCTGTTAGTCTTTCAATAATTGAGTCATTTAACTTATTGACGTGGCTCATATATGATCTATGTTTTATGATGTGGTGTTAAGGTGGCATGCATAGTTAATTTAGGAGTGGGTCTCACTATTAGAAATCAATCAAATAAAAAGTTTTTCATCAAATAATCCAACTATAAGTTGAACCCATAGCAGAATATTAACGAATCGGACCTATTAGATCAAAATTAAAAGTACAAGGGTGTTTTTGATGAAATTAGAAGTCCATGGACTGAATTGATTTTGGACCTAAACCACAAGGTAGTAAATAGTATTTAGCCCTTATTTTTATGGAGTTTCGAAAATTATTTTCTTAGCATGGAATAATAGAGCACGACAATACGAGAGTGTAGGTGCAAACGGTTCGTTAAACGGATATGTAACGAGAAAGTTATGAGTATTTTCGTGTGAGGGGCATTTTGGTCATTTCACCTTACCCCTAACTTAATTAGATCAGATCCCCCCACCCCCGAAAACCATTTTCACGTTGAAAACAGAAGGGGGAAGAGAGAGAGAGAACACCTTAGCCTTGCCGCCGCCAAACTTCCATCATCAACGCCAAATCCGGTGATAATTTTTACACCATTCTCTTCCTCTCTTCACGGGCTTTCTATTGATATATATTTCAAGACCTGTCATCAAGTGTGCACGACGAATCAAAGGAGAGAAGATTGAGTGATTTTCTGGAGGATTTGGAGAAACCCTAAGGTATAAAGTTGTTCTTTACCTCATGGGCTTTATTTTGAGTATAATATTGCATATATATTTGTGGAGTTTCGAAATTGAAATTCAGGCCACCATGAGCCATCGCGGCTCCGCGTCCTCCGACGGCCTTTCATGGCCATTTTGAGTAGGGGTGGGCATTCAAAACCGAAGTACTGAACCCGACCCGCTACCGTCCCGAATTTAGCCGGTACGGTTTCATTTTTTCATTTTTCACTGTTCGGTACAATACTGAACCGTACCGTTTGAAACGAGACGGAATCGGTATGCATGTTTCGCTCCCGAATTAATCCCGTACTGGCCCGATAACTTTTATGTTGTCCTTTTTTAAAATGCAACTCATGCTATCATTGGATAATTTTTTAATTTTTTATTTATATTGGGTTATGGGTCCTAATGTGCAGCACACAAACTTATCCACCCCTCTCTCTCTCTCTCTCTATCTTTCTCTCCCTCTGTTTCTTCTTGTTTCTGAGACATAAGCAAAACCTTATCCCCTCTCTCTCTCTCTGTAGCCTTCAAACAAACTAAAGAAAGTCAAGATTTTGAAGAAGGCCCCAAGCGATCTCAACCTCTTCCATCTCAATCTCTTCCTCACCATGAGATTTAAATTCTCATAGATCTCAAACTTTCACCAATATGTGAAAGCAGTTTTGATGCCGCTGCTGAGTGCTTCTCCAGCTGCCAAAGCAGAAGTAGAAAAAGAAGATATAGGCATCGGAGGCATGCTTTATAATGTAATTGCAAAGAAATTAGTGTGTTTTGATTTTTATGTTGATCTAATCTACATATATATTTGTTGATCTCTTTATTTCCTTTGAATTAGATTTCATTGAAGCAAACAGAGATAAACAAAGTGCATTTGAGCAAACGGGGATCGCTCCTCCTTTTATTTTTTTTCCCTTTCTTCGGGTCTGTCTCGGATTAGGCCCTATCCCGGCCCGTTACTGATCTGGTTCGGGCTTGTCGAGATCAATTCTCAAAATGTCCTAAACTGTACCGGCCCGTACCGAACTTTAATTCAGGGCCCGGGATCGAGATTACCACAATTTCAGTCCTTCCTGGTCTGTGCCCAGCCCTAATTTTGAGTGTTTTTGAGCGTTACTATGCTTCCTAGGATGTGTTAGTACTAGCTTAAGTAAAATTGTTGAATGTTGGATGAGGAATTAGAATTTGGTGTTGGGATTAAATTGGGAAAGATTATTTTTGGAGGTGTTGGAGTTGGAGGAAAGCTAGTAGAAGAGACTTAAGATGATTATTTGATGATAGGAAGACTTGGGTGACTTTACGTCGAGGAGAGGATACGATTTCCTAGGATGCATTCACGTTTCTTTACTTAGTTTATCGGGATTGAGCTTAATTTATTTATAAATTATTATTGGCTAGGTAATCCAGTTGAGCAAGCTTCTAAGGACATTCCCGAGACGGGACTCACCTAGTCACCCTTCATTGTGAGTTGGACTTTGTTTTAAAGAAATGCATGCAATTATTTCGATTCTTTGATATTTGATTTCCTTAATTATCTATTTATTATTCAAGAAGTTTATTGTGATCTCTCGTAAATTAATTGTTGTGGACATTATGCAATTTTATAATTTATGTTTTGAAGTAAATTGCTTATTTTTGGGAAAGGAAGAAACTTTTCAAATGATCTTTTAGATATGAAGTTTTAAATGTTGTCACGTGTACGAAAAGAAAGAACTTTTTATTTTGGCAAAATAAATTGGGTTTCAACTTATCTTACGAGTACCCAACCCCAGCAAGATACATTGATACTTCATCAGTTTCCCGGTTACGTGCACGTATACCCTCACGCTCTGCTTGTTTACTGGTGGATGCACAAGTGTATGACTAGTTCCCCCGCTCTGCCTGATGTGCACAGGTGTACGACCAGTTCTTCCTCCTCCCCCGCTCTGCTCATGTTGAGTTCTCTCAACAAGGGTGCATGACCAGTTGTCCGCCACACTCTGCCTATTATGATTAAGATCATTGTAGGTGTATGACCAGTTTTTGGGTATAAGTTTGGTAATGTTTTTTGGTTTTGAAAGTTATGCAAAATGCCTTTGGACTGAGTCACCTTTGCAAGTAAGTATCGAGTTTATTCTCCAGTTATACCTTTAGTTTTCTTATGGGACCTTTTGAAAGCAAAGTGCTTATTTTGTTACAAGTTTACCTTATAATTTGGTATGTGAAAGTATTTGTGATTTGAACTTGTCTTTTTACTGTAAGTGGTTAATTGCATGCCAAAGGTTTACGAAAGAGAAATGGCTTTAAAAAAATAAGATTTATCAAAGTGGTTTTAAATATTAAATTATTTATGTCCTCTCACTGAGCTTGTCTCACATTTTCTATGTTTTCTCGGGGCTCTTTGGATTTCCGTTTTGCCCAAGTAATAGATTTCGCAGAGGTCAGACCGCACCACGTTGAGACATTCTCCTTATCCACCGTCATCCAGCTCGACTTGTAGGATTTGTTTCCTTTCGTACTTTTATATTTCTTACTTAATTAGACCATGTAACTTATGCTCTGATGTAACCATAAATTGACTATTGGGTTCCTAAGATGTAATTGTTGGGTTAGAAACCCTTGCTTTGGTTGGTGGTGGATGTTTTTTGTGAAGGATAGGAGGTCTTAATTGGAAGTTATTATTTTGGAAGTGTATCATTGATGCGGCTGAAATAGCCTCACAATTTAACCCTGCAAAATGTAGTTGTCATTATAGGATAAGCAGGGATCGTTCAGTCCGGGGATTGTAGGGTACACCTACACTAAAAGGTCAATTAACAAATAAAAGAATAAAATGGGGGGTTTTGAGATTTGATTTCTAATCTTCTTAAAATAAAAACAAAACAAATAAAATTATATACAATGATCGACTTCCGTAACCTAGACCACTACCACTCGAAAATTATTAAGTGTAAAAATAGAAAACTCATTTCAACATGCTACAAAATCGTGCCCATCTTAAATGCTAGATAAGAGCCCAAATGAAAAGCTGTCACGGTCCAATCCATTTATCTGATCCGGTCTTCGAATCAACTCACACGTGCAAATTAACCATTACACATAGCAATTAACACGTAATTTCCAGAATCGTATTTTTACCACTCTTTAGAACTAATTGCTACTTGTTTAACTTAGCGCCTTAACAAATAACAATTACTCTTGGCAAATAAAGCAAACACACAAGAACTCTCACCGTTATTCTAGCATGCAAACTTATCAATCTAACTCTGAAAATTACCTAAACAAGTAAAAGGGCACAAGATTGTAACATGCATCATAAAAGAATTCTCGAAATTAACTCAATAATAAACTGAAAATCTAAAAAATATTAATAAAAATATTCTGAAAATCTCATGTCTCCAATTACACAACTCACAAATCCAAACACACAAAACCGAAACAAAGATTGTAAGTAGAGTCATAGTTACACTTTGAAGCTTTCCTTAGCGGCTTGACAACAAGGTGATGAACTCGTCTCTGCTATGGTGGAGGAGCGTCCTTGACTTAGCGCCTAAGAACCCGTAGATTGATGGAAGGATGGAGGTCACGGTCTTGTAGGTGATGGAGGTTTGAGAAGTGAATTGGGCAGAGCTATGGAATAATTTTTAGCTAGGAACTGATAGGCCATGAAATGATCTTGGTCAGGAAGTGATGATTTTGGAGTAGAGAATGGCTGCTATTTATAGTGGGATTCTCTTCTCTTATAATGCAATCATGGCCAATCATCTATAGGTGATTTCTCCTCCAAATTTCCTTGATTTTCTCTTGACAAAGTCATGAAATTTCTGATCTCTTTTCCCCTTAATGACTCATTGTATATTCCTTGAATAGTGACCAGATACATCCCTTATTCCTCTCCTTTGAATTGTTCTTCCAAGAATTGTGCACACAATAAACTCCTACAATCAAGAAAAATCAGAATTTAATTAGAGTTTATAATCAATAAGAAATAAGATAATTAGGAATAAATATTGATTAAAAACAATCCATTTTATCTCCTCGAATTCTTCCTGATTAATCCTTCAATTTTTCTTGATTTCATCACTCAAGAGTTTCTAATGGGATGGACTCTCATTAAAATAGGAAAATCAGAAATAGAAAAGTTCAAATGAAGAAAGTTTCCTAAAACAAAATAGGAAATATTTCCTAAAATGAAAGAGGAAAGTTTCTAAAATGACTTGTCCTTAATTTATGCTCATTTCTGCTCTTTTTTACCTCTTTTCACCATTTTCGACCATGAAGTAACTAAAAACATAAACTATATTATAATTATTAATTTTAAGAGAATAACTTAGCCAAATGAGGGAAAATACATATTAAAAACATCACACTTTGTGCTCTTATCAATCATTGGATTTACGGGTTCTTGGGTAGTCCATTTTTAGGGGAGGTTATATGGAATTTTCGATAAAAATCTTTCTCTAATTTGGTCTATACAGATCCACCTCAGATTCCATCGTGGAATTCTGGAGTGGGTCTGTCACGTCCCCTCAACTCTGACGATTTGCGTACTTGAGGATTAAAGGGAGAGAACAGGACACGTGGCATGATCCTGAGGTTGGCGACTCTTTGTGTTATATGGTTACTATTCACCCTGGCTAGAATTTAAGAGGGAAAACTGCTACTCTGCTTCACTTTTCGTGAGTTCTCAAAAAACACTCTTGAATTCTAGCGCTTGCTTTTGTCGCTGTTGATTTGGAGAGGAGAGACGAAGGATTGAGGCTATTTGGAAAAGCTTGGAGCGAGCGGGCGACTGTAATAGAGAGAGGTAAGAAGATCTGATTTCCCTGTTATGGGCTGTTGCTCGGTTTTTCTTGGTATTTTGTTTTGCATCTTTCTAGGTTTGTGCTTGTTTGTGTGTGTGAGAATTTCTTTTCTTCAAATTGTGTTTGATGCTGAAGCTATGTATGTCCTAACATGAATTGGATGTGAAAGTGGGTAGAAATCCTTGAAGCAACGATTTGGGTATTCTGGTATTTTTTTTTTTTTTTTTTTGGGTTTTTGGGTTTCCTGGTTTTGAAGTTGGGGTGGGGAGTGATCCACACTTCAACGGATCCCTAGATACATGATTCTAGGCTGATTCCTTTGTTTCTGATTCCAGATACACCAGACTCCAAGGCTAGATACCTGTAGGATTTCTTTTAAGATGGAATTAGAAACAAGAGCTATCGCTGAGGAAGAAGGATTATCTACCAGAACCTCTGTGAGGCAAGTGGAGCAGGTTATTGATAGTTATTTGGCTAGCAGCGGTACCCGGAGTGGGTACCAGGCTGGGGAAACCCCATCCACGACAGGGCTGGTTTCGGAGAGTTCATGAAGTGAAGAGGTTAGCGAAAGCGAAGGAAGGGCATCCGGGGTCCAGGGACGATGTAACTATTGCTATTCCTGAAGGTATACCCATACGTAGGTACACGCTGGTTGACAGGACGATATGAGACAAGCCTGGTAGGAGCATGATGATGAAGGAGATCAGTTCCCTCAAACGATGGTGGGCAATACCGGATGAAGTAGAACCTAGGCTGCTAGGTCCCGGTGAGATGGCCTGCAACCCTCCGCCTGGGTGGGTGGCGCTCCACGAGAACTAATTTAACCAGGGGCTCTCATTGCTGTTACCGAGACCTGTGCAATATATGCTTAGGATGCTAAATTTGTCACCGGGACAATTAACTCCGAATGCATGGAGGCAGCTCCTGAGTATGATGGCCATGTGGGACTTGTACGAGCAAGGTTGGTCGACAATAAATGAGTTTCGGGCCATGTATCTAGCTATGTACTCGAAGAAGAAGAAGTGTGAAAGTACCGTTGCGTTCACCGCCCGGGACTACGAGCCCCTCGTGACCGACTTACCTACTTCGCAAAGCAAGAAATGGAAGAACAAGGTGTTCCTTGCCTGAGGGCAGTGGCAGATAAGGAATAGGGACCAGACGTACACTTTAACTGACATAGAGAAGAAACACATAGCACGGGTGTACGCCGTATGGACTGATCCAGAAGATAGGAGTTCATATAGGTTCATCCGACATTATATACTTGATAGGTTAGGACTTGGATGAGTACCTGGTGAGATGGTGTAGGAGGAGTAATTTTTTTTTTGCAATGACGGCTCTTAACTGTGACATACTACTCTTCTTGCAACCAAAGTATCGAAGAGGAAACAGAGGAAGGGAAAAGAAGAGGACAGGATGGACGACCTGAAGCTGATGGATAGGTTGATAAGCCAAGGGGAGGATGCTGTCAAGATCGATGTTGATCTTGCGGGCAAGAAGACTAGTCATTCGATTGAAGACATTCTGCTAGTGATACCGGATGAAGGATATGAAGAACCAGACCCAAATGCTCAAATATAGAAGAGGGAAGATCCAGCCAGGACTGCCGTCACTGTACTGGACCTAGAGAAGTCTAAGGCGTCGGGTTCCCATGCCTTCCTCTCCTGCGGGTCCCTAGGTAGTGAGGGGCTAATGCTTCCTGGGAAGAAAAGGAAGAGGGTTCACTGGCATCGTCACCGCAGTGGTGATAAGAAGGAGGTGACCTACACCTGGAAGGATGTGAGGACTGAAGTGAAGAAGGCCAAGAAGGGCCCTCAAGTACTTCCGGAGTCCACCCAGTCTATGAGCCTGCTGTCTCCGATAGTGTGGCTGATCCCGAATAAGCTAATCAAGCAGCTGCTTTCCGAATATGGGATGGCGGACGAGAAGTTCTTGTGATCCATGTTGGCAGACTTAAAAGAGATCGACCTCGACCAGGTGCGCGCAAAGGAAAACACCCAGCAAGAAAACAGGCGACTGGCTAGGGAGTCCATGATGCGGGTACGTTTACTCTAAAGCTGTGAACTAGTTTTATTTATTTATTTATTTATTTATTTTTTATACGTAGTGCTAATGACTGGTTGTACAAACGTTGTACAATGTCTATGCCATCGATGCTAGCGAAGAGGATACCAAGCTGAAGGAGGAAGTAAATAGCATGTCTGGGCAGGTGAAGTATCTCCACGAGGAGAAAGGGAAGATGGAGAAAGAGCGGGACTCGTTGAAATAGAAGGTCGCCTCCTTGTCTGCTAAGGTTGAGAAGCTAGAGGAAGTTCAGGAGCGAGTCTCCGAGTTGGAAGGGATGGTGGGTGAGCTGAAGAAAGAGCTTGAGCCTCTTCTTGATGCTAAGGAGAAGGCAAACAACTGGAGAGCCAAAGCCAAGTTCTTGGAGGGTCGTGTTCCCGAAGAGCGTCGGGAGGCAGTTGAGGAGTACAAAACTTCCGCCGAGTTGGAATACATGCTCCTTGGTGCCCAGGACAGGGCTGTGATCCTCAAGTTCCGGGAGTGGGTTGCTACCGGGTACCTGGACGAGGTAAAGTTCAAGCAGGCACAACTTGAAAAGAAAAAGAAGCAACAACATAAGGCTGAACAGAAAACAGCAGAGCTGGCTGGAGCTAAGGGTGATGCCGGTGGGAGTTAGTCCGAGGCCTAAGGATGAGAAGCCTTGTATATTTTTTGTTTTAGTTTCCCTTATTTTGAACAATGGTTATTTAGCCAATACCTAGGTATCTGTTTAAATATTCCCTTTTCTTAGAAAGGCAAGTTTTTTGTTGTTGTTGTTGGCTGTGATTTTTGCTACTTGAATGGGAATATTGAAAGGGATTAAGATTGCTTGTATTTTATGCCTGGTCAAAGCTTGTATGCTTAAACTACTTATTACTAGAATAGAGTAATTGACAGCATAGCTGATTCTCCGGGAAGCTCGATAACTAAGGCAAAAAAAAAAATGGAAGCAATGGTCTGAATAATTTATTTTTCCATTCAAGCACCACATGGTGACCCATGCAAAAATAAGTACCCGGTGGGTAGCTTGCCATAGTTGGATGATCAAAAGCTAAGGTAAGATGCTCTGGGAGCTATTTGTAATAGTACTAGAGACGTTTTGTGTTCCATAGATGTTGGGAGGTTACTCCGTCCTTGTCCCAGATATAGAAAGTAGCTGGACCCACTTCCTCAACAATTTCATAGGGACCTGTCCAATAAGGGTCCAATCTTTTTAGCTCCAGGTACACTTGTTTCATGACCCAGTCCCCCAGTTTTAGTGACTAGGACTGTACTTTGGCGTCGTAGTAGCGGGTTATTCTAATTTTATTTGCGAGATTATGTATGTGTGCTACATCCCGTCATTCCTCCAGTAAGTGGGCATCTAGCCAAAGGCCCTTCGCATTGGTACTCGAGTCAGAGTACTCGATCCTTCCGCTTTGGATTTGTGTCTCTATGGGTAGGACTGCCTCTATTTCGAAAGCCATATATGTAGAAAGGAGTTTCTCCGGTAGCCTACGTTACTGTTGTTCTGATAGCCCACAGAACCTCCCGGAGCTTGGAGGTCCAAAGGCCCTTGGCGTGGTCCAGCTTCTTCTTAAGAACACTACACCAAAAAATGAAACAGACGACGGTTAAAATTCGTTGTCTGATTTGGAGGATCACTGTTGTGTATCGGAGCGTTGTGTGATTAAAATTTGCACAACGGTGCTCCACCGTTGTATGATATACAAACACTCAACGTCTTTTTGTTAACACCGTTGTGCCTTCTCTCGGCAGATGCTAGGCACAGCTGCCGCACAGCATGGATGTGCCTCCTTCACACAACAGAATTTTTTTCCAAGCTGTTGTTGGAAAGCCTAATCAGACAACATATTCTTTAATTTCACTGTCGTCTGAAATACCATCACACTTCAGTTGTATTGCATGTTTGTTGTGTGAATTGGTTTTGGACAACATAATTCAATTTTTACCGTTATGTGATTGTAAATAAGAAGACATAATTTTTTTTAAAAACCATTGTGTGATATGTCAGAATACATTGAGTGAATGGCCCAATTTTGTTATTCAGATAACGTTGGATTGCCATTATATAAACTGTTGTACAATCATTTTCATTTCTTGTATTTTGTGCATTATAATGCTCCATTTTACCTAATAAATAGTGATCAATTGGAAAGAAAACATATTGCAAACCATCAAATGAGTAATCTAACCCAATATTAAAAGCAGAAAAGCATTTGAATGCATGCACATCTACTTGGGACATCAAAAGCTGATACACATTATTCCAAAACATGCCACATATATAGTTTGTGCAGGAACTTAGTTTGTGCAGCCAACATATTGATACAAACTCGTCTTCGCACCATTTTAGGAACTTGGTTTGTGCAGCCATGGTGTCAAATTTGCAAAGTTGAAGCTGAGTGGTTTGCAATTTCCTGTCCAAATGTCCAACCAATTAAAGACACCTCCGGCCAAAAAACCAGTCCAGAACCATATACAAATAAATAAGCTTCAGATAAATTAAATTCCTTTCTATCAATCAGGACACAACCTTCTATATGCCATCCAAAAGTGTGTATCTCCAATTGTTATGCTTATGATTTAAATATTGGAAGTTGCAAGTTAGTTGTCCAAATGGAAGCCATATACATCTCTGAGCTATATATTAGTCATATGCTACACTCTTAATATAACTTGATTAATACAGGTTAATATTTACGAACCAATGTTACTTACAAACATCGAATTGATAGTGTATGAAACAAAAGTGAAATCCAATGTCTTCTCATCCCTAGGCATTTCCAAACATCGAATTAGTATAAGCAACGAAAAGATTGTACATCAATTGAAGTACTCCAGATACTCATATATACACTAAACAGAGGACAAAAAGTAAAAGATAGATCCCAGCAATTCAGAGGAAAAGGATTAAGATCAAAATTTACTTAACTAAAAACTATCACCCAAAATTCAAACTGCTGAACGTAATATAAATGCCCAATAATTAGCAAAAAAAAAAAAATTTAAGAACTCACATTTGTGATGCTTTTCAGACATAGAAGACTCAAGTCTGGAAACAACAGAAATCACTGCAATAATGTAAAGCAAATCCCAGTTAGTCCAAATAGAGAAAAATTTGAACTTTGTGTCCAAAACTGAAATAAACACAGCCAAAACCAGAAATAGCTGCTTCAACATCTTTGTTCCACTCCTTACCACGTGAAAAGCTGGGGCATAATCACATTAATACAACCAATCTGCCAAAAGTTAACCACATAACTCATCAAGAAAGACTAAACAGAAATTTAAAGATAATAATTCATCAAGAAAAATGAATAATGAATACGTGTATTATATATATAAAGCCAGAGTGCTAGGTTTCATAGGTAGTGTAAATAGTACTATTGTGTATATATGGTTTAATAGAAAGTGAAAGCTTCCACTACTTTTCATCACCAAAAAATTAACAGCAGCTTACTAATACTGAGAAACCAATTAGTAGTTTATGTCTAAAGAAAAACTAACTTACAATAGCACAGTTAAAATACAGGTCTGGATTGGATTTCATTCTTTCTTCTTATTCCTGAAATTATAAAAAATGAAAACTTATTAATGAGCAAGTATATAGTTCCCCTGACATACAAGGAAAGACCAATAATCATATGCTACACTCTTGTTAGCCTCTTTACCTGAATATCTGTTCATATTTCTGAAAAGGGGAATTGATAAAAAAAAGATGACTACTTTTGAGTTTGCAGATCCTTCAATTCCAAATAATCGGCTAACAACTAATACAAAATTGGAACCATTGATGATTGAGCATCTTACCCTCAGCGTTTCCCATGAAGATGCAACATCTCTACTAACAGAGACATTGGCCCCTCCCCCATTTTTTGCAAAGACATACTTATCCAAAGTTACCGACTTTAGTTGTACCACTGTTCCATCCTAATGTCAATGGCCACAAATGATTGGCTGAAACAACAATGAGAACCCAGAAAACAAAAACTCCAACCATTCTGAAAATCAAAAAGAAATTTCTGGAAGGATGCTCACAAGCATATCTCCATTGGGAATGCCATCAAAAAGTGAAGGCTTGATCCAACCTTCCACAACCAACCACCCTCCTAAATATAATGCTCTCACTTTAGAGTCACCATGTAATCCCACCACTAGGAAAAACAAATAGAACACACAAATTAATAGAAAACAAACACTAATTAATTTTCTTGATATTGATACATTTCAAGCTCGAAACTTGTAGGAAGAACCAAAAGAATCCAAGAAATAGAAGCATTGGAGTTCACCTGAGTATACTGGAGAGAAGATGAGCCAAGAGCATAATAGAAATGTGCAAACCGATTTGCTAAGAACAAGTTCCATGAAGGATGCTGGGCTTCATGTAGAACACATTTGCTAGAAAGCTATAAATCCCAGTAAAGGAGTTTTTATTCAAATCCCCAAAGCCCCACCTGGGAGAATCTTAGTAATTCCAATCAACTGTACATCCCCAGTTACCATGCCATCTCAGCTACAATTCAATTTCAGAATACACAAAACAGTACTAAATCAACTAATTGAACCATTAAAATCTCAATTGAATCAAGAAAGTATGAATGGAAATAGAAAGTTACCGAAGATGCAACTGACGGCCCAAATGTCCTTCGGAGTCGAGTAATCTGTGAATCCAAGCAAAACCTCCGGCACAAAAGACTCGTAGAAGAAAGCGAAAGACTGACTGATCCCATCGCCGATCTTGAGGCTTTGTTGTTTCTTATCAAGCAGCAGATTCTTAGGTTTAGGTTCCGGTGAGGATGTTGTTATCATGACAGTCGTCGACGCCCTTTAGGAGCTGGAAGAGAAGCTTCTTGACCAAATCGGATGGCAAGGGTTTGACAGAGGTCGTCATCGACCTCAGATTCTATCTATGGTAGACTAGAATCTCGGGGAGAGGGCAGGAGGTAAGCCGTTGGGTGACAGATCAGAGCCGGACGGCGGCCCAGTAACGACGACGGGGTGGTTCGAAATTGAAAGGAAACTGGGATTCAGAGAAATTAGGGCTTAGAAGGAAATTTGGGAATGGAGTTAATCTTCAATTGGATTTCTGTAAATTGAAACGAAAAGGAAACTAAGGAAAAACGGAAGATGAAGAGGTCTGGGTTTGATGATTTGAGATTTCAAATTGAATCAATTGGGGAAAGGCTGTTTAAGGAGTTGGGACTGAGCCTTTGAGGAATTGAGGAGATGGTTCGAAGAAGCTGACCCAAGGCCAATATTTGGGTTTTTATCCAAATGGGATAGTTGTATTTATGAATCAGACGACACAAACACAAGTTATGTTATCTGATTATGTAAAAATTAAACATTCCAAAGAGGGAAAGTTCCCGCTCTATACAATCAAAGCATGTAGTTTGGCGCTAGGTTTAGAAATTACTCATTCACACAATACAAATAAGTAATTTGGTTGTGGAAGCATACAATCACTAAATATATCTCGATCAAAATTTGTAGGTTTTAGGGGGGAATAGGTGCCATTTTGGGGCAAATTTAGACACATCCAAATCTTCCTAATACATCTTCCTTTATCATACAACGAAAAGTAAAAAACAGTTGTATGATATTTTAAAAGCTACACTCAGACAACAGATATAACTATTCTGTTGTACTAAGTAGTACAAATTTGGAGCCATATTTACGTCGAGCTAGGAGGAAAATGTGCCGCTCTTTTTTTTTTCATTCACACAACAAACTATTCTTGTAAGTGTTGTGCAATTACCTTTTAGCTAAAAACTTTAAAATTTTAATAGCCTTATACAACGAAAGTTTTTTAAAGGTGTTGTATGATTCAATTTCCCTCATCACACAACAAAAAAAAAAAATTCGTTGTGCAAAAAGTGTTGTCTGTTGAGGTTATTGGTGTAGTGGAATCTTCTTAATTATTTTGTTGACAGCTTCCACTTGGCTGTTGGTTTATGGGTGTGCGGCGAGGCATACAGTGTAATGCCCCATACCTTAAAATTAATTACTAGTTACATTTTACCATTATTGACCAAGGAGTGACTTTTTCTTGAGTTCGGTAAATTAGGGAATTTCTTTGTGAATGACGTAGTATATGAAAAATCGAGTTTGTGGACACATAGTTTGTTTAAATCGGAGTTTTATCGGGAAAGTTGTGACAAAAAAGGGAAGTTACTATGCATACTGGTTATTTTTAAAAGAATTTCCATTTTGGGATTGAGGAGAGAGAAGTCAAAGCTGCCAAATCGGGACAGACCCGACCTCCCCCTCCTCCTTTCTTTTCCTTTTCGCTGTTTCTGGTTTTCCGGCAATTTCGTCGCCGTCCGGCGACCCCAGGAAGAACCTTTTGGCATGGCATGATCCTCTCCTCCTTCTCTACCTAGTCATGTAAGTTTTTCACCTTGGGTAGTCTTGGTTTTTCAGTTTTGAAGAGAATTTCAGAAATGGGAAAAATCGGGATTTTGCTTTGATCTCAGGTTTCCGGCTGGATTCTTTGAGGGTTTTGGTTGTTGGTGAAGTGCTGAACGTGTTCCTAACCTTGTTGCAGCTTGTTTTGATCGGTGGAGGAAGATTTGAAGGTGTTTGAGGGTGTGAACAGTAACGTGAACAGTACTGTCGAGTTCTTGGTTTTTGTTTGATCTTTCCGGCCATTTCTGCTTGAATTTGGTTGTTGTTGCAGGTGTGGTAATTGTTGGGTGTGTTGTGAAGATGATTTTGAGCTAAATAGGTTGAGGAATTGGATTTAATCCTTGAGTTTTGTGTTAGATTTGAGGTTGTTTGGATAGTAAGATTCCTTGGAGTTTGAGGTTGGATGTGGTTGTTGGATTATTGTGGTTTATAATTTTTTTAGGTTGAATCTCTTGGTGAAATAATTTGGTGTGGTTTTGATTTCTGATTTTTTATGGTCCAAAACTCTTGATTAAATGCTCTTGGTTATAGTTTCGTATTGAATGAATGTGTTGGAAGTTGGAGAAGTGATTGTGGTTTAAAAAGGGAAAATTAAGAGAGAAATTGGGAATTTTGGGAAGGAATTATTTTATATTTTGGTGGTTAAATTATGGTTGAGTTGTTAAAGAGTTTTGATGGCATTGACATTGTAAGGAATTCTGAAATTTGAGAATTTAATCCTAAATTGAAGAATTGGTTGTTAGAGGAAATTTCTTTTGGGTAATGAGTATTAATTTCCGAGGGATTAAGCTTTGACTCTTAGATTAATTTCTTATCGAGGTTAATTATATCCTGTCCTTTTACCACAGGACGTACTGAGCCCTCAAGCGAGGAGGACACGGGTAGGCAGCATGATTAGCTGCGAGATTCACCTGTGAGTGGACTTTGGTTTTATTTAATTAATGCATGCAGCACAATATTAAATTTATAAGGGAATGTGATTTGAGTAAATGTGGTTTTCGTGGAAAGAAAAGAATTTAAAGAAAGGAGTTGGCAAGGAGGCTATTTCGGCGCATGCGTACATTACCTAGTCGACAGTCCCCTCTAGGTAATAGTCTGGTTGACAGTCCCCTCCAGACTATATTCCGGTCGGCAGTCCCCTCCGGTGAGTCATCTGGTCGGCAGTCCCCTCCAGATGAGGTAGTTAGTCGGCAGTCCCCTCCAGCTACTTGTGGTTAGTCGGCAGTCCCCTCTAACCACTGCCTCCTAAATCAGGTTGACAGTCCCCTCCGATGCGTCATCTGGGCTGCAGTCCCCTCCAGATGGCATAAGATGACTAGACAGCAGTCCTCTCTAGTCATCGAATGAGTTTTCTTAAAAAGGATATTTCAGAATGGTTTGAGTTGGAAATGTTTTATAAATCTCGCTGCATGTCGGATTTTATTAACGAGAAAATGGGAAAGCATTCAAGCATTGATTTCATAATTTATTTTTGTTTCATCCACTCACTCTAACGGATTTTAATTGTTTTCCCTTGGGCCCTTCGTTTTTCAAATGCCCAGATTTCAAATTTGCCGAGATTGCTTCTAGAAGCTTGAGGCATAGGAATCAGCGCTTCCGTTTTGTCGGTAGGTTATTACTTAACCTACCTTGTATGATATCGGCTTAGTTGTGTATATATGCTCTGATAACCAGTTTACTTTGGAGAATGTTAATGTTTGAGAATCTATTATCGTAGTGAAGTTAAGGTGACACTTGTGCTATCGGAATGTAACATATTCACTTGGAATGTAAATATTGGAATGTATCTAGGAGTGTGAGTTTAGTTTTAAGCATGTCCAGGTTTTGTAAAATATTGGGTAGCCCGTTTTAGGGGAGGTTCTATCAATTTTTCGGTAGGATTTCACTTAAAGTGGGTCCGACAGGCTCGTATCCAGGTTTCGGAGTGCAACTTAGGTCGGGTTCTGTCATACAGGATCTTAGTGCCCATGTTCTCAGTGTATGCCCTTAACTCATCATTACCAAACTGGGCCCCGTTGTTCGTGATAATAGTTTCCGGGACTCCGAATCTGCAGTATATATTCTTCCACATGAAATTCTTCACCTTTTCTGTCGGGATGGCCATGAGCGGTTCTGCCTCTACTCACTTTGTCTGATAGTCCACCGCCACAGTGGCGTACTTGAACTATCCTACAGCCGTAGGGAGCTTACCAATTAGGTCCAGGCCTTACTGGCATAAAGACTAAGGTGCAAGGAGAATGGAGAGAGCGTTAGGTGGTGCCCTTGGGATGGTTGCGTACATTTGACACTTATGGCAAGAACTTGATATTGTTTGAGCTAGCGCTGACATAGTTGGCCAAAAATACCCAACTCGTAGAGCCTTGTGTGTAAGAGATCGGGCCCCTGAGTGGTTACTGCATACACCCCCTTGTATGTCCTTTAGTATATTGTGCCCCTCTTCAGGTGTGATGCATTTGAGATTGAGGAAACTATGACCCCTTCTGTACAACTTGCCATTCATAATTATGTACTGGGCTAACCTTAGATGTAATCTTCTGGCCTCGATCTTGTCCTCCGGGGCTAAGCCATCAACCATGTACTTGAGTATCGGATCCATCCAGGAGGCCTCAGTAGTCGTCAAATGTTACATGAGGCCTCAGTAGGAGGATACAAATGTTATAGTGAAGCAAAAGTCAAATGGAGACAAAATGCTACAGATCAAGAATACTAGATCAGAAAAATTCTCAAACAATCTATGAAACCTAGCAGAGTGGCTCTGCTAGGGTTAGGGGTTCGCTGCTGTAAGGCATGGAATTCCCGCAAATACCTTCGTCCTAGAATAGAATCTCTTCTGACGCCGTCATTGGGGTCGTTTGCTTTGAAGAATTTTGGTTGGCTACAAGTGCTGTCGGGTTTTGGCGGTGCTGTTGATGGTGGTGATTTGGAGTGGAGTCTTGTTGCCGGATCGATGTTCAATGACGGCGCTATAGGACTTGGGTTGGGTCGAGCTGGTTCTTGCGCTGTGGCAACACCTAGGTTTTGGGTCGGAGCAACATGGTGGCCCGGTAAGAGGATCTCACGTGGCAAGGTTGTAGGGGATGCTGACTCCAGGTTAATCGTTGATGTAGGTCATGGAGTTTACGACGAATGTGACACTATGGGAGGGGGCTCTGAAGATGGTGACAGTGGAATCGACATGGGTGGCTGTAGTTTCGTTGAATGGTGTTTTTGGCGGCAACGATGCTTCTGTGGTTAGGTTGCTCAGATTTTTGTGTGCCCATAGTAGCTGGTTCTGGGCTAATCTTTGTTACAGTTTGGAAATTGGGCTTGAATGTAGGGTTTTGTACCTGGACTTGGGTTCAGGGATTTACCGATGTTGTAGATTAGCCCCATTCCCTGTGCCATTTAATTGTTCATGGATTTTGTAAGGGCTTTTCTGGCTGGGCTTAATAGCTTAAAAAGATGGATTTACTTAGGTAATGGTTACTCTGTCAACCCTACTGTGGTGGATCGTTATATGTAACTTCGTTGAATTATAAAAGACCTGACATTTACTTCCAAAAAAAAAAAAATAGTAAATAAGCAAAGATATAATTGAAAACTCACAACTTCCTCTTGCGAGAATGAAGCTCCATTAGCAAATTAAGGGTTTGTGATCACAAAAATACAATGGTGTGAATAATATATGGAATTCCACCTTAAAAACCTGAAATGAGAGGGAGGATGAAGATATATTTTCCTAATTCAACAATGTCTCAACTATGATCGTAACTCGTGGAGAGAGTGATAAAGAAACTGGGGAGATTTCATAGAAAGCTGCCGTTGAGACAACATAAAGAATAGGAATCGTCTAGGCATCTAGATTTTTTTTTTTTTTTTGGTTTTTACTTGTTAATGAGACATGTGGACCGGACATATATCACAAAGCATTTCATGCGACATTTGCAGTAGTATTGGTATTGCAAAATTTCTTAGCAGGAATGTTTTCCGCACATTGTTTTGATAATTTCACAAATTATTCCTATTTTTATGACGCCCATGTTATAGTGTCGCAAAATATATGTTGGAAATGACTAATTTTTTTTTTTTTTTTGTAGTGAATGATTTATTTTGGTGTTTATCCCTCTAGGGTCCTACGTAGAAGATTTACGGTGGACATTGGTATTACTGGTGTTAGTGCATATATACAAGATTTGCAATGGTACAATGATGTTTTTGTCTGCTATTAGGGTTCTTGTTACTTTTGGATTACCGATTGTGTTTTGGCATTTTGTTCGTAGATTTAGGTCTTATATACGTGGGTATTTTAGTTATCGAAGACGTAGGCTGATGACTTGTTTTTGGGAGTTATATGGGCTGGATGACCTATTTTTGAGGTTATGCATGATGGTTTATTGGATAAATAGAATGCATTTCCGGTACCAAGTTATTTAGTTTTGTCGGGGCATTTTAGTTTCCTTATATCTTAAGGGTTTGGATATGATGATCGGAGTTTGTGTGCTATCGCTAACTAGATGATGAGGTGTAGTTACTCAAGTAATGACTTTTTGTTGTATTTGTAATCTTTCTAATCAAATGGAGTCATCCAGTGGTGTTCACCTGGTCAGTTGCTGACAAAAGAATTTATGCTCAACAACCCTTAGATTTACATCCAAGGGTGGAAAATAAAACACCTCAACTTAATAATAATTCTCTCTGCCCTTGGATGTGGTTAAGCATTATTTTCTTGGTCAGCAACTGACCAGGTGAACATTTTCGTGGAGTCATCGTTTTCCGCTTAAAAGAAAAAAATAAAAAGAATGTTGAAGTGACCTAGTAATGATTGGTATGGTGGTTGTAAGTGTCTCATTTGTAAATTACTCTTCCAAAATTCTGACTCTTCTTTTGAGCATTAAAGATAAATCTTCCATACAAACTCAGCATGTTTGAGCGATCCCTGAAGTTGGTGTATGTCAAAGAGGAAAGACAACAAACCTGCTCAGTCACACAAATCGGACCCACATATCATTCAACGCATTGGTTAAGGCTCGCAAAGCCAATAATAATTCAATTGATTGTTTCCAATTTTTGCAACTCATCTCAACGATCGTCCTACCAACCAAACTCCAGTAGCGTCAAGAAGGCCGACTCTTTTAGTGTAACCAAACTCCAGTAGCATCAAGAAGGTCGACTCTTTTAGTGTAACCAAACTCCAGTAGCATCAAGAAAGCCGACCCTTTTAGTGTCGGTGAGAATCAAACTTAGACAACCATAATTACGGCCAAACCAAGTAATCAACCTAAAAGAGTAAAAGAATTAAAAAAAGAAAGAAAGAAGTTTTAACAAAAAGAAAAAAAAAAATGTAATATAAAAAAGTAAATTGTGAACGTGCAATTGGTTTTTTTCATAGGGCCCTGGAATGATTAGTTCTGAGTTAGAAGCGTAAACCCTAGTGGCTTTAAATAGCAGCACACTCAACAGAGTTGTATCTCTGTGCAAAAAGCCTTGTCTAAACCCTAGTGGTGACAACCTACTCTTATCCCCCTCGCCTTTCTGGTTCGCCCCATCATCCCCTTTCTTCAATTTCGCCTAGGGTTTAGGTTCCGATCAATTTTGATTGGCCGACCTTTTAATCCTATTGGAGTTTCGATTATCATCGAAATTCTGGAAAAACAAAAAAAAATATGGATCTTCCTGGCCTTGCTGTTGTACTCCAAGCTGCTCTCAGCACCAATCCCGATGAGCGTAAAGCCGCCGAGCACAGCCTCAATCAGGTTCTTGTAATTTCTTGATCATCTTTTCGGTTTGATTGGATATGTAAATATGTAATCTTGACCCGTGTTGATCAGAATTGTGTAATTCGAGACTGGGTCTTGAGTTCCTTGTTTGATTTGATTCATAGTGAATTGGTGTTATGTGGTTGGTGATGAGGAAGATAAAAAAAATGATCGAAGTTGTGAAATTGGTGATGAGTTTGATTAGGGTTTTATATGTATGTGGGGGGTTTTGCATCTGATGATGTTGATGTTGGGGGGTTTTGGTTTGCAGATTCAGTATACACCGCAGCATTTGGTGAGATTGTTGCAAATTATTGTGGATGGTAGCTGTGACATGGGTGTGCGTCAGGTTGCCAGCATCCATTTCAAGAACTTCATTGGGAAGAACTGGTCACCTCATGAGCCGGGTATGTAATGATTGATTGAATAGGGTTTGCGAATGTATATGAAATCCGTGGATGAGTCTAGCTGTGCTTATTCTTCTTTGCCCTGTTGATTGTTGTGTGTAGATGAGCAGAATAAGATATCACAAGCTGATAAAGAGGTGGTTAGGGAGCACGTTCTTGTGTTTGTTACACAGGTTCCCCCATTGTTGAGGTACTTTGTTTGCTGTTTCGGCTACTGTATTTAATGTGCTTATAACTAGATTAAACAACTGTGGGCCTGTGACTCTGCACGCACATTGTCTTTGTGTTCTGTTTTAAGTTGTTAGTTTTATATAATGTCATGAGAAATAATGTTCCTGATTCGTTGGTGATCTAATGTCATTGTACAGGGTGCAACTGGGTGAGTGCCTAAAGACGATTATTCATGCCGATTACCCTGAGCAGTGGCCACGGCTTTTAGACTGGGTGAAGCACAACTTACAAGACCAACAAGTCTATGGTGCTTTGTTTGTTTTGAGGATTCTTTCTAGAAAATACGAGTAAGTGTGTCATAATCTACTTTTCGTATGAAGTGATTCTTATATATGGCTATTGCCTGGAGTATGGCTACGGCCTGGAGTTGCACTGCCTTCTAAATGAAACTACAAGTTTAGCTACTAGTTTTCCATCTGAGGCATACTGTGTGCTTAATGTGTATTTGAACACAAGATTGTTATTGCAGTTAATGATAATTATGTTCTCTTATCCGGTGGGGATCATAGTAATGAAATATTCATCATGTGGTTTCCTGATAGCTGTATTCCATAAATTTACTGTTGTGCCTGTGGCCATCGTATATACATGTGAATGGTGTCTATGCATGTCTTTAGAGTGATGTTGACTTGCATTGTTTCATTGTCACTGGGATGATAACAGTGTGGCATCTGATAGGGTCCACTTACACATTAGAAATATAGTGATTAAAGAAGCATCACTGTTTGCTGTTTGTGTGTTTAGGGTTTATGTCTGGGTCACAATTATTTGATTCTAAATTCAGGGAGATATCTGTCCTAACTAATCAGATTCTAGTAGTTTATATCCATTCATTTAGTATGAAATATATATATATATATATATTAAATGTTAGTTAAGAATTGTTGTCTGCTAGGTCTTCCATTGGTTTTTTGTTTTTGTTTTGCATGATGTGTACCTTAAGAATTATTGTTGAATTTGACCATGTAATTTTATTTTCTTAGGTTCAAATCTGATGAGGAGAGGACACCTGTTTATCTTATTGTTGAGGAGACATTCCCACATCTGCTCAATATATTCAACCGGCTTGTCCAGATTCCCAACCCAACACTGGAAGTAGCAGATTTGATCAAGCTTATCTGTAAAATTTTCTGGTCATCCATTTATGTATGTTCTGGACAATTTTTTTTTGTTCTGCTTTTGTAGTGCATTTGAACCATATTGATGGGTTGATAAGTCTTCGTAAAAAGTTTGCTAATACCCACCTTAAATCACTCAACTTTTTAATGGAAATCTACAAAGTAATCATATTCCTTTTCAACATTTCATCAACTAAATAAATGTTTTATGCTTACTTGAAAGTTATTCGCTCAATCTGTGAAATGATATTATTCATAGTCAAGTTTTCTTAAGATTTGGGTACTAGTGCAATCAAGGCAGTGGTAGTATATATAACTTGAGACATTAGTGGCATAGTAACATTTCCTTCCTGTCTAAGGTAGATGTCCATGACATGTATGAATCCTGCTGTATCTTATTTTTATAGCCCTCCAACAAGTATTGGGTCCTTGCGTATGTGTATTTGTATTAGTCTATGGTTAGTTCTCATGGCTAGTTTTCCTGCTTTAAAGGTTCTTTACATGGAAACTGCTTTGCCTGAAAACATGCTACAAAACAGTTTTTTTCCCTTCCTGAGTTCCTTTAATTTATATTGATACCTGGGTGTTTGAAAGGATTGGAAAATTTTGAACCACAGCTTTTGTGCCGTTATAAGTAATAATTTATTTGATAGGACAACCCTAAGGTATCCTACTGGTAAAGTTTAGACTTGTGTTATTTACATATCCTTCATTTTGAATTATTGTCAGTTGGAGATTCCAAAGCAGTTATTTGATCCCAATGTGTTCAATGCTTGGATGATGCTTTTCCTAAATATATTGGAGAGACCAGTTCCAGTGGAAGGCCAACCTGCAGATCCTGATCTTAGAAAGGCATGGGGGTGGTGGAAGGTGAAGAAATGGACTATCCACATTTTAAACCGGTTGTACACACGGTAAGCTCTTGGATTAAATAAAATAAGAATGACCTTCGAGTGCAAATCATTCATCTGTCATTTCATTTTTGATACCTTTGTCCACAGGTTCGGAGATTTGAAGCTCCAAAACCCAGAAAATAGGGCATTTGCTCAAATGTTTCAGAAGAGTTACGCTGGGAAGATATTGGAGTGCCACCTGAATTTGCTGAATGTGATTCGAACGGGTGGATACTTACCTGACAGAGTTACCAATCTTGTTCTTCAATATTTAAGCAATAGGTGTGCCATTTTTTCTTCATAGATTGCATCCTCTTATTTCTTCTCATTTTTTGCGGTTAGTGAATATTAAACTCTTTATCAGAGACATAATATGTGATGTGTTTACAATTTCTTTAAAAAATATCTGGCTTATTGTAAAAGTAGTTATTCCTAAATCCTACGTAAACCATTAATATTACATGGGATGCTGCCCTAAACTGTAGTCCTTAATCCTATATGGAGCTGTCCAAATCATATTTTTTTTGACTTGTTACATAGTCCAAAATTTCATCTGAATATATTTAACACCGAGTAGTCCTGCTTAAGGGTTTGCACCTGTAGGTCAATGCTTTGATCCCTATTCTGGATTGGTTGGCCTGAGGTTTAGGACATATGATCTGAAAATTCAGTTCTTTTTTCTTGTAGTTCTATTTCTGTTCTGTGTTATAAAATTTCTGTGAAGTTGCTGTTCAATGCTTGAACTGTCTTATGAAACTTCAAGAGGACTCACAGAATCTATTATTTTGAATAATAAATTCTTATCTATAAAAGTGAGACTATCAAGTAGAGGGTATGTATATTGAATATGCAAACGTTGTTATAAGCTGCCAAGCAGACTTGCTTCTTTTGTTACTATTCCCTAAAGTAATTTGTCTGACATTTTCAATGGAGATATTAGCAAGTTGTGGATGTCGGCTATTTATTTTGACAAAAGTACTGGATTGATTTCTTTTCTGCTCTCTTAACCCCAAGTAGGAACTTCCTAGTGTTATAGTGCAGAGTTTAGTGTGGTGCAAGTTGAGAGCAGATTTCTGGTCTTTTCTACTTCATAGTGTGGTTAAATATAAGTGGTGACTCCCTAACCTTCTTGTGAACTTATTTGTATATGCAGCATCTCAAAGATTAGCATGTATAATCTGCTGCAACCACGACTTAATGTTCTTCTTTTTGAGATAGTTTTTCCCCTGATGTGTTTCAATGACAATGACCAAAAGCTATGGGATGAAGACCCACATGAATATGTGAGGAAGGGCTACGGTTAGTATTCAAGATCTTGTGTCATTGCTTGAAGGTCTATGCCCTGCAGATGTGTAACGCATTGTCTTGGTTGTGCAGATATCATTGAAGACTTATACAGTCCAAGAACAGCTTCCATGGATTTTGTCAGTGAGTTGGTTAGGAAACGTGGAAAGGAAAATCTACATACGTTCCTTCAATTCATCGTGGAAATTTTCAAGAGGTAGCTTTTCATATTCTTTTGAAAATGATACATATATTTGGTGCTTTGGTATTGATTTAGTTTTTACCTTATTGCCTGATCAAGGTATGATGAAGCCCCGATGGAATACAAACCCTATCGACAGAAAGATGGCGCGCTTCTTGCTATTGGAGCACTTTGTGACAAATTGAAACAAACGGAACCTTACAAGTCTGAACTAGAGCGTATGTTAGTGCAACATGTATTCCCCGAGTTTAGTAGTCCTGTTGGGCATCTTAGAGCTAAGGTTTGTTTCATCAAATTCCTCTTGTTTTGTTTTTTGCATTCTTCTATAGAACTTAAATTTGGTTTTGAGTTTTGCTTTTTGTTTTTGTTCCGTACATGTTGAAATGGAGGTATTATAGGGAAGTGCAACCAGCACAAAACTCCCACCTGGAATATCCCTTAATTTTATAGTATATATGAGTTTTCTTTGAGTAGGATTTCGTCAATTTTTATCTGTACAGAGAACCCAACTAGATGCTCATGAAAAGCATCATGGAGATCTACATTTGGCAACTTTAAGAAAACAAGGAGCATAATGCTAGAAAAGAGAACAAAGGATGACTTGTCGTTTTCTTAGCTAAAATCCATTATTTCTGCGATGTTCCATGGTTTTTATTTGTTATTATTTGTGAATCCACTATATTCTTTCATATGTTTAAATGTGCACTTCATGCTTCCTGGTCTTTCTGTCATTTGGTTATTTTCTTTTAATGAAGCCATCTCGGTATTTCTTCAATTTTATATTTTATTTCATATGAACTGTTATTCTTATCCATTGTTGTTCCATTGTGATTAGGCAGCATGGGTTGCAGGACAGTATGCCCATATTAACTTCTCAGAGCCGAACAACTTCCTTAAAGCATTGCATAGTGTGGTCGCAGGGATGCGAGATCCAGAACTTCCTGTTCGAGTTGATTCAGTGTTTGCTTTGCGATCCTTTGTTGAAGCTTGCAGAGGTACATACCTTAAAAAATCTCTCATAGTTGTTTTGTAATATTTGATTTACTCTTCTTTTGTTTAATGTGCAGATTTGAATGAAATTCGCCCAATTCTTCCTCAGCTACTTGATGGTATGTGAGGCAGAAACCTTTGCTATGCATCATTTACAATCATCATGAGACTTATCCATTGCCTACATTTTATTGTTCAGAGTTTTTCAAGCTTATGAATGAGGTTGAGAATGAAGATCTGGTTTTTACCCTGGAGACTATAGTGGACAAGTTTGGGGAGGAAATGGCACCATATGCTCTTGGTTTGTGTCAAAATCTGGTAATATTTTCTGTTCATTATGTTCAGACGACCAAAGTATCATCTTTAGCTGTTCTTGCCTAAGTCTGTTACTTTCTAATTTATAGGCAGCCGCATTCTGGAGGTGTATGAATACAGCTGAAGCTGATGATGAGGCCGATGATCCTGGTGCTTTGGCAGCTGTTGGTTGTTTGCGTGCTATTAGCACCATTTTAGAATCAGTGAGCAGGCTCCCACATCTCTTTGTCCAAGTTGAACCAACTTTGCTTCCTATAATGCGTAGAATGTTGACAACCGATGGGCAAGGTTTGTATGATACTCAACTCTGTTCCATCTTGTATACCTATAACTCATGTCAAGTGATGTTAACTCTTTGTATTCTTTTATTCTGCTTAACTGCATCCTGCTAACTTCTTTAATTCTGTATGCTATATCTTTTTATTTTATTTTTAATTTTTTTTTTTTAAATTTAAAGGAATGGAAATGACTGGTTTCTGTATGTGCAACATAAATATGTTTGTCTAAAACTTATTGTGCTTCTGGTATGTCAAAACTAGCAGATATTCTAGTGAAAGTTAAAAGAGCATAAGCGTAGTGGCCATATGGATGCCATGTCCGGAAAGATCTATATAGGTCATTAAAAGATTCTAACATATCTAAGTGGAAATTATCCTTTTGCTACCTCAGTTCAGAAAGTTCTATGGTTCTCTGTTATATCACTTTCCACCCGATATATGGTTTGACTGGCATTGTAAACACATTGAAATAATGGCAAAAGCTTTTGAAATAATGGCATAATCTATAACTCACCTTGTAAACACATTGAAATAATGGCATAATCTATAACTCACCTTGTAAAAGAATCATTTATTCACTATGGGTTCTCACAAGTGGACGATGTTCGTGTTATTATTCAGTTTGTTGTCAACACTACAGATGCATCCCTTTTCATTTATTTGGTTTGAACGTATGCCCTTCTAATTTTCTTATGCAGAGGTCTTTGAAGAGGTGTTGGAAATTGTATCGTATATGACATTTTTCTCTCCAACAATTTCTTTGGATATGTGGAGTCTTTGGCCATTGATGATGGAAGCTTTAGCCGATTGGGCTATAGATTTCTTTCCAAGTGAGTTGAATTGTAGTAATCCTTTTTTCAGAGGGTTATTTGTTCTATCATTTTCTAAACATCATAATAGTCTCATATGTATTAATTTTATCTATTGATGAGGACTTTTATGACGTATCTGCTTATCTTGGGTATTCAAGAATAATGCATTATCAGTTGGTTTTAATGGGACAAAACTTTCCTCTTCTGACCGAAGATTTTCCATTTGACCTGCCCTTCCTCCATATGATAATATAAAATTGATTGATGGTGAAAGACAGCAAAAGTGTTAATGTGACTTAGAAGATTAAGGATTTATGTAATCAAATTTGGACATATATGCATTTATGTACTTCTGTTAGGTTCTTATCAGACTATGTTTCCTCCCAGATATTCTGGTTCCTTTGGATAACTACATATCGAGGGGGACTGCACACTTTTTATCTTGTAAAGAACCAGACTACCAGCAAAGCCTTTGGAATATGATTTCATCTGTGAGTTCCCTCTTCTCTAACCTTCTTGAATGATACCATGCATCAAATACTAGAACTACTAACCTATTGCATGGCGGATATAGAATCCAAAATAACATTTGACTTTAGTAACTTGTTGATTAGGTTGATGACATTTATGTTCTTGTTTATTTATTTATTACCTTTTTTATGTCCATTTCAGATTCTGGCAGATAGGAATATGGAAGATGGTGATATTGAGCCTGCTCCTAAGCTCATTCAAGTACTTTTTCAGAATTGCAGAGGGCAGGTTGATCAGTGGGTTGAGCCATACATTAGAATTACGTTTGAACGGTTACGTCGAGCTGAAAAATCATACTTGAAATGTCTGCTTGTTCAAGTGGTAAGATACAGATAACTACTCTTGTGTGCTATTGTATTGTTCCGATATTTGTTTCATCTTTAATTAAACAATTTTGCCCAGATAACTACTCGTGTGTTATTGTATTGTTCCAGTATTTGTTTCATCTTTAAATAAACAATTTTGCCCAGTTCTGAGTCTTGAATATCAGGAATTGTGCTTCATATATGTTAGACAATTCATTTCCTGCCCCCCCCCCCCCCGGCGATTCGTTTCTTGTATGGGTTGGTGTGTTTGGCACAGTGAAATAGGCTTTTTCATACACTATTTGGTTAGGTATCCCTTACTGAGTTTAACTTATCAGAAATAAGGAGTTCTTAGTAATTCGAGCTTGTCATAGTTTGCCATTAATCTGGTGAGGTGAGCGGAATATTTCTAAAGAAAGGGGTTTCTGAAATCCCAGAAGCAGTGGTGATACGCCAGAATAGTGGTACTTGACATATTAACTGACCGTTCGGGGCCTTCTAAGTGACAAAATAAGTTTTCCACTAACCCTGCTGAGTTGCAATTGTCAGTGATGAAATTAGCGTTGACCGTAAAATTTCATTGTTTGGTATCAATTGTGTTTCCAATATATTTATTTATCGCTACTCCTGATGCAACCCTACTTGGCATCATTTCATGATCACTTTTGACATGCTGAAATTTATGCGGTTTTTTGTCTGTTTGAAGATTGCAGATGCTCTTTACTACAATGCAGCTTTGACACTCAACATATTGCAAAAGCTGGGTATAGCGACAGATCTATTTAATCTTTGGTTCCAGATGTTGCAAGAGGTTAAGAAAAGTGGCGTACGTGTGCATTTTAGAAGGTAATCCACTGATTAATTTTATTGTTATTGCGACTAGATCATTGGTAGTAATGGAGAATTTAATGCAGGGAACATGATAAAAAAGTTTGCTGCTTGGGCTTGACATCATTACTGACACTCCCAGCTGGACAATTACCTGCGGAGGCTTTGGGCCGTGTTTTCAGGGCCACCCTCGATCTCTTAGTTGCATACAAGGATCAAGTTGCAGGTATCTTTCTGTCTTTTCATCTATACCAATTATTCGCCACTCATGTTATAGGCTAGCACTAGGCCCCCAATTTTTTGCCTCGTGGTCATTTTCATGTTCAGATATGGATCCAATAGTAGATTTGATCTTTTTCTTTTCTCCTCAACTTGGGCAAAATTAATCTTTCTTTTTTCTCTGCATAGCCTAATGAAGTATTTTATATTTTTCTTTCAGTTATATATATAGAGCCCTTCTAGTAAGGGATCCCTTTTTTGGTCTATTCTAGGGATAGGGCATTAGACCAAGTTTTCGATCACATTTCGGCATCTCAACCATTCAGTTTTTAGGCCCAAAAAAGGGATCCCTCACTAGAAGGGCCCTGCATATATATATATATATATATATGTATATATGTATACTTACAAAAATAGGGACGATGCAAGACAATATATATATATATATATATATATATATATTGAATATAAATTTGAAATGACAAGTTGTAGAGTTTATGTAGATTGAGAAAGGAGAATATTATTTATTTCATAAGTTATTATTCTTCTTTTCATGGGTCACACACAAACCTTTATATTGTAAATTCTTATGAATGCTCTTGCAGCTGCTGCAAAGGAGGAAGAAGCTGAAGATGATGATGATATGGATGGTTTCCAAACTGATGATGACGATGATGGTGGGGATGGATCAGACAAGGAAATGGGAGTTGATGCCGAGGATGGTGATGAAGCTGATAGCCTTAAATTTCAAAAGTTAGCTGCACAGGTGTGTTGTTATTTTTTCCCTCCACTCAAGCAATATTGCTGTGCTCTGCCTGCCTCTAAAGGAAATTTTTTTTTGACAATTCTCATTGTTTTGCTTGCTATATATCCTGCGTCTCATATTATCATTTGGTGGTGTCACAGGCAAAGTGTTTCCGCCCAAGTGATGAGTTCGATGACGACTCTGATGAAGATTTCAGTGATGATGAGGAGTTACAGTCACCAATTGACGATGTGGATCCTTTTGTCTTCTTTGTAGATGCAGTCAAATGTAAGTGAAAACTACTTCCCATGTTATATGGCTTATGTCTTGATTTTATGGCATGTATTACATGTGCCTGATGTCCTCTTTTTTTGCTTTTGAAGCCGTGCAAGCATCGGATCCGCCTAGGTTTCAGAGTCTTACACAGACGCTAGACTTCCATTATCAGGCACTTGCAAATGGTGTAGCACAGCATGCTGAACAGAGGAGAGCAGAGATTGAAAAAGAAAAGATGGAGAAGGCTTCAGTTGCCACAGCTTCATGATTGCTGCTTTAACTCTTTTGGTGTGGATTCAATTTTGCCTTTCTCTTCTTTGCTTATTCCATTGATGTACTGCTGGGAATATAAGACAGAGTTGTTGGCTGTTCATTCAGAGCCTTTGGTTGCTCTAAAGGGATTTCATGTTTGAAGTGCTTGGAAGCATATCTGCTAGATTTGATGTCAGGGAACTTGATTGGAGGAGATCAGGGAACTCTGCAGATGGCACTTCAATCTTGTTTTAGCTTAGTCATTGTCTGGTTTGAGGCTATTCTAAGGTAGGATATGCCTCGACCATCCTTTTTTCTTTTTCTTTTATCTCGATATAGTCTTCTGTTATTTAGTCACACCATTTATCTGGTTAAGATTCCCTTCTCAGGGCATTATTGGTTTTGGATCCCTTGCTATCTTCATTGTGCATATCAGCGGGGGTTCATGCACAAAGAGTTTGTAATATTTGTTGCCATTTTTGTGGCTACTACATGAGGGTGAATGATAGAGCTGTATTGATAGGTTGCCCTCAAATTTTCACCTGTCTTTCACGTTTCGTAGTATACTCCACCAGATTCACTGGTATTCGTTTATTGGGTTGGTAGTTTTGGCATTGATGCAGAGAGCCTAGGGTTGCTTTCTGCTTTTTGTAGAACATGGATGATGATTTTTATAGAGGGATTTATTGGAATGATGTTTTGTGTATATTTATTTCTGTGGTGCTTAGCTTTGATTTATTGGATGTTCTAACTGTTAGAGCAAATCACTCTCCTACATTGATTTCCTCCCTCTCCACAATCAAAACTGATTGTGTAACCTCTCCACAATCAAAACTGATTGTGTAACTGTAGATTAGCTGATAGAGACCATCTTTGCATGGGCCCTGAAATAACAAACGACCAGTACGTAAACAATAGATTTGATAGAAATCTGGAGCAAATAGGAAGAAAACAAGATTATCCTTGGTGAAACGAGCCACAGAGAGAAGATTTTTACGAATTGACGGAATGCGAAAGACATTTTGTAAAGAAAAATTGGAAGAACCTAAAGACAAGGGGAGGTTACCAGTATGGGAAACGGGCATTGAGTCCCCATTACCCATATATACATTATGAGGCAACCTCGTGCTCCACATCTCATTGCAGCCAAACGTATTCTCCGCTATGTCAAAGGCATACTAGGCCATGGTCTCCATTTTAGTCCTCAACGCCAACCTGCCCACCTTTCTGCTTACTCTGATGCGGATTGGGCCGGCTGCCCAGAATCTCGCCGTTCCACTTCCGGCTATCTCATTTACCTTGGCAATACCCTTGTCTCTTGGTGTTCCAAAAAGCAACCTACCATTGCTCGCTCCAGTGCCGAATCTGAATATCGATCCCTTGCTCCCAGTGCCGAGACAACTTGGTTAGGCTTCTTACTATATGAACTTGGTGTCCATATTCAGTACCCCATTCGGCTTTACTGTGATAACCTAAGTGCCACATACATGGCTTCTAATCCGGTCTTTCACGCTCGCACCAAGCACATCGAGTTAGATTATCACTTTGTTCGTGAAAAGGTCGCACTTGGGAGTCATCAGGTTCATTTTGTCCCTTCCGTCGATCAACCAGCTGATCTTCTTACTAAACCACTTCACAAGCAGCGGCATAATCTCCTGTGTACCAAACTTGTGCGTCCTGAGCCGTCCAGTTTGAAGGGGGGTGTTAGAGCAAATCACTCTCCTACATTGATTTCATCCCTCTCCACAATCAAAACTGATTGTGTAACCTCTCCACAATCAAAACTGATTGTGTAACTGTAGATTAGTTTTGAATATTTGTATTTATAGCATTGAATTCTGTTGGTAACAGTAGAGCAGATCTTAGCTATATAATTGTACAATTGTAGACATACAGATCAAGGAAAATCAATTTCAACACTAACCATCGATGTCCTTCTCACGTTAAAAGAAATTTGGTCAATCTTGATTAAAATGCTTTTGGGTATAAGTTATAATTGGTTCATTTGTGTTGGGTTGATAATCAATATAAACTACAAGGTTTGAAAATGTTTAATTTTATCTTTGTGATTTGCGAAGTTGATCAAAGTAGGTTCAAAAGTTAATTTTGAGATAGATGTTAATTTTAATTTTGTGATTTGCAAAGTTGATCAAAGTTGGTCTAAAAGTTAATTTTGACAAAATTCTTTTCATGTGCAAGTCATGACAAAATTTTTGTGAGGAAATGAGTATGTTTTCATTGATGAGCACCAATTTGTTTATCGATGTATAACCAATTTGATCTTCACTTGGTATGGAAATGTTACTACTTGGCAGCTCAATTTGTTTGATTATTTCTACTCCAGTCTTGGCCGCTCCCTACTGGTCAATGTTTCATCGACCTCAAGATCAATATTGTCATTATGATCACACCTGCAGCCGCAATGTGATTGCCTCTATGGCTGCGAACATGAATGAATTGATTCCAGTACCAAAAATGCCCTAGAAATGAAGGGATTTTGATTCCTGACATTGAAGTGGGATATCCTTTGATCATGCCACCACCCAACTGCGTGAACAAAATTTTTATAAAATACGACTCTAGATGACTTTGCCAATGGCTTGATTGTTTTAGATACAACAGTAATTATTTTTAGGTTTCGACCACTTATTTTAGTAGCATTTTTTCAATAATCAAAATAGTTTTAAATTTCATTTAGAGATAATTAATATACAATATCACTCGAAATCAACTGCATTCTTATTCCAATTCCATATGGTTAGTAAATAGCATAATGTGAATGATTCAGTTTAGTTCATTTTCTCTCCATTCAAGTTTTCCATTGATAAATATATCAACTCCAAGTAAATGAATGACCAAATTTATTGGGTAAGGTTAACAACCCATCAAAACTTTGTTACTAGGGATACTTATCATGACAACTAGCAGAATGTGAACCGTTCATCAAAGATGTTGAACCAGTACTCCTAATGTCAAATACCTGATTTGATTTGGTGGTGTCAATCGAGAATTTCATCGAGGGTGTTTTAGAATTTCACAAGTTTCATTAAACCTGCCGTTTATTGAGAATCATTTCCAAAAGTTTTTTTTTTTTTTTAAAGGACACAAATTTCGAAGTTTTAATAAATGTGCCAAAAGCCCATTTGGAAGTTTGGGATTGCTGTGCTGTGAGAAGAAGCACTTTTGGTTTTGCTGTGAGAGGAAACACTTTTGAAATTGCTGTGAGAAGAAGCACTTGAGTGTTTGGTAAAATATTTTTAAAAGTGCTGTGAGAACGAAAAACAATTTCTAGGTGTTTGGTAAGTTGTAAGTAAAAAGTGTTGTGGTTGGGTGTAATTACAAATTAAAATTTGTCTAATGTATTGCACTTGTACACTAGTTCAAATTATCAATGTATCACTTTTGTCTCAATATTAATTGTAGAAATTATATAAGCAATTTTAAGTTTTTTGTTATATGCGTGAAGATTTTAGGTTTTTCGGTTATGTATTGTGAGCTCGTGAAAATTTAAGGATTTAAGATATAATTATTTAAGATTTAAATTTGTGCTCTTTATAATTTTTAAGTAAGTGAAATCTTCAATCACGGACTCATCGTAACGCGTACTTTACTATGAAATAAAAAACTCAATAATAAAGTACACGTTATGATGAGTCCGTAGTAATTTTGTGAAATTTTCGGACGTCGGAGTTATTTATTTCATACTTCAGAAGTTTCAAAATAAGGAAAATCATTTTAAATAAACGAAAATTAGTGGTACTTTCTGGGTCGTAGATTTGAATCATCATCTAATCTCGTCCGTTGCTTTCTAGTATATAAGGGTCGAGATCGGATCAACGACCTAGATGCCTCCAAAAATTTCAGAACTTGAGACACGTTTCTGATATCCGCGACATAACCCGATCCTCACTTCTGATTCTGGCCACCTCCAGGTGTCCGAATACCGGCGTTCGGACCCCATCGCTGTTGCGACCAAACCTATGCCATAGGTTTTCACCGACGAGCTCCGATGAAGGCGATTTGAAGCTAAGAAGCTCCAGCCTTTCTAGGGAATTTTAGGAGTTTTTCGGCAACTCCAGTAATCATCGGCAATGCATGAGGTACGAAAGTGGATCTCCTCTTCACGCTCTACCTATTAACATACATGGTTTCTACTATAGTTAGAGTTTAGGATGATTAACATTTTGGGTACAATTCGGCCACTGTGCGGGGTGGCAACTTGGTTTGCTTTGGTCTTTTTTCAATGTAAATTTTAGAAAAGGACGAGGACAAATAAGGCAGTTCAAGGACTGTAATGTCATAGCATGCATGATGCATGTGGCTTTGCAGCTCCCTAGGTTTGCGTGCTAAAAACCATGTAGCAGTAGGCCTGGGCATGGTCCCAACCCGCAGCCAAATCATAGGGACCGGGACCGAATTAAACGGGCCGGGCCCAAACTTCACATTTCAGCCTTAGGGACCAGGAAAAGCCCGGACCGTTTAGAAGAGGGCCAATACTTGAGGGACTAGGAAAGGCCCGAACCAGATAGAAACGGGCCGGTCCTTACAGAAATGGGCCTTAAAATCATCAATTGGTACTCCCATCACTAGCTAACATCTTCTGTCCTTCCTCTAAATCTACTATACCAGGATATTGTTGGCACACATTCTCGATATGATGCCTAAAAGTTGAAGTACCATTAAAAGAGGAATTGGCTTTAAACACAGTACTACAATACTTACATTTGGCTTTGCTGCAATGTCCGACTACATCTTCCTTCCCATCCTGTTCAGAGCTCGTAATTGGTTTATCAAATTTCTTAAAATGATCCCAAACATTGGACCGACAACTACTACTTCGAGTCAACTCGAATCCTCCCTCTTTCTCTTTGCTGTGTCCACCTGGCTTGAAGCCGCCGCACCACTATCAGTCGCCCCACCGCCCTCAGTTACCGCACCGCCCTCAGCCGCTGGAGTCGCCGCCACCAGCTCACTCCCAGAAGTGACCATTTCAAACTGACGAAGTCACAAACTAGATTGTGGTTTTTGAACTCGATATAGGTAATAGGCAGATGAAAACAAACTGATTGCTTCTCAGATTGAAAGTGAACTGATCAAAACCTATTGGAAATCTAGATTGCTCAAAGCCAAATTGAGGGTTTTATTGTTTTTGGTTTCGAAGAAGCGGCAAAGAGCACAACCTGAGTAGGTCGAATTGTCGAAACGAGTCGTTTAGAGAAGTGGGCTTCGGTGATCACCTGTGGTCAATCTCACACTAAGGCGTGTATAACTAGCCTATCACAGAGGGACATATGGCACTATGGTTTATACAGGCCCTTATCCGGGCTTTTATACTACTGAGAACTCAAGCCCGGGACCGGCCCCTTTTAATCATAAATGGTCCGGGCCTTAAAATTTTGTGTTTTGTTTTTCAAAGCCCGACCCGAACCGATTTTCCGGGTTAAAACACCCAAGCCTATGTAGCAGCATCAATTCAACTATTCAAGATTGGATCAGAGACATGCTGGGTGTTTTCAACAAGCATTAGGTGGAGGTATTTTTTTATGCTTTTATGGGCTATTTGGTCAGAAAGAAACAAACTAATTTGGAATGGGGGCTTTTTCAATCTAATGAACACAGTCAGTTGGTCAATGACTAAATGCATTTGTTATTAAAATATCAACGATTGCACCCTGAGAAGGTACCGACCAATAACAATAGGTGTGTGGCGAAATGGTAGTTTCCACCTCGTGGCAGACTCAAGATGAATATAGATGGTGCCTACGGTTCAAATGGAAGCAGTGGAGTTGGGGTAATTGTTCGGGATGATACGGCAAACGTCCGTGGTGCGTGGTCTAGAAAGATTCCTTATCTGAGCTCGGCATTTCATGCTGAAGCAGAAGCCTGCAGAGACTTATCGCAATACATCAAGGTTGGTAGGAGCTCGCCCTCGAAAGTGACTGCACAATTTTAGTGACAGCCCTCACTCAACGGACACAAGATAACTCTGATGTTAGTCAAATTGTGGACGATTGTATAGATTACCTACAATCCTTTGATTGGATTGGATTATAATTCGACATGTTTTTCGTGAAGCAAATAGTGTAGCGCATAGGTTGGCTCACTTTGCTAGTCTCGATCATGTAGTAGATATTTGTTTAGATGAGGCTCCTGCTTTCTTGTAGGATGTTCTCTATGTGGATATTTGTAATGCAACATATAATGATAATATGAGCGTAGGGCCGAGTCTCCCAGCATGATTGGGTTCCAAATCCCGTTCCACAAAATGCCTTTGTTCAGTCAACTTAATTAATAGCCTCACAGCCCTCACTGAGCACCAGAAGCACTTTTGGACCAAAAGCAGGTGCCAAACTGGGCCGAAGCCTATACGGGGTTTATATTTTGAGTCTGATTTCCAAGCCCTCCAATTAGATTTTGGTTCCCAAATGGCGAGGCCTTCTTCCACCGTTCATGCCCCCAATCGACGATTCCGTTCTGATCACGATAACAGCCGTTACTCCCCGCCGGACTATGACAACTCACCTGACGACCGCCGCCACCGTCGCAGCCCCAGCTATGAAAGGTACGACCGCCACCGAAATCGCTCTTACTCTCCTGATTACCCTAGCCCTAGGTCCAACGGAGGCCGAAGATTCGGTCGGGCCGGGAACGACCGGTCTTACTCGCCTCGACGAAGCCCTAGGTCCAACGGAGGGCCGGAGTCTTTACCCAGGAGATTCGGGCGCGCCGGGAACGATAGGGACCGGAATGGAAGGTGGCCGGAGTCGGAGGAGTCCGACGAGGAGCTGAAGGGGCTGAATATTGAGGAGTACCGAAGGCTGAAGAGGCAGAAGCTGAGGAAGGCGTTGAGGAGTTGTATCTGGAATGTGACGCCAAGCCCGCCGAGGAATGAGAACGATGAATTCGAATTGGAGGACAAGGCTGACGAGATTCCAGAGGTTCTTGGTGAAGAGAACAACGATTCAGGCGAGAAATTGAAGGAAAAAGACAAGAGTGAATCGGAGTCTGAATCGGAATCGGAGGATTCGCGGTCGAGAAAGAGGAAGAAGAGTTCGGGTTCTAAGCGTAGGAAGAAGAGTTCGAGATACAGTGATAGCGAATCGGAGAGTGAGAGTGATGGTGAGTCAGATGAGGAAGAGGATCGCAGAAGGAGAAGGAAATCTAGAGCTAGGAGTAAGCGAAAGAAGAGCAGAAGAGAAAGGAGAAGAAGGAAGAGTAGGCGTAGCAGCGATTCCGATGAGAGTGAAGCAAGTGATAGTGAGGAGGGTTCAGATTCTTCTGATAGGGTAAAGTCGAAGAAGAAGAAGAAGGGAAAGGTGAGCAGTAAGAGTAAGAAGAAGTACTCTGAAACGGAGAGTGAGGATTCTGGTTCAGAGAAGAGTTTGGATTCTGAAGTTGATGCCAAGCCTAAAGCTCTAGTCGAAGTGGAGGAGCCAGAAATGGATGAGAATAGTATTGAGGCCTTGAAATTGAAGGAAATCCTTGAGGCTCAGAGGAACCCTTCATTGGATTTGGATAATGAACCTGTGGTTGGGCCAATGCCCTTGCCTAGAGCTGAAGGGCATATTAGTTATGGTGGAGCGCTTAGGCCTGGTGAAGGTGATGCCATTGCACAGTATGTTCAACAAGGGAAGCGTATTCCACGAAGAGGAGAAGTTGGTCTTTCTGCAGAGGAGATTCAGAAGTTTGAGGGTCTTGGCTATGTGATGAGTGGTAGTAGGCACCAGAGGATGAATGCCATTCGTATTAGAAAGGAAAACCAGGTTTATAGTGCTGAGGATAAGAGGGCATTGGCCATGTTTAACTATGAGGAGAAAGCAAAGCGTGAGCACAAGGTTATGGCTGATTTGCAGCGACTGGTTCAGCGCCATATTGGACAGGATGTTGGTCCTACTCATGATCCCTTTTCTTCCAAGGCGTCCGAGGATCCTGATGATGATTAGTTTTATGTATGTTTTGTTGTTATTTGAGTTGTTTCTTCCTCTGCTTTCATGAACTAAATATGTTGTGAATTGATATTGAGCAGTACTGAACTGGATGCTATGGTGATGGTTACTATGTTCTGGTTGGATGCCCTATGTTCACTAATATAACAGCTTTCTTCATTTGTAATGTGAGTAATGGAATTTCAAAAAGATAACTAAATAATAATTCTGAAAATGGATTTCTAATTTGATTGTTGAGTTTTAATCAAATTAGAGTTTCGATAATCATTGAAATTCTGAAAATGGATCTTCCTGGCCTTGCTGTTAATTCTGAAAATACTGGTTTGGAAGTCTAATCTACTCTGCAGATGCATCAACTATGGAATTGATATATTCATTAAGGATAGAGTAGATCCTGCTTTGTTGCCTTTGTAGAAAAATTCATTGTAAAGTTAATTTGAATGTATATTTGAAACAGAACTTTCTCGGTTCAACAAGAAAGCTTAAAAATTCTGCTCTTTGTGAATGTTTAATTTTTTGTTTACAAAAGAAGAATCATGATAACAATCATCAGTGAATGATTTGAAAACACAATGCTATTGCTTGGTTGTGTTCCAACTTTTGCAGTTTAGTTTTGTCATATCCTTACCTATATAAATCAAAATTCCATTACTTGAAAAAGTACTAGTTGAATTGGCTGGCCAGGAATTTGTCTGAAAAAACAAAGAGTGTAAGCTGCCAATTATATAGTGCTATACTAATATCAATTAGTAGATAGGTCTATGGCGATTTGACTATCCCTATCTGTATAATTTATCTCTGTATGGATGTGTCTTGTGTGTCTGTGCTTCCCCAGTATGGCTTGAAAATACTTTTTAAACTCGTGCCATATCTCTCTTAGAATGTGTTGCATGCTCTGTAGTTTACTTTCTCACCTGATTTGATTGATTTATTGGCATAATGAATTTTACCTTGGCTTGTTCATTTACATATATAGATGTGATGAACTGAATATTTAAGTCAGTATGTCTGAAGAATTATCTCTTGCTCATTTGGCAACTGATTGTTAATTATTCCTGACTGAAGTAAGTTTGTCTCTAATTTTTTTATGCCTTGAAGGCAGCAGTTTCTTCAAACTAGTGTAATTCTTGTTTGATTGTAGTTTGTTAGCAATTCTGATGGTTAACCTCAGTTTGTAAAAAGAATATCCAAAAAATTCTTTATTCAATAAAGACCTGTATTCGAACTTGAGCTTTGTGCTAACCCCAGATATATTGCTAATCTTTGCGAGAAAAGATATTGATAACTCTTACCTTTTGCAAAGTTCAGGTGTCCTGATGAGTGCTTAATCTGAAGGATGTTCTGTCGTATTATATTATCTATAACAGGTATCCATGTTACTTGATCATTGCTTTGATTATGATTATTCCTCAGTTTGGTCATCATGGAATTCTGTTAGCATTGCAGATGTATATATCCCTTTAGCTTATATTGGATTAGAAATGTGGATCACAGGAAGATTGGTGTGTGATTTTTCTTCTGTGAGAACATGAACATGTGCTGTCTAGCTTCCTTTCCATCTGTACGTGTTTCAATTTTCTGCAGTTGGCCTGTGAAGCTTTTGTTTTAGGCTTTTAAATCTTGGCACGTAGGCGTTAATTCCATATGCCTAGGTTCTCTCTGATAATTAAAATGACATATGGGTAAGTATTATAATCTTTGTTACTTTCAGAAATACAGTTAAAAAATTGGGTTTAGGTAATTGTTGTAGTCATTGAAGCAAAAATTGTAAAATCTGCTGCTTTAAGCTTTTTGCTGAAAGCAGCATATTTGTTACTGTTGATTCTGAGGTTAACCATGGGAGAAGTCATTCCTTTATTGGAAATGGGTCAGGAGCTGAATAATGAAACAATGATCACTGAGGAGTGAGGATTCCACTTGTTGGAGGTTCTGAATCTTTCTGGTTTTGTTTAATAATCTGATGATGGATGTAGCTTTGCTTTTGAGACGGTTAGAGCAACCGTAGCTAAATCTGGTAGCCACGATGTCAAACTCACCGGAGGACATTGATCTTGGAGGAATCAAACTCACTGGAAAGCATGAGATGATGCAATGGCTGTTTCATCCAAGTATGGTTTGTTATCTATATTTGCAAGATGAATCATGAACCATGCTATTGTTTTTATTAGTTCGTTGTGTATAATTCTGCTCTCCAAAATTTTTCTTGTGATGACTGGATTTGGCACAAAAGTGTGGTTGACATGATGATTTTCCACAACCATCCCTTCCTTATAGAAATGTGCTTCAGTGTCTTGGTTGATATATTCTGTAAGGAAGGGATGATTGTGGAAGCCAAAAGTGTGGTTGACATGATGATTCAAAGAGGAATTGAACCTAATGCGATTACATACAGTTCCCTTATGGATGGTTACTGTTTGCGAGGAGAAATGGACGAGGCGAAACAAGTCTTTGATATGATGATTAGCAAGGGATTCATGGTTAATGTATGGAGTTGTAACATATTAATTAATGGATATTGCGAGGGTAAAAAGATCGATCAGGCTAACAAAATTTTCAAGGGAATGCGTCGTATGGAACTTGTTCCTGATATCGTTACTTATAACACTCTTATTGATGGTCTTTGCAAAGCGGGGAGAATTCAAGAAGCAGAAGAGTTGTTCTCTGAGATGCAAGGTTGTGGCCAACTTGCAAATGTTCAAACTTACGCTGTGATACTTGATGGCCTGTGTAACAATCAGCAACTTTCTACGGCAATAGAATTGCTTAAAGAGATGGAAGCCAACAAATTGGAGCTTGATATAGTAGTTTACATTGTTGTCATTGAAGGTTTGTGCAAAGCTGAAAAAATTGAACCTGCAAGAGATGTCTTCTCTTGCTTATCAGCAAAAGGAGTTCAGCCTAATGTGAGAACATACACTATAATGATTCAGGGCCTTTGTCATCATGGCTTAATAATTGAAGCAGAAAAGTTGCTGAGAGAAATGGGAGGGAAAGGATGTTCTCCAAATGGTTGCACCTATAACACCATTATCCAAGGTTTTATCAATAACAAGGAGACATCAAGGGCTACGAGACTTATTCAAGAAATGCTTGAGAGGGGTTTCTCTGCAGATGCATCAACTATGGAAATGATTGTTGATTTATTGTCGAAGGATACAGTAGATCCTGATTTATTAGCATTGCTTAAAGATTCAGTCTGAAGTTATTTGAATATTTGAAATAAATCTTTCTCAATTTCACTAGGAAATTTGGAAATTCAAAACTGCGCTGCCCCTTTAGCAACCTTGGATGTTTTGTCGATCTGATTTATAAATCCATCACAATGGCATTTCCTTGTTGCACTCCAGATTTAGCACTTATTTTTTCTATGATATTGTGTGTGTGTCTCCAGTTGTTGTTGTAGTATAATCTGAAGGATGTTCTGTCGTATTACTTTTTTCATAGTTCAGGTGTCCTGATGAGAGCTTGTGTGTGTGCGTCTCCAGTCGTTGTAGTATAATCTGAAGGATGTTCTGTCGTATTATATTATCTAGTGCAGGTATGCATGTTACTTGATCATTGCTTGGATTATGAAGATTCCTCAGTTGGGTCATCATGGAGTTCTGTTAGTATTGCGGATGTATATATCACTTCAGCTTATATTGGATTAGAAATTTGGATCTTGGATCACATGAAGATTGGTTTTATAACTCGTATGTAGTTGGATTAAAGATTATTAACACAAATGGAATGGACTTGAAATTCAGATGTTTACAAAATAGAAAGCCCCCGTTACCAACTAGCTTTTACTTGGTTACTTTCTTTTGTTGTTGTAGACAGCTTTTGCTTAATTGCTTTGTTGTTTACCACTCTGATTTTAACAATTACTGTATGCTTTTAGGTTTTTGAGAATTGATTGCATTGGACTACTTGGCGTTGGAATGGGTGTTGGGGAGGCGAGCCCCCATTTGGACGCATCATCTAGGACAGTAGCATCACTTACTAGCAGTCATTCTGAATCAAGATTGGGCAAGAAGCCCTTGGAAATTGGTGAGTGTTCTTAGGGTATTTCAAGAACTCTATACAACTTTTTTAGCTAGAAAGTAAATGTTGGTTTGACTGAAATCTTTAATTTTTTGGAAGTTTGTTGCTTAGAAGAAAAAGCTGTTGAACTCGGGGATTTGGGATTATTCCATGTCAGTAGATGCAGCTTGACATGGGGAACATGGCTTACATTACTTATGTACACAGCATGCAACATTTTGACTAACAAATGCCCACAGATATTACACTTGAATTAAAAAGCAAGAACCAAACAAATAAAATTATTCTCAAATGAACATTTCAACATCGTGGAATCCAAGAAATGAATACGTTCAAAAGGGGTTCATGGAATTAAATTTGTGAGTATCTAAAGCTCATGTAGGTACTAACAGCACAGTAAAGAGTTCGCTGCAAAATTTTGACAATTGTAGAGTGAGAAGAGAGAGTTTAGAAGATGAGTTACAGAGGAAGGGAGGGAGCTTTTCAAATGCCAAATTCCAGCTTCACCTTCTTTTATAGTCATTACTTTGTTAACTCTGTTTTATTGTTCATATATCTATTTGTCTGCATTTATGTACATATGAGGCCAATGAATATTTAGTGTGGATACATGTCTGTACTTATACAAATATTTCAAATATGGATTCTCATTGTATTTGTCAAGACTGAAATTTGCTTTCTATTATTTCAGTGAAACAATGCAGAGAGTTAGAGAATTAGTTCAGTTTGGGGCATCTTCAAGAAGCGAAGAGACTTAGCTTTGAAAATTTCAGTTCTTCCTTTGGCCTCATTGTATACTGGGGATAATACTAACCAAAGTGGGGATGTATATTGGAATTGGAATGCTGAACAAAACTAACCACTCGTGCCGACGTTATTTCGTTGGCAGGAGGTCATTTCACCAATTGAAAAAAAAAAAAAAAAAAATGAGGCCAGAGCACAACACAATACTATAGTATAGTCCAGCTCAGTCCATCTTAACTTAGGTAAAATTATAAAATCAACAACACAATACATCAGTATTTACATCAAGGCCAGAAATGACAATTTCTCATTTTCTTCCAGAATTTCTCCAGCAAATGCAGAACCGCCAAAACTGAACCTAAAAAATACGTTCAATGAAGTCAGCATAGCATTAGAAACTAGAAAGATTGAGCCTTGGTATAATTATGAGAAAATGATATAATTGTTTACATTCAAAACTCACAAGATATAGGCGCAGACTTTAACTAAGATTCTGTTGAAGGATATTGACACTTAGTGTGCCTAGTCAAACTAGGATAAGTTCTATAGCTGTAATAGGAGAGGTTTCCTACTCCAAGTTAGATAAGGAATCCTTGTACTCTTAGATTATGCACTTTGTAATCCCTATATATAGGGCTCCTATTCTCTATAATGAAATACACTTCTCTCATCAATCTCTCTCAATACCAATATACTTAAACACGTTATCAGCACGACTCTAACCACAAAACAGAAAACCAAAAATCATTCACAAAGCAGCCCCTAGCCTGAGCTAGCCGAGCCTTCGCTGCAGCCCGAGCGCCCGTGTGCTTGCAACCTTGCACAGCAGCCCCTGCTGCCCCTTTCCTGCAGCCCTGCGTTCCAGCCTGCTGCCACCGAAGCATCCCTGCTGCGCAAACAAGCCAACGCACACCCACTGCATCTTTTTCCCGTTCCTATGCACATCCGTCTTCTTGCAAGCCTCGAAACGTCTAGTTCGGAAGCTCAGATCTAAAAACTTTCTTCATCAAAGTTGTTCGTCTCTGTCTCTTCCATCTAACCTCCGAATTTCAGCCTTATCGGAGTCATATTGAGATCTGTACACCAATCGAGGTACAAGCTGTTCAAAACAGAATCTGCTCCGAATTTTCACCAAGTAAGTATTCAAAAGAGTAAGTTTTAAAGTTCCTAAAATTTGAAATTTGAATATTTCTTCTTTTTCTCGGGGACTTAAAAACCTCCCTTCTTCTTCATCCCACCTTTCTTATAACGTGGGTTCGATCTTGAAAAGCGGAATCGTGGGGATTCACGCAATTAACGAACTAAGAGCGTTCGTAAGACTTCGGACTAAGAGCGTCCGTAAGCATCGATTTAACGAACTAAGAGCGTTCATATGCTACGGACTAAGAGCGTTCGTGAGCATCTATTTTGACCATACAAACATCATTATTTCGGTCTAATCCAATTATTCTTGGAAATCGATTTCTTGGTAGCATAGCTCGGAAATCTTATTTATATTAGTTTTCGTGGAAGCATTGACTCCGAAACTAACTTGTTCTTGTTTCATCTTTCAGGATGTCAAACATGAACAAACTCGATTTTGTTCCATTGGATTATGCAGTCAAAAGGTACTTAATTTGGGTCACTGATGTCGAGATCCACCTTATTGCCCGTGATTTATTGCATACAATCCAAGAGCTTTGTCCTATTGAAACAGCTCCAGACCCTCAGACTGAGAAAGATAATTCCAAGGCACTTGCCTTCATGAAACGTCACATGGATAGTGACCTACAGTTTGAGTTCATAAATGAGGAAAGCGCCATAAAGCTTTGGCATGTGCTTCGCGAACGATATGGCAATGTTCGTGACTCCATACTTCCAAATACAGAAGCAGAATGGAAAGATCTTCGCTTCTCTGAATTTGACACTGTCATGCAATTTTATTCGGAAGCTCTCAGCATCAGAGCAATGATGCGTCTCTGTGGAAAGATGATCACAGAAGACCAGTTGATTGAGAAAACCCTCAATACCTTCCCCGCCTGTGCTATGAGGTCCTCTGACTTATTCCGGACTCATGTAAATGCAAGACGGATCACAAGTTTCCAACAGCTTATTGAAGCTATGGCCACTGCTGAAAGACATGGCAATGAACTTGTGCAAAGAAGATTTGATAGGCTTCAAGATAGCTATCAAGAGCATCGTCCTATGGCTAGAGAAAGTCGCCATCGACGTCATGATCCATACGATCGAGATGCTCAAGAAGGTAATCGCTCAAGGCGACAATCCCACGACCGTAGGAGGCGTGATTTTGAGGGAAATAGGGTTGGAAACCATGGAGCCAACATTGGCCATGGGCACCACTTTCCAACGCCACCAGTCCTAGGGACTATGCATATTGCGCCAATGCGCCTCAATCAAGGGAGAATCCTCTTTATGGTGTCTATTTCTGATATGGAACGTCTGATCAATGGACCTGAATTTGCAATGTACCTACGGAGGTAGTCGCATCATGGTGATCAAGACTTCGCGATCACAAAGACTTTAAATCTGGCGATGAAGACAAAATGCCACAGATTTTTATTTATAGTCTTTTATTTTTCCAAGAATTATGTAATGGCAATTATGCCTTAAATCAATAAAATGACTTATTGTATTAACTTTTTCCCTCTAGGCGTACTCAAGAGTACTTGTGATGTCTAGGCAAGGTTTGATCTGAGAGAACGGTTTTAAAAGTGAGCAACGCTCCACCAAAATCTCGCCTTACCTTACCTGGTCACAACCAAATTGAAATTACCGAACGGATTAGTGACTACGATTCGTCTACTATTTGATTTTATATTGGATTAGATTTTAGTCAAGAAACTTTGATGTACTCATTGGCTATTATTAATAAAGTGTCGATTTCTTTTATCTCATGTCTGGATATCTTTTTCGACTTTATTAGCTTCAAAGATATAAGAGCCAATGGTTTTCATGTGGAAACACATTGTGAGAATGGACAAGAGTTCCTTTGCATCACCTCTAATGACTACGGACATAAACGAGTCTTAGAGAAACTTATGTGTCGCTCTAGTGGGTTGTATGCAACCACTATTCGAGTCATTGAATCCAACCATGTCATGAGAGATGATTTATGGGATTCCGACACATATAGGCTTTGGCACGACCGTTTGGGACACCCAGGTCGTGACATGATGATCCGTATATTAAAGACTTCACACGGACATCCCTTTTTCAGAACAAAAAGAAGTAAAACTCGGTTTTTGGACACCGAAGGAGCCCCTGCGCCTCACGGCGCCGTTCACCCCCAAATCCGGCCATCCTTGGCCGGCGCCGCCTTCCCCCTGCGGCCTCAGGGTGGCATTGACGCCACCAAGGCTCCTTTGTCTCCAACTTTTGCTTCTAAAGTCACTTGTGATTTTGCGGCTCAACCAAAATCCTCATTGGTTGTTTCCAAAGCCCATCATTCGTTCTGCAAAGCCTGCTCTTTAGCAAAGTTAGGATCGAGACCATCCTATGCAAAGGACACCAAAGCAAATATACCATTCTTGCAAAGAATCCAAGGTGATATTTGTGGACCTATTCAACCATCATGCGGACCATTTCGATATTTTATGGTATTGGTTGATGCATCGACACGCTGGTCACATGTCATGCTATTGTCCACAAGGAACGCTGCATTTGCTAAACTCCTAGCACAAATAATTAAGTTAAGGGCTCACCACCCTGATCATCCTATTAAGTCTATAAGATTAGACAATGCTGGAGAGTTTACATCAAAGATTTTTGATGATTATTGCATGTCCATTGGGATTGATGTTGAACATCCTGTTCCTCATGTTCATACCCAAAATGGTCTCGCAGAAGCCACCATTAAACGACTACAAATGGTTGCTCGAGCATTGGTGATGCGCACCAATCTCCCTATTTCTGCTTGGGGCTATGCAATATTGCATGCAGCTGTGCTTATTCGTCTGAGGCCTACTGCCACTCAACCCTTTTCTGCGTCCCAGATGGTGACTGGGTATGAGCCCAATGTCTCACACTTACGCATATTTGGGTGCGCAGTTTATGTGCCAATTGCGCCTCCACAGCGCACCAAAATGGGTCCTCAACGACGATTAGGCGTTTACGTTGGTTATGATTCTCCAACGATTATCCGCTACATAGAACCCTTGACAGGCGATCTCTTTACCGCAAGATTTGCGGATTGTCACTTCGATGAGACAGTCTTCCCATCGTTAGGGGGAGATAAGAACATCAATGTTCAACAGGAACGACCGGAATTGTCGTGGTCTGTCCCCACTCTGTCTCATCTTGATCCCCGAACCGCACAGTCCGAAATTGAAGTGCGGAGAATTCTCGATCTTCAGAACTTAGCAGAATCGATGCCTGATGCGTTTTCTGATATCGCTAAAGTGACGAGATCACACATACCTGCTGCAAACGTGCCTAAAAGGATTGATGTCCCTAAAAAAAAGAGGACATGACGCCAACTCAAGAATGCATGAGCATGGCGCCAACGTCCCATCTCTCAATGATGGTGACGTTATGGCTAGGCCCACGGCTCCTGCCAGGAAGCGCGGGAGGCCCATAGGTTCGATGGATTCTCGCCCAAGAAAGAAAGCGAGTTTAGCACAGAATAATCCATTAATCATCGATATAAATAATCCATCTCATGAGAATATTCCGGATTATGGTTATGTCCAAGAGACATCATTGGGGGACGCTCCAATGTCAGAACCAACTCCAGAGAATAGAGAGATCTCCATAAATTACACTAGTGTACATGAGATGATGGATAGAAATTCTATGGCAATTGATGATGCATTTGCATATCATATTGCGAAAGGGATTATAGAATATGATGATATCGAACCTCGCTCTGTTGAAGAATGTCAACGAAGAGCAGATTGGCCTAAATGGAAAGATGCGATCCAGGTTGAATTGGATTCACTAACAAAGAGACAGGTATTTGGGCCTGTAACGCAGACACCCCCAAGTGTAAAGCCTGTTGGCCATAAATGGGTCTTTGTTAGAAAGCGTAATGAGAAAAATGAGGTGGTAAGATATAAAGCCCGCCTTGTGGCGCAAGGTTTCTCACAACGCCCTGGAATCGACTACGAGGAGACATATTCTCCCGTAATGGACGTTATAACGTTCCGCTACCTTGTCAGTTTGGTAGTTTCCGAAAAACTTGACATGCAGCTTATGGATGTGGTTACAACATATCTCTATGGGGATCTAGATTCAGAGATATATATGAAGGTTCCAGATGGACTTCAATTACCCAAATCAAGTGGCTCTAAACCACGGAGCGCGTTTTCAATAAGATTAAAACGCTCACTATATGGATTAAAACAATCCGGACGGATGTGGTATAACCGTCTAAGTGACTACTTGATTGGGAAGGGATATATTAACAATGAAATATGCCCATGCGTGTTCATTAAAGAACAAGTTCCGGATTTGCAATCGTAGCAGTTTATGTCGATGACATGAACCTAATTGGAACTCTAGATGAGTTGAAGGAAACTGCTAAATACTTGAAATCCGAATTTGAGATGAAAGATCTTGGGAAAACACGGTTTTGTCTCGGTTTAGAACTCGAGCACCGTAGTGATGGGATTTTGATCCATCAGTCTGCATATACTCAGAAAATCTAAGGCGCTTTAATGAAGATAAAGCAAAGCCTGTGAGTACTCCCATGATCGGTCGTAGTCTTGAGCCCGGAAAAGATCCGTTTCGTCCAAAGGATGAGGACGAAGAACCATTAGAGGCCGAAGTGCCCTATTTAAGTGCAATAGGCGCATTATTGTACTTAGCTCAATGCACAAGACCGGATATCTCATTCGCAGTGAACTTGTTAGCTCGACATAGCTCTGCGCCAACACGCCGCCATTGGATTGGTGTAAAGACAATCTTTCGATACCTAAGAGGTACGATTGATATGGGCCTATTTTATCCCTACAGAGAGAAAGGAATGACGGAAGAATGGGATCGGACCCCATTAGGCATGGAGCCCCGTCCACCATGACAAAGTGGCCGGCCATGTTGCCGCCGACGCCGCCACCACACCAAGGGTGGCCGGCCTCACCCTACTCCCCTCCATCAAAACGACAATGATGTCTTGATGGGTTTTGCTGATGCAGGGTACCTCTCTGACCCTCACAAAGGTCGCTCCCAAACAGGTTATGTCTTTACCATGGGAAGCACTGCGATATCTTGGAGGTCTACGAAACAGACCCTTGTTGCTACTTCCTCAAATCATGCAGAGATTATTGCTCTACATGAAGCTGTACGTGAATGTGTATGGCTAAGGTCTGTAATTCGACACATTCAAGGAAGTTGTGGTTTGAAGTCTACCACAGATGAACCTACATGCATTTATGAGGATAATGCAGCTTGTATTGAACAAATGAAGTTAGGTTTCATCAAGGGCGACAACACCAAGCATATATCGCCTAAGTTCTTTTATAATCAGCAACAACAATCACTTCTAAAGATTGAAGTGAATCAAATCCGATCAGAGGATAATGTAGCGGACTTATTCACTAAGTCGTTACCTAAATCCACCTTCGAGAAACATGTGAAGAGTATCGGATTAAGAAGGTTATCCGAACTCCCATGATTGTAGCAATCAGGGGGAGATTTCGACATCAGGGGGAGTTACTCAGTCTCGAAGGATCAAGGACGTGTTGCACTCTTTTCTCCTCCTCGAGTTCATTTTTATCCCACAGGGTTTTTCACTTGAGCAAGGTTTTTAACGAGGCAACGGATGAAGCGTCACCACCAAGTTTGAGCGGCACAAGGGGGAGTGTTGAAGGATATTGACACTTAGTGTGCCTAGTCAAACTAGGATAAGTTCTATAGCTGTAATAGGAGAGGTTTCCTACTCCAAGTTAGATAAGGAATCCTTGTACTCTTAGATTATGCACTTTGTAATCCCTATATATAGGGCTCCTATTCTCTATAATGAAATACACTTCTCTCATGAATCTCTCTCAATACCAATATACTTAAACAGATTCCAAATTCCCCACTATACAGACTGTTTCACACCTTTATAAATTTCATAATGTCAACAAACAATAAATTAGAGGTTTCATGGCTCTTGATTCTGCATAAAGGATTATGATCAAGGGTTTTGTGTATAATGCCTGTCTAATTCATCAGAGTTCAGAATTGAAACTTAGAGGCACTTCTCAAATGGAAAGCCAGCCTTCTGAATCAAACCAGGAATAACAATCTCACCTCGTGGAAACTTGGAAAATCTAACTGTGTTGTACTTAGCCTACAACAACCTTTCTGGTTCTATCCCTTCAGAAATAGGAAAGATGAAGTCTCTTGTGCAACTGAGCATTCAATCAAACAATCTTTCTGGTTCAATTCCGGCATCCATAGGTGATCTGCCAAATCTTACCCTTCTTTATCTCTATTCAAACAAACTTTCTGGCAGTATTCCTAAGAAGATAGGGAACTTGAGATCTATGGTGGATCTACAGTTGAGCCAGAATCCTTGGGTGACTGGGAAAACTTAGTAAGCTTGTTCCTCCGTGATAACCAACTTTCTGGCTCCATCCCCCAAGAGATAGGAAATCTCACAAAGATGAAAATTGTGCAATTTGATACCAACCGATTTTCTGCTTATTTGCCCCAAAACATTTGCAGAGGTGGATTGCTTCAAAACTTCACAGCATACAACAATGATTTGATAGGTCCAATCCCCGAGAGCTTGAAAAATTGCCAGAGCTTATTCAGAGTACGTCTTGAAGGGAACCAATTGACTGGCAATGTATCTCAAGACTTTGAAGTGTATCCAAATCTTGATTGTATAAATCTAAGCAACAATAAGTTGTATGGTGAAATCTCACAAAACTGGGGACAATGCCCACAGTAACGAGCCTCCTAATTGCGGGTAACAACCTTACCGGTGGCATACCACCAGAGCTTGGCAATGCAACTCAAATTCAGTTGCTTGATCTCTCTTCCAATCATTTAGTTGGTGTGATTCCAGAAGATCTTGGGAGGCTAAGTTTGGTGAATCTGAAGTTGGGTGATAATCAACTTTCTGGTCCTATACCCTCCACATTTGCTTCTCTGACTGACCTTGAATATATAGACTTGTCCACCAACAAAATTAACGAGTCAATTCCAAGCTTTATAGGTGACATGTCGAAACTATCTACTTGAATCTGAGCAACAACAAGTTCAGTCAGGAAATTCCATTACAGTTGGGGAGCTTTTTTCAACTGTCCCAGCTAGATTTAAGTCGTAACTCACTGGAGGGTAACATACCATCACAAATGAGCAAGCTGCAGAGCTTGGAGGATCTGAATCTATCCCGCAACAATCTTTCCGGTGTCATTCCAACATCTTTTGGTGAAATGCCTGGCTTGTTGCACATTGACTGATTGACATGTCCTACAATCAGTTGCAGGGCGCCATCCCTGACAGCAAAACATTTCAAAATGCTGCCTTGGAAGGGAATAATGGATTGTGTGGCAATGTTGTAGGACTGCAACCCTGCAATCCTTCTGCAGGAAATAAAAGTACCACAAACAAGGACAGAAAGCTAGTGTTTTTAATCGTGTTCCCTGTTTTGGGAGTACTTTTACTTGCTTTACTTGGAATTGCCTCAATTAGAAGAAGAAGAAAGAAACACCAACACACAGAAGAGAGCTATGTGCAAAATGAAGTCTTTGCAATAGCAAATTTTGATGGAAGAAAAATGTATGGAGAAATCATGGAAGCAACCAACAATTTTGACACTGCATGTTGCATTGGGAAGGGTGGATATGGAACTGTCTACAAGGCAAAGCTACCATCTGGCAGCATAGTTGCCGTGAAGAAACTCTATCCAATACATGATAGTGAGGAGGCATCTCAGGAGGAGTTTTTCAATGAAATAAGGGCACTACTGGAGATACGACACCGAAACATTGTGAAACTTCTTGGTTTTTGTTCAAATGTGCATCACTCCTTCTTGGTGTATGAGTATCTAGAAAAGGGTAGCCTCTCTGCAAACTTGAGCAACGAATTAGAAGCAAAGAAATTGAACTGGAGTACAAGGGTGAATATAGTAAAAGGCGTGGCTCACGCCTTATCTTATATGCATCACGATTGTGTGCTACCTATTGTGCATCGAGACACATCAAGCAACAACATTCAAGTATAGTTATCAATTGGTTTATGTTCGTTTCTTTTCTTTTCACAGAGCTCGCTTTCACGATGAAGGTAACTGAGAAATGTGATGTTTATAGCTTTGGGGTGCCGGCACTGGAAGTCCTAATGGGGAAGCATCTGGGTGTTTCCGAATCCTTCAGCAAATGAAAACATGTCACTGATGGATTTGTTGGACCAACGGCTTTCCCCTCCGACACCTGATGTTGAGGATGAACTGATTACCATTGCAAGACTAGCAATCGAGTGCAGATATTCCCATCCACAATCAAGGCCAACAATGCAAATGGTTTCTCTGGTGCTATCATCCCAAAATGCATATTCCTACAGACAGCAGGACATTACACTTGAATCAATCATTAAGAACTGATCTTTGCATTTGTTTCCATACGACTCGTAGTAGTAAAAATAGATGATCTTGTTTATATCATATTTAGGGAATTATGCATTCCTATTCAACTGTAGCTATCCATGTATATTGTTTTCTGAAAGATTAAAGTCTTGCACTACTCTTTTATACAATGTCTGCATTTTGAGGGTTTCTTTTTGCAGCAATTTATGACCCATCACCAAACAGTAGCAAAAATTTGAATATATACATTGCCATGAGGACCTCATTATGTTGGTTCAATGAGGACCAATGAAGCAAGTACAGAGATAGATAATATCACAACATATCTATCCATCTATTATTTGATTTCCCAAATAAAATCAAACCCATGTTTTATTAAGAAGTACCTAAAATTTGAGTGTCAAAAGAACTTTGAGTTGAGGGTATCTTATTTCCTGACGTAAGTAGTTGAATCAAAATCTACAAAGGAAGAAGAGGAAAGGGAATGTAATAATTTGATGAATAATTGGAAGTACAAACCTCAGCCACAGGTTGCAGTGAAAGTGAGTGCAAAATGTGGAGAAATATTGAACCAGTGGAGAGGAGCTGCCCTGCTGCTCTCAGTGCTCTGAGATTTCTATGCTTCTTCGTAGCTTAGAGCCTTAGAGCCTTAGACCTTATTACTAGTCTCAGAAATTTACAAACGATCCCATTTTTTATTCTTTGGGTTTGATAAAGAGATTCTTAAAGCCCAGTAATTGCAAGCAGGCTCAATAAGGCAGCCCAGCCACAAATATTACAGGAGAAAACAAACTTCAATCTCACTAATAGCTGTCACCTTGATTATCGAATAATATTATTTTAGGAGAAAAAGTCACCTACAGTTCCTGAACTTTCCTAATCAACACTTTAGTACCTCATTTTGTAAAATTATCATAACTATACATATTCTAAAGTAGAATAGTAAAATACTAGCACATATACAGAAAACAAGCTTGAATTTGATTCAAACTGGACAATACTCATCCTAAATCCTAATTCCATGTATGAGACATTTTAGTATATTCTTATTAGCTACAATACACAATAGCCTAAATCGAGGGAAAATTAGTATGAAAAAAGATGCAAATGAATCGATGAGTAGCCAAATTTCATGAACAGCTCAATGGACTCAAACTAAATGGAAGATTTTACGATTAACAAGACCATAAACCTCACGTAACTAGAGAAATAATTTGATGAATAATTGGAAGAACAAACCAGTGACTCATTGGCTTGGAGATTTTTTCACTCTTTTCCTCCTTTCCTACCTTCTTCGAAGCTAGGTCACTGGCCCAAGCTGTACTCAGGAGTTTCTTTCCTGCTGTTGGCTCACTAGCTTTGGGTAACGTCTACGGGCTCAGGCCCAAGTTTTGGGTTCCTTCAAGAATCAGCTACTTGTCCACTGCGTGTCATGGTTCGTTGAACTTCATTCCATTAACTCATTACACACACACACCCCAACGTTTGACTATAATTAAGGATTAGGCCAAATATTGTGAAATTAAATTGTTGAGAATTTCATAGAGGGCGGCGCTACTATCCTTTCCCCCTCTCTCTTTCTAGTCATAATGGTGCACTATTATTCTTGGTAGAGAAGATAGGACTTCGCCCACTCTCTTTCTAGTCATAATGGGAAGATGGGACTTCCCTCCTCTCTCTTTCTGGTCATAATGATGGTGCTACCACTCTTGGTAGAGAAGATGAGACTTGCACCTTCTCCCTTTCGAGTCATAATGGTGACGAAAGTTTTCATTGATGTGAGTTCTGTAACGGTGAGACTTAATTTGTTATGACATTATGCTTTTTCGCACTAGTCTTCTTCTCTAAAGTCCCTTGGTTTTGAGGATTAAAAATATTATTTGTACCATTTATGCAACTATTATTGCTTTTATGCAGCCAAGACAAGTATGAACATACTTACTTGAGATCAATGCAACCAGATAAAAAAGACTCGATGCTCAGCTTAGCTTGACTTCACTTGTATAAAAAATTGATAGACTCAGTCATAGTAGAATAGTCACAAAATTTGTTGGCAAAAGCTAGCTAGCTGCTATAACTCCAGTTAAACAATTAATGGCAGGTACCATACATTGCAACTTGCTGTCTGAAACAAAAATTCTAAAATACAAGAGATAAAGACTTTAGACTTGGACACAAAGACTTTCAACTTCCCACAATTAAGCACCATGATGTGAAAAAACCGTAATGTAAGACTTACTTATTTGTCCGTCGGTACCTGGAAAGACTAGAGGAAGTAATTGGGCACGCCATGTAGGAAAATAGGTAATGCAGGGAGCTAAATAATTAAGAAACAGAAAAACTCTCAAATGTTGCTTCTGCTATCTAATGACGGGTTGACATCAGGTACTAACTACCGTTTTGGATGGTTGGTTTGTTTCTTCTTATACTAGTGTAATTGTAACATTAAGTTGTATTTTCTCTGTACTAGTTTTAGTTCAGCTTGTATTTTTTCATGGCAAGGTATTGGCATAGCTCCTCTTGCTATGCATCTTTTCTTTATTTATCAATAAATTCGGGTAAGAGTGCTGAACTAGCTCTTATTTCGCTTCCTTGAATACATAAATAAATAGATAAATAAAAATTGGCACAACAAAAGCCAGAAGAGGGAAATTCGGACTGAAGCCCTAAAACTCATTGATTTTTCCAAACACATAGTATGTGCAATTGTGCCTGTACCAGCTTATGAAAATGACAATCAAGTGGAGTCCCTTAAATCTTATTTTGATTGTGTCCGGTGGTAGATGCTCCAATCACTAGAGCTACCGATGACCGCCAACAACATGTCCTTTTGAGTCGTCTTATGATCTGTTCATCATGCAATAGGCAAAACAATTAATTTCACTCGTATACATCTCAACCGTCCTGTCTAAAAAATAAATTCTCAAAAGACTTTCATTTTGAAGTCCGCACAACCACCATGATTGAGAAAGAACATTAAAGGAGAGGAAATTGGAAACACCTATTAATTGCTAGTCACTTTCTTGAAGAGAAGTGAAAGTATTGAGCAGAGCAAGTAGAAAAATAGCTCATGGCCGGTACTGGGAACTAGAGCCCATCCAACAAGCAAATTAGTATTTGGCAGATTAGTATCAGTATTATACAATGTCAAGTGGATTATGAGGAAAATTAAGCAAATATATAATATCATAATGTGGCCAAATAGAATCCCTTGAATCATCTTCATCTGTTGAAATCCGGTCTTAAGCGGTAAATTTTCAAATTCGTACATGACCTTTTGAGTCGTCTTCATCATCTGTTCATCAACAATAGGCAAAACAATTACTGCCGGTACTATAAAATAGGGAAAATCGTCCGTACGGTGCCCGAAGTTTGCTTCCTTATAACTTTTGGTACCTAAACTTCAAAAAATATCAATACGGTACCTGAGATTCTTTACCCGACCGAGGATTGGTATATATGGCCGTTACCTCCGTTATGGAGCTTGCCATCTGACAATTTTAAACTTAAAACGATCAATTTACCCTTTACTCTTTTTTATATTTTATTTATTCTTTTTTATATAATAAAAAAAATGATTTACCAAAAAGGTTTTATTAGCTGGTCAAATAATAGAAATTGCAATTAATGGAATTTCAGATTGATGTGATACTCACAAACCTATATTGGCATCAACGTGATACTTCCATAAAAAATATCAAAAGGCGCCGTCTATTTGATGACGTGGCAAGCATGTGGGCCCAAAAAAAAGTGAAATGATCAATTTACCCTTTTTTTTGTTAATTCATTTTTTTTTCTTTTCATTTCTTTTTCTCCTTGTCTTCTTCTTCTTCTTCTTCTGGGATTTTGTTCAAGCCAAACCGCCACAAGCTCCGCTCCTTCTCCTTCACCCAAGAAATCAAAGAAAAATGGCGTATGTTTCTTCTTCAACCTCAATCTTCTTCTTCTTCTTCTCTCTCTTCTCTCCTTCTCCTCCGTCCAAACCATCACCAATGCTGCTATCATCCTCTCTAATTCGACATTGACGTGAACCGCCTCTCTAGCGTCAGCCACAGGTCCCTGGACGTGTCGAAGCCGATGATGTGCGGCAGCGCCGACGAGGACAGCGTGGCATTGATGACGAAGGAACCAAATGCACCCGGTGGGAACGGATCAAACTCCAAGCCCAGTATTGGCCCATCCTCCCTGAATGGCTCCCCCAGCTGCGCCTCCACAAAAGCAACAGCTCGAGCCTCTAACTGCTACAGCGGCGGTAGCAGCGGCGGCTCACTCCACGCCATTTCCTTAGAAACCACTGTAGTCGTTCCAGCTGGAGAGTCTTTCCTCTGCCGCTTCCCGGTCGTTGGCGTCAGCTTACAGTCCTTCAATCTCCGGTGGCAAAACCACACCTGTAGTTTCCGATCAGAAAGATCCAATTTCGCCAACAGCTCAACTCTTACCGACTCTGACGGGTATTGCTCAGCTAAATCAAATTCCAAAACACACACACACACACACACATTCGCATTCTCATTACACTATCCTCCACTAAAATAAACAAACAAATTCTCAAAACAAAAATCCAGAAACCTGCATAAGCTTGCTCAAGAACTTCCAACTGCGAACGAGTCTTCATTTTGCGCTTGGTTTTGATCTCAACTTCCTGAGCTTGAGCTCTCGTCTTCTCTCCCTCCGAGCTAGTCTCCATGGAGCGAGGCCATGGGCATTGAAGATGGTGGTCATGAGATGAGACCAGATGAAGTAGTTGGTGGATTTGAGGTGGATGGGCATGAGATTGCATATGGATGAGAGGAGGACGTCTAGGGTTTCCAGGTAGGAGGAAGCGGCCATGGTTTAGAGAGAGCTCACAAATCCAGAAATCCATTCATAGAAAATAATCAATTGTGATAGAAGGGAGAGAAGATTAGATTGGGAAAGGGGGGGAGAGAGAAAGAGAGATCAATCTGTTTTTCTTTTTTTAATTAATTAGTAGAGAAAGACAATTTTACCCTTGATAAAAATATCACATGGGACCCACGTGCTTGGGACGTCAGCAAACAGACGGCGCCGTTAGAGATTTTGGACGGAAGTATCACATTGATGTCAAAATACGTCTTTGGGTCTCACATTGATACTTTTGAGAGTTCAGGTATCAAATTGGCCTTGGCAGCATAGTTTGAGGACGGTAGCTGAATTTTTCTCAAAACATAAATACCATGAAAAACACAAATGCAAGGCTGTATTGCTTCATGAGTTGACGACCAGGGCTACTGTGAATGGTGATCGTACATCGCAACAATAATCAAGAATGTTACAACCCAGTAAGAGGTGCAACTGGAAAGATTGGGCTTTCAAATTCCTCAGTGACAAGGGATCTCTCTTCTCTCTCTCTCTCTCTCTCTAAACCCGAAATCGATTCTGATAGAATAGAAATGGGTTTGTTTCAATTGAATTAGAACTTATCTGAACGATCATTCACTCCGTTTCTCTTGATTTTCGTCAGATCTCTCTCTCTCGGTAAGTGAAGCAGATGATAAAGATCTAAGTAAAGTAGAGGACATATCAAATCTGAGCAAAGCATATTGTTCATTAGAGGGGTGTTTTCGTCAATTGCTATCTAACAGAAAAATTAGGGAAAAAAAAAATTTGTTCTGCTTGGACATTAAAAGTCCATTTACGCCTTATATATGGCCGCTCCCGCAAGGGAATAGAGATTTTAGGCTTTGGGCATGGTAAAAAATTAGATGGGAGTGTAGTTAATGGTAATTGTCATAAAAAAAAAGGCATTTTTTTTTTTTTTTTAACATGAATGCAAAAGACGAATGTTCATCATCACTTCCTCCCTCAACATCCTCAATTAGTCGATGCTGCCGTTTCCACTCTGATCTATCTTCGTCGCAATTGGGTCAAGCTTCTCCATATAATTGAATACTCTATGATATATAATACTCTCGTTTGAAACCGTATCATATAATTCCAATCCCAGAAAATGGATCCAATCCCATATCCCAACAATGAGTGTTTTTCATATGTTGGGTTTCTTTCCATCTTTGCTTTTCTGGGTTTTCTTCCCCAATTTGATTTCAATCTTGTCCCACCTAGTTGACTTGAAACTAAAGAAAAATCAAACCCTTTCTACCTACTTCCTCCCCCCCCCCCCCCACCTCTGTCGCTTCTGTAAATCATATATGAAGTCGAGAAGTATCAAGATTCCGTTTCCGGTGCCAGACCCGGTGGCACCGAATCTCATTCCAAGGCTGACAAGAACGATCAAGAATTCGGGTCGAGTCCTTGCGGTATAGTGCTTGATACACTTTTCAAACCCAAACAATTCCCATTTGAAAATTTCTCAGAACCATGACTAGAAGCCAAGAAAGAAATTCATCAGCATTCAAGTCCTTCCTTTTCTTTTCGGCAGTAGAGACTGCAGATTCATCATACTCCACCCAAATTTGAAACAACACAGACAATCCTGTTTAGCCTATCACCCAAATTCTCATCTTTCTACAAATCAAGCATAACCAACAACCAAAGTAGTTGAATTTGCTTGCACTGAATTAAAATTGGGACAGAAAAATTCATTGCAAAAAGATGGGACTGTCGCCCATGTCCTCTTGGAGGCTAGTGGAGGACACGGGCGCCGGCGGTGGTCGAGTTGGACTCGGTGGTGGGTCGGCGGGAAGGCTATGTGGAGATAGAGAAAAGTGGCGGCGGTGGCGGGGAGGTGAGCCCAGTGGAGGAGAGGGGAAGATTAGGAGGGCGAGATCGGGGCAAGAGAGGCCCGCATTTTTGGTGGGTCGGGTCGAGGTGTTTGTTTGGTGGGAGTGAGAGAGGTGGTTTGAGTGGGTTTGAGTCAGAAAGAAATGGAGGACTCGATTCGGAGCTTGTGCAATTGCACGGCTTCATTCTGCAACCACCTCTAGAGTAGGGATGACAAAAATCCCCAGAGGGGCGGAGCTCCATTGGATACCCGCCCCTGATGGGGGGAGAATTCGGGGACAAATGGGGAATGGGGATGGGGATCCCCAATCCCCGCTATCTAAGATTGGGGATGGGGCGGGGATGGTATTGTGATCCCCATCCCCAAACCCGCCCCAATAATATATACATATATTTAACTATATATATTTTAATTTATTTTTTATAATATAAATCATAAATATATACATTTACTACTTTACTTTAATGGTTACACCTTTACTTTAATGGTGTTTTGACTTTTGCACTCAATGAATTATGATTTTTGAATTTAATCATGTTTTAAATTTATTTGTTATAAATTTTGATTTTAAAAAAGGCAATATGAGAAAAAAAATATTTTATTTATTAAATTCTTATTGGGGATTTGGGGCGGGTTTGGAGGTTTAGTCCCCAATGGAGATGAGGATGGGGAATCCCCAATATAATTTTATTGGGGATTGGGGCGGGGATGGGGGTAGAGAATGACCCCGGGGATGGGGATGGTATTGTGATCCCCATCCCCAACCCGCCCCATTGCCATCCCTACTCTAGAGTAGCTGCAACGTCCTCAAGAGAAGTGAACAAAAAGATGAGAACAGAGCGAGAGAGAGAGAGAGAGAGAGAGAGAGAGAGAGAGAGAGGAGAAAAAAATGATTAGACAACAAAAAAAACTAATATACAGATGGATGAAAATGTCATTTTAAAATTGCGAGCTGGAAAGCTCCGTAACGGAGGTAACGGTCATATGGACCAATCATCGGTCTGGCAAAGAACCTCATGTACCGTATTGATATTTTTTGAAGTTTAGGTACCTAAAGTTATAAGGAAACAAACGTCAGACACAATCGTCCCTATAAAATATACATAACCAAGAACTAGTTTAGATCCTCAAAAAAAAAAGAAAAAAAAAAACTAGTCTAGATTGATTGCACTATTCACAGAGTTATTGATACATTAACTTCCATAGAATGCAAAGAATCTGGACTAGTAGTGTTATTGGTTATCACATCTCAAGTCTCAACCCCCTCCCACCAAATATAAATTCTCAAAGACAAAAGACCTCAAACATGCATCATTCACCAACAAACTTGGCAATCAACATTAATTTGAGCTGATCAGAGACGAAGACTTCGAAGTCTTAAGAAATAAGAATACTAGAAGGGGGAGATAAGAACAAACCAAAAGATAAGAACAAACAATTGATGATGGAAGATATGCGAAAAAGCCTATAAATAAAGCCTATTTGGGTTCAACAGCAATAACATAAGTTGTATCCCCAAACAAATTAGACAGATGAGATCCTCAACTATTGAAAGAGTATGCCCTCTAGTTTATTGCCTTTTCTTGTATGTTCACCTACTTTCATCACAAAACTACTTTCCACATTTTTCTTCCGCTAGTTCAACTACTGAAGCAAACGCTCTTCTCGAATGGAAAGCCAGCTTTCTAAATCAAACCTCCCACAATAACCAGCTCAGGGATTGGATTTACCTTCCCAAGACTAATACCAATGACACCAATTCTTCCAGAAACCCCAAAGCAAAGGAGGCAATCCCATGTATTTGGGCTGGTATTTCATGCAATGCTGCTGGAAGTGTCACCAACATAACCATTGCCAGTTTTGGTATACAAGGTACGCTACATGAATTCTCATTCTTGTCCTTCCCCAATCTCGAATATCTTGATATCAGCGTCAATAATCTCTTTGATGTCATCCCACCTCAAATCAGTTCCCTCTCAAAACTCCTTCATCTTGACCTCTCTAATAACCAGTTCTCCGGGAGAATTCCACCAGAAATTGGTCTTCAGAGAAATCTTACAATTCTCTATCTCCACAAGAATAATCTTTCTGATATTATTCCTCCTTCGTTAGGTAATCTGAAATCGCTTGTGAATCTATCAATGAGTTATAATCTACTCAATGGTTCAATTCCATCATCACTTGGTGATCTCATAAACATTAATAGCCTCTACCTCAGCCAAAATAACCTCTATGGCAACATTCCAAAAGAGTTGGGGAACTTGAAATCTTTGGTGGATCTAAGGTTGGCCATCAATCAACTCAATGGTTCAATTCCGACAACATTGGGTGATCTGACCAACCTTACCACTCTCTATCTCTATTCAAATAATCTCTCTGGCACCATTCCAAAAGAGTTAGGGAATCTGAAATATTTGGTGAATCTAGATTTGAGCACCAATCACCTCAGTGGTTCAATTCCAAAGACATTGGGTAATCTGACCAACCTTACCAGTCTTAATCTCTATTTTAATCATCTTTCTAGCACCATTCCAAAAGAGTTAGGGAACCTGAAATCTTTGGTGTATCTAGCATTGGACTACAATCAACTCAGTGGTTCAATTCCGACAACATTGGGTGATCTGACCAACCTTACAAGTCTTTATCTAGATTCAAATAATCTCTCTGGCACCATTCCAAAAGAGTTAAGGAACTTGAAATCTTTGGTGATTCTATGGTTAAGCATCAATCAACTCAGTGGTTCAATTCCGACAATATTGGGTGATCTGACCAACCTTACCACTCTTTATCTCTATTCAAATAACCTCTATGGCAACATTCCAAAAGAGTTAGGGAACTTGAAATCTTTGGTGGATCTAAGGTTGGCCATCAATCAACTCAATGGTTCAATTCCGACAACATTGGGTGATCTGACCAACCTTACCACTCTCTATCTCTATTCAAATAATTTCTCTGGCACCATTCCAAAAGAGTTAGGGAATCTGAAATATTTGGTGAATCTAGATTTGAGCACCAATCACCTTAGTGGTTCAATTCCGAAGACATTGGGTAATCTGACCAACCTTACCAGTCTTAATCTCTATTTTAATCATCTTTCTAGCACCATTCCAAAAGAGTTAGGGAACCTGAAATCTTTGGTGTATCTAGCATTGGACTACAATCAACTCAGTGGTTCAATTCCGACAACATTGGGTGATCTGACCAACCTTACCAGTCTTTATCTAGATTCAAATAATCTCTCGGGCACCATTCCAAAAGAGTTAGGGAACTTGAAATCTTTGGTGATTCTATGGTTAAGCATCAATCAACTCAGTGGTTCAATTCTGACGATATTGGGTGATCTGACCAACCTTACCACTCTTTATCTCCATTCAAATAACCTCTCTGGCATCATTCCAAAAGAGTTAGGGAACCTGAAATCTTTGTTGGATCTAGAATTGAGCAACAATCATCTCAGTGGTTCAATTCCGACAACATTGGGTGATCTGACCAATCTTACCACTCTCTATCTCTATTCAAATAATCTCTCTGGCACCATTCCAAAAGAGTTAGGGAATCTGAAATATTTGGTGAATCTAGATTTGAGCACCAATCACCTCAGTGGTTCAATTCCAAAGTCATTCCGTAATCTGACCAACCTTACCACTCTTTATCTCTATTCAAATAACCTCTCTGGCATCATTCCAAAAGAGTTAGGGAACCTGAAATCTTTGTTGGATCTAGAATTGAGCAACAATCATCTCAGTGGTTCAATTCCGACAACATTGAGTGATCTGACCAACCTTACCACTCTTTGTCTAGATTCAAATAATCTCTCTGGCACCATTCCAAAAGAGTTAGGGAACTTGAAATCTTTGGTGATTCTATGGTTAAACATCAATCAACTCAGTGGTTCAATTCCGACAATATTGGGTGATCTGACCAACCTTACCACTCTTTATCTCCATTCAAATAACCTCTCTGGCACCATTCCAAAAGAGTTAGGGAACCTGAAATCTTTGGTGGATCTAGAATTGAGCAACAATCACCTCATTGGTTCAATTCCGACAATATTGGGTGATTTGACCAACCTTTCCACTCTCTATCTCGATTCAAATAATCTCTCTGGCACCATTCCAAAAGAGTTAGGGAACCTGAAATCTTTGGTGGATCTAGAATTGAGCAACAATCATCTCAGTCGTTCAATTCCGACAACATTAGGCAATCTGACCAGCCTTACCACTCTCTATCTCTCTTCAAATAATCTCTCTAGCACCATTCCAAAAGAGTTAGGGAACCTGAAATCTTTGGTGGATCTAGAATTGAACGACAATCATCTCAGTGGTTCAATTCCGACAGCATTGGGCAATCTGACCAGCCTTACCACTCTCTATCTCTATTCAAATAATCTCTCTGGCACCATTCCAAAAGAGTTAGGGAACCTGAAATCTTTGGTGGATCTAGAATTGAACGACAATCATCTCAGTGGTTCAATTCCGACAGCATTGGGCAATCTGACCAGCCTTACCACTCTCTATCTCGATTCAAATAATCTCTCTGGCACCATTCCAAAAGAAATAGGGAACCTAAAATCTTTGGTGGATCTAGAATTGAACGACAATCATCTCAGTGGTTCAATTCCGACAGCATTGGGCAATCTGACCAGCCTTACCACTCTCTATCTCGATTCAAATAATCTCTCTGGCACCATTCCAAAAGAGTTAGGGAAGCTGAAATCTTTGGTGGATCTAGAATTGAGCGACAATCATCTTAGTGGTTCAATTCCGACAACATTGGGTGATCTGACCAACCTTACCGCTCTTTATCTCCATTCAAATAACCTCTCTGGCACCATTCCAAAAGAGTTAGGGAACCTGAAATCTTTGGTGGATCTAGAATTGAGCTTCAATCATCTCAGTGGTTCAATTCCGACAACATTGGGTGATCTGACCAACCTTACCACTCTTTATCTCCATTCAAATAACCTCTCTGGCACCATTCCAATAGAGCTAGGGAACCTGAAATCTTTGGTGGATCTAGAATTGAGCTTCAATCATCTCAGTGGTTCAATTCCGACAACATTGGGTGATTTGACCAACCTTACTGCTCTCTATCTCGGTTCAAATAATCTCTCTGGCACCATTCCAAAAGAGTTAGGGTACCTGAAATCTTTGGTGGGTCTAGATTTGAACTACAATCAACTCAATGGTTCAATTCCGACAACATTGGGTGATTTGACTAACTTTACCACTTTGTATCTTGGTTCAAATAACCTCTCTGGCACCATTCCAAAAGAGTTAGGGAACCTGAAATCTTTGGTGGATCTACAATTGAGCATCAATCAACTTATTGGTTCTATACCAGCTGAGATTGGAAACGCAACCCAAATTCATGTGTTGGATCTTTCATCAAATGGTTTAGTCGGGACAATTCCAAAGGAGTTTGGGGGATTAACTTCAATGGTGAAACTAATGTTGGATGGCAATCAACTTTCAGGTCGTGTCCCTTTAGAGTTGAAATCATTAATTGATCTAGAATATCTTGATCTATCAGCAAATAAATTGAACGATTCAATTCCAAGCTTTGTAGGTGACTTTCATAAGTTATATTACTTGAATTTGAGCAACAACAAGTTCAGTCAAGCAATTCCATTTCAGTTGGGGAAGTTATTTCAACTATCCGAACTAGATTTGAGTTTTAATGCACTTGAAGGTCATATAGCATCAGATATTAGCAAAATGCAGAGTCTAGAGATACTTAATATATCCCACAACAATCTTTCTGGTTTCATTCCAACAAGTATGGAAGACATGCATGGGTTAACGTATGTTGACATATCCTACAATCACTTGGAAGGTCCACTTCCCAACATCAAAGCATTTCTAGCTGCTCCTTCAGAAGCATTGCAAGGCAACAAGGGCTTGTGTGGCAACTCAAGTTTTTTGCAACTTTGCAATAATGAAAGCCCAAAAAAGGACCATAAACTCATACTTCTGATGATCTTCCTTGTTCTTGGAGCAATTGCACTTCTAGCCTTTATATTTGCTTTTGTAGCAAAAAGGAAAAAGAAACATCAGCATCTAGAAGAAGAAAACAAGGATGACGAAATTTCTTTTTCGATATTGAAGTTTGATGGGAAGACGATGTATGAGGAAATCTTAAGGGAAACAAAAGATTTTGATTCTATGTATTGCATAGGGAAGGGAGAACATGGAACTGTCTACAAAGCAACTTTGTCAAATGCTAACACAGTAGCTGTGAAGAAACTCCATCTGTTATGCGCTGATGACGAGAATCTTCAAAAAGAATTCTTGAATGAAATCAGGGCACTAACTGAGATGCGACACCGGAATATTGTGAAGCTTTATGGTTTTTGTTCACATAGGCATCACTCATTTTTGGTGTATGAGTATCTTGAGAAGGGTAGTTTGGCCAGAGTGTTGAGCAAGGTTCAGGAAGCTAAAGAACTAGGGTGCAGTGAAAGGTTGAATATCGTGAAAGGTGTAGTTCATGCCTTGTGTTACATGCATCATGATTGCTTGCCACCAATTGTACATCGGGATATATCGAGCAAGAACATTTTACTGGATGCAGAGTATAAGGCTTGCGTTTCAGATTTTGGCACTGCTAAGTTCTTAAACCCAAACTCAGCTAATTGGACTGCCCTTGTAGGCACATATGGATATGTTGCACCAGGTAATACTGATTTTTTTTTCCTTCTTGGTTTAGTGGACCTTGCAGATCTCTATATTTATCACATTTTGTAGTTATGTTTCTTAGGCCAATGATTCCTTCAGGACCTTGCACTTAATGATGTTTCTTTTCCTTTTCCTTTTTTCATCATGTTGTGTTTATTTTTATTTTTAAACAAACTATTCGTCCTCATTTTTTTCTTGTCGTGATCCATAGTGTGACTTGGTGTGTTAGAGTTATTGATTTTGATAAACAGCCACCCAATACCAAATGTTATGAACACTGAACTTGTTGCCATATATATCATGCATAGTTTAATTATGTTAAGATTTCGTTAAATTGATATTATCTGTATTGTAAGAATTTGACTGTTTGAGGATTTTTTCTAAGCAGAGCTTGCTTATACAATGGAAGTGAATGAGAAATGTGACGTTTATAGCTTTGGAGTGTTGACATTGGAAATAATTATGGGAAGACATCCTGGAGATCTTCTGTCATCTTTATCATCAGGGTCGTCCTCATCAATTGCATTACCTGCCATTGAAATGCCAATTGTGGATGTTTTGGACCAACGCATATCACCTCCCACTGGTCAAGTTGCAGGGGAAGTGCTCTCTATTGTGAAGATAGCATTTTCATGCATGAATTCCAGTCCTCAATCTCGTCCAACAATGAAACAAGTTTCTCAACAATTGGAAACTCAAAGGCTACATTTGTCAAGGCCACTACATATGATAACATGTGGTGAATTGCTTGCTCTCAAAGGTTTGACTATTTGAGAAACTGAAAGTCAGAGAGTATATGCTTCTTCCTAGGTATATATTTCAGTCTCTGCTATCTTATTTCCAGAATAAAGATTGTCTTCGATGTTTCATTTTTGTAATTTATTACAAATAGGGAAATAGGGAACTGAAGCTTCACTATGCCAATAACTCAATCATACAACATACATCAGACGACAGAAAGGTAATTTTCTGTTGTCCCAAATTTTCAGACAACAGACAAACCTAACTTTGTTGTTTGAATACCCATCGAAACACTGTTTTTTCATTTGAGTAAATGGGTGACATTCAGACAACAGACAAACCTAACTTTGTTGTTTGAATACCCATCGAAACACTGTTTTTTCATTTGAGTAAATGGGTGACATTCAGACAACACTTTAATGTTGTTACTTGAAAATAGAAATGTACCTATAATTTCATTCCTCTAAAGACTCTTATTAAAACAACATTTTTGTGTTGTTGGCTGAAGGTAGAGAATTTCATTCCTCTGAAGCCTAAAAGCTTGACTTATTCAAACAACAGTGATAAGAAAATTCTGTTGTCTGAATGAGTTGGACTGAAATTTTAGAAATCTCCCTCCCAATCGATTATGGTATTTCCCTCTAACAATTGGTCAAAACCCTAGTTGAGTCAAAGAGTGGTAAGCATCAGACAACGTAATTGTGTTGTCTGATTACATGTGGGAGTCAACTCATTTAACTTCTGGTTTTTATTTTTTGTCTAAGGCAAAATTGCCTTCTGCCTTTCATTTGTGTAAGCCCGACCTCATTCACGTCTCTCAAGTCTGCCTTTTTCTCTCAAGTTTCTCAGCTCAACTGATCTCAAACTGGGCATCTCTCAAGTCTCTATCGAAACTACGGCCAGCGACCACAGGGGATCCACGACCGATTATCGGATCCTAATCTCAAATTCAGCAGCAGATCGAGGTGCATTTGAAGAAAACGCATCTAACAATTTTCTGAGAAGAACCCATTGAAGGAAGTAGAGGACGAGTTGATCAAGAGGAAGGTCCGACAGATCCTAGATCCAAGATTTGGGGGATTAATTTGAAGAAGAAGACGAAATTGGGGCCGATTTTCCAGAAGGCTTGAAGTTGAAATCGAAGTTGATCGACGTGTAAGTACTCTTTCATCGTCACTCCGTATTTTCTTAAACATCAACGTCATCCTTCCTTTTGGGGTTTTTGCAGGGTTGCAAAGTTTGGTGCCTTGGTGGGAAATGTGGACGTGCACCCCTGTCTGCTAGTTGTTTCATTCACTACGGCCTCAGATTCTTCTACTCAAGGTCAGATTATGCTCAGACTTCTTCTGGGTTTTGAGTCATCTTTGATTATGATTATTGGGTTGAATTGGTTTGCCAAATTTTCACGGGAAGTTTGTTTCTTTTTTGAATCGGGATTTTGGGTTTTACTGGGTTGGATGAGTTTTTGATGGTAGCTGCGTCTTTGTATTATTTTTCAGATTAATGATTAGTTTTCAAATTTCAATTATCTTCCCTGTGAATCTGTGATGGTATTATGATGTTCGGCAATATATAGATTGATTGTGAAGCTATAGATTCTCACCTTGCATATATTTGAATTTAAATATTAATTCCAAGAGGTGGGCTGATCATGATCTAGATAAATCAACACCTTTGTAAACAGTCACAGTAGCCGACAAGAAAAGAAGCTTGATGAGGTGCCGACATAGAAAAGCAAAAAAAAAAGAAGAAAAGCTTGGCGGTGGTTTTCTAATCAAGTTTGAAAGCTTGGTGATGATATGCTCCCTAAGGAATCAATTCCCACTAAGTTTTTGTAATCTGTATGTGTCATATATAGGCAGTTAGTTATTCCATTCTAATGAGAAAATGTTTGATTCACCATTGCATTCCAACCTCTTTTATGCCACCTCTGTGGACGATTTGTAGAAGCCAACTTTCTGCATAGTTGTAGGCATCAAGACCCATTCTTTTATTCTCGTACTGTGGTAAGTATATGGGACTCATAGGCATCTTGTCATTGTTACTAGGTTTCAACATTCCCCATATTTTTTCATGATCAAATGCTAAGGTCGTGTAACTACCAATGTTTTCTTGCATGTTCAAATTAGCAGCTCTGGCAGCTCATTGTTAAATATCAATGTGAAGAATAAAGTGAACAATTGCATTGTCTTTGTAGTTATAATCTAATCAAACAAAGGCACTTAAGTAATCAGATCGAATCTTTTGTAGGTATAATGGTGCAGAAGGCCTCCACACGAAAGTGACTGAGTTTGTTTGGGACAAAGACTGTGTTGTATGTGGCCCAGGTGTGCTTATTGAGCTGGACACCTCAGTTACTTTGCAAAAGGTATTTTCAGTTTCCTATGGTTTTATTGGATTTCTGTGAATCATGAATAGTAAGTGAAGAAAGTTCTTGATTAAGAGTACTTACTGGTATAGATAAAGTCTTCTATAAATGATGCTAGAGTCCATTTTGTAGTGTTCCTAAGATCAATTGAAGTGTTTGCTTGTCTAATCCTTGTTTAATTGAACTTGTGTATCAACAGTTCATTGAGCTACTTGAAGAACACCCTAAATTGCTGCGGCTTATTCTAAAAAAAAAAAGAAAAAAAAGAAAGAAATTAAGGGTATAAGACAAAATGGCAAGGTGGAGTGCACTAATACCAAAAGCTTTGAAATAATTATCAAAAGCTTTGAATTCATGCAAAAATTTTGGCGTGGCTGGGACTTTGTTATTTGTCTAAGAGATCAATATCTCCTTCAATGTGGCATTATGATTTGTTTAGCTGCATTTAGTTTCATGCTTAATGGAATGGTCTCATTTTCATTGCAAATGGAGTCCACCATAGTTTCTGAAAGGTCTTGATCAAAGCTAAGAGAAGCAACACACAGAAAGCTTAAAATCACAATTCTGGTTATCATCATCTAGTAAGCAAGTTGACTTGAAATTTTTTTCGTTCTTGACTTGTTCCCCTTTATAAATAATTGACTCAACTATCAATACTAAAGTACTGTCTGCAAGAATTACCAATTAACAGCTGGAACGTTAAGCTGTTTCTATGGAAGGCAGAGTCGGATAGTTTTCACAATCTTCTCCCAGTTTTACCTTCAGTAGTTCATGTCCGTCTCCTAATATATTCCTTTTTCACAACTACTTGGCATTATTTTTCAGAAAAGCTCTATCTTTGTTATATTTAGTGTTTCTTACACACCTCAGGTTCTGTAATCACCATTTGAGTCGAATGACCATGCCACTGAAAATATTCATCCCTATTGTAAAATGTTTATAGAATTTGCTGTGTAACAACATTTTAATGTATGCCTGTTTGTGTTTATTGTGAGCTAGAATCTAGGTATAAACATTTCTGCTGGCCCCAATTATCTGTAGCCATTATAGCTAGAATCTAGGTATAAATCCTTTTGCTGGCCCCATTATGATCAGGCTCTGCTATATGTTGTATAGTAAACTAATAATCTTGGATTTGCATGAATTGTGTTGTTCATGTTCCTATCTTTGGTCTCGAGGAGATTCTAGCTATAATTATTTTTGTTTGAAATCTGTTGGCTCTGTAGCGTATTGGACAGAAAATTGTAGTGTCTCACTTTCTTGCTTGGAGTGTGTACCCCCAGTAAACTTGATCCATGAGTTTTGTGAAAATTTGACAGAAATGAAGTGAGAAGCTGGTTTCCACTTTAATTGCTTTATTGTGCATATTTGCTGCATAGCTGTACTACTGAATCAATTTGAAACATTCTGATCCATTGAAGTTGTGAATGGTTGTGAACCCGCTGAAGAAGTTGTGCATTTCATGGATCCATTGAAGAGACGACTTATCACCGGTGAATGGAAAACTATTGTGGACAAGTAAGTAATATTAATCTTCAGTTTCGGAACAGTTCTAAAATTGTTGTTTTACTAACATTTTTACTGGAAATGTCAAGTGCTTTGATATTTTTTAAGTTCTTCTATTTTCTGAAACTTTATTGTTGTCATCATGAATTTGCAGCTCAATCAAAATATACAATGCGCAAAAAACTAAGAAAGGCAGAAAAATAGTTACATGGAAAAATTGTGCGGAATTTTCTAAATTTGGCTAAATGCATGTGCAATTTCATTTAACTTAGAAACTGCTTAATGGTCATTCCACAACTTTTTGGCTGGTACTTGACATTTTTATATGTTGCAGGGCATTCCGGAGCAGCAAGGTGATAAAACCTGTGGGTTTTGGATTATGCATTACATGAAGGACAGAGTGGAGGACAAGAACCAAGAGTGGAGTGCTAAGGTAATATATGTTAATGTATTTCAATTTTTCAAAATGGCTTACATTCCAACTAATATTAACTTTCATATTTTCTATTGTTGCAGTGGGACAGAAAGGGAAGCAACATGGTACACACAAAATGATATTGATAAGGTTCGGGCCGAGTGGGCACAATATGTTGCCCAATTTCAAGAAAGCTAGAGCCTAACTCTTATATATATATATCTGCTTTTGGACATGCATCACCTATATAACCCAGTTTAGGCAGCTATAGGTACTAGTTTTTTGCTTTACATGCTCGATACTGTGATGTTTATTGGCGCTGCCTTTATCGATCATGTCTTTTGTTTCATGGATGGGGTTGTATTGAACTGATGCATGGCAGGTTGTGTAATATACTGAATGATTTGCCAGTTTGATGAAATGACATTTTCTGGATTTCCAGATTATCTAATGAACAGTACAGAATGATTTTTCAGATTTGATTCGATTTCCAGATTACCTAATAAACAGTAATTGTGTCGTCTGAACAACCCACTCAAAGCCAAAAGTGTGTTGGATAAAAAAAAAAAATAGAAATGGGAAAATTCTATTGTTGTATACCAACTCAGACGACAAAAAGTTGTAGTTTCAATATCACCATGTAGACAGATATATGAGAAATTACGTTGTCCATTGAATCAAACAACAACAGGACTAGGAAAATTTATGTGATCTCAGTTGCTTAATATCAACACAATTATATGGCTCTAATTGATATCAGACGACAGATAATTGTGGTTCAAAGGTACATACAACCACAAATAATATGGTTCTAATTGATATCAGATGACAAATAATTGTCGTTCGAAGATACGTACAACCACAAATAATTGTCTTTGAAATAGCTATTAAACGATAGAACATAAAGATTGCTGATGTCTATTTATATATAAGATAACACATTTCTGTTGTTTGAAATATTCATAACACACACTTGTACATGTGAGGAATCAATCAGACAACAGATGACCAAAAACATGTTTGTCGTCTGAGTGCAATCAGACGACAGAGTTTCTCTGTCGTCTGATTGCATAAGAGACGACAGCGCCTCAGACAACAGAAAATCATGCAATCAGAAGACAGATATGATCTGTCGTCTGATTAACTTTTTGGCATAGTGCTTCTAGAATCAACGACTCTCGAGCCAATCATGTTGGATAACAGCGGAAGCGTAAATATTGAAAACTAATTTTGGATAGGGAGATATGTGCATGAACGACACATAATAGGAGAGATGTACAGCCCAAAGACATGTACAGAGCTCCTAGAGAGAGATATGGAGGAGACTCTCAAAATACCTAATAAAGGAATTAATTGACTCTTACGATAGTTCTACAAAATACTCCTCTACACACATTACTCAACTAGACTAGCCTACTTATATAGGTCTTCGCTAGACAATGTCATAATTATGACAATTACAACAGACATAAGTATTAGACCGTTATAATAACCTTAAACCTTCATAACTCCCATTACCTATGAAGCCACTAACTGTCACCATTATTCTCATCATAATTCTCACCATTATTTTTACCATAACTCTCAACATAATTCTAAATTAATGTTATTTCCAACAAATCAGCCCAGATTTGTTGTCAACTATTCGAATTTCAGGTAAGCTCTGTGATTCCCAAGCTAACTGAGTATACGGAGATTCCCACTCTGCCTCAACTAACCGAAATTCTTTGCTTCGTGTATGGCTAGGGATTTCATCTTTCTCGAACTTCCGCGAAGTCCCAGCGCCACAAAGCCAAAGAAAGAACCTAATGATGAAGAAAAGAGGTAGGCAGCAGGTTTGATAATGAATCTGTGGAAATTGAAATGCTACTCAATTTTTGTTGATTTTTGTTTGGTAATAGGAGGATGAAAATAGTGGCTAGAAGCTTGATGAAAGTAGTGATCAGACCTGGTGGAGGTGATTCAACACCTTCAGATGGTGATCAGGCCGGTTAGGGAAGCCAATATAGCACTTGAACTGTGTATAAAAGCAAATGGTGGAAGAAGCTACATTAATTTGTTCGGTCATTAATTGCACTGTTAGAACATTGGATGGAGTTATTGTTGAATCTTCAAGATCAGAATTTGGTGGTGAGTTAAATTGTGTGTCATGAAGCACATTTTCACAAGTCTATAGAGATTAATAGAGGAAAACTTTATATTTTGCCTTATAATTATATTTCTCTACAGCTTTCTATTACGGTGAGAGTGCAGTTCGGTTAGTAATGGGGAATATGAAAAAGCTGGTTTGGCTGAGTTGGAGCATTAAAGTATAAAGCAGCAGATGAGGTACCTTGATATTATTTTTACCTTGCCTTATTGTATTATAAACTTTTATTAAATAAACAAAAAGAACTCAAGCATTTCAGACAAGCCATTTATTGGATCCCTGGTATCTCTTAAATCTTATGTTATACCATTTATTTCTACTTCCAGTAACAATGGTGAAAGAAATAAATGGTAAACTTGTCCTAAAATTTTACATTTTTCAAGTGACATCAAAAACCCAAAAAGACACTTGATGAAATAAGCCATTACCTGTCCCAGCAAGTAATGTGTAAGCAATGAATAAGCCAATGCATTCAAATCCATCAACCTCCTCTTCAATCATACTCATGTGTACCTATTTTTATGTTTTTGAAAAGTGGAAGATATTCTAGATTTCAGGTTTCTGACCATGCTTCAGTGAGTCCAGTCTTTGGATTTGCTGTTTTGCGTTGGTTTAGCTGTTTTCCTTCTCTTTGTTATGCAGATGAGAACTTGATTTCATTTCTTTTAGTTGTTTAGGGACTGCAGATCCAAAATATATATATATATATATATACACTGAGTCTGTATAATTGAATTGGTTTGGTTTTTTGGATCCTATCCGTACTCATAGTCAGTTCTTTTTAGTTGAATTGGTTTTAGTTGTTTAGGGAATGCAGACTAGCTAAAAAAAAACAAAGGCAACTGAAAAATATACACGTGATTCCTGTTGATTTTCTTATATATATGGTCTTGTTCAAAGCATGTGCATATATAATTACTGTTGACGTTCATATGTTGTTATTCAACTATGATATATATTACATAAATCATGGACTATCATACCATCCTCCTTTGTACCTTTTTTTATATATACCTTGATGCTAGCATCAGAAGTTGCTTACTTAGTATTATATATACCCTTCTCCTACTTGCTCAGTCTTTGAGTCCAGGATCGGAACTAGGTAAGTTAGTAGGTTTAAATTATCTGGAGGAGTGTGTGATTGTGTGTCTCTCTGTGTGTGAGCTAGTTGGATTTCTCGTACTTTTCACTAGCCATCACCATTCGTATTTTTCATTATTGCTTCTTCAAAATCCTGAAATTCCCACCTGACTGATTATATAGCCACAGTTTGTAACTATCCCTTCTTTAAATCTATGATAATGCACTTTTGCCTATAGATAATGAACTACATACTCAAAAACTTTTGTCTCAGTTTAGGAGAACAAAACTTTGAGGTTATCATCGATATATTCGAAGCCCATCATTTCCAAATGTTTATAGTTGATTATTTGATCACTCGTTAACTTATCTTTTTGTTTAAATTTCAGATAGGGTAAGATCTACGTGATTGCTGCTAAGAAGTCTTCAGCGAAAGGTGGCGACTACAAAAAGAACAAAATTCAGCGGCTTCAACGCATTCTCGAAAAGGTCTGATCCTTCCATTGAATACTATGCATTTGTTATATATGACTTAATTATGATCAAAGTCATGATTGTTACCGCATCTTCATTGACATGCTAAGGTAAGGTTCTATTAGAAGTTAAGCTTGCCATGGATGTCTTATTGCTTGCAGTTTGAATTCCAATTCTAATTCATAAACTTTGTAATTCAATATTGAAATTGGTATATTTAATGTTTAGATTGATTTTGTAATGTGGCTTTTGAATGCTTTCAAGTTGTTGTTTGAAATATTAGTCGAATTGTACATTTGAAACTTGAATTTTCTCATGTGGAACACAAGAAAATTCTTTAAGGATGTTAAGGCCTTTAGATTTGGAAGGCAGTTTCTTAATCTTTTCTCCAAGGAAAGTTTGCCTAGTAAGTTTTTACTTCTTTCTTTTCTTAAAGGCACAGTATTTTTCATGTTGATCATCGGCGTTATAACTTATAGTTCTATTCAATTTCCCAAGTATAATACTTTGCAACGATTTGCTAAAACTTAATTGAGGTTGAAATGAATAAATATATGAATCCAATTTTAAGCTTTTGTTCTGCTTTAATTTTTTTTACTTTGAATCATACTTGAAGCTTATTCAAATGAGTTGGTCTTCTCATACATTAGCTAATGTTGCCTTAAAAGACATGGAAGTTGAAATTTAATGGTGTTGTACTATTTTTGGCAATTTGCTGCTTGCAGTCTTTACCACTACAAAATGATTGAACTGAAACTTCAAGTCGATCTACAGAAGGAAAGTATTCTGTTATGTTGATGAACTGGCGCAGAGCCAGAACAGGAGGAGATGTCCGAGCTGCATGTTCTATGTAGAAAAGTCGGTTGGTTGCTCCTACATGAAGTGCAGGTGATGAGCTGAACTTGGTTCTCTGCTAGCTGATTGTGTTGGTTTGGCTTGGCTTCACTTGTATAAACAATCTATAGACTCAGTTGTAGTTGACTAGTTACAAAATTGGTTCCCCAAAGGGCTTAGCTAGCTACTGTAACTCCAGTAATTAAACAAAACTGTGTGGTTTGTGAGTAGTGACTAAAGTCAGTGGAGAGAATATATAGCACGCATAAAGTTATATCTCCAACAACAATTAAATCATACGCTAAAATCAGATTTTGAAATCTGGAAGCTAAAATTACTTTCAGTTCTGGTTTTTCATGAAAACCTGGCTCCAACTAATGCAGCTATAGCCTTATTGGAGTTAACCTTTAGGATTACATATTAGTTTGGAGTAAATTCGTATTAGGGGAGGAATGTGAAAATTCCATTAATGGATAATAGAGCTAGTATCAATGATGTGCAGGAGCCACAAGAACTCGATCAGATTCTTATGGGAAAAAAATATAAACAGTACTCCAACTATGGTCCATTCTAAATTTTCATACCCAATTTTTCGAAACTATCACATTGGTACCCCAAATAGCCAGTCCGACCCAACATACGTACCAGCCGTCCATAACGGCGTTAACTTGCTCCTCTCGTGGCCTCTTTAAATCATGCCAGCCAGCTGTCAGAAGAGTTAACGTCGTCATGGACGGCGTGTACGAAAATTGGGTTGGATTGGGTATTCTACGTACTAAAATGATAGTTTCCAAAAGTTGGATACAAAAATTTAGAATGGGTCTTACCTCAGGTACTGTTTATATCTTTTTCCTGATTCTTATTCTAGAATTTCCTAAAGCACACGCTACTGCTAAAGACCTTAATGAACCAAGTGACACGGGAATTAATAGGTCCATTAGACTATGTCATAGTTAGACTTGTCAATAAATTGGTATGAAGCAGATTTGATCTAATTCCAGACTCATTTTAAAACAACCATAAAAATTAGAAATCCCATAATTTGAATCCTAAGATGAATTTTCAGTTCTTGATGTCATTGTAGTCTCTATCTTATCGTTTTATTGGTGGATGAGCATAAAGATTCTCGTTATATGATAATTCTTACTCGAAGCTCAGTGTTTGTTTGTTTTTTTTTTTTTGTTTAAGTAAAATGGAATTGCAGAGAGAATTGTGTTTATTATTGATAATAGGAGCCCTTTATATAGGGAATTACAGAGTACATGAAAGGTAATAAAATCCGACATAACTAGAAAGTCTAGAACCTTCTCCTATTACAACTATAACACTAAAACCCTAGTTTGAAGAGGCACACATGATGTCGACATCCTTCAACACTCCCCCTTGTACCGCTCAAACTTGGTGATGACGCTTTGATCGTTGCCTCATTAAAAACCTTGATAGGTAACAAAAACCATGTGGGACAAAAATAACCCTGGTCGAAGGACAAAAAGAGCACAACACGTCATTCACTCTTCAAGATCGAACATGTAGACATCATACCTCCCCCTGATGTCAATATCTCCCGCTGATTGCTATAATTATGGAGTTCGGATAACTTTCTCAATCCGATACTCTTCACATGTTTCTCGAAGGTGGATTTAGGTAACAACTTAGTAAATATGTCCGCTACATTATCCTCAAATCGGATTTGATTTACTTCAATATTTAGAAGCGCTTGTTGTTACTGATTGTAAAAGAACTTAGGCGATATATGCTTGGTGTTGTCGCCCTTGTTGAAACCTAATTTCATTTGCTCAATACAGGCTGCATTATCTTCATAAATGCATGTAGGTTCATCTGTGGTAGACTTCAAACCACAAGTTCCTCGAATATGTCTAATTACAGATCTTAGCCATATGCATTCTCACATGGCTTCATGTAGAGCAATAATCTCTGCATGATTCGAGGAAGTAGCAACAAGGGTCTACTTTGTAGACTTCCAAGATATCGCGGTGCTTCCAATAGTAAAGACCTAACCCGTTTGGGAGCGACTTTTGTGAGGGTCAGAGAGATACCCTACATTAGCAAAACCCATCAAGACATCGTTTTCATTTTGATGGAGGGGAGGAGGACGTCGACCACCATGGACAGTGGCGCTGGTGTCAACATCACGGAAGGTGGCATTTTGCCTTGTGGGGTCCGATCCCATACTTCCGTCATTTCTTTTCTCTCTGTAGGGATAAAATAAGCCCATATCAATCGTACCTCTCAAGTATCGAAAGATTGTCTTTATGCCAATCCAGTGGGGGCGTGTTGGCGCAGAACTATGTCGAGCTAACAAGTTCACTGCGAACGAGATATCTGGTCTTGTGCATTGAGCTAAGTGAAATAATGCGCCTATTGCACTTTGACATGGCACTTCAGCCTCTAATAAGTCTTCGTCCTCATCCCTTGGACGAAATGGATCTTTTCCAGGCTTAAGACTACGGCCTATCATGGGAGTATTCACATGCTTTGCTTTACCCTCATTAAAGCGCCTTAGTAATTTTTGAGTTTTGAGTATATGGTGATTGATGGATCATAATTCCATCACTACGGTGCTCAAGTTCTAGTCCGAGACAAAATCGTGTTTTCCCAAGATCTTTCATCTCAAATTCGGATTTCAAGTACTTAGCAGTTTCCTTTAACTCGTCTAGAGTTCCAATTAGGTTCATGTCGTCGACATAAACTGCTATAATTGCAAATCCGGAACTGGTCCTTTTTATAAACACGCATGGGCATATTTCATTGTTCACATATCCCTTTCCAATCAAGTAGTCACTTAGACGGTTATACCACATCCGTCCAGATTGTTTCAATCCATATAGTGAGCGTTTCAATCTTATAGAAAACGCGTTCCGTGGTTTAGAGCCACTTGATTTGGGTAATTGAAGTCCATCTGGAACCTTCATATATATCTCTGAATCTAGATCCCCATAGAGATATGCTGTAACCACATCCATAAGCTGCATGTCAAGTTTTTCGGAAACTACCAAACTGACAAGGTAGCGGAACATTATAACGTCCATTACGGGAGAATATGTCTCCTCGTAGTCGATTTTAGGGCGTTGTGAGAAACCTTGTGCCATAAAAACGGGCTTTGTATCTAACAACCTCATTTTTCTCATTACACTTTCTAACAAAGACCCATTTATGGCCAACAGGCTTTATACTTGGGGGTGTCAGCGTTATAGGCCCAAATACCTGTCTCTTTGTTAGTGAATCCAATTCAACCTGGATCACATTTTTCCATTTAGGCTAATCTACACTTCGTTGACATTCTTCAATGGAGCGAGGTTCGATATCATCGTGTTCTATAATCCCTTGAGCAATAGAGTATGCAAACACATCATCAAGGATAATAGGATCTCTATTCAATGTCTCATGTACACTAGTGTAATTCATGGAGATCTCTCTATTCTCTGGAATTGGTTCTAACATTGGAGCGTCCCCCAGTGATGTCTCTTGGACATAACCACAATCCGGAATATCTTCATGAGACGGGTTATTTTTGTCGATGATTAATGGATCTTTTTGTGCCAAACTCGCTCTCTTTCTTAGGGGAGAATCCATCGAACCTTTGGGCCTCCCATGTTTCCTTGCTGGGAGCCCAGTCCGAGCAAAATTTCCATCACCATTAGTGGTGGCAGCGCCATGCCCAATACCCCTAGGTGTGGCGCCATGTCCATGATTTTTAGGAGCATCAATCCTTGCAGGCACATTTGTAGCAGGTATATGTGATCTTGTCAATTTAGCAATATCCAAAAACGCATCAGGCATAGAGTCTGCTACGTTCTGAAGATCGAGAATTCTCCGCACTTCAATTTCGGACTGTGCGGTTCGGGGATCAAGATGAGACAAAGTGGGGATAGACCACGATAATTTCTGTCGTTCATGTTGAACATTATGGTTCTTATCTCCCCCTAACAATGGGAATACTGTCTCATCAAAGTGACAATCCGCAAATCTAGCGGTAAATAGATCGCCTGTCAAGGGTTCTAAGTAGCGGATAATGGTTGGAGAGTTATATCCAACATAAATGCCTAATCATCTTTGAGGACCCATTTTGGTGTGCTGTGAAGGCGCAATTGGCACATAAACTGCACACCCAAATATGCGTAAGTGTGAAACATCAGTCTCATATCCAGTAACCAGCTGGGACGAAGAGAAAGGTTGAGTGGCAGTAGGCCTCAGACAAATAAGCATGGCTGCATGCAATATTGCATAGCCCCAAGCAGAACAGTGAGATTGGTGCACATAACCAATGCTCTAGCAACCATTTGAAGTCTTTTAATGGTAGCTTCTGCCAGACCGTTTTGGGTGTGAACATGAGGAACAGGGTGTTCAACCTCAATCCCAATAGACATGCAATAGTCATCAAACATTTTTGATGTAAACTCTCCAGCATTGTCAAGACGAATTGACTTAATGGGATGATCAGGGTAGTGAGCCCTTAATTTAATGATTTGGGCTAGGAGTTTAGCAAACGCAGCATTTCTTGTGGACAAGAGCATGACATGTGACCAGCGTGTCGATGCATCAACCAACACCATAAAATATCTAAATGGTTCGCAAGTTGGTTGAATAAGTCCACAAATATCACTTTGGATTCTTTGCAAGAATGGAATATTTTCCTTAGTGCCCTTTGCATAGGATGGTCTAGATCCTAATTTTGCTAAAGAGCAGCTTTACAAAACGAAAGAAGGGCTTTAGAAGTAACCAGGGAAGAATCCAGTTGAGCCACGAAGTCACAATTAACTTTAGAAGTAGAAGAAGGAACCAAGGAGGCATTGGTGGCGTCAATACCACTTTTGGGCCGTAGGGGGTAGGTGGCGCCAGCCCTACCTTGGATCGAATTTTGGTTCTGACTTCTTTTCGTTTTGAAAAATGGATCTCAGTGTGAAGTCTTTAGTATACTGATCATCATATCACTGCCTGGGTGTCCCAGAAGGTCGTACCAAAGCCTATATATGTCAGAATCCCATAAGTCATCTCTCATGACATGGTTGGATTCAATGACTTGAATAGTGGTTGCATACAAGCCATTAGAGCAACACATAAGTTTCTCTAATACTCATTTATGTCCGTAGTCATTAGAGGTGATGCAAATGAACTCTTGTCCATTCTCACAATGTGTTTCCACATGAAAACCATTGGCTCTTATATCTTTAAAACTCAATAGGGTTCTTCCAGCCCTAGGAGCATATAGAGCTTCTGTGACATTAATACTTGTGCCATTTGGCAACATAAATTGAGCTGGTCCTCGACCATGAATCAATTGTGATGGTCCAGCCATTGTAGTCACCGAAGATCGGCTAGGCGTCATCCATAGAAATAGTTGCTATGTCACAATATAGTATGTGTAGTGCCACTATCATCAAGGCATTCCAACTCTCCAGGAAACATACTGAAAAATAATAAAGTTCGGAATTAAAACATGTCCATGACATTGAATAATAATACGATACTTTATTAATAAAAATAGCCAATGATTACATCAAAGGTTTCCAAATCCAAAATAAAACTTAGAAAAATTGTAGTCACTCAATCTATTTGGTAACTCCAATCAAGTATGACCAGGAAAGTAGAGAGAAATGTTGGTGGAGCGAGGCTCTCTTAAGTGCCACTAATCTCAATTGCTTTCCTAGACATCATACCTCATTGGGTGCGCCACATGAGAAAGAGTTAATACAATTGTCATTTATTGACTAAGGCATATTGCCATTACATTATTCTTGGAAAATAAAACGAGTTAATTACTGTTTACTCTTTATACTTATAGGGTTTCGTCGTTTCAGTTCCTGACCTTCGAATTTCACCTAAAAAGTCCATGAACTCTCAATTTCCTCCCAATTGGTCCCTACCGTCAAGCTCCGTCCAAATTGTCCATTAAATTGCTGACGTGGCGTCCATTTCACGTCAAAATATCTATTTTACCCTCATCACTGATTTTTATTTTTTTTTAAATTTCTCTCTGTTTTTTTTCCTTCCTTTTTTCTTTTTACCCTTGCTCTTCCACCATGTGGAAATGCAAATGGAGCAGCTGCTAAGCATGGGCTTCCCCAACGACCTCGTCACCAAAGCCTTCGCCGCCACTCGTGGCAACTCAGCTCTCAAAGCCACCGATTGGATTCTCAACCGCAATTCCTCCACCACCACCTCCGCTCCCACTGCCACCTCTCAACCTAAACTTGATCGATTCTTTCTCTCCCAATCCATAAATTCACAATCCCAAGACAAACAAGAACCAGAAGAACAACAGTCCACCCCAACCTCCCAACTCCCCAAGCGCCGCAAACTTCTCGTCCCGGAAACCCCGCCGCCCACTATCTCGAATAAACCCGCAACCACCGTGGCCCACTACCAGCCTTTGTCGGAGCTCATGCAGCCCAGGACCCTAAACGACATCGTCGGCCAAGACTTTCTCTTGCTTCTCTCTGATCTCCTCTCTGTAATTCGACCTCATTACTCTTTGATTCGACCTCTTCAAGCTCAACACCAAAACCAACAACATCCACATCGCAGTACTTGACCCACTTTCTTAACCAAATCCCACAACCCAGATTCTTAACCAAATCCCACAACCCAGATCGGTGAGGAGGAGGCTTTTTCGGCCACCGGCTCAGGCACTGGCCGAGTGGATCGAGTCAATGTCCACCTTGAAACTCTAGGAAAATGGCCGATCAGCGACTCTAGTCTTTCCACCACTACCACCATGACCTCCACGTCCCCCGCCGCGACTCGGATCGCTTCGGTTGCCTCCCCTACAAAGACATATCGGAATCGGGCTGGACCGATTCGTGAAGGTAAGAATCTGAGGAGTTGTAAAGATTTGGACTTTGTTGGATTTGATCAATTTGGTTTAGGTTGAGGTTGGTATTGATAGGGATTTGATTTGGTTTAGGGGAAGGTAAGAATCTGATCGAGGATGGTTTGATTTGGATTTTCGCTAATTTCATAATCGTCGGTGATAAGGATGGTGAAGCATCCAACATCTTCGAGCTCCATGAGGTGATGGCGAGCAAGTCCAGATTCTCCTCAGTTGAAAGAAGAAGATGGAGAGAGAGCTGGGTAAAGACGGAGTGGGGGAGAGAGAGAAAAAAGAAAAAAGAAAAAAAAAAAAGAAAAAAGAAAAAGAAAAAAAAAAAGAAAAAAGAAAAAAGAAAAAAAAAAAAAAAGAAAAAAGAAAAGAAAAAAAAAAAAAAAAGAGAAAAAGAAAAAGAAAAAAAGCAAAAAGAAAAAAGAAAAAAAAAACAAAGAAAAAAATTGAAAAAAAAAAACCGTGAGGGTAAAATAAACATTTTGGCGTGAAATGGATGCCACATCAGCAATTTAACTAACAATTTAGACGGAGCTTGACGACAGGGACTAATTGGGAGGAAATTGAGAGTTCGAAGAGTTTTTAGGTGAAATTCGAACGTCAGGGACTGAAACGATGAAACCCTATAAGTATATGGAGTAAATAGTATTTAACTCAAATAAAAAGGACTATTCTAATCAAAGTTTGCGGCATCCTTGTGCACTTCATCTTCAGCTTTGAAGTCCTCTATGGTAAGATTGACATCTTCACCATCTTCTTCTTCTGCAAGGTATACTTCTTGCTCCCTCAGGTCCCTGTATGCCCTGTATCTCGCAGCTAGTTGCTCACTTGCCTTGCATTGCCTGAACCAATGCTCACTTGACCCACATCGATGACACACATCATTGTGGTTTCCTCCCTTCAATTGAGGTGCACGTTGTGGGCGTTCTCTAGGAGGGGTGGCGCCACCACCAAGACCCATGGCTCCACCACCATGGTTAGGGATACCACGACCACCTCTCCCACGTGTGGTATTGCCACCATGTGTATCCGCACCAAACTTGCGGTTTCCTTCCTTGTTAGGGCGGTTATATGGACCCATACGTCCCTCATGTCCCTTATTTGGGTCCCGCTCCTTGCGCCCTCCTTTGGGTGCATTATAATTTGCCTCATGAACTCTCCTACTTCCAATGGGCCTTGAATTATTATTCCTCACGAGTATGTTATCATGTTTCTCAGCTACAGATATAATATTGATAAGCTGATGAAACCTCATGATCCATCCAGCATTGACCTCGGTGCGATATTGCTTTGATACCACAATGGCTGAAACGGGGAAGGTGGAAGGAGTTTTCTCAATTAGCTCTTGCTCTGTGACAGGTTGTCCACAAAATCTCAAAATGGATTGTAGGCAAAGAGTTTCTGAATTATATTCAGCAACAGACTTGAAGTCGGCGAAGAGTAGATTGTTCCATTGAACCTTCAAGTCAGGGAGGAGGGAATCCTGGACATTGCCAAAGCACTCTTCTAGCGCTACCCATAGCTCTCTTGCATTCTTGATTGACATATGCTCCAATCTGAGTGCTTTGTCCATATGAAGTCGCATCAAGATGATTGCTTGAGCATGCTTTGTAGGTGTTCGGACGAACACAAGATCCGGGTTAGGTGCCTGGATTATGGGTAATATTCCCTTTGAAGTGAGATAGTTCTCAACATCGGTTACCCAGTTATGGTAATCCGAGCCTGTTGAGTCAAGCATGAGAAAGTCGAATCTAGGTTCATTCGACATCCTGAAAATAAGAAGAGAAGATATATTAGTTTCGGAGCTAAACTTCCACGAAAACTAAAATAATAAGATTTCCGAGCTATGCTACCAAGAAATCAATTTCCAAGAAATTTGGATTAGACAAAACAATGATGTTTTAATATGGTCACAAATTTGATGCTTGCGGATGCTCTTAGTCCGAATATTATGAACGCTCTTAGTTCATTGATTACGAACGCTCTTAGTTCGTTTATTATGAACACTCTTAGTTCATTGGTTACGAACGCTCTTAGTTCATTTAGCGTGAATCCCCACAATTCCGCTTATAAATACTCAAAACCATGTTCATATATTTCAAAATTCTGCAGCAAAAAAAGGAATTTAAAATACAAGGAAGCATCAACTTTAATCACAAAAACTTACGTGATGGTTCGGGGCTTGAGAACATAAGCGTGTTGGGGCAGCAGCAGCAACAAGTAGCAGCAGTAGGTGGCGGGGCAGCAGCAAGGAAGCAGGGCAGCAGGCCTGTTGTGGAAGGCAAGCTGCGGATTGCAGGAGAGCAGATGCTAGCGTAGGCTAGCAGGTGGTGCGCAGGGGCAGCAGGCACGCAAGTGCGTAGGTGGGGAGCAACGAGAGCAGGGGCACGTAGGAGCTGCGGATGTGGGCTGCAGGACTTGCGATTGAAGGCTGCAGGGCTTGCGGCTAGAGGCTGTGGTAGGGAGGCTGCAGGTAGGGAGGCCATAGGGTTTTTGGCTAGGGCTTGCGGCGGTAGTTTTGGTGAGGAGAGTTTAGGTTTTTTTTTTCTTTTTCTTTTAGGCTAGGGTTAGGGCTCATTCTGATAACGTGTTTAAGTAAAATGGAATTGCAGAGAGAATTGTGTTTATTATTGGTAATAGGAGCCCTTTATATATGGAATTACAGAGTACCTGAAAGGTAATAGAATCCGACATAACTAGGAAGTCTAGAACCTTCTCCTATTACAACTATAACACTAAAACCCTAGTTTGAAGAGGCACTCATGATGTTGACATCCTTCAACATTTTTTTTTTTAAAACATTAGTGGAATCTCAGTTATGGCCAAAAGTTTAGCAGAGGAATTAAACAATGGTCTTCTTTGTCCAAATCATTTTTCGGTAACAGACAGTTAACATCTCCATCCCTTACATTTCCTTCCCTTCTACTCATGGCATTCGAACAAAGAACCAACTAGCTAGCGGGTGGTGTGCTCTAACGTAAAAAGAATCTTGAACAAAGTAGTCACTAAATATCCAAAATTTGGAAAGTTCAGAACTTCCAATTTTTACTTTATGATACAAGGGACAAATTAAGACTTTGACTCGATTAGGAACTTCTAAGTATACCCCAGAAAATAAGAACCACAATTGATGAAAGAAGATTTCACCCCGAAATCTGAAGTGGCCCTGAGGGGCCCATCTTAGAATAAATTCTACCAAAAATTTGGCAAAACTTTTCCTAAAATGGACTACCCAAAACCTGTACAAAGACATTTACACATCTAAGCAATCCATCCTTATTCTCCTAGAGCCACCCTGCTCCCCAAATCACAACATCTTCTAATTCACATTACACAAATCTCAGCTTAATAATATTAATCCCATAGGTTATCAGAGTAATTCTAAAAGAAAAGGTATAATAGAAATAAAAGTATAAAGGGTGAAGGATCGATAGATCCTACAATGCGGAAGCAGTGACAACTATGCCTTAACTCCATGTATGCCTGACCTCAACTAGTTTAGCCTGCAAACTGGGCATTTGAAACTGAAGGGCCCAGGGGAAAGTATTGAAAAATACATTAGTGTGAGTGGACAAAAATAAATAATTAAGATAATTTAAATGGGGAAATTCTACAATGTGTTAATGTATGATATCCATACAATTGCCTTAAAGTGGTAAAATGAGTCCTCATAATAGTAATATTAGTCCTCAAAGTGCTAACATGAGTCCTTAAAGTGGTAAAATTTTTTAGTAATCACATGATTCCTCAAGTGGTAAAATGAGTCATTAAAGTGGTAACATAAGTCCTCAAAATGATAAAAATAGTTGATGTATGAGAAATATTAACATACCATAGCCTTACCCATTTAAATGAGGCAAACTTGAATACTTTCCCACTTAGTTAAATTTATAAAACCTCGAAGCATGCAACGTTATAAAACATATTTCTTTAAACTCAAAATCTCGTGAAAACATATCAGCCCCTTATGCTCTACCCTCGACTGCTACTCACACATAGATTGTGTGAGGAGGAGAACTAATAACCTCGACTATCGCTCACATGAGGAGGAGAATAAATCACATCGACTGCCACTCACAAACACAAAGTAAGTGAGCAGGAGACACTATAGAACGACCCCAGTATGGTGAGGAAAATAATCGAAAACCAGTAAATCCATAAATCCATAAAGCTTCCCCAATTTCTCACGAGAAAAACAAGTATAACCCAATGACGTGGCCCCGCACGCCAAAATATTCTCAAATTCATAACAAATAGGCAAGAGATAATTGATAACTATAATTCCACTGAAAATCCCATCTCCGATAATATTTCAGAATCTCAAAATCAACGAATAAAAATATAATATTAAATTCCAGAAATCATTTCGGAAAATAATTCGCCGAAAGTCATATATAAATCATATTTTCAAATTAGGAGATAAACATCGAAAACTTAATATCCAAAAATAATATCAGGAATCCATTTCCAAAATCAAAATCGAGATAAATCATAATTAATCTCCGAAAATCAATTCATATTACTGATTCATATTACCGAAAACAATTCATAAATCCAAATCTGAGCATAACAATTTCATATCCAAAATTCATACGGAAAACAATGCCAAAATTATAATTCAAAGCAAAATATTATGCTCGATAAATAAAATGATAAATAAATAAATCATCATTTCGGAAAAATAATTCCATGCATCATTATTGAAAACAAAAGTCTACTCACAATACTATATAGGCGACCACGCATACGGATTTTTTTATCAAGCAGTAGCTCAGTACGTCGCCCTGTAAACAATTATATTTCGTAAACAACTATTCGCAATTTAAATTAAATACAATTCTACAATGAAAACGAAAACGCCCTCGTAAACCAACGTCTCCAATTCTTCTTGGATCTAACCCAAACTTCACCACCAACACCAATTCGTTAATTTAAAGGTTCTAGGGCAGAACCAAGAGAATTTCGATGGTCGGATTCTCGTAAATCAATAATCTAAATTCTAAATTCCGGAAATTTATAATCGACACAAAACTTCTCCAATTTCAACCAAATTCACATTTATAGAAACTACAACTCATAAGGATTTAACTAGCTAAAAACAGCAATTTAAACCTCGTTCTAGACGCCTTCACGCGCCACCTACAGTGGCGGCGTGTGGGCCCCACCTGCTGCAGGCCAATTCTGGTTCCGGTTACCAAATTTCACCAACATCATCATCTCAATATTCTAAACAACTTTCATTACTACAACAAAGTCCAATTTCAAGCCTAAAGTCTAGAATTTACCTTGAAAGCAAATTGGGAAAAATTGAAACCCTTGATCTTCAATCCTTTGATTCGAGCTCTATACTTCAAATTGGACCATGACACTTTAAGGGATAGTTGTATGATCCAAGAGCTCCAAGACCTAATAAGAATCGTCGCAGAGGTGGCTGGAAACTCAAGTTCCAACAAAAAAAACTCGAGAAAACAGTGTCATCACCCACTTCTTCTCCTTGCTGCACCTTCCGCAGTTCAAAATAATTTACCAGACCACCATAGAAATGAAGAGGAGGAAGGGAGCTTTCCAACGAGATCTTATGCGTCAAAATCCGTCACTGGATAAACGAGTTATGGACGGAAGAAGACGAAGGGGTTGGATAGGGAAAGGGAAAGAGGGACCAACGGTAAGTTTCTGAAAATGGAAACTTACTCCCGTAACTTTCCCTATATATAGAAAGTTACCATAAATAGTAACTTAAGTATTTTAGCCATAACTTTCGTATACGAACTCTGATTTTTACGTACCACATATGCACGGACTTGGTTTAACGTCATCTACGACTGTCATGAAGGAAACTTTCTCAAATTTTGGTCCGGACAAAAAGTCAACTTTTAGGGCCATTAAAAGTATCGAAACAAAATAAAAAGTGAAAGTAATTATCGTTTACCATCCAAAGAACTAGTAAACCGATAAATTTAGGTTCGGGACGTAACAAGATATGTGTAAAAAGCCTATTGGGATTAATAAATAAAGCCTATTGGGATTAATAGCTATAACATACTTTGTAGTCTATATACCCAAACAAATTAAACAAAAGCCAAGAGATCTTTAGCTTTTGAAAAAGCGCGCCTTCTAATTTGCTGCCTTTTCTTGTATGTTCACCTACTTTCATCACAAAACTACTTTCCACATTTTGCTTCTGCTAGTTCAACTACTGAAGCAACAGAGGCTCTTCTTAAATGGAAGGCTAGCTTTCTAAATTAAACCTCCCATAATATCTAGCTCAAGGATTGGATATACCAACCCAAGATTACTAATACCAATGCCACCAATTCTTCCAACAATCCCAAAGTAAACAAAAGCCCATGCATTTGGACTTGTATTTCATGCAATGCTGCTGGAAGTGTCACTAACATAAACATTGCCAATTCCGGTATACAAGGTATGCTACATGAATTTTCATTCTCATCCTTCCCTAATCTCGAGTATCTTGACCTCAGCCTCAATAAACTCTTTGATATCATCCCATCTCAAATAAGTTCCCTTTCTAAACTCCAAATTCTTGACCTCTGTAGTAACCAGTTCTCCGGGAGAATTCCACTAGAAATTGGTCTTCTAAGAATTCTCAACTTGCTCAATCTCTAAAGAAATAATCTTTTTTATGTTATTCCTGTTGAGATGGGGAGCCTGAAATATTTGGTGGATCTCGAGTTGAGCCACAATCAACTAAGTGGTTCAGTTCTGACAATATTGGGTTATCTGACCAACCTTACCACTCTTTATCTTCATTCAAATAATCTCTCTGGCACCATTCAAAAAGAGTTAGGGAACTTGAAATCTTTAGTGGATCTACAATTAAGCACCGATCAGCCCTGTAATTCAATTTCGGCAACATAGGGTGATCTAACCAACCTTACCACTCTTTATCTTCATTCAAATTATCTCTCTGACACCATTCCAAAAGAGTTTGGGAACCCGAAATCTTTGGTGGATCTACAATTGAGCACTAATCAACTCAGTGGTTCAATTCCGACAACACTGGGTGATCTTACCAACCTTTCCACTCTTTATCTTTATTCAAATGATCTCTCTGGCACCATTCCAAAAGAGTTAGGGAACCTGAAATCTTTGGTGGATTTAGAGCTGAACACATTGTTTCAGTCCCTGACATTTCAATTTAATCCATAAAGTCCTTGACCTCACAATTTTCTTCCAATTAGTCCACTCTGTTAGGGTTCCGTCAAACCTTGCTGTTAACTACTGATGAGGCCATCCATCTCAGCCTAATAATTGTGAAATGTCCAATATAGCCATTTTTTTAAATTTCTTTTATTCTTTCCTTTTTCTTTTGAATTTCCTTGAAACCAAATGCAATGTTGTTTCTCTCTCTCCTCGTTTCCTAGTACCCTCTCCACCGCTTTCTCTCTTCTCTCTCCCAACAAATTCCCAATCCCTCTTCTTTCTCTTTAGCTTCAGAACCTCATATCCAAGAAGACGATGATAGTTCCCAAACTTCCCCCAACTTTGCCACCAAAGAAACTCTGATCGCCGACATATTCCACTCCCTAATCAAAGACCACCACCGCAACAACCCTAATCCCAATCCCAATCTCGCTCCTCCAAACCCTACCTACACAATCTCTTCTCTCTCCTCCGACTTCTCCCAATTCTTTGCCGCTACCTCCATTTCTCCGGCCATCGTCCGCTGCATCATCAAGAAATACGGCGGCGTTCGCCACGGCATCCTCATCCTGAAGGTGACCGCTAGGAAGGACAAGAAGGTCAACGCCTTGAAAGAGACCAAGAAAAGCTTTAAGGAGAGGTTCAAGACCGGAAAGAACACGTGGTCTGAAGATGGGCGACCAGAATGAGGTCCGAGGTGACCTTGTAGTTGAGGATAGAGATTCCGGTGTTCTGGTTGCGATTTGTGTGTACATTTGTGAGTGAAATTAGCATTCAATTTGTTATTGTGGTGTGATTTTGGGTAAGTTTATGTGGTTGTTAGTGTAATTTGGTTGAGTTGTTTTATAGTGGATGAACTGAGCCTGCATATCATAGCTTGGAAGGTTAATTGTTTGTGAAATATTTTGCAGGGAAAATGTTTAGAACACAAAAGAAGGGATGACCGTGTTGGATATGGTTTTTGGTGAACAAAGAAGGAAAGGAGAAGAGAATTAAGGTTTGTGGTGGTGGTTGGGCTCGGAGAGAGCTTGGTGATGGTTATGGTGGTAGTGGTGGTGATTCTCTTATGCTTTGGATTTTGGGTGTGAAGAAGAAGAAGAATGGGGGAAAATGCAAGAGGGTATATTGGACAATTTCCCAATGATGTGGCATGCAAATAGCTGAGTTGGCGTGGAATAGATGGCCTCGTCAACAACTTAACGGTTTGATTTGACGGAATGTTAATGGTAAGGACCAATCGGATGGAAATTGTAACGGTAGAGACTTTTTGGATTAAATGAGAATGTCAGGGACTGAAATGAAAAAAGGGTTAGAGTATAGGGACTAAACATAATTTAATCATATTATTTTACTCTTGATACAACTAAGTTTAAAAAAAAAAAAAACAAAAGGGAGCTTCTATTCATAGCTCCAAAATTGGTATTTAGACCTCCCCACTTAATAGACCTCTATAGGGATGGCAATGGGGCGGGTTGGGGACGGGGATCACAATACCATCCCCTACCCAAGGTCATTATCTACTCCCATCCCCGCCCCAATCCCCAATAAAAATATATTGGAGATTCCCCGTCCCCATCCCCATTGGGGACTAAGCCTCTAAACCCTCCTCACATCCGCAATAAGAATTTAATAAATAAAATAATTTTTTCTCATATTGCCTTTTTAAAAATCAAAATCTACAACAAATAAATTTAAACCATGATTAAATTCATAAATCATAATTCAGTGAGTGCAAAAGTCAAAACACCATTAAAGTAAAGTAGTAAAAGTATATATTTGTGATTTATATTATAAAAAATAAATTAAAATATATATAAGCTAAATATATGTATATATTTTTGGGGCGGGTTTGGGGATGGGGATCACAACATCATCCCCGCCCCATCCCCAATCTTATATAGCAGGGATTGGGGATCCCTATCCCCATTCCCCATTTGCCCCCGAATTCTCCCCCCATTAGGGGCGGATATCCAATGGAGCTCCGCCCCGCTGGGGATTTTTGCCATCCCTAGACCTCTAACTTAGTTTTACAAATAACCAATATGCTATCTACACCTCTCTAATTTTTCCATAATACCCATCATCCAATAATATCAATAAAAACTTTTTTTTTAGAGTGTTCTATTCATATACCTCCAAAATCGGTAGTTAGACCTCCATCAATTTTTGAACATTTCGCAATATTATTTTACTCTTGATACAACTAAGCTTAAAAAAAAAAGAAAGCTTTCAGTTGATAGCTCTCTCTCTCCCTCCACCCCTCCCTTTTCTGATTGCTGTATTTTATAGGCATATGCATCTTTAGAGGCCAAGAGTTCATTTCTTTAACTTTTTAAGATTCTCTCGTTTCATATATTTGCTCGATGAGAACAGTAAGCTCCAATGGATGAATATGATTTTAAGAGAAAGTGGTCTGTTGGTGCATATCCAAAATTCACTTGAGGAACTACAAAGTAAGGAACCGGTCTGTTGATGAAGACCATAACAAAAACAAAAGGACAAAAATGGCATGAGGATGTTCATTTATTGATTTCATACCTCTAAAAGGAAAAAGACTTTTTTAATTTTTTTTCTTTCTCTTTTGTGTCTTTATTGATAATTTGACCTGAGTTGATAAAGTCAACCATCTCTTAAAAAAACATAAAGAGGTTTAAATATCAATTTTAGAGGTATGAATAGAAGCTCAAAACAAAAAACAAGTGTTAAATAAAAAAAAAGTTTTAAATAAATCAACCGACCTGAGAAGTGGTGCCCCGTAGAAAAGCCGCGCCTAGATTGCGCGACACTCTTCAGAGAGAGGGCATTCAAAAGTCGAGAGAGTCTGCAACTCTCTTTCTATCACCTTCTCTTTCTTTCCCTCCTTCCTTCAACTCGATCAACTGTTATGGAATTTGACGCCGATGACATTTTCAGAGACGACGAAGACGACCCAGACAATGAACTCTATCAGGTTTTCTTCTTTCCCCTCCTTTTCGCTTTTTTAGATCTTTTAATTCTACTAAACTCATCCCCCCTTTTCTTCTAATCAAAATCAGGAAAGGGAATCCACCAAGGACCTCGTCGTCTACCTCGTTGATGCTTCCCCTAAAATGTTCTCCACCACTACTCCAGCCGTGAGTTTGATTCTATTTCCTCTCTCATTCATGCATATCATAGTAATTGTGGACTGCGTTTTCAATTAACTGATTCGAGGCTTGTTTGTTTGTTCGTCAATGTTGACAGGGAGACGGGAAGGATGAAACTCACTTTCATGTTGCTATCAGCTGTATCTCCGAGTCTCTCAGGAAACAAATCATTAATGCCTCCTACGATGAAGTTGCCATATGCTTCTTCAATACCGTAAGATTCCATCTCTTGTTTCAACCTCAGCTGTGCTGTGTATCATGTTTTTTTACTTTCTACTCGATGCCGTCGTTTAATTTGTGTTGTCGTCCTAGTATGTTTTCTGTTTCTACCACAAATTGTTAATCATGTTGCTGTTGATGTTTCAAGTTTCTTGGTTTCGAGTACAAGCATATAGGAGAAGTGGCTTTTCAGTGTACATACAACCTGATTCTGCTGCTATCTTTTTGTATCTTTCATCTCTGTAATCTTTGTTTGTTCTTCCCAGTTTGTTAATCGTATAGTCTTGCAAACACCTCGACCCGTGTATGTACTATTTTCATTTTCTTAATGTCTTTTAAAAATACATGAGAGTGTAGAGAAGACAGAAATCTGAAAGGAAGGAAGAACTTCAGATGTAGCACTATTGCTGTTGCATTTTTTTTTTCCAGCTGCCTTTTGCTGTCAGACTTAAAGTTGAGATGTAATTTTTTGTCCACAAAAGATATAGTTTCTATTGCCACAAGGGAACATCTACCAGTTATGTTTGTTCTTTGCTATTCTTCTTCATTACCTCTTTGTTACCTATGATTTTGTAAATTGCTGACCGAAGACTACAAGAATTTCGCTTGCTATGCACTTGTCTTTACTATAATCTTAGTCATGATACAAGTCGTTCTTATGGGCAGTTTATGTGTATGTATGCAGAGGGAAAAGAGAAACTTGCAAGATTTAAATGGTGTTTATGTGTTTAATGTTACTGAGCGAGAGTATCTGGACAGGCCAACAGCAAGGCTGATAAAAGAAGTTAGTAATGTAGAAGGTATGTCCTTAGTGAAATAATCTTGGCGTTCATAACGGTACATTTTGACTCGTTTCTTAGATAGAGTATATTACTCAATACCAAATGGTTTGTTTTAGTTATCACTCAGATGTCCTATATTTAGAATATGACCTTTTCACTGTTTCAAATATCGATAGTAATACTCAAGATATTATAGTTCTAAATTCTAATGGCGTAGTGATGTTGGTTGAATGTAGGTTAAAGAATGCATCAAGAATTTTAGTAGAGATGTATGAAATCAATTAAAAAAAGTGTGACCAGGCCAAATTATGTGTCGGGGGTAGACCTGTGGGACTATTTCATGTAAATCTACCCAAAACTATACTCGGTAAATGTTTGCAGTCCAATAAAATATTTCATCTTTTGTTTGCTTTTGTATTCTTTATTGTCTTGTAAGCTATCCTCTCCGTCTTATCACTCTTTTTTTTCCCAACATAGCTGGCAACCCAATTATCTTAAAGCCTTGGATGTTGTCTTAAGCTCTCAGCTATGCATTCTTTTTCCTTTTTTTTTTTTGGTGGAAACTCAGTGATTATAGTACGTGAAACTTAAGAAGAAAGGCCAGGGCTAACTTGATGATCATACCTGGATATAGCTTCTAAACTTCAGAGGGTGGTAAACAGCATTACAGCTTTATTAGCTTTAGGCTCCCAAGTTATGCTTATCATCACCAACAGGATTTGCTTCTCTTTACTAATGAAATTGTCGGTTGTATATGTAATCCGTGCTTTTTTATTTTATTTTTATTTTTTATTTTTTGCAATTCAGGTTTTTCGTTTTGCCTAAATGCCTCTTTGGACTTTCAAGTTAAACTGTTGCTTCATTCTTTGTTTGCTGCAGAGTCATTTATGAGCAAAATTGGGAGTCAGTATGGTATTAACTCTGGGTCTCGAGAAAATTCTCTTTACAATGCCCTTTGGGTAGCCCAAGCACTTCTGCGTAAAGGGTAACAGTAATTTTTATTAAATATCACTCTCCTTTTCAAATAATTTCCTAGCCTGCTATGTGATTTTTATTCAGATAACATTATCTGTGGTCCTTAATTAGAAAAATTACTATCTCAGATCTGCGAGGACAGCCGATAAGCGTGTTCTTTTATTTACAAATGAAGATGATCCATTTGGCAGCATTAAAGGAATCATAAAGACAGACATGATTAGAACCACATTGCAGCGGGCTAAAGTATTGATTCTCTTATCTTTGTCCTTCAATGCTATCTGAAATTCACCGTTATAAGAAGTTCAACCTTTTTCTCTTTTCCAGGATGCACAAGATCTTGGCATCTCAATTGAACTTCTTCCATTGTGTCACCCAGACAATGATTTCAATGTTTCGACTTTCTACTCCGTATGGCTATGCCTTTTTATTTTATTATTTTCATTTATTTCTCTCGGTTCATTGAACTCATTGTGCTGCTTATTACTTTTATATGTTTCAGGATTTAGTTGGACTCACAGGTGATGAACTTGCTCAATTTATGCCAAAAGCGGGAGAAAAGTAAGTAATTTTATTATTATTTTTTTCTTTTCCAATCGTTATGCGCATGCATCAGAAGGATTATATGAACCAATGGAATTGAGCCGACCAATTATTTTCCTGGTTTCGTTCTATGTTTCTTATGTGCATTCATAAGAAATATGAATCAGGGCAACCACTGTATCCTTGCATATTTAACATTGCTTATATATCTTATCCTTTTAATCTTTAACATCTTTAGAAGCATATTTTCCAGTAAAAGTGGAATGAGTATTGGAAAGGCATGACATCTAAATGCTGTAGAAATGTCCACGATGTTAAGCAAACAATGCATTGTGTTCTAAGGAATTATAAATGAACTCAAAATAAAGATATACATGAAAGAATATTTGAAAAATATGAGCAACTATTCTTGCATCATTGAGCAGAGAAAAGGCAACAGTAGAGGTGGATAATCAATTGTACCAGTATAGCTGCTTATTATACATTCTGTCGGTGAAAATGTTGCTGTCTAAACAATGAGAAGGATTACCTTTTCTCTATGTCTTGCACTAATTTTCTCCTTTAGATCTCTTATACCCATTGCTGGAAAAGTGGAATATACCTAAATTCAGGCATTAGCTACCAATAGACACTCTTACACACAAAGTAAATTCTGTTACCAGTAGGCGCAATTCTCTTTTAGTTGTGCATATGTCAAAATTTGAGTAATTTATGCCAAGAGTAGTATAAAAGTAAGCAATTACTATTAATTTTTTTTCTTAGTGGAAAATAATAATTAACTCTCACTTTCCCTGGTTTACTTATTTCTTGTTGATAATCTCTACTCTAATTTCAGATTGGAAGATATGAAGGATCAGCTAAGAAAGCGAATGTTCAAGAAACGGATTGTTAGAAAAATCACTTTCTCAATTGCCAATGGACTTTCAATTCAACTCAGTTCATATGCTCTAATCCGTCCCACTGTTCCAGGTATTTGTATCACGAGTTCACCATGTTTCCAATTAGTTATATATGGCCTCTAAGCCAGCTTCTTTCTATGAGTTTGGGCTTGTAATTGTGCTTCCTTGTTATTGGATAATAGGAGCAATCACCTGGCTTGATTCGGTCACTAACCGTCCTTTGAAGGTGATACCAGATTAACACAGCACCTTTATTGTAATGCCTTTATGTGCCTGTTTGTTGTCTTTGTGATTAATGCAATGGATGGCTTTAAATGTGGGAAATAATGCAATTTTTGTGGGACATTGTTACTTCCATATTCCAACTTCCAACAAGGGGGACTTTGTTGTGTAGGCTTTAGATATGCATTGATAGTCAATATTTCTTCCACTCATTTTAAAGATCAGTGGTTCTTAGATGTAAATAGAGATGATTGCTGTTTACTTTGAGTATTATGTTCTTCATATTGGTTGTCTGCTTTGATGCATTTGGTAAAGACTACATTTGGAACTGTGTGTTTTCTTTCTAAAACTTTTGCATGAACGATTGGACAGTGCACTTTAGAATGCGACCTTATAAGGGGTTATGTAACAGGATATTTTATGATAAAAGTTCCCTATCTTTTTTGGATGTATCTGAGGGTTGATCGAGAATCTCTCTATGAATATAAGAAACATTACTAACTTTTTGCTAGTTCATGTTTAGCCTCTGGATATATTTTGGATTTTTTTCTTTCATTTAAGTGCTTAAAATTCAATATAAGCAAATTTTGTCAGTTAAACTCTTAATTTATAAAAGTCAGTTTTCTCCAAGACTGGAGTTATTGCAAGTGTTATGATTGGCTTGCTTTTGGAGAAATATTGATGCACACTGCTATCTTCAAGATAAAATGTTTCATTGGTAGTATAGAAATACATCTGAAGGAGACTGAATCTGTAGGACATACTCATTAATTCACATGTGGGATTGCACCCACTCTGATAAAGACATGCATTCTGATGAATATATGTAATGTGTTCCTCTGTACTTTGGTTTACTATATGAAAGCATTTATAATTAGTTAAATTGAATTAGTTACGTAATATTTATGTAATGTTATCCTGCTTGTTGAAGTGGTTTTAAATGCATCATTATCCGTGTCAATTTTTTTTTTTTTTTTTTTTGGTGATTGGATGTTATGTTGTTCACATCAGATAGTAATCAGTTTCTGTGTATGATTTCTGCAGGCCGAAAGATCTTTTGTTTGTGCTGATACTGGTGCACTGGTACAGGAATCTGTAAAACGGTTTCAACCCTACAAAACGTATGTATGCTGCTTTTCCCCATCACATTCTCTCTTCTTTTTAGTTTTTCCTTAGTTATCTCTCCTATTGACATGTAAAAGGTCCAGCCCAACCCAACCCTCACCAAGTGAAGGAACAATGCAACTATATTTTTAATTTGTCATTGGTAAAGAGTCCTCTTTCCCCAACTGTATTTGAGACTATATTTCATGTCATTGTAAAGCATTGCATCTCCATGGGGCACAGAACTCAAACTTGGGCAGTAGGCTTTGTAACAGACACACCAATAAAATGAAAACTGAAGAGAAGAGGTCCTAGTTTAATAACACCAAGGGAACGTTACATAAGTACAGTAGTATGTTTAGGTTCCAGAATTAACGGAACAACAAAATCCAACAAATTGAAAACAGACAAGAAATGGTCGTAGTCTTACATTAATGCATGCCCCTAGCTGTTTGAATCATCATTTCTACTTTAATATCCTTGTTACTATTACCCTAGTTTTAGTCATACAAAGTATAATGCTGTGTGAGATAGAGGACCCATTTTCATCATGAGATACAAAATCTTCAGGTGTAGAAAAGTAGCTAGAGAATCCTTTGGTTGCGTTAGTCTCATTGTGACATCATCTTATCAGTCAATCTTACAATTCAGTTCCATGTATAGTTATACCTCTACGAGCATTTTTACCATTTTCATACTTGTTCCATCTACTGTAGCGAAGATATCAAGTTCTCAGTGGAGGAACTTTCAGAGATCAAAAGAATTTCTACCGGACAACTTCGACTCCTTGGCTTCAAGCCTTTAAATTGCTTGAAAGACTATCACAACTTGAGGCCCTCGACCTTTGTGTTCCCTAGTGATCAGGTTTCTTTCTTTAATCCTCTTATATTACTGGAACTCTCACATTGCTGTAGTTAATGTTGCATCTTTATATTATGTTTAAGGTTTATTGTACTATTTCTTGTCGACTGCATAAAGGAATGGAAGGGAGGGATAAAATGTTGCGGGTGAAAGTTTTGAGGAAATCTTAACATTGTTATAGGGGTTAAGAATTTAAATGAGATGAGTTTCTTCATTTTTTTACTCAACGACATGTAAAATTAATTGGAATCAGGAAACTCCTTTCTGTGATTTTGAGAAAACTATACTTGTAGGTGTTTGTGTAATGTTGCTGCAATGCAAAGTATATGAATCATGAACTTTGTTGTGTGTTGTAGAAGTTCTCCTCATTTTCCTTGTTGGTTCTCCATTGCAGGAACTGATTGGTAGCACACGTGTTTTCATTGCACTACATAAATCCATGCTACGGCTAAAGCGGTTAGTGAATACGGTTTGACTCGGGCTTAGTATTCTAAATATTTAAACAATTTTTACAATGACTGATGCCATTAATTTTTCAGGTTTTCATGGCTCTCTCTCTAATTTTCTTTTCTTATACTTTTCTGCAGTTTCGCAGTTGCATTTTATGGTAGTTCATCTCGTCCTCAACTGGTTGCTCTTGTTGCTCAAGTAAGATTATATTACATTTATAAATGAGTTTGTTTTGATGCATAATATTTTATTACATTCTCAATTATAATTTCTTTGGGCTGTGTTGATGCACGTGATTGAATAAGTTGATAATTAGGGTACGGAATTATTCAGTTATCTACATAGGTCACATTTGTTGAATTAGTGCCATTTCTAACAAATGGTTCTTTATTAATAAATACCAACTGCAGTATACTCTTTTCTTCTTTTCTTCTTTTTTTGGAAGGTTGTTGAGATTCCATATCTCTTTTTATAATTTTTGTGATTATCTCTACTTGTTTTTTTTTTTCCTAAAAATTTGTACCTGATTCAGTTAGTAGTTAGACATATCTTAGAAAGCAATATCATCCATTTGAAAATGTAAAATGCTGATGCTGATTCATGAATCTTGTTCAACAATATATGATTATTTTCACACCTTTAAGTTCTTTAGAATGCAATACTACATGATGACATTTGTTGCCGTGACTATGCTTTGAGAAAACAAATTAGATGCCACTGTTTTTGGAGTCTATGTTAAAAGCTCATATAAATTGGAATGGAACTTTTTTCAACTTACAGTTGATAACATTTCCTTATTCTTCTGAAGAACATTGAAACACATGTTTAATTTGATTAGCCTCTCCTATGTAGTAGGATGAGATAACTGATCGTTGTTTGACATTCCGGTTTATACAGAAATAAAATATGTCAGAGAGGGATATAACAAAATAGTTTGAGTAATTGAGTGTAAAAACCCTGCCATGCTCCCAGTGAGGTTTCTGAAATTTACATAGGGGACAAGTGCCTTATGTGTACACAGCTGCATAGTAGCTGACTCAATACAAACATAACCATTTAATTGGGGTTCCCTTTTATTCTAAGTGTTTAAATTTATTTTTGTACACAGCTGCATAGTAGCTGACTCAATACAAACATAACCATTTAATTGGGGTACCCATTTATGTGTTTAAATTTATTTTTACTGTTCTTATATTAATAAAAAACTCATCACTTTAAAACTAAAAACAAAAACTAACCAATTTTCACAATGGACAGGATGAAATAATGAGTGCTGGTGGTCAGGTTGAGCCTCCAGGGATGCACATGATATATCTTCCATATTCCGATGACATTAGACACACTGAAGAGGCAAGCGATACACTTGGATTTGTCTTGGAATATTTCGTAGTTAAAGTTCTCTGACAAATATTGTTGCAATTTGCAGCTTCTTATGGGTTCAGATGCTGCAGCGTCTCATGCAAGTGATGATCAAATTAGCAAAGCTGCTGCTTTAATCAATCGTCTAGACTTGAAAGATTTCTCAGTTTTCCAATTTTCTAACCCTGGTATGTCAATTTTCATTTGAAAGCGTATTATCAATAACTGAGATTTGATTTTGAAACTGTGTTGTGCTGGTGGCATATGACGCTATTATTATATATTAGTGTTTACTCGAGTCTAACAGAGCCTGTGAGGGTAGATCCACATGTCATTTTAATGGTTTTATGTGTAGGTGAAATGGACATAGAAGAGTGGTTTTATTTGTGTTGTTAGTTACTAGAAGCTTTTCAAAGTGGTGCAAAGGGTGCATTTATAAATTGGCCATGAGGATCACCTTAAATGCCTATGTTTGAGTAATTCATTCCAACCTCAAAATCACCTCAACCTTTAACTTAGAGGACCTTACACCGTACTATGAACCACGAAAAGATCACCAAGGATTAACCATATTACCCCTACATCTGCTACAAAACTACCAATGCCTAAACATTCACAGCCAATACCTATTCCCTACCACCTATCCCAGCAATTTCCAAGAATGAAGAGATTCTGGATGAACAAATCAATCTCCCCTGAAGAACTTGTCCAATCCACTCCTGCCTCCTTAAACAACTCTTTTCATGAAAAAGTAGTCACTTCACAATGCACAAAAACATGATCAACACTCTCCCATTGAGCCCTGCACAGAATACACCAGTGTGGAGAGAAACAGCAGCCTGGTTTCCTTCTCTGAAAAAATCACTATTCACCCTCCCATGAGCCACAAGCCTCCATCCAAAATCTTTACCTTAAGAGGAACCTTAGCTTTCCAGAAAAAAAGTTTGCTGGAGCAAAGACTGATCTGGCCTATCACTAATACGGAGTTATGAAAGTATGTGCATGGGACTTTACCAGCAGGTTCAAGCCTCCATCTCCTTTCATCTGGTTTGGAATCAATCAATCTTACCGTTTCTAGCTCAATCAGTGACGAGGAAAACTCTAAAGAAGAGATAGTTTGAGTTAACCTTTCTCTTTATGAGTGCTTTCATTTGCCAGAGGGTGAATTCTGCTAAGTTGGGTAGAATTGATGGAGATCAGATGAAGAAATAATATATATATAGTCTTACCGTGCGAGTCTTTTATTGCTGAAAAGTATTCTTGTGTCTTCTAGAGTTTGCTTGGGTCATGTTTTAGTTTTCCCAAGGTAATTTCTGTTGATCTTAAATAATTTGACTTGTGGGATTCCTGGAGTCATTAATATGATTCTGAATTGGTGCCCCTAACCTAATGATGAGGATATTTTCTGGCCTTCATTTAAATCTTATAATGTGTCGGTATTGATACAATGAACATTGGTTCTGAGAAGTTGCCATTCTTCTTTATCATTGCTGAGTTGTTTTTCTGATAATCAAGCACATGACTGCTTAGGGAGAATACTTCATAAATTCTATAATGTTGATATCTATATAGTTCATAAGATAGTAAGATACACATGTGTCCTTGGTTTTCTACTTTCAGAAGTTGACATTGTTTCTTGTATTTCCCTCTCCGCTATTTTGCCGGAGTGTCTAGCTCTACTATTGCTGTTTTTTCATTGTTTCTTTAATGTTTGGTCCTTTTCCGTTCTCTTATTCTGGTTATGCATTTCTCATGATACACCAATTTCATTTCTGTTAAATAGTAAGCTGTACTACAGTGATACACCAATTTTGTGACTTTATGTAACCGAGGAATCTCTTGCAGCCCTGCAGAGACACTATGCAGTATTGCAGGCCCTGGCTCTGGATGAGGATGATATACCGGAAATTAAAGATGAAACTTTACCTGATGAGGAAGGCATGTCTAGGTAAGGGGAAGTGTGCACTTGCATCTCGGCCTTGTATACGTCTTGCTTCCCATAATTTCATAGAAACAGTATGCAGTTTGATCATACTTTCTCAATTGACTTGAAAAGCCGGAAGAATGAAATGATTGATTTTCTTATCTTTTAATTTTATTTTTTTATTTTCAATTTTTCTTGTTTCTGCACAATGTTATTAACATTATGTCTTTGCACATATGATGGCCTTATAGACCAGGAGTTGTTAGAACAATAGAAGAATTCAAGCATTCCGTTTATGGAGAAAATTATGATGAGGAAAGTGAAGTTGGAAATGCCAAAGTAAGTGAGACCACCAAAAAGCGAAAAGCAGCTGCTGAAAATGCAGTTAAAGAGATTTCTAAGCATGACTGGGCTGACCTTGCCGATAACGGAAAGGTGAAACTAAAGTTGCTTTGTTATACTCCATTGCTCGTTGTTTTAGTTGCCAAGGGGTCTTGCTTATTAAACACTTGGTAGAAGGGGACCAATTATTCTCATATAAATTTATCTAAAATAAAATAGCAGGTAAAGGAAGATTAATTTGTGGTTTCGACTGTTGTGATATAATCTGACATGTAAGGATGCTTGCATCTTTCACAATGTCTATAAATTTGGACATGCTAATATTTATGAATTCTATATGTAAGGGGGCTAATTCTATATGTTCTTACCTCCACCTCCCCTCCAGTAAAAACCCTCAAGAGTGAATCGCCCCTTCACACCATAAATAGCACATAGAAAGTTGCATGAATTTAGGCATCATTATCCTGTTAAGTTACGGGTCAGTAATTTTGATGATGCTAATCAGTTGCAATATGATCCATGATTTGCAGTTAAAGAATTTGACTGTTATGGACTTGAAGTGCTATTTGACAGCAAATAATCTTCCAGTAGCTGGGAAGAAGGAAGCATTGATCAGTCGAATATTGACTCACATGGGGAAATGACCAAGGCGGGCCATCTCTTTTTTGCAATACTGAATGCCATGTTTTGATCAAGGCGAGCCATTGCCATTAGTGGTACGTCCTGAGCGTTTATGTACATATCATCGGGGAAGTGAAGGATGCATTACATGGTAATCAACTCACTAGATCATACTATCCTAGGATTAGAACGCATCGTAATATAATGCAAATTTGATGTAAGCGTTTTATGTATGACATGAGTGTTTGGTTTCATCTTCTGATTACATGTAGGGAAAAACAAGAGAGTCGGTTCATCTCTTTCAAAGAAAGTGTTCAGTTTTATCTTCTGATGAATGATGATATGTAGGGAAAAACAGATGACTCCAATATTAAGTAGATGTCAGCTCATCTCATCTCCACATAATTTTGTTGGGTTTTGTTATCCTACTGAAATTCCACAAGTTCTTGAAATGATGTAATCGCTTCATGAAAGCTTGTGAAACTGAATACTTGGTCCAAAACAATAGCTTTTTGTGGTTAGGATTATCAATCAGTCTTGCTTGTTATTTACCAAAAAGTCATAAAATCGAACACAATAATGCAAGCAGATGAAATTGCTTTTCTTCTGGGCCTTGTTTTGTTATATATTGTTAATGTTGTTAGGTGCAAAGTTGCCCTCCGAAAGGAGGAGCCATCCCTTAATGAAATGTAATATGGACTATTATCTTTCTTTCATAACAAGCCATATACGGAAGGTATATATCTATTTGTTTTTCTTTGACCTTTATTCGTCTACCTGTGTGCTTTGGACTCTAAAATTGAAAAGACTTCAACTTTAAATGTAATGCAAATATTCTAGTTCCAATTCCCCATTCTTTTCGGGCAAAAGTGAGTCATCTCATAACAACAATTGTGCATTCATGTACCACTCAAGTACAGCATTTGTTTTTTTTTTATTTGCGAAGGAACCCAAAAGGGAAACATATATAATCCGAGGGATCCCTCAGTGAAGAATGAGATGGAATTTGTTTCGACCTATTTCCGAACAGATAAATGCCGTTACGTGTGTGTAGGGTTCATTTTAAAACTTCAAAAATTAGGTCTTAACTCTCATTTTTGAGGGTTAAGCCTGTATGAAATTACCCAACTAAAGAAAATTCTGACCTATTTTAAATCGATTATGCAATTACTACCAAAGAAAGTTTTTAAGAAAAGTGGGTGTCAATTCATTGAGATATATGATATCACTTAGAAAACTAGCTTTCACTTCCAAAAGAGAGAAGATTCTTTATGAAATGAAAAGCATGCATGACAGACAGAAGTGTAGCTAGCATGCAATACATTACAACCAGTCGAAATCTAAAGAAGATGAAATTTAAAAATAAGAAAAAGAAAAATAGGATTCCCCTAAAGTACATCCTATTAGCAAAAAGCCAACACCTTCTTAAGGATTGGAGCTATGCATGGTTGTTAACTGTTGTAAAGACAACCAAGTGGAGGATATAATTTGGTTAGTGTGTGATTAACTTAATGCTGCTTAAATCATCAATAGTTTAGTTCTGTATGGATCCTAATATCCAGTAACGTAATCTATAGGCAATTGACTATGTCAATTCATTACCAAAATAGTTGGAGGTATACGTACCTCATAAGTCCATTCTACATATGGTTGTTATATATAAATCAATGCAATCCATATATGGGGCCTTTTCTCTTTGTTTTCTTTGGAGTTGCTATCCACCCATTAGTGGATGGGAGCCCTCCTTAATTGAGGATTCAAGGGAATGTAGATATACCGATCAATCACCAAACACGACTGGAATGCAGATACATCAGTCACCGAACTCGACTGGGTAAGGAGGGATTGCACATACAGCTAATCGCCTTAATACTCTGCTTATAAGTCACCATACATCAATCACCGAACTCGACTGGGTAAGGAGGGAGTGCACACACAGCTAATCGCCTTAATACTCTGCTTAGTCACCATACATCAATCACCGAACTCGACTGGACAACATACAACTAATCGCATTAATACTCTGCTTAGTGCTTAGTCAAGAGATGTGTATATGTGCTGCAAGCACAAAAAGAAAAATATATGCATTCAATATTAAAGGGATATTTCAAACAAATTATGAAGGTACAATTATCTTAATACAATAATACTCGTCTTGCTTGTTAAGCTTCCTTAATTAGTTAGTGTATATATATATTCAAGGACCATTTTGTAGGGCACACAGACTCGAAACAATCCCCATATAAGTGGACTTAGAGCATCTCCAACAGCTTCCCTATAATTTCTCTATTATAGGAAAACAAAAATTAAAAACTCCAAAAAGATTTCTGCTTTAACTCCAACAGACTCTCTATTTTAGAGATTTTATAATTATTCCCTAAAATTTTACAGATTGCTGTAAATATAGGGAATTTTGTTTTCTCTCTCATCACTATCTCTATTTTAGGGATAATTATAGAGAATCTGTTGGAGCAAAACAGCCAAATTTTTCTCTAAAATAGAGAAAAATTAAGATATAGGGAAGCTGTTGGAGTTGCTCTTAGCAAGAGTTGGTTTAGCTTTCCTAATCAAAAAATCAATACTAGTCAATTGGAATAATAGACATATGAAGATTTTTTTTTTTTTCTTCTTATTTTTATAAATATGATCAAATGGTTTCACTCTTGCCCCCATGATGACTCGAATCCATGACTTTGTACATAGGTAGTGGAATAATAGACATGAAGATTCTTCATTTCCAAATGCATGAGATTAAAACAAACGTTACGGAATGAGTTTTTGTTGTACTTTTCTTCCTGCAATTTATTTCTGAGATGATCTTTTATGGCCGTACATGAAGAGGACACCTAATTGCTAGCTACCTACTGCATTAGTCCACTCTAAATTTGAAAAATACGGACAAGCATGCACTGTTTCTCAATTTGTAACAAATATTCAAAAGAAAGCCTACTACAAAAATAATAATTAACATTGCAAATTAATTTGAGGGTTAATCCACTCTGTAATCTTTATATGTAAATGGACTCCCAACTTCTTTAGGGTCCCATATATAGATAAGCTTGCTTTTAAACAATGGTAGAGGAACTAGCTCAATCCAATAATGGTACAATTATTAATCACATACTCGATATATTAAGTCACCTTTATTCCCTGGTTAAGTCATAAGCTGACATGCATATGTGGAACTCAAGGTCAAGTCCTTTATATAGAGAACTAATTAAGCTCCAAGTGCTAATTAAGCAGCTCATAAACCTCTCTCTATCTCTAGCTAGCTATGCCTGTCTCTCACTCTGCCATAATTATGTTCTTGGCGGTGGAAATTTTATTCTTCTCAAGCCTATTATTAGCAAAAGCTTCTCCTTCACAATCCCATTTCTCCAAAATTTCTAGATCATCGGGAGGACTTTCCCATAAAGAAGCCATTTTATCTCTCTGCGCACATACCCCTCACCGAGCAACTTGTGAATCCACTCTCCTCTCGTCCTCCTCCTCATCATCATCTACAAGAGGCTCTGATCATCTCCCTCATACCCTAGAAGGTGCCTTTGTCCAGTCGGTCCATTCCACCGTTGCGAAAGCTCAGCACGCTCGAGCTCTCGCCTATAATCTCACTATTTCCCACCGCCAAAATGCCGATCATGATGTTCACTTCCCTGGTCGCGGTGTGAACGACTGCCTTGAGCTTCTCGATGATGCTATAGATATGCTCGACAATGTCATGATGACATCGTTGTCAAAACCTAACGATGACGACGTTCACACCTGGCTTAGTGCAGCTCTTACTAACCAAGAAACTTGTCTAGAGAGCCTCGAGAAAGACAAGTTCAAGACAGAGAAAAACATTATGGATGTCACGGCTCAAAATCTGAGCCAATACATAAGCAACTCCCTAGCACTTTTCGTGCTTACCATGGGTAGTAGCAGTGTCTCCTTCGCTAGTAGTTCGGAGCATTTACCTCGAGACACTGAGTCAAAGTCAAAGGAAGCTAAAAATGCAAACCCTAATAGAAGACTATTGGCATCGGACAGTAGTTTTCCGACGTGGGTCCGGGCCGCAGAGAGGAAGCTTCTAGAAGCTTCTGTTAGGGAGATAGAAGCAGATGCTGTGGTGGCTCAGGATGGGAGTGGGACGCACAAGAGCATTGGTGAGGCAGTGAAGGGGTTGCTGCTAATTGGAACCTTGGAGAGTAGTGGTACTAGTACTGGGGGGAGATCTGTGATTTACGTAAAAGCTGGGACATACCACGAGTACATAAACATACCCACGAAGCAAAAGAACGTGATGTTGATTGGTGATGGAGTGGGGAAAACTGTCATTGTGGGCAACAGGAACTCAGATGATGGCTGGACAACTTATAGGTCTGCTACTGTGGGTAAGAACTAACAGACCCACTAACGATCCCCCCTCATATATAATTACTATTGTTAATAGTTAAAGATTAACTGTCAAAAATCTATAATTTAGTTTGTTACTGGGTGTAAGTAACAATGAACAAAGATAAAAGCAAAAAATTCTCACCACGTTCATGTGCATATATCATATATGTTATATACATACAACTGTTATATATGTTGATCATTCAATACTCCGTTTAGAACAATTCTTAGGTTCACCCAAAGAATAAGCATATTCACAATCTCTTGCGATTAAAGCATAATAAGTTTATAATTTTATAATCCGACCATTCATGTTGTATAACATAATACAAAGATTAGCTCTGTTAAAAACAAATCAAATTGAAGACCTTTTAGTTATTCATTTCTATGAAATACATGAACGGTTTATTATAATAATAGTAAGCACCATCCAATGCAAGAGAGAGTGAACCTAAGAATTGTTTCTAAAAACGAATCATCCTTAAACGGACAGTTACTAGTTCTTTTTTTTTTTTTTTTGAGAATTTTTTTGAGAATTTTTTAGTTACCAGTTTGCAGTAAAGACATAGAAAATAGGTTCACTTTTAACTTATTGTTCGATCATTTCACTTGTGATTAATAAATTGGAACTATTCATATTTTTAAACGTCATCATCTTAACAAAAAATTAATCAGATAGAAAATCTTGCAGTAGTTAATCATGTATAATAAGTTGATAACTAATACATATATTTTAACATGATGATGCTTTGAGCCTTAAATAGTGCATGCTTTCCTGTACGTACCCCTTCAGGAAAAGTCACCACCATATATATATATAACGTAACTAGGTACATTAAAATATTTTATTTTATTTTTGATGACTTAGAACTGACATAAGAAGTGTTGTATCCTTTCAACTTCGATTTGTTAGGTATCATACTAATGACATAACACTTCTGATGGACTTATGACTCGTTTTGCAGCTGCTATGGGTGATGGGTTCATCGCTCGTGATATAACATTTGTGAACGATGCCGGCCCTTCCAAGCACCAAGCAGTCGCACTTCGAGTCGGTGCCGACAAATCAGTCGTCCACCGATGTTCCATCATAGGCTACCAGGACACCCTCTACACTCACTCCAAGCGACAGTTCTACCGAGAAACCGACATCTATGGAACCGTCGACTTCATCTTCGGCAACTCAGCCGTGGTTTTCCAAACTTGCAACATCCACCCCCGAAAACCGCCCTCCAGCGGACTAAAGAACTTTGTCACAGCTCAAGGCCGAAGCAGCTCTAATCAGAACACAGGTATTTCAATCCACAACTGTAAGATAGCGGCGGCATCAGACCTCTTCCCGGTGAGATCCAGCTATGAGACGTATCTTGGGAGACCGTGGAAGCAGTATTCGAGAACGATCATCATGCAGTCTTTCATGGATGACTCGATAAATCGAGCAGGGTGGTCTCCTTGGTCTGGTGGGTCTGCACTTAACACATTGTACTATGGAGAGTACATGAATTCTGGGTCTGGGGCATCAACCTCAGGAAGGGTTAAATGGGGTGGATATCATGCATCACTTACGTCCACTCAAGCAGAGGCATTCACAGTTGGGGGTTTCATATCTGGGAATCTTTGGCTGCCTTCCACTGGGGTGTCTTTTAGTTCTGGACTAATTGGATAAGTTTGTATATCTATGCTCTACTTTTATTTAAGGTTTGTATTTGATTAGCTAGGGAACAAAAGGGTAACCTAGCTAGCTTGGCTTGTTGGCTCTTGGTGTTTTGGGCTTCGTCCCTGGCCTTGAAACAAAAAACAAAAGAAGGCAACTCTTCATGTTCAAGTACTCATTGCTTGTGATATTTAATCATGTTAATTTCTCTTTTCAGTTAAATTCACTACTTCTCTATGTAAATTTTAGTTCATTGATGTTATAATCCATATTAGTTGATTATTACAGACGTGTCATTTAGTAAAACTGGTAAAAATTTCTTTGGTATTAGCTACATATTATGCTGTTGATGTTGGTTAGAAATCATTAAATGGGATAAGAGAATCAAGGTTTTAATGACTACTGAAAGCATAATGTATAACTAAAACATAAAGCCACATTATCAAACATGAACAAAATGAATACATGATATTAACATGAATTAAGAACAAGAATTAAAAAATAACAGAGGATCATGAACCCTAACTTGAAAAGGCTATATTCAACTATACGTTGACCTCTCTATAAGGCAATATTCTGAACTATAAGTGAATATAAGAGAGCAGAAGCACAAGCACAAGCACAAGCACATAGAGGTTTAATGTACAATCAAAGTACCTTCTACAAAAGGTAAATCGGCTGGTTAATCTAATTGAATCCATAGACTCAAATATTACATTATGATCTTGCTTGATTACAAAACATTAAGTGCATGGCTATTGAAACATGAATTCATTCTGTTTTAATTTGTTTTCAATTTGAAATTCTTAGCAATTGTAGTAAGAAGAGAGGCTTGGATCGGGCAGAACTTTATTTAAGCATTCTTTGTAAGACTAAAAATTGCATATTCATATATTACTAAGGATAAATACTGCAATCAATATTGCCTTGCAAATTATAAACTTGCATGAATTTGTATGTATATTATCAGTTAATACCTAGCGGCTATTAATGTCTAATTAGGCGTGAATTAAGTGTTAAGTCCAATAACTACTATTTCTTCCTATGCATTCTCATATCATTATGGTGCCAATGCCAAACACCCGTACGTAAATGACAACAAATACATATACTTGATAAACTAACCATTCTCTAATTTAATTTAAAGAAATGACATTAATTGCATTATGAATTGAGCGGATAGACGGTTTAAGGATGATGTTTGAATTTTGACAAAGCTGCGAGCTCTAACAAGCTAAAACAAAGTCGCCAACGTCGCCAATTCGAAGATGACGCGTGTGCGATTTCCGAAGCGGGTAAAAATGTCTTTTGCATAAGAAGGAAAGGGCAGCCGTCCAACAGTGACTTAAAGCTAATACATAAACACAAAGCATCACTTGAGAAGAAATTAAGTAATCAAATCAAAGATTTGGATTAGATTAGAAAAAGCAGGAGATAGAGAAGGTTCCTTCCTCATCATCAGACAAGAAGGTAACGGAACCATGTGCATTCATGTGGTGGTTGGCCCTTCGCGGGTCCATAAACGCACTTCTCCAACCTCTATTGCTTGAAAATGAAAGCAACATATTACGGCAAAGATAGCACTTGTATCACACGCGACCCATTCCTTTATTAGGGCATTAGGGTTTCTCATTCCATCATTTTATCGATTTTATATCATTTCAAGATAAATGTTCTACTCGTGTGGTACATTATAGTAGCGCAGATTTTGGAAATGCTGTAAAAAACATAATTTAACGCTTCAAAAATCTGACTTAATATATACATACTCTAAATCCTAACTGAAATGCATTGAGATATATAAGTTACACATTCATTTTGCATATAGGAGACCTTTCTTTAATCATAACTTGCGTGATTCCCACGCTCGTTAGTGGAGATATAGAAACATATGGAACGACGCCTTTATATAAAGTTAGGACCAATTAAAGTTGAATTAGATTATTCAACTAATTATCCATCTAACTTTGATTCTAAAACTCTAAATTCTCCGTAAGCCATCCATTTCCAATCCCCAACTGATAATCTATTCCACCATTCTTCATTATATCCTTCCATTAATGTCCTTACTAATCACATGAACTACTTTAACTTTGAGCCTTTGAGCTCATGCCTTTTGTCCCAGCAAAAATCAAACAAGAGGACCCTCTGTCAGAATGAAAATCTCAACTTCCAATCTCCTAAAAAAGAAGTGATTTCTGTCAGAGCTAACTGCTTGTACTAGGATTTCAACTACATTAAGATCCCCACCACATGCAACTGTAAACCACACAAATACCAAAACCCTAATTTTTTCACCCTCGCCTTCTCAATCCTAACTATGAGGACCAGTACTACTACCACCTCAAGTGGTATCACCCTAAGCACTAAGTCATGTAGAATCAAGTTTGCTCGTAGATTTCTCCGATCCCTTGCGGAAATCAAAAAGCAGAAGCGATCCAGTGCATCATCAAGCGAGGAGGAAATCTGTAAGCGGAGCAAGAGGATAAAGATGGCAGCTTATTCCTCCATGGCTCGTGCGGTTGGGCCACGGATGAATTGGAGCAGAGCTCTTCTTTTCAAGCTGCGGAACAGGGTGAGTTACCCTAGGTTGGTGAAGAAAAAGAAAAGGGTTACTGTGAGAAGTAACAAGGTCTCCAGATCAAAGAGTTCAGTTCATATTGACAGAGGCAACAAGCTTCGAAAGCTAGTTCCTGGCGGTAAATCCATGGATTTCATCTGCTTATTGGAAGAAACTGCTCATTACATAACATGCCTTAACACACAGGTGAAGGTCATGCAGGCCATAGCTGATAATCTCTCTAAATGAGCATGCATAGTAGAAAGAAGTGTTCTGGAAGCAAAAAGAGGAAACAAAGAAGAAAGCGATATATCCAGATCGATGATATACAGGTGTGGTAATTGAGTATATTAACCTTGTAAATTACTTTGCTTTAATTACTGCATACAAATACTCGGACATATATTTCTTCCTTAAGGCAGGTTAAAGCCTTAAATGATGCTGATGGTTGTAACTAATTAAGCCAAAGACCTATGTATGTAGATGAGTTTTCCTGTGTATAAACTCTGGTAGCAAGGACACACACACAGAGAGATATATATATATATATATATACACACACATATATATATATAAATAATATACATATTATCGTTATGAGTCTCTGTATGTCTGATCTCTTATGCATATCTGCACGCGCATTATGGTAGTTTTCTATCCGTTAATGATATGATCTTTACTCAATCAAACGGGTTGCGGAAAGGATGAAAATTATATAATCTTGACTCAATTGAAAGTTGGTGGATTGTAAACATAATTTTTTGTCTTTTTGATAGAAATGTACTGTAATAGTTGTAATCCATTGTATTTTTCCAATTTTGCAAGTTGTTGAAAAAACTTGCGCATGCACAAATATACCTATATTGTTGTTTAGGTAATTCAATTTTAAGGCATGGTTGTTTAGGAAATTCTTTTCGATAGTTTGGTGAAAGGAAAATATACCATTTAAAGGCTTTTACCTCGACACAATTGATATAACTGTCCATCTCATTAAACAATTTCCATGGAAAGGGTTTTTTTTTTTCTTTTTTTTTTTTTTTGGGGGGGGGGGTGGTGTGGTGTGTGTAATGGAAAGGAGGAAAATTATATGATCTTTACTCAATTGAAAGTTGGTGGATTGTAAACATAATTTTTTGGTATTTTTTAGGAAGGAAAATATACTGTAATAGTTGTAATCCGTTGTGTTTTTCTAATTTTGCAAGTTGTTGAATTTTTCACATCTTTTACCTAAAAAAAAAAGTAAACCCTAGGATTTGCGTAGAGAGTGGCGGTGGATTCTTCCGATTGCCTAGCAGTGGTGAGGCTATTCGTTGTGGGATTGTAGCGATGAGGGCGCTGGCAGTTTCTTTGCCTGTGCTTCTCTTTAGTGTTGCCCGGCGTGGAGCAGATTTTAGTTGATGTTCGTCTTCGACCTTAGATTGGTGCTGCATTTGGTCTAACATATGGGATTTGAAGGTTTTTCGGAACTGCTGTGGCGATGGGGTAGGCCACTAGATGTCGACACGGTGATTTTGCAGATAGTGATGGGGACAGCCATATTGTTTGCCGAGGATCGTGTCACCTGGATCGATTGTCGGTGACGGCGCGATCTGGGATGGAGACATTGCTAGGCATGTTGATTCAAGACATTAGGCTGTTGGAGGTGCCTGGTTTGAGCGTTTTTCATTCGCCTATCGCGTAACAATGAACATGGTCATCAAATATGAGAAATATTTACATTCTAGTTTATCGTACCTCGGGGATTATGATCTAGCTAAGAATCCTATGGTTCTAGGTCACCCAAAATCACTTGCGCAAACAAGTAAAAATAGAAAAATGACTAAAGTAGGCACTGAGCCTCATTAGCATGCATGACTTTGCATCACACAAAGTCACATAGATGGCCTTTCACCAAGGAAGGCCTAGATAGGACCATGGAACACACAAAAGTGCTTGTAATGCTCACATGCATCCACATGGATTTACAAACGAATGGTAGTGGGAAAGTCACAATGTTTTTGAACTTTCATAATTTTAAAAAATAAACTAACTAACTACAACATAAAAATAAGATAGATAGAAGGATGGGATGCATCACATCAAGGATCACCATGGAATTCAAAGTTCTCCACACAAATCCAAAATCATATGGAATGACGATGATTAATTCAATAGATGCTTCAAATGTTTTGTTGGATTTCCATTTAGCATTAAGAGGTCGAAAAGAAAGCTAAATTGATTGTCATAAAATAGTAGTCAAGTCTTAAGCAAAAACAACAAGAAGAAGAAAGAATACTTAGGTTTTGGCTACCCTATACTAGTCACAAACCTTATGCCTTGTTAGGGCCATAAGTGCTCAAAATTAAATGCTTTAGGTTTCGACAATTGATTGTAACACACTCGATCTAGCAACCATTACCACAAATAATAAGGTCGAAAAAAGTACTTGTGATAACAATTACCATACCCAATAATTTTGAATACTATTTCGACAATCAAGGGTAATAATACTCAAAATTGGGTGATTAGAGAACCACAATATAAAGAGATCCAAATAGAACATATCTCAATGGGCAAATTCCACCATACGCACTCATGCCATAATTTAGATTGAAATATAAATTTCCCAATTCAATATTCCAATTCCAACACAGCAAACATAGATTAAGGAAGGGAAAAACTAAACCATACACCTAGAGTGAAGAAATTAAAGCAAGAGTATACAAATCATATGAATAAACATCAATTTTATGAATTCCTCATCAAAACCATACAAAACTAAATTTGGGTTTCAAAACCCTAAAACCATGAGAGATCACACACAACTACTATTGCCATAACTTCATGGCTTCTCTTGCTACCCTTATGAAGCCATGGTGTAGACATGATGGCCTTGATACTGGAGATGTGTGTGCTTCCTCCTTAAGTAAGCTTACATGTGAAGAATGGGAAATGAAGAAGATGAAAAGAGGTGAGAAGGGAGAGAGCTCCCCAAATTCGGCCAAAAGGCCTAGGGTGTAGAAAAATGGGTCTTAAGCTTATGAGATATGTGTGCAAAAGTGCTTAAATACCCCTTGAGTTCTAGGGTCAAGATTGGACTTCTACCCTAGATCCAAAAGCTCAAAAACAAGGAGAAAATGGATAAAATGAAAAGACTAAAATAACCTAATAAAAATGTAGAGAATTAGAAGTTTAGAAAACATATTGGAAGATATAAAGAAAACCGGAGGGTAAAAGTGTAAGTGAGTATCTGCCTAATGTGAACACAAATAAATATCTTATTCCACATGTGTGGTCCACTAATTATTATTGTCACTGTATCCATTTTGAATTTGAAATTTGAATATAAAGATAGGAAAATGCTTAAGATACCAAAAAATTATACAAAAAGCCTTTACCAAATGATGTGGCACATGCTACATCATCATTTTAATCCAAATAATTTCCAACATGTCTTCTTATTAAATCCTTTTCAATATAAAAATAAAAATCAGCAATCATTTCAAAAAATAAAAATAAAAATCAACAATATGAATAAAAAAAGAAATAACAAACCTCAGCTAACCCAGAAACCCCAAAATCCCAATTTTGAAAACCTAAGGCTATCTCCAACCCAAAGTGCTAAAAATAGCCATGGGGCTAAATTTTAGCCCTAAATTGTGTACTATTCATTGATCTGACATCAATCATCTCCAACCCGTCAAGGCTAAATTATAGCCCTAAAATATATTTTAACATTTTGGATTAGTTATGCACACACACACACACACACAAACCAATGGCTAAAAAATTTATATATATATATATATATATATAAACCAACGGTTATTAAAAAAAAATAAAAAATTTAACCGCTGACGTCAGCAACTAGCTGTTGCTGGCATCATGCTGCTGTCACCCTCCATTACCCGAGTGGGCCACCTTTAATCTGATCCAGTTTTTTGAAGGGCCAAAGGGCTCCTCCAAAGGCTAAAAATGCCCCTTTAACCTCACCTTTAACCCTGAAAAATGACACTTTACCCCTTAGCCTCATGGGTTGGAGAAAGAAAGGGTTTTTTTTTGGCCCTTTGGCACTTTAAACAATTGGGTTGGAGAAGGCGTAAAATCCTCACCCCGATTTTGGATATCTCAACCATGGCGTATGTAGATCACCCATTTTCGATTATCGATGTCATTGTCGACGGCACCCTCATGGCCTATAATCGCGTCGGCGGCGAAAAAGCTCACCATACCCTAATATCCTTCTACTCCCACAGTGGTGACGCAGCAAACCAATACACGCAGAAACAAATTGAGATATTAAGGACAAAGTCTCACCGGAAGAATGAATATTTTTATTTGTGGGATGAGGTACGAATATTGTTGCCAGAATACTAGGAAAGTGAGCTTTTGTGAATAATGATATGAGAGTCCACTAGTACAAAAATTGAATCAGACGACGGCTAAAAACTGTCGTCTGATGCGGAGCTGACTGTAGTATATCTCGCTGCCGTCTGATGAAACATGATTTAGAGAACTGTCGTCTGAAAAACTCGGCATGCATGTCGACAGCATGTCGATAGCTTGTCGACATCATTAACTGTCGTGTGAACGTCACTCAGACGACGGGCAACTTAAGAACCTGTTGTGTGATTGTGATTCAGAAGTCATTTTTTCTTTATAACTGTTGTGTGACTGTTATTCACACAACTATTTTGTGATAGCATCCATGATCTGTATTAATCTCAGACGACAGTTTTTATTTTGTGGCTATTGTGAATATTAGATGCTGTGCTTTGAGACGACATATTGAGCTGTGTTCTAACATGTTGGACAATGCTTTCCATTTATTCTTGATGTCTAATTGTTACAAAATATATAACAATCAAATTAATTCAAATCCCACCACATATTAAATGAATTCAATAAATTGATATCAAACATAATTATTTCCCAAATATTCATACACTAATTTAGGAGGGTCATTTGTAAATTTGCCTTCTTTCTCTGTATCTATCAACTTTGGCTCTTTTCTACATTATACAATGCCGAGTACATTGGAGCTCTATGTCTACAAGTTGAGCTACTGTCTGTGATCCTTGGGACAAGCCTGGTGCTTGCCATGTTGCTTAGCCTGGTGTTGGCACCAGTAAGAATGGGCAGCCAATACTCTTGTCCAAGAGCAATTGGGGAACAGGCTCTCCCCTTCTTTGCTAAGAAGAGATTTGTGCTGTGTGAACCAAATTAAGTTAACCATTTGTCCTGTAGACAATGCAAAGACTTTAATGTACATTATGCATTTCCAGAAAAGTACTCCATCAGCTACTATGTAAACCTTTGTCCTCTACTAACTCGTATGAATCACAAGTACTAAAATGAATTGTCTGACAATATAAGAGAGTAACTATAAGACATGATTGGTCGATTAAAATTGTACCTTAGCAGTGATGAAATAATTTCACTTTGCAAAAACAGTTCCCAAAAATCTCATTCTATTTTCACACAATGAAACACATTGCTAAACATTGACAACCACATAACACATTGCTAAAGATCTAAAAAGGTTGGGAAAGAAATCATGACAGCTATAGAAAAATTATTAATTGAACATTTGAATAACAATTGAAAGACAAAATATTGTATATATGGACACGGATGTGGGAAGAAGATCCCACCATAAATTTACTAGCAAAGGTTGCCCGCGCGTTGCTACGGGAGTCATTGTTGAAGGAGGGTTGGTTGTTTGTGGTTTGTGTGATAAAGAGGATTGGTTATATGTTGCATAAGTGTCCTGCTGTTATGTGTGGATTTCAATAGATGTTTTTTTTTTTAAATTGTAGAGGGAATGAAACTGATATGTTCGTATTTTATGAAGCTGTCCGGTATTTTATGAAGCTGATATGTTCGTATTGTCAAATTGAAAATTGACTACAATTAACATGAAATTGAAAATATCTATTCATTTAGAAAGATTAAAAAAGCAAGTGCATAACCATTTGAAACAGGAAAAATAAGAATTGTATAATATATAATCTAAAACATTAGAAAGCATCACTTAAAAATTAATTTCCCATAAAGTCCACACAATTTTACATGCATCTAATTTTATATTCAATAAGCTAAGCAAACAACATCCCAGACTTCCCCAAAATTCACTCATAATCACACGAACAAAGAAAAATTAAGCAGCTCACCCTGAATCTGGAAGAATTGACGTTGAGATCCGATTTCGCAAGTGGCTGACCCTATTAATTTCCGTCAACGTTGGCGTGGAGTTCCTACAGATACACTTTCACAAAGAACAGTACATATGAATACAAAAATAAAGTGTAGAGATAAACACTTTCAGGAAGTTTCTAATATTCAAGTCAAACAGTCCTGTACTCCTATTAACTGATATTGATAATGGTGATGATGTTCATAATGAATTAGTTTCTTTACATACTACATAATTACCAATTACAATCAAGGCTGCAGAAGAAAACAGTGGACAAATTGGAAGTGTTCTAATCTCTTTTTATATTACATTCATACATCAGTTAATAACTTTAAAGTATATAGAACTTGTAATCAACCCCTCACACCAACACAAACTCACAAAATAGTATAACAAAGATCAGTGAGATTGAAAACCTGTTCTAGTTGTTTTCAGCCCAATCCTTTCCCTGAAAGTCTCCAAAAATTTTGGATTTTGGAACTATTGGGGAATTAAAACCCACAGACTGCAAAACAAAAGCAAACCGCATGCATGAAGAATTGAAAGATCAATAGCAACCACTATCAACCAATCTGATTGAAAATAACAAAGAACCCATAACATCTAATCTGATATAAAATTCGCAAACAAATCACTCAACGAACACCCAAATCTTACCAAGTAAAGAAACGTTTTAGAGCTTATTACTACAATTGATTAATATACAATTTTAAAAGCAAAGAAGAAAGTTCTGCAAGAAAAAAAACTTGTGCAAGAACATGATGCATACTAAAAGGGGGCATGATATATTAATCAGAGCTTTGTCCAGTTATGCAAGAACACGGAAAAAAAAAACAACCAATTAGATAAGTATAGTTGCTACCTGATCAAAACCTAGATCCAAATGTTACTCTGCCCCTTCACTCCAATTCTGCATGGCCAGAAAGCAAAAAAATTACTCATGACGGATTCATAGATACAGATCTATATGTATGAAATTCGGTGATCGGTGATCCTTTAAGAAAAGAAAGAACGAAGAACACACCTAACTAAAAGCCTCCACCCACACCAAAAATCACAGCTTTGCAATTCAGATACAATCTGAGAGACCAAACTGATGGTCATGAAATTTTACACAAAACCCTTAATCGAATAATCCCAACAAAATTGAATGAAAAATTAACATCAAGAAGTTACCTTTTATGCCTCCAAGCTGGAAACAACGGAAATTGAGACCTATCTATGCCGATCAACAACCTCCCTCACTATCAATCTAAGCGAGACGAGGAACCACAACAGAGACCAAGATCAAACCAAACTCTCCCTCTCACACACTCTTTCTGTCGATTTCAATTCTCTCTTCTTTCTGCGTTTTAAGGGTTGTGTTGTGTCAATTGGATAAACAACTCAAGTTTGAACAAAATCATAAATAATTTAAATCAAATCACATAAACTAATTCCAAGTCGCCATCCAATGAAAGAAACTTTACTCTAAGGCCTCAATATTTCAAATTCATGAGAACCATTAAATCAGCCTGAGTCTGATTAACCATGCACATAAGAAACATGGAGAAGAAGGAAAAAGAGCAAGATGATACCATTAAGACGTCATTTGCAACTGCATCCCTGAACTTTGTAGTGCTAATAACTTCTGGGTTATAACAATTTCCCCGAGCAAAATCTACATGGACAAAAATCAAGAAATTCAAATCAACGGGTTCAATTGGGGTCCCAAAGAAGAAAAAGACCAATGCTTTACAGAGAAACCCTAAAAAACAAAAGGGGGTTTTCACTAAATTACCTTTATCTGCATCAGAGCAAGAAGAATCGGAAACCACCATGGTCAAGCTTTTCAATTTTGTGCACAGTATCGAGTCTACAAAAGTAAAAATCAACAAATCAGAGAATGAATTCAAAGAATTTGAATCAACAAACCACTAAATGGAGAACTGGAACCCAAAGTTGAAATCTAATCTCAGAGATTGAGGACCGGGACGATGGCTTTACCGAGAGGAGTATCACTTGTCGCAATACGAATCGATGAGCCCGTGTTCGATTTTCGGAAGACCAATCGAAGTAGGACAAGAAGATCTGGATCCACTTAAGGTTGAGCTGCCGTCGGGTGAAGTTGGAGGAGGAGCAGGCTCGCTGGGTCTCCCAAGCTGCGATTGGGATGGCGAAGAGTGAGGAGGTTTTGGCTCTAGGTTTTTTTGAGAGAATAAGGAGCTGTCGAGGGTGAGGGTTTTGGTTTTAGGTCTGTGTCGAGAGAGAGAGAGAGAGCAAGGCATTGTCGAGACGGAGGGTTAATGTAATGCATGCTTATGTTTTTTTTTTTTGTCAATTTTTTGGCTCAAGTGTTAGCGTTTCAAGCCCATTTGGACTAAGTCCTATCAATTTGAGAAGGACTCACACGACAGGATTTTATAACAATGTGGTTTGAATGTAGCCATTTCAAATTTTGGGGTTTGTCTCCTATCAATTTGACTTCCCTCCAAGGTTTTGGTGAAAAATGGTGGTGGGAAATCTCCCTCCTTTTTATCAAACTATTTGATCAGACCACAGTTATATTATTTCTTGTCTTATGATCAATACATGTTGGGGAAAATTTGGGGTTTCATATGGGGTTTGGCACCACTAATGCGGTGGGAAACTTGGCATTCAATTTTTTTTATCGTCACACAACAGTTTTTATCTTAAATGTCTTCTGAACTAATTCCTAAGTCCCTATGAGACGACTGCTCTTATAAAAACGACGTTTGAAAAAAAAAAATCAATCACACAACAGATAATTGCGTAGCGTCGTCTGATTCAATTTTTGTAGTAGTGGTCGTCTTTGTATTGCACACCAACCCTTAATTCTACCTTAAATCTGCTGTAATTCCTTCAATTTTGGTAAACCCCAAGTGTAGCATTGAAATAACTTAAGTAATATTAGAGGTGGGTGACCAGGATAATATTTTTGTGCGAAATTTTTTTGTAGTATTTTGATGTACATGCAATATGATTTTGTTTGATTACTTTCAATTTGCCAATTTTCTTATTTCAGGGTTTTGAATTTCAGGAATGTCTTTGCAATTCTTGGTGGGATCTTGTTCATTCCAGGCTCGATCTATTACACACGGATTGCTTAGCTATGCTTACAAACGATACAAGGGCTTCTCTTTCTCCAATATACCACCTATGTAGCAGCGGTTCCTTTACCTTGCTTCAACTTCACATGTACAGATCTCTCCTTCACTTTTAGTTCTTTCTTTTGTGTTTCATATTAATAATATTAGTGTTAATGTTGTAATGGGATATTGTGTTGATATCTACTCAATAGTCCATCAATTGTAATGTTTTGGTTGAACTACAGCACACAAATGGTGAGAGGGGTTCTCCTTTCATTCCCATTGAAGAATATGGAACCGAGTTTAAACCCAAGAAGGCTGTGAGGCTCTTGTTAATTCACTTAAGTGATAGGAACCATTATGATATGCTTGTATGAAAAACTGAGAATGAGAAATGCAATCCATGCATTTTGTAGTTCTATTCTTCTAAAGTTCTGTTCAAGATAAACTCAGTTTGTTAAATGGAAATTTTCATAGAAATTTTCTACCAAATTTTGTTCATCGAAATTTTCATTCATTTAGTAATGCTTGATCCGCAACATTCGTAAAGCATATCACAGTTATCACCCGTTTGTGTAAAGCGTCTATTGCGATTATGCAAGACAAAGAGATTCACAAAAGAAGTTGGCATAAACATATATGGCTTATTCTATTTTTTATATAAAAAAATATAATAGAAAAAAAAACACTTAGAATGGTGCTGAAAGTGTCTTAAGTTAGCTAGATATATAGCATCCCATACATGAATCACAAATGCAATTGGAATAAAATTTTTAACACCCAGGAGCAAAATCTAATGAACTTCATCATTCACAAAGCTGGATCACAAAATTTCTAGCACTTTTCATGTAATGAATCATAGTCAAGATCCATAATTTCTCTTTCTGTTTTTGTTGCACAAACAATATCCACACTCCAAAATACTTGTTTGAATTGCTCTTCACGGGCTTGGTATCTAAGAGCATCTCCAACCATTTAGTCATAAGCCAAAGCCATATGCAAAATTTGACTCCCCTAGTGTCATCAATATTCATTCAATTTTTCCATCTCCAACCATGTTTAGTCAAAAGCCAAAGTCATTTAATAAATTAATCATTTTAGAGAATTAATTAACTACAATATGAATTTATATATCATACATAATTATGTTATATAATATATCGTCATTAATTGATTAAAAAAATTAATTATTTATTTTTGGGAATCTATATATTCGTGCCGCGTGTCAATGCTATTCGGATCCGATATCTTATCTCTATCTCAGTTGAGATTTTATTTATCACGTGATAAGATAAGATTTTCTATCTCAACTTTATTACCGATTCTAGTGCCACGTGTCAGTCATTGAAAGGCTGGTTAGATTACGTTTTTGATTTTTATCTGCCACGTGTCGTATCCTATCTTCAGATATCCTTTTCCAACCCTCCATAAATACGGAGTCATTCACTCCACCATAGCTCACCAATTCACAAACACATCTCTTATCATATCAGAAGCTTAGAAATTCTAAACTTCCTTTTCATTTTATATATTTGGTTCCTTGTTGAAATGAATAGGGTCCGGAAATTGCTGATGCAAGAGGAAGAAGATGCCATTACAAGAAATCGTCAAAGAGCCCGGGTGATGCAGGCAGCTTCCTCTCATATCTTGAGGATCCAAGAGGAAGAATCACAGTGGGGTGGTTCACAGCCCGGGCGCTAGTACATCGCAAGAGATCGAGAAGCTATGGATCGACGATTGAAAGCTCTTTACTTCACTTCGCCGTGCAGGTTCCAGGGCGAAATATTTCGCAGAAGGTACAGAATGCGACCTCATGTGTTTGACCAAATGATGCATGATGTCGCCAACCACGATCCGTACTTCGTGCAAACTGATGATGCCTCCGGCAGAGTTGGTTTGTCTACCGAACAAAAGCTGACTTGTGCTATGAGGATGCTTGCTTACGGGCTTCCGGCCGACCTGTGTGATGAGTTTCTAGACGTAGCTAAATCTACAGCTCTGGAGATCTTGTCGCACTTTACTAGAGCAATCTGGAATTTGTACCACGATCATTACCTTCGTCGACCAACTCTGGCAGATTTGCAGCGGTTGCTCGATGTTGCCGATAAAAGGGGGTTCCCCGGAATGGTGGGAAGTCTTGATTGTATGCACTGGCAGTGGAAAAACTGCCCAACCTCATGGCAAGGGCACTTCACTGGTTATAAGGGAAAACCCACAATCATTCTGGAGGCGGTCACATCATACGATGCTTGGATTTGGCAAGCCTATTTCGGACTTCCAGGTTCCCTTAATGATATTAATGTACTTGGAATGTCTCCATTATTCAACGAAATATGCACAGGTGAGGCTCCTCGAGTTTCGTACCATGTAGGTGATAAAGAATATGGCCAATGCTACTACCTAGTTGATGGGATCTACCCTAAATAGGGATCTTTTGTGAAAGCAATTAGAAATCCAATTACGCCAGAGCAAGCTCATTTTACAAAGATGCAGGAGTCATACAGAAAAGACGTGGAGAGGGCTTTTGGCATTCTCCAAGCTCATTTTGCAATAGTAAAAGGACCTGCCCGTGGATGGGATAGAGAGGATCTATCATACATCATGATGACCTACATTATTTTGCACAACATGATTGTCGATGATGAGCATAAAGAAGATGAAGAGTCGCCTTTTGACCCCGATGATATCCCCACCAGACCAAGGAAAGCACAAATATATGAGAGGTATGAGGATGATCATGAGGTTGAGCGCAACCGTCCTGAACTTGAGGAGTTCATGACCCATTACTAGGGGGTTAGATGCCCAATTGTGCATAGAGTCCTTCAAGGAGATTTGGTTAATCACCTCTGGAACATGAAGCTGCAAGCAGAGCGGAACCGCAGATGAAGAGATTGTATTTTCACGCTTTCAATAATTGGCAATGTGGCCATTGTGTGGTTTGATTGTTTGTGTGTTTATGCTTTGTAATGTTGTGTGGTTTTATTTTATTGTTAGTGTGTTTATGCTTTTGTAATGCAGTGTGTTTTATTGTTATGAATAAAAGTGAGATAAAAACAAGTTTTGTTTTTATTTGTTAACTATAAAATAAGCAACAATTTTATTTCATAATTGAAAAACATAAGTGAAAAAGTACAACCAATAAAATATTTCTAATTTCTCCCCATCCATTGAGTCTCTTGAACTGGCACATAGAGGTCCAAGTTAGAGTCATCTTCACTATGTGGTGTATTTTCTTCTGGAGAAAAGGAGGGTTGACGAAATGCACCAGCACTAGAGCTTTGTTCCTCCCTCTCAATAATTTGTGCTTGCTTCCTCTCCCAATAACTCCTTTTTTTGGGTGTGAAAATTGACGGATCCACTTTCATTATGCGTGCATCATCCGCGTGCTGCTCAGCTAATTTAGTCTCCTCCCTGAGTCGCAGCCTGTATTCAAGATCGCGCTCTCCTTGGTCTGCAATCCTTTGCATTTGCAATAAGAGTTCACCTGTTTCGTCTTGCCTGGATTTTTTCTTAGCAGCCTTCTGAGCTTTTTGACCTGGGGGGCGTGCATGCACATTTGAAGAGCTTGGGGAGTCACTCGAGGGAGTGCCGTCATCCTCTAAGTTGATAGAGGTAGGAAAATTTGAGCTACCGACATTCATGCCCGGAGGATTGCTAAACTTTTTTGTATCCTTTAATATTGGCCAACAATGCTCAAACGCAAACTCCTCTCCTTTAGCTAAGGTACGATATATTGACTTAGCTTGTAATACCTATAAATAAGAAGATATTAATCATGTACTATATATATTTATACGAAAGTCAATATACATAACATGCTAAAATAACGGTAAAATTAATTTAAAAAATAAGAATAAAACGTCAAGAATAAGGATGATTACCTAGTCGGTGGCGTTATCACCACTTCCTCGAAGAAGTGCCGCTTTGTTAAGAGCTTGATGCCATCTTTGGCATGCCGGTCTAATCTTTTTCCAACGACCGTCACACCCTCCTCCCAATCTAACCACGCCTCTGGCAGGCTTGCAAGTCTCATATACTTCATGTATACGCTCCCACAATTTTTTTTCTCTTGACTAGTACCCTTAGAGCCGTCTTCACCAACGGTAACTACAGCTATGCACAAGGCTATATCTTCGGCGTCCTTCCAACACTCTTGTCTTGGGTTAGGCATCTTCTAAAAAAATTGAAAGCTAGCTAGATGAAGAACAATGGTGAAAAAGAATGAAGTTTGGAGGAGATTGGAGATGTTTTGGAGTGAAAAATTATGAAGAAGAGGGTTGGTATTTATAGAATTTGTTAAAGTTACTGTTCCAACGGGCAAAAAACATTTTTCTGATTTTTTAGAAAATTTTCTTTTATTTTTTCAATTTTTTTTTGTTTAAAACACATTTACTTTATTATTAACTGTTGATTTTAATCCACACAGTTTTTTGAACCGTCAGATTAGATATTTAGTAAATATATATTTACTTTTTGATTTTTAGAACCAATTAATCTCGACCTTTCATTTTAAACTGAATAAATGATGCATGAATCTTGTCCGTTCGTTTGAGGACCGTTGGAAGCCCCAACGGCTTCTGTCACTGGAGGGGCCCAGTGTCGGCCATGTTATTGCGCGTGTGAGGCGCGTATAATTCCAACTGATCTTTTTTTGTCCTTATGCGGGTTTATGGGATTCAGTCCCCAGTTTGCGCGTTGCTTCTATCTGCAAAATCAATCCCATGTGCAGCTGGGGCCCACCATCTTCCGTCCTCAGCCAAAATGGCTTTTGTTCCAGCGAGTTTCGTCAAAATGACTCCACTTTTGACTAATAAGTCAAAATGGCTAAGGTAAGTGAATGGTTGGAGATGTCTTCTTGAAAAGCCAAAGCCATTTTGGCTTTTGACTACAACCGTTGGAGGTGCCCTAAGGTACAAGTGTTGTGTAGTTTCATCATTGTGCATGTGCCACTCACTTTAAATTGGTGGTATAGGAATCAACCCTGATGACAAATTTACCTACAAAAGAAAGGTCTGTCATTTTTTTTATTTGATAAGAAAGTATTAACATGCATATACATGACTATTAACTTGTAAAGAATAAAAATTCTAAGTGCACCTACAATACCTGTACAAAATGCCCTTTATTCCCTATCTTGACAAAGCCAATGGCAATCTCAGGTAACTCAATGTCATGCTGTTCAGACATCAATATAAGAAGAGTAATACATTGTACATTAGATAAATGGATCACCACCACTTTATAATATGTGGCAATTAGATACCCCATATCTGGCATGCTCGTCCAATACTCTTTCTTTGCATAACCATTCTTATTAAAATTCAGTGCATGCTTAAGCTCAAAATATTGTCTAGGCCCGTATATAAGATCTTTATATAAGGAAGGCATGCTTTGTAGTTCTTGCAACAGATCTTTCCGTACATTACGCCACGCTTTTTGACCAAATCCCATTGCCTCAGCTATGACTCCATATCCACAATTACCATCGGGTGTCACATTAGTTTGGGACGCAATATACTGATGGTATCCTTTTGGAAATTGATTTGTGTATATATTAGTTTTGACAGGTGGTAACTTCGTACAAACTTTAGATGCCTGAAAATTCAATGATGTTAGACTAATGTAATGGCAGAAAGATTAAAGACATAAATTGTTGAAATATGCTTATCATTGATGCTTTATCACAATGTCAAAATATATAGAAAAAGTACAATTATCATACCTGAAGCACAATGCTTTCTTGCGTCCCAAAATCATCATTAGTGCTTTTCATTATTTCTGAATCCTTTTGACAGAAAAAAAAAAAAATCATTATCTTAGAAACCTTACAAAAGAAAGAATAACAAAATTAAGTCAGTTCTTAAAAACAAGTAAACAATAAAGGATTCACAAAAAAACTAACTAATATAGAAATGTAGTCTAACCTGGAATTTATTTTTGTCATTAGATATTTTTGCAGCTTCAGTTTCTTTTCTTTTTCGAATAATTTGCTCGGTCGTAGATTGTTTTCGGTTGACTGGAGGACGACCTTTACTTCGAACAAATAATGGATCAAGTATTTCACAACCATTCTCAAAAAGTTTTCCATCAAGCTTTGTCTTCTCAACCAACTCAATATTATCTCCTTTCCTTTCGCAATCTACTTTACTTTGAGTCAGCTTCATTTTCAGATCATTTAATATCCCATCACCATGTTACAATCTTCTTCTTTGTCATCTGCTAAGTCTGCTACCTCATAAAACAAATTACACATCTTATCATTTCTTTGTGCTTCAGGCTTGGCAGTCGAATTGCCATAGCTTATTTTCACTTTGCTATGACTTCTTTTTACACTTGTTGTCCATCGTTTTAAAATGTATTTCTCTGGAATGCTGGCCATATTTTTATGAATTAGAACCACAATTGCATGCCGACATAATATTCCTCTGAATTCAAATAGACGACACACACAATTTACCTCACACCTGTCCTCATTAAAATGAACTATGAATGGGACACGTCTCATTTCTGTATCGATCTTAACATCTTCATCCACAGTGATATCTATAATTGTACCATTCCTTTCAGATGATGATATGCCACAATGCATCTTTCCTTCTAACTCTTTCTAGAACTCTTTGAACTTTGCATTTGTGTAAGCATCATGATATTGTTTCTCAATATTGTACATTGTGAAACACGGAATCTTTGAATTGAAAGACTGAAAATCTGCAAGATTCTCTTTCTAAACTTTATCTCGTAAAGCATTCTCATATTGTTCCACAAACCGCTTTAATGTAGTCTTTGAGTTTACATACCCATCAAAGAATGCATTCATGCTCTCACTACGCTGAGTTGTAGACATGCCTGCCCAGAAAGTGTCTTTCACAAAACTAGGTACCCATCTTCGCCTCTCCTCATATAATCCCAGTAACCATTCATTATTCTGTAGGTTATACTTTTCAATGAATAGCTTCCAACGATCTTCAAATTCATCACCACTTAGTGAATCGTAAATAATATTTTGAAAAGAAAACTTGATAGACTCGTATTTCTCTTTGTAGCCTTTCAATTTTTCTGGAACGTTCTTCATTATATGCCATAAGCACCACCTATGTCGTGTATTACGAAAGATAATCTCAATTGCTCTTTGCATTGCTTTATCTTGATCTATAATGATTGCATTAGGAGCATGATTAGACATACATGTAAGCCAGGACTGGAATAACCATGTAAACGTATCTGTATCCTCATGGGAAATCAATCCACATCCTAGTAATATTGATTGCCCATGATGATTGACACCTACAAAAGATGCAAATGGCATGTCATACTTATTTGTTAAGTATGTGGTGTCAAATGTCACAGCATCACCAAATTCCTCGTAAGCAGCTCTGCTTCTTGCATTTGCCAAAAACACATTCCTTAGTCGACCCTCCTCATTTATATCCATTAAATAAGAGAAATTGGAGTTGTCAGCTTGCATTTTCAGAAAATACTTTTGAATAGCAGTAGCATCTCCCTCCCTTAGTCGCAGACGCCTTACCTTATCAAGAAAATTTCTCACATCTTTCTCTAGGAATGTTATATTCTCATGTCCACCGGCTTCAACCACAAAGGAATTGAAATTCTTTTTTGTTCTTATTCCAGCTATATCATTTGTTGCTAACCTCTTTTTAACATGTGGCGGTAATTCTCTTGAGCTTTTATAAAACCGTCTTTTGCTTGGAGTACTAAGATCATGATTATGTTCAAGCACAATGGAGGACACTAACCTTTTTCCATCAGGGAGTAAATTTACATTGAATTTAGCCCTGCAATCTGATTTTGCAACTGGTCGCAATTTAAATGCATGTCTTGACTTGCTACTACGCTTGCCAAAACGTGAACATGTGAATGTTATGTACTTCAATTCCCCATCATCTCCTTTGCTTGATGTCCTTTCACAAACTTCAAACCCTATTCCTTTTCCATAGGATTTATAATACTTCTCTAGCTCATCAATTGAGTCAAACACTAGTCCAATCTCTGTTTCCACTTCATCCCCACATTCCATATTTTCTACATTACTTCTCTCAGTTTCCACTTCATCCCCACATTCCATATTTTCTTCCATATATACAGTATCCATTTCATTCTCAACACTTTCCATTTCTTCTACAATAGACTATTTTTCTCCTAAAATCAGATTATGGAAACACTAATTCAAACTAATGGATGTACAAAGAAAAGATGCATTATCAAGGCATATAACACTTAAAACTTACCGAGTGGCAATGCTTCCCACATCCAAAACTGCTAGAGAGATGCTTTGAACCTAATATAGCACAAAAAAAGCCTTAATCCTACAAGGACAACATGTTGCAAACCCAAGGTGTTAGAAAAGCCGGAATCCTTTGGAAAAAAAAAAAGTAATTATCTATGAATTGTGGAACATAAACTTTTGGTCTAGAATGTATAAATTCTTCAAGTAGCATACATTAATCTAACAGCTCAGCAAATATATATGTGTGTGTGTGTGTGTAACCCAAGATGAAGCCTTTATCCCTAACATGCAGTTCAACAATATCAGGCAATAAGCAGTATAAGGAGTATCATCTCTATTTCAAATTGACGTTTTATGGTGTATATGAGTGGGAAGTTTCTATAGAAGCAAATTCATATGAGATCCTATATTCCTATAGTTGGACCACGTATTGGCAGAAGCCTAGTACTCTTGATTTCATGAATTTGCATAGCTGGAATAAGTTAGTTTGTATTGATATTGAAAGGTTCCCAGTTCTTTAGCCAAGCAAAAGAATAAATAAAAAAAAGGCTAACAAGCACTAGTTTATTAATCATATGATTCACGTACAAAAGCCATTGAACTCTGAAACTAAAGACTAAACTCAGTATTCGTATATAAGTGTGCAATTAATATACTTACAGGGAGAGAAAACAGATTGATATGAAAGCTGCTATCCAAGGAAATCGATCAGTACGTATTCAAGACTGCCGCTAAGGCCTAATATTATTTGAGCAACGACTAAGAGAAATAGAGGAGAAGCTACATGATTTTGCATCTGTGAGGACTTTGAGACGTCAGCTCAGTAACAAGATGAACAATGTTGACGATAAAAGTAGTCGTTCTGCAATTTAGAATACGCTTGATTTTGGTAAAACCTTGAAGAACAGTCTTCTAATTAGGTTAGTTTAATCTCATCAAGTCTTTTATTCAGATAAGGAAGTTATTTTGTTATTATGATGATTTTTATTATTAATTTTAGGCTAATTTAAAAATGAATATAATTAGATAATGCTGAAAATTGTTTAATTGAAGATGATGACGTGGTAGATGCCACGTAGGACGCCACATAATTTGGTATTAGTTTTTTGTATAATTTTTTGGTGTATGTAGCACTACTCATAAAGATATTGATTTTTTATCCTTTAGTCAAAAGTTGACTTTTTATTCGAAATCGCCATTTCTTTTGTCTTTTCCCACTCTTGACCATAATTTTCTACAAATGAAGAAAACAAAGTAATACTACGAAATAATTTTTGAGTATTCGCTAGTTTCAAGGTATTTAGGGCTAGAAATGCACGTAAATTGCGTGTAAATCACAACCCACACTTGAACTTTGCTTGTCCTCAAGCAAACTAAATGAAAAATAATTGAAATCCAATTCACACACACAAATGAAAAGTGCGGCACTGGTCTTTCCAACCATATCCTTCGAGAACTAAATTATGTTATTAACTTGGGACTGATTAAGCATATGTCTAGGTCTCACAAATTTATAATGCAATTAATATGTGACATCTAAAATATGCTTATATGCTAGCCATGTGTCAAATCAATTCACGACAATCAAGTACAACACACTAAACTTGGATCAACCGCTAAACTCACAAGGATGCAGTAAATATTTCCAGTCAAGTGTTTAGGGCTAAATGTGTTTCACTCAAATACAATTTCACAAATTAGGTCTTCACAGGCTTGCTCTTCAACCACATCTCAACTAATTAATTCACAAGTCATTAAATTAAGAGGTCTTTCTCAGGGTTGTAATGGGGCCAATGGGTTAGGGTTAATGAAATGAAAGGAAAGGAAAAATCCAACTTTCTTAGAAATTAGCAACGCAACTTCAAGGACTTTGAAACTTGTTTCCCAAGTGCTCCCTCTCTTGATGATCAAGTGTCAACCATTTTTTTTCCTTTATTGTATTTTTAAATTTTTTTTCTCATTTTGTTTTTCTCTTTTTCTTTTTCTTAACACAACATTTTTGTCCTTTTGTATTTGCTTGCTTCATGTAATACCTTGGAAATTCATTATTAATTTATGATGATTTTCAGGAGATTATTAAATTGATTCTTAGGACGATTGTGTGGTTCAGGGGTGGAGTGAAAGTGTTTCGGACGAATAAGTTCTCGAAAAGTTTTATTTTCCAAATGGTTGACTTTTTATTTGAAAACTTTCTCCACGAAAGTTGTAGAGTGCATTGATACGAGTTGGTGGATATGTGGCACGCGTAAATTAGAGATTGTATGAGAAAGTTATGTGCGTTTGAAAATTGAGAAATTTCTATAAATAGAAAAAATTAGGGGATTTTTTTTTGTAAAAACCCAGAATTTCCTTTTTTTCATTTTTCTCCCCTCTGATTCTCTATGTTCTCTCTCCTCCACACTACCCGACCCGACGCAAAACCTGACATTCTGACCCGGTTGCATGTTAGGTCCATAATTACTTAGTAATTATTCCCCTAATCTTGCACTTTTGCTTAACCTTTGTCTTTATTTATTATGTTTTCCTTATCATGCTAGGAAACAATGGAGAAGCATGGAAATGCACTAAAAAGTCAACCATAGCATGTTTTCCTACTCCGGCTAGGAGAAAGCAAGCTAGACAAGGAAGGAGAGGCAACAGCCTGACCAAACGAACTCCAAATGAGTTGAAACTTTCCAGATCCACTATAGATATCCTAAGGATCATTTCTTATGAGGAGTTCAAGTGCTCGTTCTGAGTGGAAGACCGTCAAAAGATCGATCCAAGTTTCTGACTAGAAGATGAAAACTGCAAAACCGGACCTGTAAGGATTCCGACAGCATTTCCTGCCACACCACCATGAAATAAACTCTGAAATTTTACCAGTATTATCTACACTCATGAATGAACATTTGGTATGAAGAAACCAAAAGCCAATTCCGAAGTCTCAGTGGAGATTCAATTGAAGGAAGAAAGGAAAAGAAAGTGTGCAAACGGACAAAAAAATGGGTCAATGGAGGTCAATGTCGAATTTCCAACCATTTCCAGCCAAGGACATGTGTGGAGGGCATGAAACAGCTGTTGACTAGGGTTAGAGAGTTTAGATGGAATGACTTTAGGTGTAGGTTATTTTGAAATTCAAAATTTGAAGGATGACAAATGGTCCTTCTCTTACATCTTACACCTTTGTCTCCCAATGACCCTTCTACCCTTACTTCATCTCCTCCACCAAAATATCTATGGGCTTCCTAAGTCATTTTCATGTGGAGTTAAAGATTAGATCCCCATTTTATGCTTACACATTTGTTCTTTACATCTAGGCCTTCATTTCCTTTGATCTCCACTCTCCATTCATCACTCTTGGCCAATAAAAACACCCTCCCCTCATGGTGGACGTTTTTCATGTTCTTCTCTCACTTTCTCACACATTTCTCTTAGTTTCATAGCTTTAGTTCATAGTTCTTAGTTTTGTGTAGAGATAGGTGTATAGCTTCTTGGGTTCTTGGTTTTTGCTTACCAAAACCAAAGTATCTATACACTTTTGATCAATCATAACTCTAGTTTCACATATTCGAGTCTTGCTCATCATACTTCGAAGAGACTTTGTGGAGTTGCATGGTGTTTTTGGATCCTTTCTCTTATTAGAAACCAAAAATACCATGCTAGGAAACATTTCTCACTTTATTTTGCATCTTGGAGGGTAGAAAGTGTTCTTAGAGGTACGGTTTGGTTCTTTTTGGAACCAAACCCGTGGGTATTTTTAAGTACTTGGACTACTCCCTTCAACACATGACTTTCCCAAGAGCTCAAGGACAACAAACATGCAAAGAATTAGGAGCGTATCTCTCCTAATTGCTCGCAGAAACAAAGGAATTAAAGGAAGATCGCATGAAGAGAATTTCAAGGAAGCTATCTCACTGATCTTGAGATAAAGGTCTCTTTAATACATATCATATTTACATGATTCTAAATTGATATGCATTGATTTTAATTGATCTCAAAATCTCTTTATATATGCATATCCGATTACATGTTCAAAACAGTTTTAAAACCCTTCCATGTTTATCTTATTCTGTGATTAAGATACGATCTGTTTGAGGGGGAGTCCTGCTCCTATAAAAGGGTTTTCAAATTGATTTATCGAGTAGAGTTTTTTTTTGCATAAAATTGGTTTTTGCTTGAACTTCTAGTTTTGTTGTTCAAATCGATTTTCAGAAAACTCTCTACTTGTTTCATGTATTCCATTGCTTAATCAATCACTTGCATAATTCATTCTCAAGATCAGTGAGAAGGTTGAGTATGAGGATGATTGAATACAGATTGGCTTGTAGTTGATGTTAAATAAATTAGAAGTTAGGACAGTAGTAAAACAAGTTAGCATCTGTTGCTAAGTGAAAGTGTTTGTTGTGAACAAACATTACTTGTATACTGTAAACTTGATTATTTCATATTGGATTGATTCTTCGTGTTGGCTACGTAAAAAGCCACGCAGTGAAGTTTCCTCAGTGGAGAGGTTTACACTGCGTTAGCAATTTTTGTGTTTGTGTTATTTCAACTGTATGCTAGAATAGGGTCAGCTTTCAAACCCTACAATAATTGTTCCATCTTGTAAAAACAATTGGCATCAGAGCGGGTTCTAGATTCTTCTAGTGATCCCGGGAAAGATGGAACATTCACGTGATAGAGCTGCTGGTGGATCTGTCAATAGTCCTCCATGGTTCGATGGTGGATGTGAAAAATATACTCAGTGGAAGATATACATGAAATCATATCTCTACGCTCAAGATGAACATGTGTGGAATATTGTGGAAAATGGATGGACTGTACCTGTGATAAAAGCAAAAGGAGAAAGCTCTTCCATTGTCACTCCCAAACCAAGGAAGGACTGGACTGAAGAAGAAGTTCGTGATCTGCAAGCAGACTTCAAAGCTAAGAACAGTATCTTCACAGCTCTATCTGAGTGAGAAAAACTGAGAATCAGTCACTGTGATACTGCCAAGCATGCATGGGATCTTCTACAGACTACATACGAGGGAAATAAAAAGGTACGTGCACAGAAATTACAAGCCTTGATCTTTGAATTCGAGACAATGACCATGGGAGATGATGAAACAGTAGATGACTTTCATGGTAGAATCCTTAAAATCTCCGGTCAATGTCGTAGTCTGGGGGCACCCTTTGATGAAGACAAGATTGTCAAAAAGATACTCAGAGCTTTGCCAGAAAAATTTCATTCAAAAGTCACAAGTATAGAGGACTCATTTGATATTGATGAGTATCCACTCGATGAGCTCATCGGAAATCTTAAAACTTATGAAATGAGATTGAAGCCTGAGAAGAAAAATAAAGGTGTGGCCTTCAAGGCAGTCAAAGGAGAGGAAGAGGAGACACTGGATCTTGCGCTATTGACAAAGGAATTTAAAAAATTCCTCAAAAACAAGAACTCATCCAGAAATCCCAACACATCTAGGAAAAACTCCTACAATGGCAGTAGCAGCAGTGATTACAACAGCAAGAATGAGAAAGCAAATTTCAAAGGAACTCATTCAGGTAAAACTAAGTGTTATGAGTGCGGTGGCTGTGGTCATATTTCCACTAACTGTGGAAATAGGAAGCATGGAAATGGCAACAATAAATCACTTCTCTCAACCTGGAGTGATGATGAGTCTCAGGAAGTGGAAAATGTTGCGTTTGTATCATCACTTCTACCTGACTCCGACAGTGATGAAGCCTTCTCTGATGATGAAACAAATATCCGATGCAGACAACTCTACAAAGCTTCAAAGGCAACTCTCCTCAGAAACTTGAGTTTGGAAAAAGAAGTTGAATTCCTGAGAACCGAAAAAGAAAACTTAGAGAAAATTTTGGAAACATCACAATCTGCATGAGAACTGGAAAGAAGCAAACATGTAGGTGAACTAGCAGATTTGCAAGATGACCAGAAGTCTTCAACTTGGAAGACTGAAAAGACTGAGTATCTCAACAGAATCAAAAGGCTAGAACTGGAAGTAAAAGGACAACAAGTATTGAACTTGGAATTATTGGCTAAGGTTGAGTCCTTGCAAGATGAGTTACAATCAACTCAAGAAAGATTCACCAAGTTCGATGTTAGCTCCAGTTCCATGTCTAAGTTGCTTGGATCAGGAAAAGCTCCTCATGACACTTCTGGATTAGGGTACACTAGAGAAAGTTCCAAGAGCACTAAGTTCGTAAGAGCATCGAGATCATCTGTAGAAAAGAAAGAAGCCTCCATGGATAATCAAGTCACAGTTATGAAGAAACGAAGGGAAGATCAACCACCTTCAAATCATCAGGTAATACTTGACCAACAGTCCACCACTGGTCGAAACAGGTACGCAAACTCTAGAACTTTTATTCCTACTTGTCATCACTGTGGTAAGATAGGACATATCAGACCTAGATGTAATGAAAGATTTTCAAACTCACTGTTTTCTCAAGAAAAGTGTACTGTTGAATCTCTAAAGTGTGAGCTTGAAGAACAAAAGGAACTCATTAACAAACTAACTGAACTGTTCTCTAAGAAAGATCTTCAAACTGAAAGAAGAAAAGATGTCTGGACTAAGAAAAATGAAAGTAAATACCTTCTGACCAACATGAATGAATTTGATACTACATGTCTCTTTGCGTGCGCTAATTCAACTCATATTGAGGCAACTTGTTTGGTGGCTTTGACTGCCTTGGCTGAAAAGCGACGAGACTTGGTATGTTGATAGTGGCTGCTCTAGACACATGACTGGAGACAAAACCTGGTTCACTTCCTTTGAAGATGAACACACAACTGGATCCATCACTTTTGGAGATGGGCGGAAAGCAAATATACAAGCTCGAGGTACTGTTAACACTCCAGGTATACCTAATCTCAAAAATGTATTATTTGTCGAAGGATTAACTGCAAATCTTATCAGTGTCAGCCATTTGGCTAATGACTATGAAGATGTCTGGTTTAACAAACAGAGGTGTTTGGTTTTAAATCAGAAAGGAGAAGGTATTACGGGAGGTAAGAGATCTTTTGATAACTGTTACCATATTCAAGCTAATGAATCTTTTAGCCTGCAGTCCTGCATGTCTGTAAGATCCACAGAAGAAACCTTTGAACTTTGGCACAGAAGGATGGGACATATAAACTATCAAGATTTGCTAAAGCTTTCTTCCAAACAATGTGTCAGAGGTCTACCCAATCTAAAAGGCAAAACTGACAAGATATGTGGCGATTGCAAGATTGGAAAGCAAACCAAGCCATCTCACAAGGTGGTGAATTCTGCAACAACCTCAAAAGTATTGGAACTGTTACACATGGATCTCATGGGACCAGCTCAATCCGATAGCATTGGAGGTAAGAAATATATGCTTGTTATTGTGGATGATTTCTCAAGGTATACATGGGTCAACTTCTTAAAAGATAAAACTGAAACCTTTGAATCTTTTAAAAACTTGAGCCAAAAATTAATCACTGAAAAGAAATCATCAAATACTCACATAGTTAGAGTAAGGTCGGATAATGGTACTGAATTTAAAAATGTTGCCTTCTCTAACTATTTTCATGAGCTTGGTGTGTCACATGAGTTCTCAGCTCCAATCACTCCACAACAAAATGGCATTGTAGAAAGAAAAAATAGAGTATTGCTGGACATGGCTCGAGTTATGTTACATGCTGCAGGCTTAAGCAAAAACTTTTGGGCTGAAGCTATCAGCACTGCGTGCTATACAATCAACATAGTCTTGTTCAGACCAGGTACTGATTAAACGGCTTATGAGCTGTGGAAAGGTAAGAAGCCAAATGTTGGATACTTACATGTGTATGGAAGTCCTTGCTATATCTTACGAGATAGAGAGCATCTTGGTAAGTTTGATGCTCGGAGTGATGATGGCATCTTCCTGGGTTATTCCCTAAATAGTAGAGCTTATAGGGTATATAACAAACGAACTCGAGTTGTTATGGAATCCATTAATGTCTCTATTGATGATCAATGTGTGAAACAGGAAGAATCTTTTGTGTTTTATTGTGTTTTATTACTGAACATTTGTGTAGAGATAGGTGTATAGCTTCTTGGGTTCTTGGTTTTTGCTTACCAAAACCAAAGTATCTATACACTTTTGATCAATCATAACTCTAGTTTCACATATTCGAGTCTTGCTCATCATACTTCGAAGAGACTTTGTGGAGTTGCATGGTGTTTTTGGATCCTTTCTCTTATTAGAAACCAAAAATACCATGCTAGGAAACATTTCTCACTTTATTTTGCATCTTGGAGGGTAGAAAGTGTTCTTAGAGGTACGGTTTGGTTCTTTTTGGAACCAAACCCGTGGGTATTTTTAAGTACTTGGACTACTCCCTTCAACACATGACTTTCCCAAGAGCTCAAGGACAACAAACATGCAAAGAATTAGGAGCGTATCTCTCCTAATTGCTCGCAGAAACAAAGGAATTAAAGGAAGATCGCATGAAGAGAATTTCAAGGAAGCTATCTCACTGATCTTGAGATAAAGGTCTCTTTAATACATATCATATTTACATGATTCTAAATTGATATGCATTGATTTTAATTGATCTCAAAATCTCTTTATATATGCATATCCGATTACATGTTCAAAACAGTTTTAAAACCCTTCCATGTTTATCTTATTCTGTGATTAAGATACGATCTGTTTGAGGGGGAGTCCTGCTCCTATAAAAGGGTTTTCAAATTGATTTATCGAGTAGAGTTTTTTTTTGCATAAAATTGGTTTTTGCTTGAACTTCTAGTTTTGTTGTTCAAATCGATTTTCAGAAAACTCTCTACTTGTTTCATGTATTCCATTGCTTAATCAATCACTTGCATAATTCATTCTCAAGATCAGTGAGAAGGTTGAGTATGAGGATGATTGAATACAGATTGGCTTGTAGTTGATGTTAAATAAATTAGAAGTTAGGACAGTAGTAAAACAAGTTAGCATCTGTTGCTAAGTGAAAGTGTTGTTGTGAACAAACATTACTTGTATACTGTAAACTTGATTATTTCATATTGGATTGATTCTTCGTGTTGGCTACGTAAAAAGCCACGCAGTGAAGTTTCCTCAGTGGAGAGGTTTACACTGCGTTAGCAATTTTTGTGTTTGTGTTATTTCAACTGTATGTTAGAATAGGGTCAGCTTTCAAACCCTACAATAATTGTTACATCTTGTAAAAACAGTATTCATTCATTTATCTACTATTTTCTCTCTTAACTTGACGCTTTACAAGTTTATGGCTTTAATTTATGGAACTATGAGTTGTGAGGAGAATAATTTTGGGGCTAGGGGTTAGCCTTAGCCGAATTTGTGTACAAACTATGTAGTTAAATTTAATATGGATCATGCCATGAATTTTTACTTTGCTAGTTTAATTGTTCATCATTTATGCTTCTTAGATTCATCACCTAAGGTTGGTAAATGTTGATAATTTCATGGAAGTATGCTAGGCTTGAGAAACTTAGTAAACTAAAGCATGTTGCAAATGTAGAAATGGTAATCTTGTGATAATCAAATAAGGTTGCTTGGGTCCTTACAATTGAGCTTATCATGTGGATGTAGCTTAGGTGTCCGATAATCAAGGGATCTTAGCTTGCATCTACATAGGTCTACTTGTGTCCGATAATCAAAGAATGGGTAGAAACTAAAAGGATTGTAGGAGAGTTATGTCCGATAATCAAGGGGTAGCTTCGATACATTCTCTAGTATAATTAATGTTTCTTGGTTACTTGATAATCAAGATAACTGAGGGGGATTCCATCTTGGCATGAGCATGTTAGATTTCGTTATTTAGAATTTGCACAAAGGACGTTAGGTGTGATGCCTTACAACCCCTTTTATCTCATTTGATCAAATCTCTTACACTTTGTTAGTTTATTTTGCTTTATTTGCACTTTAATTTTAATTTAGTTAAAATTAATTCAAAAGCCGATTCACTACTATCCATTGTTAATATCACTTTTGGTAGTTAGGCTTCCAAAGGGCCAAAACTATTAAACTTGTAAAAAGGTATACTTTGCATGTGCTTTCTAGGTTTATTTTCGCGGTGATCTAGCTAGGGTGGAGTTTCCCCCAATCCCTTGGGTACGATACTCTACAATTTCCCTTACTAAAATTTGACCTTCTACACTTGGAAGTAAGGAACATCATACACAAATTTGAACACACTTTCATACTCAATGATGTCTCCAAAATTGCATCTCCTCCGTCTGAGGTCCACGGGCAACGCCACCACCAGAGTTCATCTCAGAGACGTATCGTCATCATCCTTATTGTCTCGGTTGTCGCCAAATATCGCTGAAAATAGTAGATCAAAGCCGAGGAAGATTTTGCAATCGGACCCGATCAGGTTTTCCGATTCCAGTGATGTCTAGGTCTGATCCTTACCTTTTTGGAATTTTCTCCTCCTCTAGATCACATCCATACTAGCCTTGAAGGACGATTTTGAGTGTAGTAGCCAATATCGTGAATTGAAAGTCAACGGTGGAGGTTTTCCCGGCTTGCAGGCTTGCTTTCAGCCGATCTAGAACTGGCCAAAACCTTAGGTATTAAAGTTGATCATCGTGGTATAAACTCCATTTTGGATGGTTTGATTAGGGTGGTTTTGAGTTTGGTCCGACAGAGGTGTGCCACCGCATGTGGTGGCGTTTCCGGCCATTTAAAGGGCAGTTTCTAGTATTATTTATCATCTACTCGTCGATACGAGCATTTTGATATGTAATACGTGATTAAAGGAGATTGTATGAATTTGTTAGGATTTTTACCCTTTTCGATCATCTTGATTTTCGATATGTGAGGATCCGACAGTCCAATTGACTTGTAGTTTTGTTATATTGATTGTAATACTGTTTCGAAGACTTTGGGTGGTCTCAGATGAAGTTCTGCCTCGATTGGCGTTACTTTCAAGTTTTTGTTGAAACGGGGGTTCGAACTTTAATTGCATTGTGATTCGTGTGTTAAAATGTTACCTTGTTGTGACTAGGTATGTGGCGAGGTTGTCTTGGATGAATGGTTGTGCTTGTGTTATCTCATACGGCATGTGAAGACATAGCGGGATTTGGATGTGAGTAAATCTCACATTGTTTTGGGGTGATAAATTAGTTGAGTGATAGTTAGTAGAGTAAACTATTAGCTGTAAAATCATATCTGTCACAAAATTAATATTTATGTTAAATTATATGAACTAGTTCGTCAACGGTTCATGGGTAAGTAAAAATAAGGATTGTTACAAATGCTTTTCGGTTTGAGTAGATTGTGAAATATAGTTTGAATTGTTTAGAGAAGTGAAAAACATTGTTTTGTGTGATTTTATCACTATTGGGTTGAGAAGTGATTTTGAAGAAAATAAATGAATTTGAAAAGGGAAATGACGGTGTTGTTAGATTTATGTTTTGAAAGGAATATGTATGATTTGTGAAAATGTTGAGGTGTGCAAAAAAGATTTTGAAAAGGTTTTTGATATTGTTTTGAGAGTGGTGAATTAATATACAATGTACATGATGATAGCCAAGGTGGTGACCAATGTGGTGATAATTTATACAATAGGTAAGGTGGTGACCAATGTGGTGATAATCTATACAGTAGTACCAAAGTGGCGATAACCAAGGTGGTTATAATCTATACAGTAGTACCAATGTGGTGATAATTGATGCGGTGATTGTTATGAAAAGGTTATGAATATTGTTGAGTGATTGATGTTTGAGATTGTTGATGTGGTGTTTGGTATTGTTAGTAGATGAATGATATTGATTTTTAGTTTATGTCTATTATTGACTTTCTTGTTTTCTAGCTTTCGTAATCTTCTGAACTAAATTATATGCAGGGATTACTGTTTTATGAATTGATTGTTTTTAATGTAATCTCCTGAACTAAACGACATGCAGGCATTACTATGATTTGCTTGATGTACTTTCGATGTGATCTCTTGAGCTAATTCACATGCAGGGATTAATTTTTACTTGATTTTGATTTATTAGTGCTTTACATTTTCGAGAAGTCGTTGTTGAGATTTCAATGTTTTGAATTGTCATTGAGGTGACAATTATTCAGTTGAGATAAATGGAGGATGATATTGGATTATTAGAGTTTTAATGTTTTAAAATGTTACTTGAGTTTGATTGTTTAGTGAGCCTTTGCATGTAAAATTAAATGCACCAGTTGAGAGTCAAAGCATGTGGGTTTTAGATTTGAATTAACGTACGTGAGCATAATATGATATGAACTTGATGTTTTTGTTGAGATAATTGTGTAACTATATTATTAGGTTGAGATGGTTTAATCATGTGCTTCTTTTTTGTTGTTTTGAGTTTACTCACACGAGCTTTCATAAGCTTATCGGGTTTGTTGTTTCAACCTGGTGCACTATTCAATGGTGTAGGGGTCTATCCTGCAGGTTAGGGTGAACGTGATGGAACGGTGGTCTCTTGTTGTTACAGTCATGAGTTTAGGAACTTAATTGTCGTACGCACTTGTTAGTCTTTCGCTGTGTAGTGAGTGGGGTGGGGCTGTTTACTTATTGAATTGCTATTCGGTTTTGTTTGTAAACTTGGTGTAATGTAATATAAGACTCTAAAAAATAAGTTTGTATTGACATTGTGGGTTAAAGAAAATTTTTCCTAGTGTTTTTGTATTGATGTTTAAACCATCACGCCCGGAGTATATGTGATTGTTATTTGTTTATAATTTGTGCTTGAAAATCGGGCGTGACACTTCAAGAGTGTTATTCTTATTATTTGAGGTGTGATGTGCTTACGTGCAGGTAGATTGCTCATAGCTATATTCTATAAAAGATCTCTTTATAATCATGTTGTGAGTACCACAATTGCGTGCCTTCGCAAGCAGTGTTATTTATGATAGGACGAGTCTAGTTTTGATTGGTCTGCCGATCTCTTGCATGCCCAAATTTCAGATTTTGATGGTTTGATCTTCAAATCTCAAGGTCATGACAATGATTCCATTGTTGGTAATTATCTTAAGGAGGCTGAGAATTTCCCTTCAGTTTTTGTTGGGTTATCTATAGGTGTTTCAGAGCACTGTTTTATTGTACGTTAACAACTTGTTGGTGTAGTACACCTTTTAGTTTGTTCTATTTTAGCTCTAGCTTCAAGCCGTTTGTGGCTTGTATCTGCTCCCAAGATTGTTCGGGATGCTATTCTCAACGATTGTAATTGTTAAATGTTTCAATGAATTACTTTTTGAAAAAAAAAAACAAAAAAAATTTACAAGTTGTTGAAAGAACTTTCGCATGCTAAAATATACATATATTGTTGCTTAGGAAATTCAATCAAGGCATGGTTGTTTCGGAAATTCTTTTCCTATAGGATGGTTTGGTGGAAGGAAGAATATATCATTTAAAGGCTTTTACCCTGCACAAGTGATGTAAGTTTCATTTTCACTAATCAGTTGCCATGCAACAAAATATTTGCTTGCTAAATGATGTACATTTTGCATAAACATATTGTATTCCTATAATCTGATATATAAATGAAATGAAAGATTATTACTTCGCAAGTGCGTGCGCAACCCTTCCACGCGCGCATATGTGCATGCAAGAAGACTAGTTCATATATATATATATATATGTGTGTGTGTGTGTGTAAGTTTGTGTGTGTGTGTGTACACAGGGCCCTTCTATTGAGGGATCCCTTTTTTGGCCATTTTAAGGGATCACTCATTTAGACCCACTTTTCGATCACATATTCACATTTGAACCGTTCAGTTTTTAAGTATATATCAGTAGATCATCTCTGCAAAATTTTCAGCCAAATTGATAATAAATAGGGCATTCATAACTGTGATTTACAATTATGAACATGAACGGTTCAGGTTCAACAGATTCAGTTTGTCCAGTGATTTAATCTATTTCGATACCTGAACGATCATCAATTTGGCTGAAAATTTGCAGAAATAATCTATACATTAGGAACTAAAAACTGAATGGTCAAGGTGCCGAAATACGATCGAGAAGTGGGTCTTACAAGAGATCCCTTAAAATGGCCACAAGATATATATATATATATATATATATATAATCTTGCTCAGGTGCGGATATCCGCACCTAAGCAAAAACGTACGGATTTTGTGTTTTTCCCTACTTTTCGATCACACATTCACATCTTAACCGTTCAGTTTTTAGGTCCTAATGTATAGATCACCTCTGCAAAATTTCAGCCAATTTGGTGATCGTTAAGGCATCCAAAACTGCAATTTACACGAACGAACCAAATCTGTCGAACCGGAACCGTTCGTATATATTGTTGTAATTTACAGTTTTGAATGCCTTAATGATCACCAAATTGGCTGAAATTTTGTAGAGGTGATCTATACATTAGGACCTAAAAACTGAACGGTTAAGATGTGAATGTGTGATCAAAAAGTGGGGAAAAACACAAAATCCGTACGGATCGAAAAACTGCGGACGTCCGCAGTGGAGAACCCCTGTATATATATATATATATACCTAAAAACTGAACGGTCAAGATATGGATATGCGATCGAAAAGTGGGTCGGTCAAGGAAATTTTTAGCAGAGAATGACTGTGTGTGTGTGTGTATACACCTTGATAGACCCACTTTTCGATCGCATATCCACACTCAACCGTTCAGATTTAATGATATAGTTAAATATATTTAATGTTGACTAGTGAGTACATATATAAATATATTATGAATTATGGTTTCAGTGGCGGATCTAAGATTGAAACCTTGGACGAGCTGGATTTCTTAAACAAAAAAACAAAATTATATATATTTATATATATATATATATGGAGAATCTTGACGGTGCAAGAGAATTTTATTAATTTTAAAAGAAGGTATACCTAGTCAGGGGGGGGACGTAGTGAGCCTTACCCCTCAAATGCATATCTATACAAAACTAAGAAAACAAAATTAACAACAAAATAAACGTCCAGTGCAATACAAGAACCTAAACTAACTAAATCTAACTCTACGAGTTCCACATGCTTCAAACTCTTTGATCACCGATTCATTGTAAATAGATTCAGCAGATTCCTTCTCAAAGTGAAGGACCATACAATCATAATAACTAATTTAACAAAAACAAAAAACTACAATATAAGCCACAGTTTTATATGCACTGATGCACAATGAAAAGAAAAGACAAAAGTACCTCAGTAAGCAGTAGACTCAAGTTCTGCCATTCACTTAATCGGTTAATCCCTTTGTGTTCCAGACTTCCAGTTCGTAGTTCCAATTCACAATTAAACAAACAAACAGAAAGAAGCCTCCTGTTTGAAGTACAAAGTTGATTAGCCCACATCAATTAAACATTAAACCAACATCACATTTAACCCACATCAAATCATAAATAAATTGCAGATTTGCAGAACAAGGAGACGGAGAGAATGCTGCATGCTGCATACCAGATTTCCAGAGCAAGATAATTTGACCAAGGTTTCATTCTTCAATCCACGAAATCTTCAATCCACTACAACCTACGAAATTGAATTTCACATCAATCCTTAACCAGTTAACCCTATAAATTGCCCCAAATTGGATTGATTCAATTAAACAAAATTGAACTTACATTGAATTCATTGCCCCAAATTGAAGAGGGAGAGTAAGAGAAGTGGAGAAGGGCAGAGCTGGAGTCGGGAAGGGGAGGAGAGACGAACTGGAGAAGTGGAGATCGAATAAGGGCAGAGCTGGAGGAGAGACCGAAGAGGCGGAGACGAACTGGAGATCGATTGATCGAATAAGGGCGTGGTCGACAAGTCGAGTGAATAAGGGCGTCGGGCGGGCTAGTGGGCTTGAATGATGGAAAATACCCGATTAAAAAAAAATAGGTATACATCTAATTTTTTTTTTAGGCCCAAAATTCTCGGACGGGTTGGAGCCCGCCCCAGTTACTACTTGGATCCACCAGTGTATGGTTTGACTAGTCAACATTAAATATATTTAGTCAGAAAAGTTTATTTAAATATTATAAATATATCCACCCTTGCATATATATATATATATATATATATATATATGCAAGGGTGGATATATTATGAGTACATGTTTATTTAATGTTGACAGTATAATATATAGGGAGAAATATCACTTTAGTCATCAAACTATGGCTCGCTTGACACTTATTTGGTCATCCAACTTTTAAAAACTTCATTTTGGTCATCGAACTATATCACCGTATATCACTGTGGTCATTCTGTCAGTTTTCTCAGTTTTCTCTATTAACTCCAACGGTATTTTGGAGATGAAATGTTTTACCCGCCATTTTTATAACTTATTCCAATTTTTTCCGCCTAAACATAAAACTACATCCAATTTTGCCAACTTTTCCCTCCTTTTATTCAGCCATTCATCATCAGTAATCGAAGCATACAAATAAGAAAAATGATCGAGTCAGAGAATGATTCAAAGTGAGAGAATATAAGAGGAAGAAAAATATTGATTTAATAAATCGAGGAATTATAAAAGGAGGGAAAAATTGCCAAAATTGATGAAGTTTTATGTTTATGCGGGAAAAATTGGATTAAGCTATAAAAATGGCGAGTAAACCTTTAAATCTCCAAAATACCCCTGGAGTTAACAGAGAAAACGGAGAAAACTGACAGAATGACCAAAGTGATATACGGTGATATAGTTCGATGACCAAAATGAAGTTTTTAAAAGTTAGATGACTAAAGTGTCGAGCGAGCCATAGTTCAATGACCAAAGTGATATTTCTGCCTAATATATATTTGGTCAGAAAAGTTTACTGGGTCATGTGATGCAGTGTGCCTCTTAGTGCCTCCACCCTTGCATATATATAAACATGCTTGCTAAATTTAATTGGCTTGACTTTCTGATCTTGTTTATGAGCATGTAACTTTTGAATTTGTATTAGATATGATTCATGACAAGATCAGCGAAAATGCAAATGATAAAAAATTCATGCAACTTTGAATATGCATAATTAATCAATCAAACATAATCAAATAATCTAGATATCAATACTATCACATGTTAGAACATATCAAAAGTCCCACGCAACCCTAGAAGATCAAAGCTCATTTTATCTAATATGCAACAATAACTTTTCTTTCTGATGATGTCATTAAGAAATGCAATATGTACGTTGAGATCAATGGCTTCATTAAACAAATGCAAAACGTAAATGAACATATGCATATTAATTTATATGGCAATAATCTCAACCTAAAAATCTATGGTCATTTTGGTGTTAACCCAAATCAAGCAATATAACCAGATTTATATCATGGGTTCAACTTCCTCATTTATACGCATATATGTGCGACATAGCAATCAAATCACATTGCAGAATTAACATACATATTTATTAACAAAACATCACAAAACATGAACCACTAATAATAATTTTTGTACCTGGACCCTTTAGAGACTTGACAGTGAACGAAAGAGTCTTCCATCATGTTTAGATCGATACTTTCTTTTCTCCTCTCTTGAAATATATAGCCTCTATCGGTTTTCAAACTTGGATATAAGCTCTCTCAAATGAAAATATTCATTGGCTAAAATAATGTCCTAAGATTGTTAGAACAAATTTGTGGTATGGATTATGAGAGAGTTTATGCATCTAAGGTATGTTGTAGCAACTCTTTCCTTAAGACATTATTTGCCCTACTATTAAGTGTGCAAAGGGGAATAATCAAATATGTCTTTAGGATACGTTGAAGCCCAGCACAATACTGTTGTTGGTCTGCGTTTTACACTCACGAAAACCAACATAAACACTCAAAAGAAGGTTTACAAGATGGCTCAAGATTACTAGAAACTAATTGTGCGCTATTAGTTTCTAGTAGTTTTATGTGTAATAAAACATGAAAATGGTGAATATTGGAGGTTTAGATCTTCTTGGGACTCTCTGGAATTGTCTTGGAATTTTCTCATTCTATAGAGAATGAATCCTTTATATAGAAGTATATGTACCCCTTCAAATAGTAAGAAGTATATGTACCTGTTGATATCACTTATACCACATACCGCCAAGCATACGCAACGACCTCATAGGTGGGCCCCACGACATGGCTAGCCCAGCCTATGGCATGCATCCGGTAGACCGACACCCAAGCTACGTTGCCATGGTGGAGGTCGGCTGGTATCTAGTCGGGAGGCCAACCTCCCATGCTCTCCAAGAGGCTTCAAGAGAAGTAAATATGTGTATTATGTCCCACATCGGAAATGTAAACTAGAAGAAGACTTCCTTTAGCTATAAAGGGAAGTCCTCCCCTTCTAAGATGAGAATGCATGGGATCCATGATCCCCACACTTGTATACTACAAAGGTTACTTGGCCTCACTCATAGTAGAACTTCTAAGCGGACGTAGCCTTACCTCAAGGGCAAGATGAACCACTATACATGCTTGTATCATTATCTCTTTCTCTATCATGCTCCATATTTAGTTCCCGTATTCTCACACATAAACATTGGTGCCAGAAGGAGGGTCCCTAGGTTTGGGTAAAAGCCTCCGACCTTGAGCAAGGGTCATGTACGGAAACCACTAATCATGTACGCGCAAAACACCTCCGACCTTAAGCAAGAGTCATGTATGAATACCACAGGTCATGTACGGGTACCACGAGTGAGCAGGTACAAGCAAGACACCCCTCACCTTCCTCACCCAAGCCTCCGAGGAGCCAGCGGGTACATGAGCCAACGGGTACTACGAGTCACTGGGTACATGGGTACATGCAGGACACCCCTCAACCTCACCCAAGCCTCCAAGGAGCCACCGGGTACTAGAGTCAACGGCCGCCGGGAACTATCTCACATTAGAGGCCAGGATGGGTACCCAGATTGATTTGGTCACCCAAAACTTATCCGAGCACCCATGCTTCATCTAAGCAATTAACCATGTTGCAGCGGTAACTCTGAGCTTCCGGCACTCGTACCAGCAACTCAGATCATCACCTATTCAAGTCCCGATGACGACCTCAAAAATTTCTTCATTTTGGTGACCTCAGTTCCCGTTGATCATCATTCATCTGGTTCTCTAAGAAGGTTCTACGGCACATCCCCAACCTGCACCTCTAAGATATGCGAGTTTGGGATCCGGTACCTGCACATATCCTTCCGGGATCTCCTTGTCTCCTTCTCCGGGACATCAAAAAAAAAAAAAAAAAAGAGATGGTGATTCTCCGGCACCGAGCTCCCCGCTTTACTCTCGTCCGGGTACTAGCTCAAGCTCTCCAAGCACTGAAGAAAAACCTTTTTGACCTCCCGGCACCACCAGTTCCAGATCCCGGGTTCACCTCACTGGCATCATCTTCACACCTTGGTTCAGACCCACGAAAAATCACAGTTTCGCCGGTACCAATTGCATCTCCTGCTGGCAATTGCGTGCAGCCTTGTCATTTGCACTTCATTCCTCCGATACCAGCAGCATCTCGGTGACCCCAGCCGGCACCCTTCTCATGCCGACATCCCGGTGACACATGCCGGCACCTATCCCAGGTGATGGGTCACGAGCTTTAAGTTACCGACACCCGTATATATAGTTGATATCTCTGTTTCTGGGAGCTCAGTGCGCTTCCGGCACTCATGAAGTGATCATCGATCTCAGTCTCCCTAACCCATGTCGGACCCACTGACCGGTCTTGCAAAAAAAAAAAAAAAAAAAAACCTTCTCTTGGCACTCAGGAATCCCGGAGCATCACCTATTTCATCCCACCGGTATCGGTATCACTCTACGAGCCCCGCTGGCATGGCTCATCAACCCACCGGTATCACTCTCAGACCCGTCGGGTCTAGCCATGGCTCAATCACGCATTTCAGCAATCGAAAAAAAATTACATATATATTTGCTCTAAGCACCCGGCACCTACTCTGGGCAGCAGTGTTGTGTTTCCAAGAACTAGCCACCGAGTCACTAACCACACCTCTCGCCTGGATTCATATATACCAAGGAGAATCCTCCGGCATCCATTAAGCTAAGTCCTTCATATACAATTATTTTGCTCTATCTTACCAAGCCAGCATACTTGTTGCACAGAGCAACGACACAGAATGCAATATTTATTATAATCTTAGCATGTCTCTCTATTGACTGCATGGGCTAAGCTGGTTAATATTCTGTTGACACTATACACTTTGAAATTAACTAGCATACCTCTGTTACACGTAGAAATTTTTTCTCTCTCAACTCATTTGGCTTTAAATTACTGCTATCTGAGCATCCCAGGTATCATGTATGTCTCATGTATACCTCCCAAAGGCTTTTATATGCATGCTTTGCAATCATATAAAGATTTGTCATTTTTATTACAATAAGCCAATTCAGGTTCCAGGAACCCAAGTCTTTCTAGAGAGTATTGAGCATAATTACAAATGGCTACTATTTGCTAGCTCGGGTACATGCCATGCATGTATGTGTTACATTTAGTCCTCACCACGTGGGAGCTGCATTGCTCACCACGTACTCTTCAAGTATAGTGTATATATTTCTTTCTTGCTAATATGCAGAGACTTATCATAGAGGTCTATATCTCATTAATTTTAAATTAACCACCATCATGTGCTGCACACAAGTTTAATTGTTTTCACATGTACTTCTGGGCGAGGGAATTGATATATTCATTCTAATGTGCATACTCTGAACGAATAATTCAACTATCACTTAATAACTTAATTTGTGCCTATTGCATGCAACTTATGCTCCCCTATTAATCTGCACACACACTCAGCCTATTATAAACTTATAAATAGCATAGCTACTGCAAAGGCGCACTTGTCATGATTTAAATCACATTTGTGTCAATGCCATTCTCTAAATTGGTGACATACATGAACAAAATGGCATGCTTGTTTGCTTCTGCATTCCTACAGCTAGCAACTCTATATTCATGCTCACTTCCATTACCATATACTTATCTCACATACAAGCGAGTCTACTGCTTATTTCACTTATTTGTGTGTTTCAAATATTCAATCATATGTTCAATTACATAGGCATGTCTCATGACCACAAAATTAATTAGTTTTCACCAAATTCACACATGCTCGCGTTTGTGAAACTTCAAGCATTTGGTTGTCTATTAATGTCGTGTAGTTGTAATTACGCTATGTTTCAACATGATTACATGAAGTCTCAACTACATATATTTAGTCAATCTAATTATATAAACAAACTGCTAATCACCTATTTATTTTTGGTGAGGTACAATCATCCCAACCGGGCACCTCCTTGTACAAATGAGGTCAAATAAACTATTGGTACGCTCGCTAGCCAATATGGAGTCCTACTTATGAGCAACTCCAATACTTTACAATATTTATACCACTTCTTCAGGGTTCCAGATAAGTTCTCACTTATGCTCTTTCACTTTGAGCTACTGCAATGCTTCGATAGCGATTACTATAATCTAAGCATGTCTTTAAATGCGTTAATTTTTGATAGCATATTCGTTTATGCCCACGTGTCGTGCTTTCTTTAATTGCAAATAAGTTAAATTACTACATGTATACACATGACACTACATAAGTGTAAAATACGGCACTTAAAATCCTCGCCCTTACCGAGGAACCCTAACGGGGTTAGAAGGCCCTGCCCTCATTCTTCCCGAGCCCACGCCTCCGGGTACAGGAGGCCCAAGCCCTCACTCTACCCGGGGCCACGCCAACGGGTACAGGAGGACTACCGGCCCTCATTCAACCCCATTGGGTTAAAGAGGCTCAAGGCCTCATGTGATCCCACGGGTCAAGATGCTAAAGCCCTCACTACCCCATCGGGTACCAGAGGCACTAAGCCTTCTCACTACCCAGCCTGGTACCAGAGACCGGACCCTCCAACGGGTACTGGAGGCCGACGCCTATACAATACCCCAACGGGTACTAAAGTCGTTGTACACGAGGCCTACAGGCCCTCTTAAATCCTCTACTCGAGCCAGGTATCCCAACGGGATAACTAAAGGGTAGCTCCCTTACATAAGCCAAGGTTCAGTCCCTTGCATTATAGTCCTTGCCCCATGTGAGGTACCCCCAACGTGTAAGCCAAGGTCCAGTCCCTTACTTTTGAGTCATCTCACCTCCCGAGCGTTCTCTACACTTAGGGGACTTATTCATACTACTTATCACAAGTGGAGGTAGTACCTGACCGACACTATCATTGAGCTTCACACTTATACTTTTCGTGTTATGGTCTATTAATGGAAATATTGAAATTTTTCGCCTATTGTTGATCGCAATAATTAAATTTCTTTTACATCCCATTAACAAGACCATAGGACATAACTCACAGAACCTATCACTCGCTCAATATGAGCGAGCGCAATTCTTACACACTCATACTCGGGGGACTATCATGGTCTTACCATAGTCTCGCTAGTATGACAAGTAGTTACTTCGATACCGGAGCTTCATTCTTAGCCTCACCGGTATCATTGAACATAATCTAAGTCCGAATTCCCGTTTTACTAACTACGTGACTTAGGGGACTCAGTGAATAACAACACTCCCGATCTTATCACATGTGCATCATATGCATACAACATATACATATTGTTATGTACGCGTCATCGCACTCATCAGACATCTATGCATTATATGCACTTCGTTATACTATATCACAATCACATACATTTTTGAATTGTACGCCTTATGTCAACACTACATAATACGTGCACACACAATGTGTAACATGTATCTCATATAAACATTCATGCACCTCGATGCATCTGACTCAATTGTCACTTAGATTGCCCTAGTGCAATCAATATGCTCTTTGTACACTCTTCTCTTATTTGCAGGTACTAGATCGATGATGAGCCCCCCGTGGCACCAACCTACCATGGAAACTTCACAAGACCTGAACAGTCCCTTCTTGCTTATGGAGTGGGGGACTTGTATAGGTATGGCGTTCAACGAGGTCATCACTCATACTTGGCGGCATCATATTTAAACTCTCCAACCAAGAAGCGCCTCTTACTCGGGGACTTGGGGGACTTGTTGATATCACTTATACCACATACCGCCAAGCATAAGCAACGACCTCATAGGTGAGCCCCACGACATGGCTAGCCCCGCCTATGGCATGCATCCGGTAGACCGACACACAAGCTACGTTGTCATGGTGGAGGTCGGCCAGTATCTAGTCGGGTGGTCACCCTCCCATGCTCTCCAAGAGGTTTTAAGAGAAGTAAATATGTGTATTATGTCCCACATCTTAAATGTAAACTAGAAGAAGACTTCCTTTAGCTATAAAGGGAAGTCCTCCCCTTCTTAGATGAAGATGGGATCCATGATCCCCACACTTGTATACTATAAAGGCTACTTGGCCTCACTCATAGTGGAACTTCTAAGTGGAAGTAGCCTTGCGTCAAGGGCAAGATGAACAACTATACATGCTTGTGTCACTATCTCTCTCTCCATCATGCTCCATACTTAGTTCCCGTATTCTCATATAGAAACAGTACCCCTTCAAATAGTAAGGTACCTTTTCACTTGTATCAATTGACTTTGGTCATATTACTTCATTCATACAAACTCAAAAGGTGCAAACACAAATGACACATTTTCATTTCTTTAATAAATATTATATTTTAAAATTTTCTTCAACACTTGCAAATAACTTCTAGAGTTAGCCTTGAGTCTCTCATAGTTCCCTCCAAAAATTTTGGCCAACTCACATGCCTCATACAGAGTTTTTGGATTTTCGATCACTTTAACTTCCATTCTAATCTAAGCCTTGAGTCCCAATAAAATATGACAATAGCACATAAAAAGAAAAGCTAGAATCCCTCCTTAACAACTCTGTAAAGTGTAAACTGAGTTTTATAATTTTTTACAATGCCCACCTACTACATTTTAGATTTTTAGCCAAAGCTGTCTAATAATCAATATTATTTTATGGATCAAATTCCCTCATGAGTAAGTACCAAAACCTTGCCAAGTATTTGAAAAGTCATGTTTAAACATATACCAAATATCTGCAGCTTTATAGTGCTATACATAGAAGCTATTGTCACTTTTCTTTCTTTTGAAATTTGGTAGAAATCAAAATATTGGTCCACCCACTACTAGCAAAATAACAATTCACACACATTTATCTCACACAGATTATTTAAAAGCCACAGATATACTAACAGATGTTTATACTACTCGGTCACCTACTACTCAAAAAGTTTATACTAATAGATAACCTTGTGAAATAAGCATAATTGGGCCCACAATAATTTATACAATAACAATATCAACAAAAATCCGTGTGAATAAACCACAGTAATAGATGTCTGTGTAAAAGCTAAAATATTTTCACACAGATATCTGTGTGAGTTGATGTTCACACAGATTTCTGTACGCATTATAAATTAGTTTATTTTTTATGTTATGTGAATTATGGAGGGACGGATTTCCGTGACAATAAGTTTTCAGTACAGATTTATGTGTGAAATGAGTAACACACGAATATTTGTGTGGAATTAGACACGGATATCCGTGTGAAAATAAAAAATAGCTACTAAATTATGTGAGAAAAAGGAGACTAGAGACAGAATTCTGTGTAAACAATCGAATGTCAATTAATATGACAATTAGTGGTTAACTAGATAAATACACACGGATATCAGTTGCAAATGTGTATGTATTTCACACAGATTTTCATGGCAATTCTGCTTATAATTAGTAGATTGATCAAAGTTTACCATTGTTCTTCAGTTCTAGCTTATGATCCTAGTTTAAGCTGCAGTCTGCTGATGTTTTACTCCTTATTGCTGTTGATTCTCTTTTTAGGTTTGTATTCCCACTTTTCTTAATCTCATCATCTATATTGCAAGATGGTTTATTAATTTTTATGATATTCATGATAATAATAAAATTCTATAAAATTTATTGTTTGGATTTTTATTTTAGATTTGTGTATGTAAATTAAAATGATCATAAATAGGTGATTGTGAAATAGGTTCATTGATTTGCTAATTTATGATATACATGATTAGAATTTACTACTTCAATACTTAGAATAGTATGATATAAATTTTCCAAACAAAATATATCGGTATAATTTCATGAGAAATTATATACACACATCGTATTTTACTTAATACATATATCTGATTTTTGTAAAATTTTAAATCACTATTTTACCCTTTTTTTCTAATATCTGAGTTATGCTTAATGGCAAACAAACAACCACTGGAGTGATTACTCGTTTTCTAATATCTGAGTTATGCTCACGTACTTAGTTTTCTAATATTATTTTCATAAAAAATTATCTGAAATGCATACAACTATATACGCAAGTCTTTGTAAATTATTGCAGTATTATTTATTTGAACAAATGAACATGTTTATCAAAACACTAGAACAGATAGAAGAAAAATTGAATAAATTTCTTCACTATCTATTTGAGTATTTGCTTGGGATTACTAGGATTATCAAAAGAAAACATGAAATTCATCATAGTTTAATAGTATGATAGTAGTTCATTGATTCATATATATCTGGGTAGGTTTTGATGTCCAGTAAACTAAAGATCATGAGAACCATGGTGCCTTTTTCAGAATGAATAAGCAAAATTTTCCAATCCCTTGACAAGTTTCACCTTGAAATTAGATGTATTCCCTTACTAGATGAACTTGATTCATAGAAATAGAGAGAACCAGATAAAAACGAAACGGATGGAATTGAATTGAGAGAGAGAGAGAGAGAGAGAGAGAAAAGAGAGAAGGGTTGTTATTTGGATCAGAGAAGACTGTAGTAAGGGAGACAGAAAGATGAGGAAGGGTAAAAGAGGAAAACTATAGGGAAAAAATGGCAAACAAAATTTGAGAGGTGTGTATGAAGAAAAATAGGATGTGCAAATAAAATTACACATAATTTTATACCAATTGATTTAAAAAAAAAAAAAAAAAAAAACTTTATACCATTCAAATTCCTAGAATGTTTATACTTTTGCATTGCACAAAAACTTACTTCCAATTTAAGGATTTGGTATTGGAATTTGATGCATCCATGCCAAATTCTTAAATTGTCCCATTTTTGGACAGTTTGGTAATGACGTATTATGTATATTCTATGATACCCATTTATTTTTACATGTTATTGGAAAATTCGGTGGCCCGACCCTATGATCATGTTGTGCATATTAAATTCGTGCATATGTGAGATCATAGGAGGAGTGCTGCCGAATTTTTCAATAATATGTAGCGATGATTTAGGGATCATAGGGATATAGATGATATGTCATTGCCGAATCGGTTAGGTTCTACACCTGAAGAAAAAAGATATAAGGCGATAATTGATTAATTCATCATGTGCATTTTTTTAATGGATTTTTTCATTATGCAGTAGTTCTCTATCAAAGCGGCTGAATAGTTGACCAATATGGACAAAAATTGGGTGTTTCTCAATTGAGAAAGTGATGAATATATTTTAGACACCGTGTATTTATCAATCATGCACAAAATATCGTACATTGGGAAAAATAGTGGGGCCCACATATTGTAATACTCCAAAAATTTGTTATTAATTTCTTAGAATCTCTGGAATTAATAAAGTGTTCATTAGTACGATATTGTGGTTTGAGTATAGAGCAAAATTGTTTCGGACAATTAATCATTCGAAATACACTTTTTAGGGGGGTTACAAAGTTTGACTTTTTATATGTTAGGATTCTGTGAAAACTTCCTTCATGGAAATCGTAGAGCGCGTCGATACGAGTTCGTGCTTATGCAGAATGTGAAAATTGGAGTTTGTATGAAGAAGTTATGGCCATTGGAAAAAGTTTCAATTTTGGGATATATAGGAAAAATCTGAAAAAAAATATCAGAAAATCAGAATTTCCAAATCTGGAACCTTCTTCTCTCTTTTCCAGCCTGACCCCATTTCGGCTACCGGACTTGCGGCGGCGATATCTCTCAGTTCCTGCCACCAATCTATTCAATTCTTGTCCCTCTCTCTTCGCCTCACTCCCACATACAGCTCTGTGAAGTTTCACGACGTGGGTCGGCCCGTGCACGGCGCAACAACTCCGAGAAGTGGTGGCGGCACTGCAACATTTCGCCATCTAGGAACTCATGATTCCACTCAACTCCGGCCAAATTAGGTGGGGAGACCAACTGGGCTTTGTTCGTCTTGCAATGCTCTACAAACTTACCAAGTTCACATCTTAATTCAACCCGAGAAAGACGAATTTAAAATTTGAGCGATTTTGGATGATTTCGGCCTCTTTCTTTTTTAGGTAAATTTCGGCCTCTAGACTTAAATTTGACTTTGGTGTAGTTATAAAAGTTGTAATTGGAGTTGAGATGAAGAATTTTTGTGTTGGAAGTTTTGTCAAATTTTGACTTTGGGCCGGCGGCGGCGCGGCCACTGTGGTGGTGGTTTCTGACCACTTCCGGTCACCCCTGGAACTGTTTAGGTTCCTCTTTTTATTCTACACATCGATACTATCATTTCGATATATAGTTTGTAATTTTTGGAAATCATATGAGTAAGTTATGAATTTTCAAAGTTTTAGGGTTTTTGGTTCGATCAGTTTTCTATTCGAGAGGATTCGGCCGTCCGATCAACTTGTAATGATGTGAGTGCAGTTGTGGTTGTGACACATAGTGAGTTGAGATATGTTTTATCACGTCATTGTGGTGATAAATGATTCATGTCGAGAGGAAAAGAGTGAGTTCTTTAGGTTGTTGTTGAGCTTTCAAATGATTTGATTTGTCACGGTTGTGACATGTGTGTTCCTAAAAAGAAAAAGAAAAGGATTTTGTTGTTGGAATTAATCATTATGGTGATTGTTGTCCTCGAGTTGGAAATGTGTTTTTGTGGTTATTTAGGTTTACTCATACGAGCTTACAAAACCTTACCTGGTTTGTTGTTTCAACCTGGTGCACTATTCCACGGTGTAGGGATAATTGTGTAGGTCGGAGTAACAGTCATTGAAGCTGAGGGTTGGTTGCTGTTGTAGCTTGGACATTGAAGTGTACGTTAGTTTTATTCTTCCGCTGTGTAGTGAGTGTGTTTACTTATTGAATTGTCGTTAAGTTTAATTTGTAAACTCATTGTAAATTAATATGTGACTCTAAAGAATGAGTCCGTATTGATGTTGGTGAGCTCGGTTTGTTTTATTGCTTAATTCAAATGAAGAATTTTATGTGTTTTCTTGTGCTTGTTATGTTATCGCGTTTCGAATTCGAATTTCTTTATTCGAAATTCGGGGCATGACACATATAATATTCACAAGGACAAAATAATCTGTGTGAGATGAGTATTAATCTCCCTTCCAAATGGCACGGTAACTCAATCTGTGTGTGTACCGTTGGTAAAAAAGCCTTCACACACTGAAATCCGTATGAGAATCTGATTTCACACAAATTAATCTCTGTGGGTAATTGTTGTTTTGCTAGTAGTGACCTTCCATTCCAAAAAAAGAAAAAAAATATTGGTCCACCTTATTTAGCCACTTAACTGGATCCCCTTTCTCGAATGTATTGAACTATATTTGTTCATGGTTAGTAAGTTGGGGTCATTGAACATCATCTGAGGTTAAACAAAAGTGTTCACAACCAGGGGCGGATCTACAAACATGGTGGGTAGGACTCAAGCCCACCCGAAATTTCTAGTATAAGTAACTGAGTATGTGTAATATGTATATATGTAATGACTTGTAGGCTTGGTTTAGTGTTTTAACTAACACAAAGCCTACCCAAGTTTGAATCACATCAATAACAATCCCATTATTTTTTTTTGGGTTATTATTGTTGAAGGAAAATCAAGTTTAGTGTGCCTTATCAAACTAGGAATAGGAATAGGAGAGAAGGTTCTAGATTTCCCAAACCTACACGGATTGGTATTCCTTGTAACATTAGATTATGCACTTTGTAATCCCTATATATAGGGCTCCTATTCTCTATAATGAAACACACTTCTCTCATCAATCTCTCTCAATACCAATATACTTAAACACGTTATCAGCACGAGCCCTAAACCACAAAAGCCAAAAACCCGAAAAGAATTTCATATCGCCAAAACTGCCGCAGCCCCTAGCCCGTGCTAGCATCGCTGCAGCCTGCCCCGCGTGCGCCCCTGCGCACACTGCTGCTACCGAAGCATCCCTGCACCTAGCCCCTTGCTAGCCCGCTGCTCCTGCAGCCCTTTCGGCCTGCATACCTGCCAGCGCGCCCCCGCGCTCAATTCGCTGCCTTGCAGCCCCGCGCCCATGCGTCCACCCCACGCTGCCCCTGCAGCGTCCCTGCTTCCCTGCGCACACCTGCGCACGCTGCTGCCCCGCCTACGCACCCGTGCACCTGCAGCCCTACACCACTGCTGCTGCCCCGCATTCGCTGCACGCTTCTACTCGGATTGCTTCGCTCCATCACGCCTGCATCGACACGCGCGTGATCCAAAACCAAAAAGTAAGTATCCAAAAGCGTAAGTTTTAAAGTTCCTAAATTGAAATTCTTTCTTTTTCTCGGGGACTTAAAAACCTCCCTTCTTCTTCATCCCACCTTTCTTATAACGTGGGTTCGATCATTAAAAAGCGGAATCGTGGGGATTCACGCAATTAACGAACTAAGAGCGTTCGTAAGACTTCGGACTAAGAGCGTCCGCAAGCATCGATTTATGACCTTATAAACATCATTGTTTCGGTCTAATCCAATTTTCTTGGAAATCGATTTCTTGGTAGCATAGCTCGGAAATCTTAATATTTAGTTGTCGTGGAAGTTTTAACTCCGAAACTAATATATTTCTTCTTCTTATTTCAGGATGTCGAAACTTGACTTTCCTGCACTTACCTCAACTGGCTCGGAATATCATAGTTGGGCCACGGATGTTGAGCACCATCTCACTTCAAAAGGGATCCTACCCTTAATTCAAGCTCCTAATCCTACTCTCATATTTGAGCGTACGGCTACGAACAATGCCACCGCCCTCATCTTGATGAGGCGCCACATGGATAAATCACTCCGACTGGAGTACATGGCAATCAAGGATGCTAGAGAATTATGGGTCGCGCTAGAAGAGCGATTTGGTAATATCAAGGATACCCTCCTCCCTGACTTGAAAGTTCAATGGGGCAATCTACGATTCGCCGACTTCAAGTCTGTAGCTGAATATAATTCAGAAGTTCTACGCCTCAAAACCATGTTGGGGTTCTGTGGACAACCCGTCACAGAGCAAGAACTAATTGAGAAAACTCTCTCCACCTTCCCCGTCTCAGCAATTTTGCTCTCAAAGCAATATCGAACGGAATTCGATACTAGACGGATCACGAGATTTCATCAGCTCATTACTATTATGTCTGTAGCTGAAAAGCATGATAATATCCTCGTGAAGAATTATAATTCAAGGCCTATCGGAACTAAGAGCGTTCATGAGGCGAATTATAATAATGCACCCAAAGGAGGGCGCAAGGAGCGGAACCCTAAGAATAAGGGACACAACGGACGTTCTGGTCCATATAACCGCCCTACAAAGGAAGGTACTCGTCAGAATGAAGGACGATCACGTGGCAATACATGGCAACGTGGGAGAGGAGGCCGTGGGGCTCCAGGACATGGAGGAACCACCCAGGGCCGTGGGAATGGCGCCAACTCCTATGGGGGACGCCACCCAAGTGCAAACAATGCACCTCAATTAAAGGGAGGAAATCACAATGACATGTGTCATCGATGTGGATCTAGTGAGCACTGGTTCAAACAATGCAACGCAAGCAAACAATTGGCTGCGCATTACAAGGCATTTAGAGACTTCAGAGAGCATGAAGCCAATTTTGCCGAAAATATAGAAGAAGATGGTGATGATGCCGACGTCAATCTCACCATAGCGGACTTCAAATCTGACAAAGAATTGCACAAGGATGCTGCAGATTTTGATTAGTATAGTCCTTTACTTTTCCAAGAATTATGTAATGGCAATTATGCCCTAAATCAATAAAATGACTTATTGTATTAACTCTTTCCCTCTAGGCGTACTCAAGAGTACTTGTGATGTCTAGGCAAGGTTTGATCTGAGAGAACGGTTTTAAAAGTGAGCAACGCTCCACCAAAATCTCGCCTTACCTTACCTGGTCACAACTAAATTGAAATTACCGAAAGGATTGAGTGACTACGATTTGTCTACGGTTTGATTTTTATATTGGATTAGATTTTGGTCAAGAAACTTTGATGTAATCATTGGCTATTATTAATAAAGTATCGATTTATTTTATTCAAATGTCTTGGACATATTCTAAATTCGAACTTTATTATTTTTCAGTATGTTTCCCGGAGAGCTCGAATGCCTCGTGGATAGTGCCACTACACATACTATCCTTCGAAACAGGCAGCTATTCCTATGGATGGCGCCTACTCGATCTTCTGTGACTACGATGGCTGGACCATCTCAATTGATTCATGGTCGAGGACCAGCTCAATTTATGTTGCCTAATGGCACTACTTTGAATGTCACCGAAGCTCTTTATGCTCCTAGGGCAGGAAGAACCCTATTGAGCTTCAAAGATATAAGAGCCAATGGTTTTCATGTGGAAACACATTGTGAGAATGGACAAGAGTTCCTTTGCATCACCTCTAATGACTACGGACATAAACGAGTCTTAGAGAAACTTATGTGTCGCTCTAGTGGGTTGTATGCAACCACTATTCGAGTCATTGAATCCAACCATGTCATGAGAGATGATTTATGGGATTCCGACACATATAGGCTTTGGCACGACCGTTTGGGACACCCAGGTCGTGACATGATGATCCGTATATTAAAGACTTCACACGGACATCCCTTTTTCAGAACGAAAGGAAGTAAAACTCGAAATTTGGATCAAGGAGGAGCACCTGCGCCTCACGGCGCCTTCCCCCTTCAAGTCCGGCCACCACTAGCCGGCGCCGCCATCCCCCTGCGGCTCCAGGGTGGCTTGACGCCACCCCTGCTCCCCTGACTCCAATTTCTGCTTCTAAAGTCAAAAGTGACTTCATGGCTCAACCAAAATCCTCATTGGTTATTTCTAAAGCCCATTATTCGTTCTGCAAAGCCTGCTCTTTAGCAAAGTTAGGATCGAGACCATCCTATGCAAAGGACACCAAAGAAAATATACCATTCTTGCAAAGAATCCAAGGTGATATTTGTGGACCTATTCAACCATCATGCGGACCATTTCGATATTTTATGGTATTGGTTGATGCATCGACACGCTGGTCACATGTCATGTTATTGTCCACAAGGAACGCTGCATTTGCTAAACTCCTAGCACAAATAATTAAGTTAAGGGCTCACCACCCTGATCATCCTATTAAGTCTATAAGATTAGACAATGCTGGAGAGTTTACATCAAAGACTTTTGATGATTATTGCATGTCCATTGGGATTGATGTTGAACATCCTGTTCCTCATGTTCACACCCAAAATGGTCTCGCAGAAGCCGCCATTAAACGACTACAAATGGTCGCTAGGGCATTGGTAATGCGCACCAATCTCCCTATTTCTGCTTGGGGCTATGCAATATTGCATGCAGCTGTGCTTATTCGTCTGAGGCCCACTGCCACTCAACCCTTTTCTGCGTCCCAGATGGTGACTGGGTATGAGCCTAATGTCTCACACTTACGCATATTTGGGTGTGCAGTTTATGTGCCAATTGCGCCTCCACAGCGCACCAAAATGGGTCCTCAACGACGATTAGGCGTTTACGTTGGTTATGATTCTCCAACGATTCCGCTACATAGAACCCTTGACAGGCGATCTCTTTACCGCAAGATTTGCGGATTGTCACTTCGATGAGACAGTCTTCCCATCGTTAGGGGGAGATAAGAACATCAATGTTCAACAGGAACGACCGGAATTGTCGTGGTCTGTCCCCACTCTGTCTCATCTTGATCCCCGAACCGCACAGTCCGAAATTGAAGTGCGGAGAATTCTCGATCTTCAGAACGTAGCAGAATCGATGCCTGATGCGTTTTCTGATATCGCTAAAGTGACGAGATCACACATACCTGCTGCAAACGTGCCTGCAAGGATTGATGTCCCTAAAAGTAGAGGACATGACGCCAACTCAAGAATGCATGAGCATGGCGCCAACGTCCCATCTCTCAATGATGGTGACGTTATGGCTAGGCCCACGGCTCCTGCCAGGAAGCGCGGGAGGCCCATAGGTTCGATGGATTCTCGCCCAAGAAAGAAAGCGAGTTTGGCACAGAATAATCCATTAATCATCGATATAAATAATCCATCTCATGAGAATATTCCGGATTATGGTTATGTCCAAGAGACATCATTGGGGGACGCTCCAATGTCAGAACCAACTCCAGAGAATAGAGAGATCTCCATAAATTACACTAGTGTACATGAGATGATGGATAGAAATTCTATGGCGATTGATGATGCATTTGCATATCATATTGCGAAAGGGATTATAGAATATGATGATATCGAACCTCGCTCTGTTGAAGAATGTCAACGAAGAGCAGATTGGCCTAAATGGAAAGATGCGATCCAGGTTGAATTGGATTCACTAACAAAGAGACAGGTATTTGGGCCTGTAACGCAGACACCCCCAAGTGTAAAGCCTGTTGGCCATAAATGGGTCTTTGTTAGAAAGCGTAATGAGAAAAATGAGGTGGTAAGATATAAAGCCCGCCTTGTGGCGCAAGGTTTCTCACAACGCCCTGGAATCGACTACGAGGAGACATATTCTCCCGTAATGGACGTTATAACGTTCCGCTACCTTGTCAGTTTGGTAGTTTCCGAAAAACTTGACATGCAGCTTATGGATGTGGTTACAGCATATCTCTATGGGGATCTAGATTCAGAGATATATATGAAGGTTCCAGATGGACTTCAATTACCCAAATCAAGTGGCTCTAAACCACGGAGCGCGTTTTCAATAAGATTAAAACGCTCACTATATGGATTAAAACAATCTGGACGGATGTGGTATAACCGTCTAAGTGACTACTTGATTGGGAAGGGATATATTAACAATGAAATATGCCCATGCGTGTTCATTAAAAGAACAAGTTCCGGATTTGCAATCGTAGCAGTTTATGTCGATGACATGAACCTAATTGGAACTCTAGATGAGTTAAAGGAAACTGCTAATTACTTGAAATCCGAATTTGAGATGAAAGATCTTGGGAAAACACGGTTTTGTCTCGGTTTAGAACTCGAGCACCGTAGTGATGGGATTTTGATCCATCAGTCTGCATATACTCAGAAAATTCTAAGGCGCTTTAATGAAGATAAAGCAAAGCCTGCGAGTACTCCCATGATCGGCCGTAGTCTTGAGCCCGGAAAAGATCCGTTTCGTCCAAAGGATGAGGACGAAGAAGCATTAGAGGCCGAAGTGCCCTATTTAAGTGCAATAGGCGCATTATTGTACTTAGCTCAATGCACAAGACCGGATATCTCATTCGCAGTGAACTTGTTAGCTCGACATAGCTCTGCGCCAACACGCCGCCATTGGATTGGTGTAAAGACCATCTTTCGATACCTAAGAGGTACGATTGATATGGGCCTATTCTATCCCTACAGAGAGAAAAGGAATGACGGAAAATTGGGATCGGACCCCAAAAGGCAAAACGCCCCCGTCCATGGAATGGCCGCCGGCCATGTTGCCGGCGCCGGCACCGCCGCCTGTCATGGTGGCCGGTGTCCTCCTATCTCCCTCCATCAAAACGACAATGATGTCTTGATGGGTTTTGCTGATGCAGGGTACCTCTCTGACCCTCACAAAGGTCGCTCCCAAACAGGTTATGTCTTTACCATGGGAAGCACTGCGATATCTTGGAGGTCTACGAAACAGACCCTTGTTGCTACTTCCTCAAATCATGCAGAGATTATTGCTCTACATGAAGCTGTACGTGAATGTGTATGGCTAAGGTCTGTAATTCGACACATTCAAGGAAGTTGTGGTTTGAAGTCTACCACAGATGAACCTACATGCATTTATGAGGATAATGCAGCTTGTATTGAACAAATGAAGTTAGGTTTCATCAAGGGCGACAACACCAAGCATATATCGCCTAAGTTCTTTTATAATCAGCAACAACAATCACTTCTAAAGATTGAAGTGAATCAAATCCGATCAGAGGATAATGTAGCGGACTTATTCACTAAGTCGTTACCTAAATCCACCTTCGAGAAACATGTGAAGAGCATCGGATTGAGAAAGTTATCCGAACTCCCACGATTGTAGCAATCAGGGGGAGATATCGACATCAGGGGGAGTTATGATGTCTACATGTTCGATCTCGAAGAGTGAAGGACGTGTTGTGCTCTTTTTGTCCTTCGACCAGGATTATTTTTGTCCCACAGGGTTTTTGTTACCTGGCAAGGTTTTTAACGAGGCAACGGATGAAGCGTCACCACCAAGTTTGAGCAGCACAAGGGGGAGTGTTGAAGGAAAATCAAGTTTAGTGTGCCTTATCAAACTAGGAATAGGAATAGGAGAGAAGGTTCTAGATTTCCCAAACCTACACGGATTGGTATTCCTTGTAACATTAGATTATGCACTTTGTAATCCCTATATATAGGGCTCCTATTCTCTATAATGAAACACACTTCTCTCATCAATCTCTCTCAATACCAATATACTTAAACAATTATCACAAATGGTACCTGAACTTATCTTCTATTTTATCGATGGTACCTGAACTTCAATTTTGATCACAACCAGTACCCGAACTTTTCGATTTCATTTTAAATGGTACCTAAGGCCAGCTTCGATCACTATTCCGATCAAAAAAGCCAAATCTAAAAAAAAAAAAAAAAAGTTCAAGGCAAGTCTATTACCAAAAAAATCATCACTATATATGATTGCAACCCTTGAAATCAACAAAAATTCATCACTATGATTGCATCCCATGCCGTTTTTAGTCGGAATAGTGACCAGAGGTGGCTCTAGGTACCATTTAAAATGAAATCGAAAAGTTCGGGTACTGGTTGTGATCAAAATTGAAGTTTAGGTACCATTGATAAAATTGAGGTATACTTTAGGTACCATTTGTGATAATAACCTTTTTTTTTTCTCCCACCATGCATACTAGGCTCGAAGTTGGAGGCCCAACAAACTTTCTATTTTCTTGATTTCTTCTAAATGTTTTGTTTTTTTTTCTCCCAATGCATATTGGGCTTGAAGTTGGACATTGGGCCTCCCTTGTGTGTGGCTTTGGATCTATCTGGTCTTTAAGGCCTCCATTGTGTGTGGATTAATTTGGATCTATTTGGTATTTAGATATTTTCTATAAAAAAAAATTAGGTAATTGATTAAATAGTAGTTTCAGATGAGTTTTTATTTTTTGCATCTCAATAAAATATATAATGTATTTTAGTTAAATACTGGCATTGTTCTAAATTTTCCTATCACTTTAGTAAAAAAAACAAAAAAAACAAAAATTCCAGCTCACCTCGGTTTTGAATCCTGGTGTAGTACCCCCAAAATTCATTATTAATTTCTGATGATTTCCCGGAATTTATTAAGTTGATTGTTGGGACGATTTCATGGTTTGAGGGTGGAGCGAAAGAATTTCAGACGAATAATTACTCGAAACGTTTTATTTTCGAGGGGTCAAACAGTTGACTTTTTATTCGTTAGGTTTCTCAGAAAATTTCCTTCACAAAAGTTGTAGAGCGCATCGATACGAGTTCGTGGACATGTGGAACGCAAGAATCGGAGTTCGTATGAGAAAGTTATAGCCTACGGAAAAAGTTTTCATTTTGGTTAAATAGGAAAAAAAAATCCGGAAATTTTAGAAAATACCAAGTTTCGATTTTCAGAAACTTTTTCTCTCTCCTCTCTCCCGAGCCGCAGTCGGGGACTGATTTTTGATTGGAGATTTCTCCCTCCTCCAGCCACCAATTGAAGAGCTACTTGGCCCATTCTCTTCGCCTCACCTTCCTCTTGAAGTCTGTGGTAACATCTGAGCAGAAAACAAGCGGAGGAAGGAGCAGCAAGGAGGCAAAGTACGGTGGGCGACAGCGCTGCGTCGAAACCCAGATCGGAACTTCCGATTCCGGTCACCATAAGCGGCAATTCTTGGGGGCTTTTGGAGCCCAAAGCATGTAGAAGCTTTTCCCCAAGGTGCCTTGCAACGATTCAATGTGTGGAGGTCGAATTTTGAAGATTGGGATTCTAGGGTTCATCGAGTTGCATAGCTTTCGTGGTAAATTCCGGCCATATGGTTTTGATTAAGAGTTTGTGCTAGTTATGAATGTTGATGTACATGTTGAGAGGAAGAGTTTGGCATAGGTTTCGCCGACCAATTCAGAGGTCGGTGGTGGCTCTGCCACTTTCTGTGGAGGCGTTTTCTAGTTGTTTACGGCCACCTCAGGGACAATTTTTGTCCCTCATTGTGATCTACTCGTCGATATGAGCATTTCGATATACAGTTTGTAATTTTTGGAAACGGTATGAGCATGTTATGATTTTTAGGGTTTTAGGGTATTCGATGGGTTTCAGTTTTCGATCCGTGAGGATTCAACAGTCCGATTGACTTGTAGTTTTGATATATTGATCGCAGGACTGTTCCGGAGACTTAGGTGGTCTCCGATGGGGTTTTGTCTCAATTGACATGTCCTTCGGTTTATAGTTCACATGTTGCGAACTTTAAAATGGTTATGTGTTTTGTGTTGTATTGAGTGTGACCTTGATGTGATAAGGTGATTGACGGAATCATGTGAGCGGAGTTTGGATGATTTTGTGCTTGTCTTGGTTTGTGTGAAGACGCAGCAGGATTTGGAGGTGAGTAAATCTCACATTATTTTTGGTAATAAATTAGTTGAGTGATAGTTAGTAGAATAAATAGTTAGCTGTAAAATCATATCTATCGCAAAATAAATATTTGTTTTGAAATATATGGACTTGATCATCAACGGTTCATGGGTAAGTAAAAACAAGGATTTATTACAAATGATTTTCAGTTTGAGTAGATTGGGAAATATAGTAGGAGTTGTTAGTGAAGTGAAAAGAATTGTTTTGCGTGATTTTATCACTATTGGGTTGAGAGGTGATTTTAAAGAAAATAAATGAATTTGGAAAAGGAAAAGTGACGACGTTCTTAGATTTTTGTTTTGAAAGGAATATGTACGATATGTGAAAATGTTGAGGTGTGCAAACAATAATTTGGAAAAGGTTTCCGATGTTGTTTTGAGAATGGTGAAAGTTGTATTTGAGACTGTGATTGAATATATAGTGTGGTGTAATAAGACCTGTGTGGCAGAACCAGTGTGGCGATCTGTGTGACGATTATTATGAAAATGATATGGATTATTGTTGAGTGAATGATGTTTCAAATTGTTGATGTGGTGTTTGGTGTTATCAGTAGATGAACATGTATTGATTTTCTTGTTTATTCTTATTAATGAATTGCTTGTTTTCTTTCGTAATCTCCTTAACTACACTACTGTAGACACCAAAAATTTAATGAAAATAAATTCATTAAATAATTCGGTCAACACTCAAAATTATGACTGAACAAATTTAGTTGGCATGTGGGTCCCATAAAATGTCCACGTGGCTTGTGAGTCAGCAAAATCACACAGACTCAGAGAATGACACTTGGCGACACATGAAAGGCCCGACGGCAATAAATGAATTTGCTCCGGCTAAATCAACTGATATTAAAGCGGATCAATCAAATTAAATCAATTGATTCCGAGTCAAATCAAGTATTAAATCTCGTCTGCTGATTAGATATCAATTTATTTAAATTGATCAAGACGACAATCAGTCATCCAATTAATTGGCTAAATTTCTTAATAATCATAATTAAATCGGTTAACCAAAACGGATTGATTTAATTGTGATATTAACGAAATACAATTAAAATCAGCCATTAAATTAATTGGTTAATTCCTTAATAGTCGTGATTAAATCAGTTAATTAAGACTGATTGATTTGATTACGTAATTAAGGAAAATACAATTAATTATGTGTCATCAAGGCATTCCAAATTGAGAGAGACGCCGACACTATAAATACCCCTTCTCAAATCAAAAGGAAGACCGGAGCGGGCTGGAGAGAAAAATCACTCCCAAAGTTCATAAGTCTTCAAGCGCGTGAAGAGCCTTCAAGCTGCCAAATAGCCGGTTCATCACCAACCTCAAGTCAAAGCACTCGTCACGCGTCAACCCTCGTGGCCATCATACGACTCAAGATCAAGCGTCAATCGCCCTTGAGACAAGTACACCATCGAGGACGACGACAGACAGAGGGACGCAAGCAGACGGAAGAAACCTCTCCAAAGCTCAGAAGTCTCTCAAGCTCGTGAAGAACCATCAAGCTGCCAAATAGCCGGTCTCTTCACCTCGCCGACTTCAGACAAGCAAGGGAAATCACCTACAAGCTCGGAAGTCGTCAAACACGCGGAGGATCAACAAGCACCAAACACATGTGCTGATTCATCCACCATCAAAAGCCATACTTGCCACGTGACACCGCTCGTGGTTCAAATCTGATCAAGTTCAAGCCTCTACAACCCTTGATCATCCATCGTCTTCAAATCGTCAACAAAGCAAAACTTCTGCCAAAGTTCTTCATCAAGCTCGTGGAGAATCAACAAGTACCAAACACACGTGCTGGTTCATCCCCTACCAAAGCCGAAGAACGCTCACCACGTGACACTACCCGTGGCCCTAAATCTGATCAATATCAAGCTTCTACAGCCCTTGGTCAATTGTCTTCCTCAAATCATCAACATAGCAAGAAGCTCACACTACAACCGTTTGATTCAAGATCAAGTGCTCGCCACCCTTGGATTAAATCAACGTCAGAGATCGAATCAGAGGAGAATCTTGTGAAAGAGCATCTACAGAGATTGTAACCCGCATTTAAATTAATAAAAATATATTATTTTGTACACGTGTCCTTCTTTAATTCGTTGCAGGATTTTTCGTGTTTACAAATTTGGCACGCCCAGTGGGACCAGCACGAAAAATCCTATTTGTAAACACGAAAAATCCTGCAACGAATTAAAGAAGGACACGTGTACAAAATAATATATTTTTATTAATTTAAATGCGGGTTACAATCTCTGTAGATGCTCTTTCACAAGATTCTCCTCTGATTCGATCTCTGACGTTGATTTAATCCAAGGGTGGCGAGCACTTGATCTTGAATCAAACGGTTGTAGTGTGAGCTTCTTGCTATGTTGATGATTTGAGGAAGACAATTGACCAAGGGCTGTAGAAGCTTGATATTGATCAGATTTAGGGCCACGGGTGGTGTCACGTGGTGAGCGTTCTTCGGCTTTGGTAGGGGATGAACCAGCACGTGTGTTTGGTACTTGTTGATTCTCCACGAGCTTGATGAAGAACTTTGGCAGAAGTTTTGCTTTGTTGACGATTTGAAGACGATGGATGATCAAGGGTTGTAGAGGCTTGAACTTGATCAGATTTGAACCACGAGCGGTGTCACGTGGCAAGTATGGCTTTTGATGGTGGATGAATCAGCACATGTGTTTGGTGCTTGTTGATCCTCCGCGTGTTTGACGACTTCCGAGCTTGTAGGTGATTTCCCTTGCTTGTCTGAAGTCGGCGAGGTGAAGAGACCGGCTATTTGGCAGCTTGATGGTTCTTCACGAGCTTGAGAGACTTCTGAGCTTTGGAGAGGTTTCTTCCGTCTGCTTGCGTCCCTCTGTCTGTCGTCGTCCTCGATGGTGTACTTGGCTCAAGGGCGATTGACGCTTGATCTTGAGTCGTATGATGGCCACGAGGGTTGACGCGTGACGAGTGCTTTGACTTGAGGTTGGTGATGAACCGGCTATTTGGCAGCTTGAAGGCTCTTCACGCGCTTGAAGACTTATGAACTTTGGGAGTGATTTTTCTCTCCAGCCCGCTCCGGTCTTCCTTTTGATTTGAGAAGGGGTATTTATAGTGTCGGCGTCTCTCTCAATTTGGAATGCCTTGATGACACATAATTAATTGTATTTTCCTTAATTACGTAATCAAATCAATCAGTCTTAATTAACTGATTTAATCACGACTATTAAGGAATTAACCAATTAATTTAATGGCTGATTTTAATTGTATTTCGTTAATATCACAATTAAATCAATCCGTTTTGGTTAACCGATTTAATTATGATTATTAAGAAATTTAGCCAATTAATTGGATGACTGATTGTCGTCTTGATCAATTTAAATAAATTGATATCTAATCAGCAGACGAGATTTAATACTTGATTTGACTCGGAATCAATTGATTTAATTTGATTGATCCGCTTTAATATCAGTTGATTTAGCCGGAGCAAATTCATTTATTGCCGTCGGGCCTTTCATGTGTCGCCAAGTGTCATTCTCTGAGTCTGTGTGATTTTGCTGACTCACAAGCCACGTGGACATTTTATGGGACCCACATGCCGACTAAATTTGTTCAGTCATAATTTTGAGTGTTGACCGAATTATTTAATGAATTTATTTTCATTAAATTTTTGGTGTCTACAAATGCCCCCACTTCAAGGTGCGCTGTAAACATGTGGTTGTCACGTGTTGGAAGTGTGACTTGAAGTTTGAATTTTGACTTCTTTTTTTTTTTTTTTGGTCGCCTTGACTTTGACGGCTTTTCCATTTTAGCTTGTCGCAATGCTTTGCTTTAATGGAGCTGGCTTGTAGAACTCCAAAGTTGTAGAGATTCCTTTGGAATCTCGATTTAATTTCTTAGAGATTCTCTCGAAATGTTTTTTTGTAGAGATTCTCTCGCAATCAGGATTTAATTTTGTAAATATGGCGAGGACTTCAAATGGGCATGTGACAAAGCCCATAATATAAGAATATTTACGGAATAAATCTTTGATTTTTTCTGAATAAAATATTTATTCACAAAATTTCTGCACTCAAAATATTATTGCCATATATAGCAGAAAATTTAAGATTTCTGCCATATTTTTCTAGTCTCAACTAGGAAATTAATGAAGTGAAAAAAACCCTAGCCTTTCAATACAAAAGGACGGCCACCTCACACTTGATTGTCAAACCTGTCTTCTTCAATAACAGTGACCGTAAGGCTTGTAAATTCTTTTGCTTTGTTCCCTTTGTTTTGCTGACGTCATTGCCTTTTTTTTTTTTTTTTTTTTTTTTTTTAATTTCCGCACCGTACACGCATATGTATATATATTGCCAGATGTATAATTCCATAGTCCCATGATTAATGATTCCATAATTCACATACGGCTACACGCACATGAACATATATTCTCATATGAACATATATGGCTATACGCACGTGCAATTAAAGCATGATTGATTGATTGATTTTTTTTTTTTTTTTTTTTTTTGTCTGATTTCAAAACATGATTCTCTTTTTCCTTAATCATGCTTTGTCACATGCCCCCCCATACTCTTCTTTTCTCATGATGCCGCTACTATCTTTTTTTCCTTGTCTTTTTTCTTCTTCTGACAATTGCCCCCCCCCTTTTTTTTTCTTTCTATTTCTTCAGAATTTTGGTGATAATTGAAGGCCGCATTCCGGCCATCTTTATTTACTGCTTGCTGTTGCTGTTACTGATTACTTGTCTGGGGCTCCGTAAATCATTAAGACTGAGGTATGGCTCTCTGTCTTCTTTTTTACTATTGTAACAAAGCTTTGTTCAATCCTCCATTTTCTGACAATGAATATGCATGTATGTGTAAACCTAATCAAAGCATAATTGTATGATTTATTATTTCCTTCTAACCATCCTTCTTTCGCATGTCATGATGTCACTTTTTTTATTAGATGTCGCATCTTTTTTTACTTCACACAATTTCATATGTATTTCAATATGTATATATCGCTTCTTTTATTCAGGGTTTTGGCGACAATTGAAGAACGCAGACGACCTAAGCGCTTGGATTCCTCCACTTTTGTGTGTGGCAGGGTCCGCCAAAAGCAATTAGGCTTTGCGTGTTTATCGACATCAAGGAGAAGAACGCGGACGTCCTAAACGCTTGGATTCCTCCACATTTGTGCGTGGTAGGGTCCACCAAAAGCGGTTAGGCTTCGCGTATTTAGTGGCTCATCGAGAGAAGAACGCGGACGTCCTAAACGCTTGGATTCCTCCACTTTTGTACATGGTAGGGTCCACCAAAAGCGGTTAGGCTTCGCGTATTTAGCGGCTCACGGAGAGAAGAACGCGGACGTCCTAAACGCTTGGATTCCTCCACTTTTGTACGTGGTAGGGTCCACCAAAAGCGGTTAGGCTTCGCGTAAGTCGTCAGGCACTCGCGATCGCACTTCCCGTCCTTTTGTGGCCATGGCTTTCTTCAAGTGCTTCAAGAAAGGGACAGTCACCATCCTCGACAATCCGGAGGACACTCTAAGTGATGGTACTACTCTGCAGGTGTATCCATCGTTGACTGGGCCTCAAGCAATCAATATCCCTCCTTATGACCCTTCAGCTCACATCCTCCAGTGGACTCATGTGGCACCTCGCCAACTACCTAAGGAAGAATGTGAACGTCCTAAATGCTTGGATTCTTCCATCTCTTGGACATGGGAGAATCCACTTCAAGCAGTTAGGCTTTGCATATTTATCGACTACCGAAGGAAGAACGTGAACGTCCTAAATGCTTGGATTCTTCCATCTCTTAGACATGGGAGAATCCGCTTAAAGCAGTTAGGCTTTGCGTATTCATCGATAGCCAAAGAAGGCGCGAACTTCCAAAGATTGTGCGGAGTCATGCTCTCGGTAGATATTTAATATTTGAGTTCTTCACGTGCATCTCTTCTTTGAGTTGGTGGACAGCTCCAAATGCTTGAGTCATTGAATCCAATCGTCATCTTGACACATCTCTGAGCAGACCCATCGTCTTGCTTTGGTATGACTGGACTCGAAGTAATTTTCCGAGCTGCCTACGTACTCCTTCCAAAGAAAGAGATCAAGTCATCACGTAGTTCAAGGATTTATGGATGAAGTGAATTTTTTTTTTTTGTTGGTCTTTTTTTTTTTTTTTTTGCTTGAGCCGCCCTTTCGGATTTTCAACTAAAACGGACTTTTTTTTTTTTTGGTGCTATGTGCAGTTTAAGCTCGTGCTGGCTAGGAGCGTCTTTTTTTGCGCCATGTGCAGTTTAGGCTCTTGCTGGCTAAGAGCGTCTTTTTTGCGCCATGTGCAGTTTAAGCTCGTGCTGGCTAGGAGCGTTGCAATTCTTGTGTGCTCTAAGAAAATTTAGGCAAGTAGCATGCCCCCTGCAAAGGCGTGGACGACACTACTTCGAGTTGATCAAAGATGATGGCAACATGATTTGATTGAGCCACATCATCCTCAATGTCTAAACAGATTTTTCCTTGTTGTGCGAGCTTCATGATGAGGTCTTTCAACACAAAGCACTTCTCCGTCGAGTGACCGATGACACGGTGGTATTTGCAATACTTTGGTTCATTGATGCGATGCATCTCTTCTGGACGTTTGCAGTATGGCAATTTAATTACTTTCTTTTGAAGCAAATCTTCCAACATGTCAGCGACATCGGAATCTGGAAAAGGGTAACTTTTAGCTTCTAGCTCTTTAAGAGTGCGCCGCCTTGTTTGATCATGAGTCGGCTCCAACTTGTTTTGGTTATTTGACTTGACTCGTGCTGTGATCTTGACAGGAGTTGTGATCGCCAAAGACTCCATGACACGTTTCTGATTATGTGATTCAACGATTTCATCTTTTCTTCGACTATGACTAGCGATGCTAAATTCCATGTCATGAGCTCGAGTGGCAAGTTCTTCAAAGGTGCGAGGCTTTATCCCTTGAAGGATGTATAGTAAGTCCCAATGCATGCCTTGAATGCACATTTCTACTGCTGACAACTCTGAGAGTCGATCCTTGCAGTCGAGGCTTAGTGCACGCCAACGGTTGATGAATTCTATAGCCGACTCGTCATTCTGTTGTTTGGTGTTGGTGAGCTCTAACATGCTCACAATGCGACGTGTACTGAAGAAGCGATTCAAGAACTCTTTTTCCATTTGCTCCCAGCTGTCAATGGATTCAGACTCCAATTCTGTAAACCATTCGAATGCTGTCCCTCGGAGTGAGCGAACGAATTGTTTCACAAGATAGTCGCCATCTGTGCCAGCACTATTGCATGTCTCGATGAAATGCGCAATGTGTTGCTTGGGGTTACCTTTGCCATCGAATTGTTGAAACTTGGGAGGCTGGTATCCAGTTGGCATCCTCAAATTGTCGAGCCGCTTTGTATAAGGTTTGGAATACGTTAGTGTATCCTGAGATGGACCACCATATTGAGCTCTGATCGTGTTAGCAATCATGTCTTGAAGTTGTTGAATTGACCATGAAGCTAGAATGAAATTTGATTCTTCTTTTTGTTCAGAAAATGATTTGCTAGATGAGTCTTTCTTATGACCATGCAGACTTTTTTCTGAGTCATCGCCACGTTGAGTTTCTAACTTCTCCATGAGCGCAGCAATTTCCATATCCTTTTCTTCAATAGTTTTCTGTAGCTTTTCAACTGCTTCAGCCAATTGGGCTATTTGAGTCGTCTGTTCTTCCACGGTGGTGATCCCTACTACCATGACTTGCATAGCAAAAGAGGAATCTTCCAATGTCTCTTCCGTTTGGTTATCAAAAGACGAACTGGGGCGTAGGTGTGTACGCTGATCAACACTGGCAGTGTGCGAGGAAGAATGTTCCCTTGAGTCGCTTGAGCATGTTGACCATCTTTTCTTAGTGAGGTTTGCCCCCATTGTTGTCGAAGTGACGATCGGCTGACGTGACTGAGATGGATGAGTTATGAATGTCGCGAGTTGAGACAACTCACTCCAAACGGTATGATTGTTAAGGTTTCTACTCATTTTCAGAGTAGCTACCTTATTGGTCTTGTTTGTTGATTTGAGTTGAATCATCTTTGAAGCCATATATATATTGAGGATAGCGACTTGAGATTGTCAAAGAAAGAGATGAGAGGCAGAGATGATCCCACTGGGCGTGCCAAATTTGTAAACACGAAAAATCCTGCAACGAATTAAAGAAGGACACGTGTACAAAATAATATATTTTTATTAATTTAAATGCGGGTTACAATCTCTGTAGATGCTCTTTCACAAGATTCTCCTCTGATTCGATCTCTGACGTTGATTTAATCCAAGGGTGGCGAGCACTTGATCTTGAATCAAACGGTTGTAGTGTGAGCTTCTTGCTATGTTGATGATTTGAGGAAGACAATTGACCAAGGGCTGTAGAAGCTTGATATTGATCAGATTTAGGGCCACGGGTAGTGTCACGTGGTGAGCGTTCTTCGGCTTTGGTAGGGGATGAACCAGCACGTGTGTTTGGTACTTGTTGATTCTCCACGAGCTTGATGAAGAACTTTGGCAGAAGTTTTGCTTTGTTGACGATTTGAAGACGATGGATGATCAAGGGTTGTAGAGGCTTGAACTTGATCAGATTTGAACCACGAGCGGTGTCACGTGGCAAGTATGGCTTTTGATGGTGGATGAATCAGCACATGTGTTTGGTGCTTGTTGATCCTCCGCGTGTTTGACGACTTCCGAGCTTGTAGGTGATTTCCCTTGCTTGTCTGAAGTCGGCGAGGTGAAGAGACCGGCTATTTGGCAGCTTGATGGTTCTTCACGAGCTTGAGAGACTTCTGAGCTTTGGAGAGGTTTCTTCCGTCTGCTTGCGTCCCTCTGTCTGTCGTCGTCCTCGATGGTGTACTTGGCTCAAGGGCGATTGACGCTTGATCTTGAGTCGTATGATGGCCACGAGGGTTGACGCGTGACGAGTGCTTTGACTTGAGGTTGGTGATGAACCGGCTATTTGGCAGCTTGAAGGCTCTTCACGCGCTTGAAGACTTATGAACTTTGGGAGTGATTTTTCTCTCCAGCCCGCTCCGGTCTTCCTTTTGATTTGAGAAGGGGTATTTATAGTGTCGGCGTCTCTCTCAATTTGGAATGCCTTGATGACACATAATTAATTGTATTTTCCTTAATTACGTAATCAAATCAATCAGTCTTAATTAACTGATTTAATCACGACTATTAAGGAATTAACCAATTAATTTAATGGCTGATTTTAATTGTATTTCGTTAATATCACAATTAAATCAATCCGTTTTGGTTAACCGATTTAATTATGATTATTAAGAAATTTAGCCAATTAATTGGATGACTGATTGTCGTCTTGATCAATTTAAATAAATTGATATCTAATCAGCAGACGAGATTTAATACTTGATTTGACTCGGAATCAATTGATTTAATTTGATTGATCCGCTTTAATATCAGTTGATTTAGCCGGAGCAAATTCATTTATTGCCGTCGGGCCTTTCATGTGTCGCCAAGTGTCATTCTCTGAGTCTGTGTGATTTTGCTGACTCACAAGCCACGTGGACATTTTATGGGACCCACATGCCGACTAAATTTGTTCAGTCATAATTTTGAGTGTTGACCGAATTATTTAATGAATTTATTTTCATTAAATTTTTGGTGTCTACAACTACATGCAGGGATTACTGTTTTAAGGATTGATTGGTTTTAATGTAATCTCTTGAACTAAACGATATGCAGGGATTACTATGACTTCTATTGATTGTTTTAATGTAATCTCCTGAACTAAATGATATGCAGGGATTACTATGATTTGCTTGATGTGCTTTTGATGAGATCTCTTGAACTAATTCATATGCAGGGATTACTTTTTACTTGATTTTGATTTTTAAGTACTTTACTTTTCTGAGAAGAGGTTGTTGAGATTTCATTGATTTTGAAAGGTCATTGAGGTGACAATGATTTGGTTATGATAAAAGGAGTATGATTTTGGATTATTGGTGTTTTAAATGTTTTAAAACGTTACTGGAGTATTGATTGTTAGTTGGACAATTGTGAATTTAACTGCATCAGTTGAGAGTCAGAGCATGTGGGTTTTAGATTTTGAATTAACGTACATGAGCATGATATAGTATGATTTGAACTTGATGTTTTTGTTGTGATAATTATATAACGATTTTGTTAGGTTGAGATGGTGTAACCTTGTATTTCTTATTTGTTGTTTTAAGTTTACTCACACGAGCTTTCATAAGCTTACCGTGTTTGTTATTTTCAACCCGGTGCACTATTCAATGGTATAGGGGTCTATCTTGCAGGTTAGGATGAACGTAATGGAGCTGTGATCCCCTGCCGTTGCAGTTGTGAGTTTAGGAGTTCATTCGTCGTGTGCAATTGTTAGTCTTCCGCTGTGTAGTGAGTTAGTGAGGTTGTTTACATATTGAATTTTTATTTTAGTTTAATTTATAAACTTGGTGTAGTGTAATATATGACTCTAAAGATCGGGTCTGTATTGACATTATCGGTTCATGACATCTTTACTTGCTGTTCTTTAAAGAAAATTTTTCCTAGTGTTTTGTATTGATGTCTGAACCATCACACCCATTGTTATTGTTTTTAAATTGTGCTTGAAAATCGGGGTGTGACACCTGGATCCGCTACTGTTCACAACATTACGATCACAATGAAATGCTGGCTATGGAGGTACTATTAATTCACTTGCAGTATAGGTGGTTGTTAGTACTGTCCTTGGGTTATTTGGGGGAAGTGTGGTCTTTGAGTCATGGTAGTGGCATAATTTGGTGGTGCAACCCATTATGGTTTATCAGTTGACAACTCAAATATTGAGTTACGGCATAAGGTGGCTCGTGACACAGATGAAGCAGAATACGTAGGCATGACAAATGAACCAGAATAAGATAAACGGTAACGCAAGCCTGAAACGTTACAAAGAGCGGAGTCCTAATTGTGTGCACGATCAGAAGAGGAGCCCCAAACTGCTTTCAGACTACCCATTCAGTTTGCGTTTAAGTTTTAACATTGAAGAAAAAAATTAAAAAAAAATTGCCAAACTTATATTTCTTTTTATTGACTGATAATCTAATATAAATATATATATATATATATATGTATATATATATATACACTATTATTAACTTAACTCACTATGGTTGGTCCTGGGACCATATATTATCTTTATGTAACTTGTAATATTTTAGGGTTATCATGGTAAATAACAAAATAACATAAAATAAAAATCAATTTCTTTTAAACAAAAATTCATATAATAATTACCCACCATCTACAGATAACCACTCATCATATGCTTATATAGAAAATTCAGAGTTAACATTCTTCTCTCCCTTGATAATATATAGATGACAAATTTTATAGCAGAAGTGTGTAAAAGATCATAACAAAATAATAAATTACTCGAAAAATCCCACAAATTTCACAGCAAAATTTTGGTTGGCATTGAAAGAAAATAGATTGTAGAAGTCGTACTCATACATAGGAACCAAATATAGAAAGCGACGAGTGCATAGCGAACCCTAGAGTTCGAGAATAGCGACGGCGGCAGAATTGGGACCGACAATCTCTCTCCATGTCGAGTCGAGTAGGCTTCTGGCCTTTGTTAAATCATGGTTTCAGAGGGAGAAGGAGATGGTTTTCGTGGCTCGGTCTATACAACGAGTTTGATTAGATATCAGGATGGTGGGATTGCCAGATCGGGAAGTAGAACAGGTACAGGTATAGGTGTCTGGGTATCGACGCTGCATAGATTTTGTTTTGGCAAGGGGCAGGAGGAGTCTTTGAGGTCAGGGAGGTGAGGGTTCTCTTTTCCAGCCGGTCCTCTGTGCGATTAAGGACGGTTGATTGCCTATAACAGGTCGACGATGTTGATGAACAGGTGGAAAAGCTTGCCGCCGGAGTTGTGGTCGAACGGTATTGCCGTCGGAGGACATGATGGTTGTGGAGGCAAAGGAGCAGCTTGATTCTCCTCCTCTGTTGGCTTGGGTTTGGTCTTGGGTCTCTGGGCCTGGGCTCAAATTTCGGCTAATAGGGCAAGGAAGTCTTCCTGCTATGCAAGGTTGGATTTGGGCTTGGGCCTACGGCCTTGGGCTCAGGTTAAGGCAATCTGGGCCCTAATGTATTAGGGTATTGAGGCTGTGTGAGGTTGGATTAACTTCTATGAGTCTTCTATGACGTTTCTAGTGTCTTACTTGTACCACAATTGTGTGATTGGTAAGTGGGGGTTAGTTGAATGATTTCTTTTCTGCAGGAGGCGAGGTTTTTTCATTCTTGTATAGGCTTGCTTAAATGTGAGCGTCCTAGATATTTTAATGATCTGCTCTAGCTTAGATAGTTTAGTTTGGATTTTCTTGCTGAGTTTTGCTTATGTAAGTTATGGTAGATTCTAGCCTTCTGGCTGTTGATCTAATGTTCAACTTCTATTTCAAAAAAAAAAAAAAAAAACATAGGAACCAAAAGTGAAATGACCATATGATTCATAAATATTGGTATGTATATTTAATATATATATATATATATATATAAATTACAGTTCAAAGATTTGAAAACCACACCTCACTAAGTTATACAATCTTCTTTTTATAAAGCTCAATTGTTCAGGATAAGGTTCTTGATATCTGATTACAAGTTGTATAAACTCGTGTTTAACTTGATTACATGACAGTGTATCAATTTGATTTTAACTTATATTCCTACAAGATTAAATTCATGGGTAATGATTAACAATTCAGACCCGTGTCTCCAAACTCTATTCTAGGGCTGGGTTCGGTTCGGTACCGGACCTTGAAGCCCAATACCACCTACCGAACCGAACATTTTTGGTACACAAAATGGGCTACCAGTTACCGGCCAAAAAGTCGATATACCGAGATAGCCGGTTGGTATCGGCGGTTGGTTGGGCTTCCAACCGACTTAAGATTGGGCAAGCTTTCAACCCTGGCCCAACTGCAATTGTAAAAGCCCAAACGGCCAAACCTGTCCCGCAAATGAAAAACTGCAATAAACATATGAATTTAAAGGCCCAACCATAGCAAATCTGCAAATGAAAAATAAGCAAAGTTCAACACTTCAGTTCAACCATAAGCATATAAAGCAATACAAACTTCAATTCATCATCACTTCAGTACAACCATAGGCAAATAAAGCAATACATCAACTTCAGTTCATCTCATCATCACTTCATAGTTCATAAAATTTCTAATTCAAACACTCATAGTTCACACTTCACACAAATGAATGAAATGATACATTGCTCCAGGTCTAAGCCGGCCTTGATTAGATGATTACTTGAATTTCTGAGATTGGAACAACACCTGAAAAGCCCAGTAAGAAAAACAAACTTAAAATTTACGAAGAACATAACAATTCACAGGTACATGTCTATATTTTCTTCAGTCTTAATTCTACCTACAGCCATCACATATAGATAGTGAGTACTGACATTACTCAAAATTACTAATTCATAATTCATTTGACATTATTTCGAAGAGGTATCAGTCCAGGCTGTTACTAATTCTACCTTATTCTCAAGATGAGATGTATCTATTACTCATAAATCAAACCTACCACAATTGCTGCAAATCAAATCTACAAAGAATTATCAATTATGCATAAAACGAATTAATGAATTATACCTTCAATTGTGCAGTGGCTTTGCCTTCGTCTCCCTCAAAGTCTCAAACACTCAAACTCAGTCCTTGGTCCTCCTGTTCCTACAAGCATAGAAGGGAAACCATGAAAACCTAGAACATATTGGTAAAGAAAGAGCAACAAATCACATGTTAAGAACTCATAGATACCACTTGAGATTAATGGCAACAGAGACCCATTCCACTTGAGATCCACGGAAGCAAGATGCAAAGCAGCAAAAGCATTAGAGTCTTAGAGATTACTCAATTTAGAACATGAATCGAATGAATCCATGGGCTTCTAGCTAAAATTGAAACAAAAATCGAATGAGTCTTAGGGAAAACTCACCGGCCGTAGGACATGAATCTCTTATCTCTGGGTTCGATTCTTGGATAGTTCGAACATCATCACTTCAAAGGGCTGAATGAGAGGTCGAGAGGCGCCGAGGTGGAGAGGGTTCGGGTCTAAGAGAGACTGAGAAAGGGCTCGATCTAACCCCCCTTAGGGTTTGGAAAATTTAAAATCGAACGGTTATAATTTAATATGAAATAAAACTAATAATAATCAACAGTTCAGATCGATATATATATATATATAATATTTAAATAAATAAATAATATATACAATATACGGTTCGGTACGGTATACCGTATATGTCTAAAATTCAGTACCATTACCGTACCAATATATCTCCCTTGGTTTGGTACTACCGTACCAAACTTTCGGTTACCGACATGGTCGGCTACCAACTTTTCCGGTTCGGCTCGGACTCGGTTGGTTGGTTTGTCTCGGCTGAAAATGCCAACCCTACTCTATTCAGTAGCAAATTCATAAAATTAAATAAAGTTTTAATAAAATAATAATTATCACAGTAAAAATCAATATAAACAAAAGAGCATCAGACAGATGTATCGTAAGTCATAAAATCATTAACTATCACCAGAATGTCTAATTATGTTATGTAATCGCATAATCAAACAATTATAATTTTTGGACAACATGTCCAAACTAATAAAGACAATCCAAACAAGAATGGACCCAACAGACAAAATAGGGTAATTCTCAAAAGATCGAGATTTTCTTTTTATCTTACCTATCTGCAAGTTCGCAATCTAGCTAGGGTCGTGAAAAAAAATCCTAGGATTTCTACCCATTTTCTTCTAAAAGTTCTCTTCTACTCATGGCAAAGGAGATGGCGGCTGTGATGCCCCGGAAATTCGTATTTATTTTCTGAGGATTTTCCGGAATCTAATTTATGGTTATTGGACGGTTTCGTGGCTCGTGGACATGGAAGTGTTCTGGACAAATTTTTATTCGAAATGTACGGATTTAGTGGGGGTTCAAGGTTGAATTTTGATACGTTGAGATTCTCTGAAAACTTTATTCACAAAATTTGTAGAACGCGTCGATACGAGTTCGTGGACATGTGGAACGTGAGAATCGGAGTTCATATGTGGAAGTTTTGGATATTCTTGGAAACCACTATAAATAGAAGTTTCCCTTTTGGGAAATTTACTATTTCCATTTGAGTTTCTTTTTCCGGAAATCAAACTCTTCGTTCTCTCTATTCCTTGCGTCAAACCTGACCCAAACCCGGAAACCCGACCGGGCTTTTGCTTCGGCGGTCTCCGGCGGCGAAACCTTCCAAATTGACTCGCCTTCTTAGTCCGATCGTCTCTGTGACATCCTCTAGAGGCGATATTCATAGTGTGCGGCGCAGCAAAGCGACGAAGTTTGGTGTTTTCTGACACGGTCGGAAAACGAAGCTCCAGCGACGCCACGGCTTCATCCTTCATGTGTTGAGCTCGCAGCAGCCTCCTTCTTCGATCCTTGGGGTTGGTTTGGATCGATTCACGTGGAAAACTGTTCAGCTCGGATTAAATAGTGATTCACGATTTACGAGGTAGTTTTCGACCCTTTTCACTTCAATTCTGACTTCATGCTATTTATGAAAGTTGATAAGCATGCTGAGAAGAAGATTTTTGATGTTGGGAGTTTTGTGAAATATTGAGTTTTGGCCAGTGGCTGTGAGGCAGCGTTCGGGCGACGTTCCGGCCATATAAGGGACTGTGTCTGGTATTAAATATCCTCTACTCGTCGATACGAGCGTTTCGATATGTAATATGCAATTTTTAGAGTTCGTATGAAATTGTTATGATTTTTACGATTTTGGACCGTTCAATTTATTCGATCCGTGAGGATTCGAGCGTCCAATGGACTTGTGGTTTAGTCTTATCAATCGTGGAAGTATTCCGGAGACTTTGGGAGGTCTCGAATGTGGTATCGCCTCAATTGGCATTACTTTGGGATTGTGGTTCGATTTGGGGATTCAAACTTTAATTATTTTTTATTCGTTGACTGAATCAAGGCTGTGTTTTCCTTAGGTGCTTGACAGAGTGCATTCTGTAAGTAGTCTAGTGGTGTGAAGACGCAACGAGAATTTCAAGGTGAGGAATCTCACAATGTTCATTTACGAACGGATTAGTTGGTATTAGTGGCATTCCTGAGTGAATGACCACACACACACACACACACAGAGATATATATATATATATATATTTACGTGAAATATATATGTGTAGGTGAGTTCATTCTCATTTTGTAATGTGACTTTTCGGAAAACAATTATGGTGGGAAATGGTATTTTCTATTGTTTTGAAAAGTGTTTGAGGATTTGGGGAGTTACAGGTTGTGCTTCTCCTTTTGGATTGGGTAAAATTTTCAGGTCCGGTATGACCCTTTTAAAAATTTTAATCTGACGACCGGTGGTTCGAGGATTTAGGGAGTCACAGGTTGTGATTTATCCGTTTGATTTGATTTAACATTTTGGGTCTAGTGCGACGTTTAATGTTTTGATCTGAGGGTCAGGTTGGCCTAAGGATCCGAGGTTGCAGGTTGCATCCTTAGACAATGTTATATCATAAGGTTGAACCTTGTCAGGGTGACAGGTTACGATTCAGTTAGAGCTCTAGTCTGTCTGCCATCATACCTCATGGATCTAAGTAGGTTACTTACGACTCCTGGGTACATATTTTGTCCAGGTTGGACCAAAGTTTCATATTCGATTTGTTAGGTTAACAATTGATATGATTTATGTGTGTTGATGTTTTGTCCAGGTTGGACCAAAGTTTCATATTCTATTTGTTAGGTTAACAATAGATATGATTGAGGTGTGTTGATGTTTTGTCTAGGTTGGACCGAAGTTTCATATTCTATTTGTTAGGTTAACAAATGATATGTTTTGTTGTGAGTTGACTTTTATTATCCAGGTTGGATCGATTTATCATATTTGAATTATTAGGTTAACGATTTATATGATTTTGTCACGGTGTGACTTTCGTTGTTTTCTTTTGGGAAAAGAGTATTGTTTTGGGAAGCATGGTATGTTTTTCTTATTCTCAAGTTGAAAGGTTTTCCTCATTTTTGGCGTGAGTTGTGTGGTTTTTGTTTTGAGTTACTCATACAGGCTTGCAAAAGCTTATCGGGTTTGTTGTGTGGCAACCCGATGCACCATTCAACGGTGTAGGGGTTAATCCTGCAGGTTAAGATAATTGTGGTTGAAGCTGAGATCGTGTGCTTATAGCTATCCATTAGGAAGTCAATTTTGTGACTTTACGTTATTAAGACTTCCGCTTTTAGCGAGCTTTGAGGAGCGATTACGTTTTATTTTGTTGTTGTGACAATTTAATTCGTAAGCTTGTGTAATATATAACTCTGTGGAGCGAGTGTATATTAACTTTGAGGGTTCACGGCATCAGTATGTATTTGGTTTAAAAGGAAAAGGTTTTCCAAGTATCTGTATTGATGGCTAAATCATCACGCATGTATAATTATGGGATTATATATCGATTTTTATTTGTGTTAAAAAATTAGGGTGTGACAGCGGCTCACCTCTCATAGCCCTGGCATTGATAGAGGAAGCAGTTGTTGATTTTGGGTCTTTGGGTTCAGCAACAGTGGTTGAGGACAGCTTTTACTTGGTGGGGCATTTGATCAGTTGGAAACAGGGAGATAAGAAGGGTTTTCCGAGCACGATGCTAGTGGTTTGGGGACTAAAAGATGGTCTCACGATCACAGCGCAGGAAGACTGTAAGTTTTCGTTTAGGTTCAAACTGAAGGAGGATTGCAATTGGATCTTGCACAGGGGACTTAGCACTACAGTGGAAGGATGCTGATTTTGGAGGGAATATGACAGTTTCGGCGACGTTGCCATGTTCCTTTATAGTTGTTGGAGATGTGGGTAGGAGTGCTTAAGGGTTTAGGTTGAGAATGGAGGAAACCTAATTCTACTGGGTTCCTCGATGGGAAAGTTTCTGAGGGTTGATCCATTCCCATTGCAACGTGGGGATGCTGACCAACATTTTCGGGCTCTAATTAAAGTCTAGTGTCGACTATGGCGCTTAAGGGGCTTTATTTTTATGGTTGGGGTGAAGACAACGGTCCACCTCCACTATGAGAAAATCAAAGGACTCTGCCGAGCTTGTGGTCCATTCAGGCACGAGGTAGATTGATGTGATCCTTTTTTGGTTTCATAAGATGGCAAGACAGGTGGCTTAAGAGGCAGGGGCGACGTCGATGAAATCAGCTGGAATAGGTGCCAATGTTATGGTTGTGAGAGGCGTGGAGAAACCTGTGCAGAAATTTGGAGCTGGGGTGAGTTCGGGCCAGGATGGACCGGTGACAGAGATTAGGACTTTGAACCCTAGTGTGGCGGATAGAGGTGGCAAACATTGCGCTAGGTTTGAGCACTGCACAAATTTGGCACATGCAAAATCGGCATAGCACGGCCCGAGCACGATTAAGGGTGGGCTAGGCAGGGTGGGGCCAAGGTATATTAGCCCATGGCCGGTCAGGACCAAGCCCATTATTGGCCTGACACAGCCTAAGCATGACATATTGCGGGCCGGCTCATTATAAACATAAAATTTCCTTTTATTTTGAAAATATAAAAATTTACAGTGAAGAGATCTGAACATAATTTCTATTCAAAATTTCTTGAAAATTTCACCCATTAATATTGACGAAGTAGTGAAATAGAACATTATCTCTTTATTTTAACATTTTTTTTTCTAAATATTAAATACATGTTTATTAAAGAAGACTAATCTCACAATAATACAAACAAAGGATTTATAAATAATAAAAAAAATATGATACTAAATCTTTTATGGTTTGCATTTTTTTTTCTTTTTTTTGAATCATTTCATCAATGATTGTCATTAATTCTCTAGCCAGAATGGTCATTACATATCCCTTCGCTGCCATTGACTAGATAGGCAAGAGGCTGTGGAGGTACCACGGTGGTACATAAGGATAGACCACTAATTAAATATCTAGCGCTCACTTAAAAAAGCAAGCCTATAAGCTATGAAAAAAAATCGTAGATAGACAAGCAACTACACTCATTAGCGCTCATTAAGGAACTAACAAGCATATGTCCCTAAAAATAGGGTTATTGAAAGTAAAAGCTAATAGCATTCTATATGGCCGAGGTCTAAACACCTGGTCCAAATGACAAAGTAAAGGTCCAGGGCAATAACCAGCAGCCCTAAATCCCATTAGGAAAAAATCCAGCCCAAGACCTAACAGACTGGCCGAGACATCCACTTCGCGGCTAAGCCAGTCGCAGCCATCGCCATGATCGCCACCACCAAAACCAAAAACATCTTCGGTGCCTTCCTTCGACGCTACCACCTACAAGATCGAATGAACTCGAGCATAACTTATACATATTCGAACCCCAAAGGATTCAAACATCTCAGTCCCCAAGCTGCCATAACTCCCATCGATGTCGCTGTCGGAGTTTGGAAAATTAGGCACCGAAAACCTGCTCCTTGAATCAGTGCCTGCAACCTCCATAGCCGTGAAGCCTCAAATCTGGAAACTCACGCTGACTTCTTTACTGCAATCTCCAAGCCCGACACTCCTAGAAAGCCTGCAATAGAGAGCAAACACCAGTCCGGTAGCATGAACCGCACACCATCAGCACGGCCAAGGCCACCTCCAACGATGGGGTGTCGCTGTCGGACGAGCATAATCTTCACAAGGTTCTGGAACCAAGTAGAGGCGGCCAAGGCTTGGTAAAGTTGTCACATTAGATATAGTTTCAATCCTAAATTAACATTACTAACATTTCATTGCGTTTTTCTTTCTTTCTTTCTTATAGTAGAATATAAAAACCAACCTTTCAAATATATGAAAAAAAAAAAAATATATATATAAACCATTAGGAAACTAATCTTAGAAAACTATTACGATTAGAAAAAGTGTTATGAGTTTTATTTATTTTATTTTTCAAAGTAGGTAAATATAATCAATTTTCAATTACAAATAAAACATAAAATACTGAAATTAAATTTGTTTAAATCGTGCCTAATTTTGGGATGGTCTGAGCACGGCACGATATTTGCTCGGGCCATGGACCGGGTCGGGTTTAATGTTCAAGTAAATGGGCCGGCACAAGCCTGAGCATGATAATAAATAGGTCGGCCTGAGCTCGGCTCTAAGCCAAAAAAGAGATCGGGCAGGTCCGTTAGCCACCTCTAGCGGCGGAGAATCTCACTGTTGAGGCTAGGGTTCTGCCTCTGTCGAGAATGGGCAGGCTATTCTCGACGGTCGACTTGCAGGCTATACGAGGCTGGGAGGCCGTGATTGTGAGTGCGCTATACCTGTGGCAGTAGCACCTTAGGTGGTGGCAGAGCAGTTGACTCATGTGGTGCGGCTTTTTGGGAACCGAAAGGAGGCCAAACTCAAGTTGACTGGGTGGAGGACTTTGCACCGTTGGATGTTGAGGAAGGCTTTCCTAATACTAATACACCACATGTCACCCAAGAGAAACGAGGTCGTCCGAGGTGGTAAATATTTTTGATGGCTATGTTGGATTGTTGGGTGTTCTTAAGCCCAAAAAGAAGTGATTCCCGCATGGCCACACACAGAGGTTGAGGAGGAGGCTATGGAGCCTGATTGGTTGAGGGATGTAAGCTGTGGAAGCTCCCTTGAAGGAGGAAGTTGCTGGTGGTGCTACTCTCTTGCTTGAGATGGCACCAAGCTCAGTTCAGGATTGAGGGATGTTGCCAGGACTACCTAGCTTAAAAAGGTTGAATTGCTTAGATAGTGGCACTATTTAACAATCATTTGTGCTGGTTATTATGTCTAATTTCGCTGTACTACAAAATAGTTTGGCTAAATCATTTGACCATATCACAATCACTCTCAATCTGTAGGACACAATGTTCTTGGACTGATAATAGTTTGGGAATACAGTTGAACAAGGATGTCTATTATAATTTATAAATTGGCCAAAATATGCACCAACAGTTCAAAATTTGAAAGCCAAAATTGTATGATCTACACATCACATTACATCCATATTTTTGGTCCCCAAAATTTGGGATAAGGGCTAGTTGGCTATTGCATGATATGGCAGCGATGTGAGATGCAAAATCAGAAGAGTCCCCTCGAAGCTTGGCAGTTGATCCTCTTAGACAAGCAGAACTGCATTTACACATCCATCGTTCTCTGGATTATTTGTCACCTGAGCATATTTCCCTGTATTTACCAGCAAAGATGAGTACAACCACACAATATAAAAATCTAAAAGTACCCTCATTTAAAACAGGGGGGTTATGATGGCAAAGTTAATTGAAAATTAAGCAGAATGCCAAGCACATGGAGGTTTTGAACTCACCCCATACAACTTTCCCGTTAGGTGTGACAAGACCAAGTTCACTTACATTCACCTGAAATTCAGGGATAAACAAACAACAAACAGCCTAAGAAATCATGTTATTAAAGTTATAAGTCATGAATCATCACAGAAGACTGTCTTCAGATAGGTACCTCAATGATGGTTCCCTTGGTCAAGACACCAAGAGAGGTGTACATTTGACCATTGGGGTTTTTCTTCACACCGATAATCTCAAGGTTAAAAGTACATTTGAGTTCAGGGTGTGTCACATGAGCTTTAGTGAATCGCAATCCACTGGGCCGGATAAATCGCTCATATTTGGGAGGTTTCCTGGTAAAACCAGGTCCCACAAATGTGGCTTTTGTGATCATCCGCTTCCATTGCTTAGCTGCACAAAAGAACCAAAATATAAGCTACCAAGAATGGGAGCAACAAAATTACATTGTATATACCTGCGCAAAAGCTTTACAACCGTAGCATGAAAATATATGAATGAAAAACAATTTTATCTGGTTGTATGGAAAATAGTAATTATAAGCCTAAATAATGAATATATAAACTACCAATTGACTTCAAACTTTATCAATGGGAAGCTAACTTAAATCTTGGATGCATAGGGATAGAGAGAAGGCAGTTCTTACTCTTGCGTTTGCCCGTTCGAAGCACTTTAAACATCTCATCTTCAGCCACAGGCCTTACCTGGAAAAGATACAACTCAGTCAGAAAATTGTTTATTCACACATTAAAGAGTACAGGGTCCAAAAGTTGCACTTGAGTTACCTTAGGCAGAGGGACTTCCCATTTCCCAGCTTTCTCTTTCCGTTTTTGCTTGATGGAATTGCTAAGAGTCTATTTACAGCAAAAAGTCAGATACCGACATGAAAATCTATCTTAATAATTGTATTTAATGGCTGTTCAACCATACCTTTGCTCGTGTTGTATTGTCACGATCCAACAAATATGCTGGAACAGCTCCTTCATGAACATCATCATCAACCTTGTGCCTAGTCGATGACTCCTCATGCATAGCCAATCTGTCAACATTCACAAACAATATTTATTGTGAAATACAGGTCATTATAATCACTAGTTCAATAAACAGTAAATAGCAAACACACTCAGTGTGTGCTACCAACACAACGGCAAACTACCTGATAAGCGTATAAACTTGTACATATGATCATAACTTTGTATTGTGCTTTATCACACAACAAACTAATAATTATCAAGCAATTATTGCTACATGAATATAAATATATAATACTTTCAAGTCAAGAAGAACATATTAACAGTCTAGGGTGGAAAAAAGAACCATATCAATAACCACGAAAGAAGAATCTCAAAATCATTTACTACATGCTAAACATATTTACCGCTAATAGAAAACTTCCGAGTTATGAGCAAAGTTGTAAGAGAACAATCCTCAGAGTAGAACTAAGAAGAAATAAACAAAAAGGTTCAATTAAATTACTCTAAAACACAGGAAAGAGAACTCACGTTTTCTTCATTAGAGCCTTTTCTGCATAGCGTTTCTTGGCAAACATCTTGCCTTTAATACCCAGAGCCTGTTCCATTACAAAATTAGTAAGAAACATAATAAGAATGGAATTTTATTTTATTTTAATTTCTCAGGGCAGTAAGGGGAAAATAATAGAATTGACCTTTTGGGCGATTTCAGAGCGCTTGTGGACCTCACGAGCCTCCTTCTTGCGCTTGCGCTCAAAGTGGTCAGGTCTGTACCCATATCGCTTCCTGTGAAGATCTATATAATCTCCCTGCGGCTGAATTCCACAAATAACAAACAATATGAAATTTCATCCTAAATAAATAAGATAGATATAAACAGAGAGAAAGAGATAAAAATAAAAAATAAAAAAAAACAAACCATGGTTACAGGGATTTGTTGCTCTCAGTTCGTTGTTATAAATCACAAGCAAGCTCAACCAGAATCTACAAAAGACTGACAGATACAACATAAAAATACATTAGAAAATCATCCATCAAAAACAAGTGCATAACATAATTATTCAACAGCAAAACAAAACAAAATATATAGAAACAACAAATCAAATTTTCTTTATCTGATTCGCTTTTATATCTCTCATTCAGTGAACTTCCCCAACCAAAATTTCACTCATACCGACTCCCACAATTTGAAAATCGAAGGTGATAAACCCTAAAACATCCTAGACAAACAACCATGTAACTTTACCATGACATCATGATTCGTGCAATACCCAATAGTTTCAAACCCAAATTCCCAACCAAATACTTATACAACTGTTTCACTAGTGCTAAGTTCCCTAGTACTAGGGAAACTACACCCATTTCACTTTCCAATTTTTTGGGGCATCTTTTTCAGTGAACAATACCCCAAACATGGTAAGGGAAATTGGGTTCCTATTTCCTCAACGAGGCCTTTGATCCCCACCAGCAGTGTTTAGCATAGTAGTGGAGGACTATTAAAAATTATAATGCTAATCACATGGAAGCCTAGAGCAAGCAATAATTTCATTCTAGTTCCCAGATAGGCAAACAAAATCACTCTCTACGTAATGTAAAACCAGACCTAATGAACAGCAAATTCTAAACCTTCATCAGATAACAGAACAAGGGCTTATTGAACTACTCATATATCCTTGAAGGCTTTGACACTAAGACCCAAATTTCCCAGGAAACCAAATAACAAGGGGAACATGTGAAGAAACTGACCTGAGACTCTGAGAGACAGAGAGAGACAGAAGCTTGCCCAGCTTCGATGAACTGGATGAAGAGACAAAAAGTTGAAGACGGGGGGGCGGTGTTTTTAGGTTTAGAGACCCAGGATCAGCTGCCACAACCAATGGAAAGTGGACACCTAATACTGAAATAAAAACAAAAACTATAAGTACATTAATATCGGTTCGGTTCGGTTGAACCGATTTTTCGAATACATACTGGCACTGCTCTTACCGGTTTAGTACGGTTTTTGGCACCGATTGGCCGATTCGGTTTATCTCTAGTCATTTAATGTGTTTGAACAATTGAACAAGAATCTCCCTTTATTTTCTCTTTTCGGCTATTACTTTGTATTAAATATAGTTGTATAAGAAGTTTTTATTTTTTGTTTTGGTTAAATAAGATCCGCTCAGTATAGTTTAGTCTAGTAACATAAGTCGTATTCTCTTAGTACATAAGAGCCGTAAGTTCGATTCATGAAAAACTTATGAGTTGTTGATGTAATAAAAAACAAAACAAAAAATGCCAGTCCAATGAGGGTGATAGAAGGGTTGAGGGAAGCAGATCGACAGGGACTCCTGAAAAATCTCGCGGGTGGCTGAGAAGGGGAACCCGAATCGAGAAGCTGGAAAAAAGAACTACAAGGGGGCCTGTCATGAGACAATCTCCACCCCATACCATGCTTTGTCCGACTCGGAAATTCAAGGTGCCAAGAGCTTGACCCCCGATACTCATGAAATGAGTTTCCAATTGATTGTCCAATAAATCTAAAAGGGGCTTGATCTTCATTGTCGATGTAAATTGAACGAAAAGAAACATCTGAAACTGTTAGGAAATCATTTTCTAGTAAACAGAGCTGAACACATTCCGTTTTGCAGAAATAACAAGACAAGAAATCTGTGTATGCATGCGCTTTGTAAACCCACAAGCAAACAGGTATCCCATGATGGAACAGACTTCACTGACGGAAACTTGACATCAGACGGTTACTTGGGGAAACTTGACAGGGGAAGACTTGTTGCCATCAAATGGATAGAGGAGCTCTGAAGACATTTTGGATTTCAAAACCACCACTTCCAGGATTCCATCTGGCCGAAAGACAGGAGAAAACAGTCGAGTATCAACAGATCCAGGAAGATTAAAAGAGATGGTAAATGGTCCAGCTGCACATAGTTGCTGGACTTTCATCTGGTACACAGTTGATGAGTTTATGACAAGTCCAGTCTCTGTCATGACTCCTTCAATATGAACCTTCCCGTCACTTTCAATCATACATTTCACTGTACCTGTTAGACCAAGGATTACCTACTCGGTTATTACAATCTCTAATCATTATGGAAGGCATTTAAAAGAGTGTCACAGTGCAATAAAGAGTGCTTGTGCACCACGTATGAGATGACGTACATATATGATGAAATTAAAGATAAATAATCTTACTTTGTTTCCTCCGAAGACCTGGAAGTGCAACTCGAAATAAGTAGGCAGCATCACTCACGCCAATGTCAACATGACCAATGGCTGGTCCAGCAGTACCTTCATTTGCTGTTCCAGTTATAACAACAGCTGGCTTCAGACATGGATGGTAACCAACATTTTGGCTGTCCATACTATCAAATTTGCTTCTTTATGGTCTAGATCTCTCAGATGCACCTATTAATTTTATTTAAATAAGTAACCGGGCAAGCACAAGATAAGAAAGATATTTATTGATGAGCAAAAGTTAATTTCACATGTAATCCGAGATTTAGCATGATGTAAATTTCAAAAATAGGAAAAATAAAAGCTTGCATACAAGTAATATCAAAACTTACTAAAAAGAAATTATATTTGTTTATTTGGAAATATAAGATTATAAGAATCTGCAGATGATCGATTTCATTGTCGATGTCAAGTACAATGGTGAATGATACGGATCATTTTTGTATCAGTTTTTCTTCTTTATTAACTTGTACAGAACTAGAGAACAATGACAATGACAGTAGCTAAAGTCTTCTTAAGAACAATAGATGTGTACATATATATTTTGCTGTGCCTCCAGAGGTTCAGAACCAATTAATAGTGTGTTTATAAAACTGCAAGGGGACCAAATCCAGTAAACAACCAAGTGCAGGGCATATCTATGGGTGTCTACATACACTAAATTGGGTCACGGACAATGTTCTAAAAATCCCCCTGGGAGGTCTAGGCACTAGAAGGTGATCAGCCGCCTAGACTAGTCAAGGCGGCTACTAGGCATGCCGGGTTTGAGAAACATGTTCAATTTTTTTTTTTTTGGATCGAATATTAAAAAACCTTCTTTTGAGAAAATCTGTCAAAGGAAGTTTCTCCACTTCTGAAAAGCATAAAGCAGAAAACAAGATTCATAGATCACTCTAATAAGTTAATGGAATAAACCAAAGAAGACTGAAAACCCAACTATTAAAACCACAAAGCAGTGCTTAGTAGCTTTACATGCTTAATCATAGTAATGGACTATTAAAGGTTATATGCTAATCACATGGAAGCCTACAGCAAGCTAACAAGTAACTCAATAATTTCATTATAGTACTACTTCTAGCTAGGCACCCCTACCCAGATAGGCACACAAATTAAGTACTGGAATACAAAAGAGAAGCATGATAACAGGTCGTACAGAAGATCAGCTAAGGATTGTCTATATTCATACATCCAACTAAGATAACCATCATTGTCTTGGCTACAAGCCTACAACAAAACTTAAATCACTCTCTACGTAATGTTGGACTACTCCACATGCATATATAATAAATGGCAACAGACTAGTGCACCGACTGTTGTGAGGCTTTTCACCCCAGAGACTTTTCTTGTTCCCTGCTTGCTTGCCATGGGATCAAACACAGCTATACCACAAGGGACTCGAGGTATTCTAACCATTAGCCATTTGACTCTACAATGAGGCATCACCATTTTATCTATAAGAATTAATATTACCGAAGGATAAGCAAGTTACAACGAATTCATGCACATGCACGTAGATCATTAATTGCTATAAGATTCCGTAATGATAATATAGCATTCGCAAAATCAAACCGTCTATTTCCACATGTACCAGACACGATCAAAAGAGCAAGAATACGTAATTAATGTAGAATAAATTAAATGGAATTTTTCAAGTCAGCTCATAAAATTGAAATCAAACACATTTCACTATGTTGGAGTTATCACAAGGATTGCAAGGGTTCAAACGCCGTAAAAGAAAATGGGGTTGCGAGCACTAGAACAAGCCAAAACAAAATAGCCCCAAGACAATGTGCTATGTGGCAGTAGTTGCCACCTCACCATCGTCGTCAACCTCTCATCAGAACCCATATTATTCAGATTTCCGCACCAGAAAATCTGATCCAGCCCCGCCCACATTTCAAAATTCTCTACAAGGACTCAATTCTTATCCGTTTTAGGTGATTCTTGATCCTAAGGAAAGGGGATGAAACCTTCTATAACGATTTATCCTCAGTTGAAGAATTCAATAAACCAGGTGAGCTTTGAAACTCAGCTGGGTCGTTACTGTAAGCACCGAAAAAGTTACAGCTTCTCTCTACGATAACTGCCTTGTTTCTCAACCAAATTTAAGCAGATAATACATCAATCTTATGCTACTCGAAAATCCCAAAAATTGTGTGTAATCAATTCATGGATTCGAGGACTATCAAGAAAAATAATTTTACCAACACCAAAACTGTAAAGGAGAAATATGAAAATAACCAAAGCTTTCCATATAATTGAAATTCTTAGCAAAAGAATGAAGCAGATCATTTAAGGGAGCAAACCAATTAGGTAATAGATGACGCGGACGAGAAAACCAGAAACCATAATCTGTTGAACCATGAAACTAGGAGCTCACCTCTCAAATACTTCGCACCAAAACAAGACTTTGAGTTTTCCTGCCCCTTCTTCGACACTGCCAAGACTCAAGGAGCGAAGCCCTTCTCTATTTTCCTCTATTGGCGTTTTTTTTTCCCCTTAAATAAACCAATAAAAAATAAATAAATAAATAAAAAATACCTGAAACAGCAATTTCTTAAACATATCGTAGGCCCCACATGTCTTAAATCGAGCGGGTTCAGGAGCAACTTATACATTACAACGAGAGAATCGTCCGTACATTTTTACTCTCTCAGTACCTCAATAATATCAGAACGATATCTGAGATTTTGACCCGGATCGAAGAATTATACCTGGAGCTGTTAGCTCCGTTACAGAAGCTGACAGCTGTTATATTTTTTATCATTAAATGACCAATTTGCCCTTTATTTTATATTTTCCTTAATTTTCTTCATATAATATAAAAAATAAAAATATTTTTTTTTTTTCGGGAATGCCAAACTTGCTCCACCTTCGGCGCCCCCAGTCGGTGGCGTACCTTTGTAGACTACTTCCTCTTCTTCCTCTATTCCAAGATCGAGAATGCAAAAGAAGAATTTTGATCATCTTGCTTTTAGGATTTTGAATAGAAAAGTCCCACAAGGAAGAAGTTTTAAAGGCTAATGGATAAGTATAGATGTGGGCTTTGTGGGCTTTCCTATTGGGTTTCCCATAGGATTATGCACATATATAAACGTCAAAAAATGGGTCTTGGGGCTCTTGGGCTTAGTTGATTAAATCTGGTTTTATTTTTTGCATTAATATTCAATTTTTGGATAAAACCAAGCAGTTGCAACGGATGAAATCAAACGACGCCAACAGCCGACATAACTGTTCGCGTTAACCTCAATATATCGACGACCCAAGGTCGTCATTCCATCATCAAAAACTCCTCTTCTTCTTCTTCCTCCCAAATTATTTATGTGAGAAGCATAAAGTAAAATTCGTCAGGGTCAAGTTCTTGCACAAGAACTTGACCAGATAGCTGTATCCTCTAGATAGACGTCCGAAACTGCAGCACAAGTGGGGGCGAATTTATGTCTTAGGTCACTGCATTGCAGGCCTCTATCTGATCAAGTTAGTCAATTTAATTTCTGTTGAAACTGTTTGATTTTAATTTCGTTTGTTTGTTGTTATATATTTTGTTTATATTATAATCGTGTCTATATATATATATATATATATATATAGAGGGCCATTCCATTCAGGGATTTTTTTTTTTTTTCTAGGGATAGGGCATTAGACCAACTTTTCAATAACATTTCAATATCTCAACCGTTCAGATTTTATATCCTAATGTATAGATCATTTCTGCAAATTTTCAGCCAAATCGATGATCGTTAAGGTATCAAATTAGATTAAATCAACGAACGATCCAAATCTGTCAAACTTGAACCGTTCATACTTATAATCTTAAATCGTCATTTTGAATGCCAATCAATTTGGCTGAAAATTTGCATAAGTGATCTACACATTAGGAATGATCTATTTCATTCTTTGCATTGTGAAGAATTTTTTGAGGATATATGAAGCAAAAAAAAGTGAGTTAAGAGGTGAATTGCAGTCCCATTGTGTCTGTTTAACAACAGATACATGGACTAGTTTCAAAACATCAATTACATGGTCATCACAGCTCATTTTACAGACTATGGTTGGAATATGCACAAAAGAGTCTTAAAGTTTTGTGTAATTCCAAACCATCATGGCAACACTATTGGTAAAATATTAGAGAATGCCTTGATTGAGTGGACAATTGATAGAGTTTTGACAATTAGTGTAGACAATGTAGCTGCAAATGCGGTTGCTATTGAGTATGTTAGGAAGAGAATGTTAACTTGGGATAGAAAGCCAATCTGTGGAGGCAGGTTTATGCATGTGAGATGCTTAGCTCACATTGTGAATTTAATTGTGAGGTCTGGTTTGCATATAATGGAGAGGTCAGTAGCTTCAATTAGGAATGTTATAAGGTATGTGAGGAGTTCTCAGGCCAGAACAGATGTATTTAAGCATTGTATGGAGCAAACAAAGGTAGAATGTAAAAAATTTTGCATTTTGGATGTTCCAACAAGGTGGAATTCCACCTACCTGATGTTGGACACAGCTTTGGAGTTGAGGAATGCTTTTGATAGGATGGCAGAGGATGAAGATGTGAAGTAAAGAAGTTATTTTGATGAAGAAGAAGAATTAGAAGAGGATGAGGAAGAAACAGAAGTTGTACACAGGTCTAGAACTCCAAGGAAGAGGGTTGGGCCACCGAAGGATGAAGATTGGGAGAAGGCTGAAACTTTTGTGAATTTTCTAAGGGTTTTCTATCAAGTCACAGTGAATGTGAGTGCTTCACTGCACCCTACTTCACAGTTGGCTTTCTATGACATTGTAGCCATTAAGGCTGAGATTGATGATCTGTTTTATAAGCCAATTGATGGAGACTCAACTGAAGCTGATAAGCTGCTGTTTCAGATGGCCAACAACATGAAGAAAAAGAACGGTAAATACTTTGATCAATTAGACGACATCAATCAGCTTTTCCTTATTGCAGTTGTGTTAGAACCTAGGTACAAGCTGAAGTACTTTGAATTTAATTGTGACAATATGCTTGGGTTAGATAGGTCAGAGATCAAAAGGAGATCAAATGATGTGAAAGAGCTACTGGTTAATCTTTGTGACCTATATGCAGCATCTATAGGTGCACAAAGTTCACAAAAGGAGTGGAGAGAGTACAACTATGGTTGTGAGCAGCAGCAGTAAAAGTCAGAAAATTAAGGGAAGAGCTACTGGTAAAAGGAAGGTTATGCTTGAAGATTGGAATAGGCAGCTTGAAGAAGGTGATCAGATGGTGGTTGGATATGAAGTTGATAGATATTTGTTTGACCTGATAGAGAAGCCTAAAGAAGGTGAAGATTGGAAGATTTTGCTTTGGTGGAAACTTAATGGCAGTAAATATCCCAACTTACAGGCTGTTGCTAGGGATGTACTAGCCATCCAATTCTCCACAGTGGGTAGTGAGTCGAGCTTTAGTACCGGAAAAAGGGTTATTGACCCATATAGAAGCTCACCCACTCCTAAATATGTAGAAGCACTGATCTACCTTCAAAATTGGCCAAGTCAGATAGCATTATGGGGTTGGAATATATTCCAACCATTGAAGAAGTGGAGTTTTATGAACATATTGAGAGGTACTTTTAATCATTTAATATTTGATAATTTTTTTTTCTAAGTCTTTAGTTGTTCTTTGTTGATTTCTGTCATTATCTGATTATCACAAATTGGATGCAGAACAAGTTGATGAAGAGAGGAAAAAAAAAGAGCAAGCTCAACAAGCAAGTGTTTCCAAGGCAGCAAGGGATCCAAAGGCTGCAAGGTCTCCAAAGGTTGCAAAGGTCTCCAAGACATCAGATGCATCAAAGTCTTCTAAGACTTCTAAGACTTCTAAGTTTTCGAAATCCAAAAAATGATTCATTTCTCCAAGACTCCAACTGTTAAAGGTTTGCAATTTTTCTTTCTTTTTTTTTATGTTGAAACTTGAACGTAAAATTTTGAAACTTCAAAATGTGCTTCAGTGTAATGTGTAAATGTGTATGCAGTATTGCAGTTTATCTATCAAGCCTCCAACTTGTTGTTGTCTTGCTGAGTTGCTGCATACTAGCCCTTGCTACCTTGCTGCATTCCACCTGCCTGCTTCATTATTAATTTTTTTTTTTTTGGTTTGGACTTTGGAGTATTTTTTCAAGTTGGACAGTTGAGTGGTTTAGTACTTTACTAGTTTACCAGATTTGGATCATTTTGGATTTTTGGTACTTCATTGAGTTTATTCACTTTCTTGCAGTAGCAGTTTGGTACTTTGGTCAATTTTAAATTTTAGATCACTGTATTTTGGATTATTTGCTTCTTGTTGTTGGGTTGATCATTTAGAATTTGCAACAATTGAAAGTTGAAATTGTTGGATGCTTTTACTGCTTTGCATTGCAAATGCTTCTTGAGTCTTGACTTGTTGAATGTTTGATCATTTGGAATTTTGGATCAATTGGAAGTTTGGAACTTTTGGACCCTTCTTTAATTCCTGTTGAGTTGTTGCTGCCTGCTGCATAATTGAAATTGAGTTGCTGCATAAGGAAGTAAAGGAACCGGAAGTCTGGAACTGACTTGCTGCATAATTTGGCACTTGACAGTTACTGCTAGACCCTAGGAACCAGCATAACCGAACCGATATTTAACGGTTCGGGTCCAGCTTGGTTCTAATTTGGAAAATGAAAAACCCGAACCTAATTGCTTATATGCGGTTCGGTCTCAGTTTTACAATTATTTTTTTTTAAACAGAACAGTCCCAGCCCTACATACACGTGTACAGAAGGCCAACAAACTTATCACAAGAATCACATTAATGCAAAAGCACACAACACATGGGAGCCTCCATCTGCGGTACATAAAGAGAACCCCGCCAGCCGGCCATCATAGGATGCCATTCAGCAATATCTTTTCTGAATTCTTTCTGATCTTCCTCTTTGTACTAAGGAATATCTTTGACATGACAGATGTCATTCATATCATGTAATCTTAATTCACAGACCACTGGATCTTTTTCCCAAAACTTTTGAGGCTCTACATTGATGTTCTGCTCAAGTAGTTTCTTGATTTTATCAAGAGTGGGAATTTTCTCAGACTCAAGCTTATTCTGAAAGTGCTTGAGGTTATGCTCATGAATGAAACTAGCATCTTCATCTGTGCTAGTTGTTTCTTCTTCTTCTTCATCTCCAAAAGATGATTCTTCAACAAGTAGTTCTTCTTGTTGTTTGATTTGGAGGATGGTTTCAAATTTGGGTTTGTAGGGGGTAAGATCAACACTATTTTGTTGCGATCTCTGATATTGTGTAGTAAAGTTTGGACCTACTACACTGTTGGCCTAGGTAAGCCTGTCTGCCCAGTACACCCATTCTCCTTTTCTGAAGCCTATCGCTTCTTCATCTTGGATGAATCTTTGTTGGAGAATAAAATCATTTCCCAACAAGAAATCAGATCCTTGGCCTTCTGATTGCCAAAGAGTGTTGATAATAAATGTTCCTCCACCAATGGTGATATGAACATTTTTAGCCACCTTGTTCATGGTTAGGTGGCTTCCATCAAATTGGACACCAGTAGCTATTCTTTTCTAATCTTCTTTCCAGAGTTCTTCTGGAATTGCAAATCTCTTTGCAACTGTAAATCCCAATCCATTATCTACAAATGCATGTAGATGATATTTTTTATGATCAGGGAATTTAAGTCAAATCTCTATGTAGTTACTGTATCTACTAGTAGAAACGACTTTCGATTGTTGTAGCTCAGTTTCTTTTCTTGAGATTGTTCCTGAGGTATGAATAGTTTACATTCTTCTGGAGCATTTTCTGGTATTTTAACCAGTTCAATAGTTGGATCGAGTTTTTCTTCCTCGATTTTTTCTTCTTTCATATCTAGTTTTTCTTCCTCGATTTCTTCCTTTATTTTTGTGGAAGATGGTTCCATAATTTTTTGGAACTGAATTTCTAATTCTTTCTCTTTTTTCTCAAAGAAATATTCTTCATACTCTTGTTCTACCAATTGGCTGACAAGGCCATTCTTGGTTTTTCTTCTTGCTTCTGCTATGAAGCATTCTTTCTGATAAGTCTTTTTTTGACTTTTCACAGAACATAGGAAGTTCATTCTTTTCGTGACATAAGCAGTAGTCACAAATGAATGTACCAGGGTTTACCTGATAAGAAGACGTTATTTCCTCCGTCTTACTTTCTTCCTAGTTTTTGACATGTAGAACATTCATCTTTCTAGATTCTAAGTACTCTACTTCAGAATCTATTTCAGAATCAGATGATTCTTCTTCTTCAGACCAGGCAGAGTAAACTGACCTGTCATCATCAGAATAGGCTATTTCGTAGCCTTTCATGTTTGTTGTTTCTACTATTGGCTCATATTCTTCAAATAGAGCTTTAGTAGATCTTTTACCCTTTTCTGAGCATTCATTGGCATAGTGCCCTTCAGCTTTACATAACCAGCATCTGCAAGCTTTCTTGCCTGGTTGAGTATTCTGATGGTTGACTATGTTATTCTGCTTTTGCTTGAAGAATTTCTTTTTAGGATCTTCATCCTGTTGTTTCTTGTAATTGGAACTTTTCTTGAATTTCCAATCTTTTTTCATATTACTCTTTTTGAATTTTTTTGAGTAATATTTTTATTTTCTTTTTTTGTGGAACTTGGATTCATGACATCCCCAGTTGGTTGGCATATCCAGTATTCCATAGCAGAAATTTTCAACTCCTTTGAGTTGTTTCTTGGCCATCTTAACTCTAAGATTGGCTTTGCATTGTTCTTTTACTAATTGCCTGATTCTGTCGACAATTCCTCCAACTGAAAATCTTTCAATTGGTTTTTCGGCTATGCTTTCTCTCATAGCTGGTCTCCATGATTCAGGGAGTTTCCTGTGCAACAGGTTGACTAGATCAATATTTTCTAGTTCACCAATTGTACAGTAATATTCTTGAAATTCATTCAAGTATTCTTCAAAATATCTCATGTCACAAATTTTGAGAGCATAGATATTTGATTTGGCTGTTTCTTTAGCCTTCTCACTCAGATTTGTGAGATCTCCACATAACTGATCATACAGGGGTACTGCAAAATCATACGGAGATTTTGAATTTTTGATTTCTTCGAGCCAGTCTTTCCTTCTGGCAATCTCTTTAAAAGAGAAGTAATACTTTTTGCGACTCCAGTGAGAGTAGTTTCATAGTACACCTGAAGATCTGGTGCTTCAAATTTTCCAAGGGTTAGAGCAGAAGCCATCATCAGGCTATCAACCAATTGGTGAAGAGTTTTTCTCTTATCTAGAGCTTTGTCTAGATTTAGCCAGATACCATGAGTGGAAATTGGTATTATGGGTATATTGTCCTCTGGGACAAATCTTTGAGAATTTCTTTCTCCATTTTTGCCCGTAGGGGCTTTCTGTAAAGGGAGTTTTATTTTTCCCTTTTCTCTTATGATGACTATTTTGGAGTTTTCTCCTTCTTCCATTTCAATATCCTGATAGGGAAGGAGTTTTCTTTCCTTTCCAGGTTTGAAAATTTTCATTTATTTGATTAGTTTTTCTAATCGTTCAGGATCTTCGCAAGATTCTGCTTCATCATAGAGATCATAGAGCTTTTGTGCTCTAAGCATATTTACTGGTCTGTTCAGATCAGCTTCTAATTCTTCTTCAGTGATGGACTCTGATGGTTCTTCAGAGTATTAATTTTGTACCACTAATACTAGCTTCTCTAGTTCTATAGCTTCTTATGAGAACATTGTTGTTTATCCTGACATTTTCAGGACAGACGTCACTTTTTCTGTGATCATTGAATTTTAGACTGACATCTCCATTCTTTCTGCTTTCATAAATTGACGCTTTGACATTTTCTGCTGGTTTTTTTGGACCAGACAATTTCCATTCAATAGGAAAAGTTACTTTATTCCAAGTAACCTTGTGAATCTGTTCTGAATGGTTCTTCTGGCTGGTAAGGAAACCAGTAGTAAGACCTGAGATATTTGATATCCTGGTTTTAGGTTCTACCGTGATACTCATCAATTTATAGTATATCCTATATACTATAGCCAGTTCTTGCATATCTTTTTTCATTGATATGCCATCTATCTTGACTCTCAGTCTTAGACAGTGAGCTGCATCATTCAAGTTGGTTGAGATATTTGGAAAAGAGTTGAAATATGCCACTTGATTGCATAAAGATGCTTCAAGGGTTGCCAGTAGACTAGCTTGAAAATCTGTTAGTCTATTGTCTTGTAGGACACATAGAACTGAACAGTTTATGCCTTCTTGAGTAAGAAATTTTATGCCTACTTGGACTGCTCCAATATGCATAAATTGATAATTCTTTGTTTTCGCTCTAGTAACTTCTGCAGGAGTGATCATCAGTAGATCAGTTTCTCCTGTTGTTGAGGGGGGGGGGGGGGGGGGGGGGGTTGTAAATTCCAATAATTTGACGTGGTGGCTATCCAACACATCAAATTTTCCCCTTTTATAGATTTGTTTAAAATCTAATTTTGGAATTGCAGAGTTTTTTACCTCGTGTTCAATTTCGTTGAATTCGAATTCTTCAGCATTAAGGAGTTGTACTCCTTTCTTTTTTCCGAAGATGCTCATCATTTTGACATCTCTTGTATCTTTCGGGTTTTCATACCGAATACTAGTTTGACTAGCAAATGGTTCCAGAAAAATCATGTTTGGAATAAGATTCTTATCTGGTTTTTCTAATGGTTTAAATCCATTAGCTTTCTTTTTTTTTACTGTAGGCAATTTCTTGTCCTTCAGTATATTTTTCATAGAATCCAGCGTTTTTTTGTTGTTCATTGATTTTTCTGCTAACACTTGTTAGTTGTTCTTCTTCCGTTTTTGGAAATTCCTTGATATAATCTATTTTGTTTTCCAATTTTTCTAATTGGTAGATTATAGCAGGTAATTTTTCTAGATGATCTTGACATCTAGATAATTCTTTCAGCAAGATCTGATGTTTCTCATCAGATGATTTCAGTAGAGAATTCAACTTCTCTAATATTAAATCAGACATTGTCCCCATTTGGGGATTCCCCTTTTGAGCTATTTTACAAACTTTGATATCAGTGATTTGCGGATCTAACCAATGCTCAAATAATCAAGAGGTTTTTGTTCCTCCTTAAGCACATATAAGATATTTTCAATATCTTGTTCAACTGTATAGATTCTGCCTTGAATCCTAAAGATGATATCCCAATAATCGGGAGTATTTCTGTTAAGATTATCTCTAAAGTTTTTCAACTTTCTCAACTTTTCTCTTTCTGTTTTCAATTCTTCGCTAGAATTCTTACATATAGCAATTAACTAAAGTCTATCGACGATCGGAATTATGAATAGTAAAATTTTACTGCTTACATTTGAATATAGAAGATGAATTATAGCTGCAATTATAGTCTAGACAAATAAATCCAAGATTGGTCCACAAATAATAGTAAAAGCAAGAATAGAGAGAGAGAGAGAGAGAGAGAGAGAGAGGTACTAATGGTATAAATATTAAGTGAAATGAATAGTTGGGAGAAAAAAAGAAAACTTTTGTGTGAATGGGATTGAAAATAAGTTTGTAGAATATATGGGGTGTATTTTAGTATTTTGTGGGTAAGTGATCATTATCAAAAAAAAAAAAGGTTGGTGGTGTAACTGGTCAAAAATCCTAAAATAAAAGGTAAAACAGGGTGGTTAAAAAGTAGATACGGTCTATCTGCCTCAGTGTTTATTCATCTCATCTTGTTTCCCAACCCCAGGACTCCATTGACGCCATTTGAGAGCATAAACCCACCCAAATCAAAACATGCTCCTCCTCTCACTCTAACTCAAACCCATAACAATTATAATGCCCCTAAATCTCTTACCCAACTCTCTCCAAGCCTCCACTTTCCCCCCATTTCCCACCAACTCGACTCACCACCCATGCCTTCCACTTCAGAAGCAGCCTCTTCGGGTCTCCTGCATTTCGACCCGCTTCAGAAGAAAACCCGGCACCCGGAAGTCCGACAACTCGGAGGCCCACGAGACGGTTCGTATGCTCATCCGAAGCTTCAGCGACAAAGAGCCCCTGGTCAAGTCTCTCAACAAGTACGTTAAGATTGTCAGGACCGAGCACTGCTTTCTGCTCTTTGAAGAGCTCGGCAAGTCTGACAAATGGCTTCAGTGCTTAGAGGTACTTCAATTCTTCTTCTTCTTCGAAATTGCTCAATGTTTTCTCTGCAACTTGGCTTTAGTTGAATTATGATTCTTCGGCATGCTTTTAGTCTATATTGTTGGATAGAACAATCTAGTTAGGTTTCTTGATGTACTTGGTAGTATGCGGTTAGTTTGAAGTATGGCATGTTATGTTAGTTTGAAGTATGGCATTTTGTCGCAGCAATTATGATGAGGATTGGAATGTAGCTTCACTTACCTAACCCGCAATCAGGTGTTCAGATGGATGCAAAAACAGCGCTGGTATGTTGCGGATAATGGTGTTTATTCAAAACTGATCTCGGTTATGGGAAAGAAGGGACAAACACGGATGGCTATGTGGTTGTTCTCTGAGATGCGGAATAGTGGGTGCCGCCCTGATACTTCTGTTTATAACGCACTAATTTCAGCCCACCTTAACAGCAAGGACAAAGGGAAGGCGTTGGAGAAAGCGCTCGTGTACTTTAACAAGATGAAAGGAATGGAAAGGTGTCAACCGAATATTGTTACTTACAATATTCTCTTGAGAGCTTTTGCGCAGAGTCGAGATGTAGAAAAAGTCAATTCTTTGTTTAAAGATCTTGATGAGAGCATAGCTTCCCCTGATATATATACATACAATGGTGTAATGGATGCCTATGGGAAAAATGGGATGATCAGAGATATGGAATCTGTGCTTTCTCGCATGAAAAGTAATCAATGCAAGCCCGATACCATCACCTTCAACCTGTTGATTGATTCATACGGGAAGAAGCAGCAATTTGACAAGATGGAACAGGTATTTAAGAGCTTACTCCATTCCAAGGAGAGACCAACTCTCCCTACATTTAATTCAATGATCATAAATTATGGGAAGGCAAGGCTTAAAGAGCAAGCAGAATCTGTGTTTAAGAAGATGATTGACATGAAATACTCACCTAGCTTCATTACATATGAGAGTCTTATCATGATGTATGGCTACTGTGACTCTGTTTCAAAGGCTAGGGAGATATTTGATGGGGTGGCTGAATCTGGACAGGAGATGAAGGTGTCAACGTTTAATGTGATGCTTGATGTATACTGCAGGAATGGTTTGCCCATGGAAGCAGATAAGCTTTTGCTGAGTGCAAATAGTATTGGGATATGCCCAAATGTATCTACATATAAACTTCTGTACAAGGCTTACACTAAAGCTAACATGAAGGAGCTTCTAGACAAATTGCTAAAGTCCATGGACAAAGATGGTATTGTCCCTAATAAGAGGTTCTTTCTAGAGGCGTTGGGAGCATTTTTGTCTTCAACAGGGAGTCCAGAGTCTGGGAGTGCCTCAACAGGTTTAAGCAGGCCAGAGGATGAGGTGCTGAAAATTTAGGTGCAGATAGATGGGTAACAACTTATTTTGTATGTTCTCTGAACAAAGAACAGTTAGCATGTTAAACACTGTTTCGGGCATCAGCAACAGATTAGTTTGTACATCACAGAGTTACCTAGTCCTATAGTATGAGGTATTTTCTCTGATTGTATCTTGTATAATGCCATTCATTTTTTGGTTTTGGCAAAGAAGTTTCCATTCTGCATCTACAGTGTGTATGACACTATTATAACTACCTGTTTGCAAGTTTCAAAATGATCTGTTACGGTAAAACATATTGTTGGCATATTAAACACTGGGAATTAAAAATATGTGAATGTATCTCGGATATTTTCACTTCTGTATGAATTTGAAGGAGATAATGTCATGAATTGACACTATTATTAATAGTAATATATAATAATAAATCTAGATTAGGCTAACGCTTATTTGGTGAAAATTATTGCATGAAAGTTTTGTTAAATCTCTGATTGTCGAGGCCCTTTACCAATGTTAGATCTAGTGACTTGTATTTACCAATATCTGATTGCTGGGTTTCTCCAATATCAGTATTATCAGTTTTTGTTGGTATTTGCAGTCAAAAGTCATATTTTTTTATTCCAACTTGGTATTCTACTCTTCTACCAAATGCAGGTTATCATTAACATTTTGTAATATACTGCAATTCATTGTACTCCAATGTGGGCAAGTCCATGCTGTAATTATCTACCCTATGCATCTCATCTTCACCGTAAACACATTGTTTTCCATGCAAATAGTGGTGTGGTTTCTGTGGGAGTGGCAGTGAAACCATTGTGATTGTGCACATGCAAAGCAGCAAGACAGTGCGATAAGAGGAGGGGTTAATTGTTTAGCTTTACAGCATGGTGGATATGGAGATTACATAATCTGTGTCTGCATGGAGGTTTGTACTCAGAACCCCGAGGAGGTATTCATCCAAGTAAAAATGTTTCTTTGACCAAGCACAAGATGCATGATGTGGTCTCCTTCAGCTAATGGTTTTGCAGAATTGCATGTTGACGGAGCTCTTTGCAAAAAAGGCTGGAACGTATGATGTGGGCGGTGTGGTAAGAGATGATGGGGGACTTTTTATGGGGGCAGTAGCACTTTCGATGGATTATGGTAGCCAAGAGCAGTGAAACACAGGCTTTGCTGCAGGGGTTATACTTATGTTGAAACCTTGGTATCACTAATCTTGAAGTGATGCTCTCGGTATATGATAACAAGAGGACGTCATGGATGAGATAAGTAGTTCGAGTCCAACATGTGAGTGACTACAATTCTTTAGCATACATTTTGGGTCAATTTGCAATAGTTTTAGTTTCAAATTCTTCTTGGTTGCCTAATCTTATTAGGCAGGTGATTCAAAATGACTGTACTCCAATTTTATTTTTAATTTTTTAATTAAAATTGACGTATTCTCTGAAGAAGAAGAAAAAAAATCTCCAAGGGAAGTGTCAAAGGAACTGTATCATTCCAAAGTTAGAATTGGTTAAGAGAAGCAACAGAATCCGCAACAGAATTTGCCATTCTAGATATGTGCTTCAAAGAAAATTCCTCGAGAACTGGTGAATGTCACAGATGATTGTGTAAATAAGCCAAACAATGGCACGTAATCCAAATAGAGATTCGATAGGCAGGATCTCCTCATTAGCTACCGGCCTTCTCTTAAAGCATCAATTGGCTATCTTTTTATGCCTGACCCCTCAGCAAGAAGCACATTAGTAGAATCCATCTTCCTATTCAATATTTTCACAGGTATCTTGATGAACAGCTTTGCTAGTCATAGAGGTTCTAATTGTCAAGGCCAGTTGTTAGTCTATGTAATGTTTCAACCAACACAGAATTGCAGTTTCACAAAAAGAGAAGTTAAGAGAATCCAGACCATGTCACATTACTGTCTTATATTAATATGAGCAGCAATAAGAGGTTCAAGATTTCCACCCAAAACAGACATAAGGTCAGGTAGTTGGATACCCGTTTTTAAATCCTTGACTAATTTATGTGGATGAGACATGTATCTTCGAGTCTCCTTTTGCCATACATTGACAATCTCATCTTTCTTAATATCACTAGGCTTGTTAACTCCTTGTTCCAATGCAAGGATGAGAAGCTTGGCTTTCAATCGGTTCATGGCTTTCATCTTATTTGCAAAGTGGCTCCTCTCACCTGCACATAACAGGTTATATTAATTACAGAAACATTGTTAAGAGTAAAAACAAAGGTTAGAAGGGATTTGTTTGAAGTAAAAATAGGAAAACTGCAATAATGTTGTCGCTCAGAATTTTTTGTTATGCTACTATATATTCCCTCCATAAATATGATTAGATCCAATTTACTTCACTGTAAGAATGTATATAAGGGTTTCCGGTAAAAACCACCAAGCACCTGACGATTGGACACTTATGCCTGTGGGTTTATGGTGAATGTAAACTAAAGGACCATTTTGGCTCTGCTTTTCTTCAAGCTTTGATGGCAATACAATAACTAAATCTTCCTCGTCAATTTGTATGTCATAAGCTCGTCCAAGAAATAGAGGAACAACATCCACACTAGCTGAGCTAGCCGCCTGCAAGACATTCAATTTGCAAACTGTAAAACTACTGGTCAAGATTTTAAAGAAAATGTTGCAAGAATAATAAATGCTCCACCTAACTTCTACATTGCATAGTGCAATTTATTCTTTTAAGAGATCATAGTTTCTCAACTTGAAGAAAAAGAATTCAAACTAGCATATGAGCAATCCATATCCCAAGTCTAAAACAAGACGAAAAGAAACAAGCTACCAAAGACCACCACAGATAGCAAACAAACTCAACAGCTAGCAAATCCTACAAAATATCTGAAAGAGAAACCCTTAAATTCTGCAGGTTCCGAAGACCACAAAACAGACCAAATTCTTCCACCCCTACTGTCCCTAATTAGAAAAGATTTTTCTAATACGCTCCGTCCAGAAAACCGAAAAAGTACCTAACCATAAATAAATCCATAAAGTTTTAGCATCTCTCCCTTACCCAAAAACCTAAGAACAATATGAGACTCTAGCTTTGGACATCAAGGTTATCCCAACAGATGATGTCTGCTACTCTACTCATTAGATTTGTCTAAACTTGTTACCTAGTCTTGAAGTCAATGGAAGTGTATTGTCAAAAACTGTAAAATTGTTGATTCCATTATTGTAGCTTCTATTGATTATTGGCAACATATTATCAAAAGATCTTCACAAAAAATTAAACAACGACATGACCAAGGTAAACTAAACATATGAGCATTAGTTTTATGATTAGCATTGACCAAATCTAGTGAATATACAACATATATATATATATATATATATATAATATGTTATATAACACATTACTTGATAAGTCTAACTTCCTGCTTTTCATCTTTGAAGAAAATATGAATTACATAGTGCCAGTTCTGGACATAAAGATTAAACAGACTGATATATACGGGTAGCTAATCTACAACCCTCGTCATTTTTTTTTTTTTTAAAGTTCAAACTTATTTAAAATTTAAAAGAACAAAGAGATACAGAAGAGAGCTGGAACCCAGTATAAGCAAGGGCACACCACAACAAAGAGCAGGAGCAAAACTAAAAAAAAAAAAAAACAAAAAAACAAAAAAACTTCAAAAATAAGAGGAAAGAGCCTCCTAACTAAAACACCAAGCTAGTTACTAGAAAGTCTCCATTTAAGAAAGAGATTCATATTAGCACTAGAAGGTTTGGGGTTTAAAAACATCAGCTTGCATCTTATAGTGTTGAACAGTTGATAATAGCAGTAAGGATCACCACAGGAGGTTTAGACTCATTCTTGAACATCCTAATATTCCTTTCCCTAAACCATATTCAGTTATACACTTATACTCTACTAGGCAGTGAGCACTATATTCAAACACATATAAAAAGAAAAAATGCACATTAGGAGAAACCAATAACTAGGGCATTCCATTCTGCATAACATAAAAAGCTTAACTGCCTTGAAATTGAACAAAAAATTGTTGCTAATATTTTCCAGAGGCCAAGTATAAAACAATTCATGTCAATAAATTTTAAAATTCAAAAGTTACTATCTGTTGCCCCAGCCAACAATCTAATAATTAAAGCCTTCAGTCAGTGAGTCCCCTTGATTTAACAAGCATAGAAATAGAAAACAGGAATTTCCTTGCCTTTGTGCCATGAACCACAAGAAAGAAACTCCTTAGTTCGCACAAACAAAATAGGAATGGAAAATAGAATTTCTGTGATATAAATTGATATTAGCTAGGAGCTGGAGTGTCTGAAAACCTCATTATAACTGACAACGAGGACTGCTTTTGTATGATACAAAACACAGAAGCAAATCACCCTTGACCATGGGCAAGTACTACAGACTGCACAGAACTTGATTCAGATCATGTGGTCACAGAACCTGTTTTCTTTTCTTCCCAAGTCACATATTTGGATCAGATAGTTCTATCCTGTTATCACTTTACTTGCAATATCATAGTCCATACTCCATAACATTTTTTTTCTTTTCAGTCACCAGTGACACCTTTTTTTAGGAAAAGAAAATACGAGCAATTCTGAAAACTTTAATATTGGATTGATATCAACAAGACAGAGTTGTACCTTGTGCACAGCAGATCCGTTTTCAGAATTTATGATGTAGTGCACACCTGCCTCTCCTGATAGATAACCAAAAGCAAACTCATGTTCAAACTCAATAGTTGCTGACTTGATGCCACCATTCGTGGAAGAATGCATCTCTACTACCCTCCCTTTGTAACCTAGCTTTCTGGCCCATTTGGTATACATGCTTAGTAGTTGTTTTACCCAAACCTGAATTATAAAATTTACAAAATCAAGTCACAGAAGATAAAAATGTGTATGTGCTTAGGGAGGGAGGGGGAGAAAAGAGAAGGGGGGGGAGGTGAGCGAGAGAGAGAGAATGTGCATTCATGAAGTTGTTTTATCAAGCTCTTGACCACATCCACAATCTTTTTTGACATTAAAATATAAATAAGTCAAGATAAAATCTGGAAAAACAATAGTTTCACAGACTTAGGCTGACATGAGGTAATATCATATCAAAACTACGTTCAGATTCCCCTCAAAGTGCTGACTTCCATGTTGTTTATAGTTCCAACACAAACCTTAGACTGATTTTAGGTGAATCAAAATTTATCCTATCACACTCCATTTATGAAATAAAAAAAGTACTAGATTATGCACATTTTTGTGAAGAGTGGATTAAAAACAAGGACTTCACATATAGAGCACCTAAGAGAGCATTCAAATTTGAGACTTTGCAGTATCACTCTCTTGTATGGAAACAAATGGAAAATCATCTAACCTCAGGGTAGCCTGTGCCACCAGCTTTTATAATTAGACATGCTCCCTCCATGTCATATGGTCCCTTAAGAAGCTTGGAAATCTCATATTTATTCAAAATCTTGCTCATATCCAGAGATGCATCATATGCTTGCCTAAAAAGCCCATAATTGATAGCATCTATCTCTGCTAACTGTGTAATAAGTTTTGCTTCTTCAGCCTGCAGAAATAAGCAATTGTGAATGTCAAATCCTCAACTTCAAATGAGGAAAGAAAAAATATGATTGAGCAACTTTTATACTTGGAATATATTGGTGGAAAGATAAAATTAATATGCAACTAGCATGCTTGACTAGTAAAATAATGGGTACTCATGGCAATTGCTGGCACAGCCAGAGGGCTTAAACTTGTAATCCCTAACGATGCACCCCGCTAAAATGATCGGACCTCCATATACAGACAACTCAATGAACTTAAAAGTGAGGTGGAAAAATCAATTGATAGAATAGTATAACAACAAATACACCAAGTTTGATAATGTGTTACCTTATATGTCAAGTCTCTGAGAGCGTCAACCACTCTAACACTATCAGCCAATTTAGCAAGAACCTCATTGGACTCAGCAGTGTCATCCCATAGGTCATAGTCACGCATCAGTTGTTCCTGCTCATTCCGTCTCTCTTCTTCAAGCTCCAGTGCCAATGGGGCCAACATCTCAGCTCGGAGAACTGCATCTTCAATCTTCTTTTTCAATGAAAATAATCCTAAACAAACTCAAAACTATCATTTTGAATTCCATGCAATCATTAACGGTATAACTTAAAACTTGAGAAAATCATTAGATTATGGTCAGTTGTTTAATTTGCTAAAACAAAACCGATAGCTAACAACCTGCTTTAGGGTCCTCATTTAAGCCATACCCATTTCCAGAGTTGAATTTTTGAGATACAGACAACCTTATCTCAGCATAAAATTGCTTAATTTTGAGTTGGGTCCACCCAACTCATAACAAGAGAGCTAGAAACATAGAGAGAAGGAGATAGAGAACATACCCAGTTGTTTGTAGAACCTGTTCTTGTCATGGGCGCAGTGAGTGTGTAGAGACTGCTGGGTCTTTCTCTTGGAATGTTTCCACGCTGAGCTGCTGAATAAGGCAGCAGTGGTGGCGCTGGTGCTGCTGCTCCCGCCATTTCTGACAAATGCGGACTCGGCGGCCATGCTAGCTCTTCTTCTTCTTATTCGCAACACAAGAAGAGAGGAACAAGAATCAAGAAGAGGCAGACAAGTGTTCTTCCTTTCCTCTCCCTAGTCTTATCCTCACCCTTCTTGACCGTTGCCAATGGGTTTATCTTATCACGTGCTACTCACGTGGGCCTTAAACCCTAGGAGATTTTTCACGGTTGACAATCTGACATGCATGTATGCAAGAGAGCAGCTTCTTGTCTTCCAAATTATAAAAGCATGGTAACATGACATTTTTGTTCTTGGGTTATCAATAACGGGCAGCCATTAGAGCAAGTTCACCCATTGGGTTACCATGTCACCCACTGTTCACTGATTTTTAGTGTTAATTTCACCATCTGGGTCACGAGCACAGTGTATTTCATGCCCTGGGTCACCCTCTACAGTGTTATGGGTCACCATGATGACCTGCACAGTTTATTTCGTAACCTGGAGAATGAAAATATACACTAAAAAGTAGTGAATAATATGTGATCCGGTGACCCAACGGGTGAACTTACTCTTAGGGGGATGCATATATGTCATGGATAGGGCCGATCCAAGGGTAAGGCAACAAGGCAATCGTCTTAGGCTTGGGACGAGAAAAGGACTCGTGTCTCATGAATCATATATATCTTTAGTGAAATGAGGTTCGCCATTACCCTCATCTCACTGCTGAATTTCGCTCAATTAGTTGGTGTATTGCACTCTACTTATTAGACAAGCTAGGTCATACATTAATTGTTTTCATGAATGATTAAATAATGAGATTTTATAAAATAAAATATAAAAAAATAATAAAAAAGGAAAAAAAAAAGATATAAAGCCTAAAAGTAAATCCTTTGGGTTATGGATTTTTAAACCCTATGGCCTAGTTTGGTTGGCAGGAATGTTAAAATAGGAAAATGATTTATTTTCCTTTTCAGACCGATATGGAATAGAATAGGTTTTGGTATTTTCATGTGGGTGTTTGGAACATTACTAAATACCACCCCTTTACTAAGTAATTCAATTCAGGTTTTATGAGGGAGTCAATTTTCACTCAAATCTCATTTTTTATTTCCTTTCCAATCTCTAATTACAAACAAACGACGCCTCTATATGGAAAATGAAATTAATTCTCATTCCATACCATGATTTCTTGTCATCCAAACGGGCCTATGGGTTATGGATTTGTATTCTTGGTGTCGTGGGTATTTTTGGTATTTTGGAGTTAGAAAACCCTATTTGTGTGCCTATTTCAAGGACCTGACTTTGAGTCCTCTTAGAAACATAGCAAAGCCATCGTTTGGATGTTCATGCTCGATCAATTACTCTAACTTTTGACCTAGCTATTAATTTTAAACCCTGCCATGGGAAACAAATTTTCTTGCTGTTTCACTTACAAGGAAGCTTCAGATCGGTTGACCGAGGAGGAGGAAGAAAACAAGCGCCATGAGCAACGAGACAAAGCTTCAGTTGACAGAGTCAGCGGCCTCCCAGATCGGTGCATTTATGAGGAGGAAGAAAACAAGCACCATGAGAAGAGAAACAGTACTAACTTAGCTGACAGAATCAGTGATCTCCCAGATGATATGTTGCATCTCATACTCTCGTTCCTACCTTTCAAATCCGTCGGGCAAACCAGTGTCTTATCTCGAAGATGGAGTCATGTATGGTCTTCCTATCCCATCTTTGACTTCTACGACATTTTTACTGGTAATGAAGTTCTTCATCACCAGACGAGAGCAAGGATCATAAACACAGTATTGGCTCGCCAGGACGAAAACTATAATATAATGTGTCCATGTCTCAAAATTCCCTTCCCAAGCGGCAGTTTAGGTCACTTTCGAAGAGTTGGGGAAGATCCAAACGATTCTTGTTTTGCTAGGGTTGAGCAACTGGTACTGGACATTTCTTTGAATAGTGAAAACACATATGTTTTGCCTCAATGCCAACTTAAGTGCCAGTCACTAAGGAGTAGTAGCTGCGGGAATTCAAAGGCATGGCTAGGGTTTCCCTCTTCTTATGTTGTTTGGTCTTGCCTCCTTTCACTTCAGTCTTTGTCGCCAAGTCATATGGATCTCTTGGATAGAAGTCATAGTACTAGCGCTTTGGATGTGGATTTATTTTCTGGTTCTTCGTTCCCTTGTCTCGAAAATTTGGAGATAAAGATGTGCAGAGGAATGGATGATCTCAAAATTTGCTGTCCGAACCTAAAAGTTATACGAGTTTTCGCAATGGGTTTAAAGAGTATAGACATCTCCGGAACGAGACTAGAGGATGTAAGAGTCTCGTTTTGTTTTCTAAATTGCATAAATGGAAGTGGGGTTGACATTTTCGCCCCCAATCTAAAATCCTTTGCTTGGGTGGGTAACGGCATTACTGACAAGTGTTCGATCCAGAGCTTTCCTGTGCTCAAAAGGTCTGAATTTCTTTGGCCCCACCTTACAAGGAATAAGATTTCTAATGACAGTGTTATCGATCTTTTTTCGTCTTCATCCCAAGTTGAAGAACTTACAATAGCTTTTGACTACCTCCAGATTCTATCAGAAATTTATTTTGAATTAGGTGGTCTGCCCTTCTCATTCATGAAACTTAAGACCTTGGATATTTATCTCGATAAAAGATATTTCCCGGCCCGAGGTATAGCATGCTTATTCAAGAGTTCTATAGTCCACAGACTGAGGATTCATCTTTTTATGGACTCTTATGAAGAAAATTATGATGAGTGGAACGACTTGGATTACGCCAACTGTACTGAAAAGCAATACTGCGACACTCGAGCTCAATATTTGAGCCCCTTTCTTAGTCACCTAAAGGTGGTCGACATTAACCTTGGCACCATGATCCCTGAGAATGCAGTAACTTTTGCAAAATTTTTCCTTAAATATGTTAGAGGCTTGCAAAAGGTGAATCTTAGATATTGTAGGGGAAAATGTAATCTACCTCCCAATTTGCTGAAAGATATCATTGCTTTAATGGAGGGTCTCCCCCGGGCATCTGCAGATGTTGAAATCTCAATTTCTTGCTATTGAAGCTATTAGAGATTTTTCTTTAAGGTACGTACCATGGTAGACATGCACTTTGATCTCATTAGATGTAAAAATTTAAACTAAACAGCTAGCTAGATGGAAAGTAACTTTTTCTTAATATAGACTAGAAAATGTCCAACACACCTGATGGGTGTGAGAGTAATGGGGAGTTATAATTTTTCATTTTTCTGAGAAGAAACTGGAGAGTTATAATTGTAAGAGTGGGGAGTTTGAAATAATTATTATTTTTTTATTTATGTTTCTTTATTGTTTTATTTTACTTTTTATGTTTTTGTCCATGATCATAAAATGTGATCCATGATATTTTAATATTTGAGGGTTATAAAGGGAAAAAAAATTAATTTTGGCTAACAACACCTAGCTCATCTCTTAATAATAGTGTAGATTATACTTCAATTCAGGAAAAAAAAAAAATATATATATATATATATATATAGCGAAACTCCGCTTTGAAATTAAAGTGCGGATTTAGAGTTTATGGTCATTTTTTGGTCTCATATCCACATCTCGCTTAAACCAATGGACGAACTGAATCTGTCCATGCCTGAACCTGCTTACTAGCTTTAAGACAATTATCAATGTCATAACAATCATCAATTTGGCTGAAAATTTGCAGAGATGATCTCTACAAAAACTGAATGGTTGAGATGTAGATATGCGACCGAAAAGTGACCCTAAACTCTAAATGTGCACTTTAATTTCAAAGCGGAGCTCCGCTCTGGATAGGATCTGTATGCGTGTGTGTGTGTATGTATACACAGATCCTATTCAGAGCGGAGCTCTGCTTTGAAATTAACGTGTGAACTTCGAGTTTTTGGTCACTTTTCGGTCTCCCACGGGCATCTGCAAATGTTGAAATCTCAATTTCTTACTATCAAGGTTCAAAAAATCACTAGGCGCTAGTCAGGTGGTGGGCAGAGGACTAGCGCCCAGGGGACTATGCGGGTGCCTAGGCTGTTTTTATTTTATTTATTTATTTATTTATTTTTATAACATCTAACTATATAAATAAGAATATATAAAGATTTAAAGATTAATAAATTTGTGGTTCATAAATAAATATATAGTTAAAAAAGCCTCTACTTCTTCCATACCGTTTCTATTTGCTTATCTCTATGACCATTCCTTACTACCTTCACACGGCACCACTTAAACTCACTTTTGTTCTTATCCTACCATCATAATTTTCAATAATATTTCAATCAATATGCCATATCATATCCCTTCAACGAAAAATACCCAGAGTCTGCGATGGAGACAGCTCTCTCTCTCTCTCTCTCTCTCTCTCTCTCTCTTCTAATAAGCAAGGCTGCTCTTTCACGACCAACGCCGACAGTAAATTCGAAAAAAAGAAAAAACCACAAATGCCCACAATTATCTAGACCCATTTCTCATAATGGAATGCTATGCACAAAGGAGGATCAAGATCAAAAGAACAAAGTCCAAGAAAGCCCAAATGCCATATTAGCTTTAAATAGTACAGCTGATGTTGATAATGATATTCCAGAGCCCATCAAAGTTGAAGAAAACCCAGATGCTCTTAGTGACAATTACAGAAGGACGGTGTTAAATATCCAGACCAAATTCAAAGAATGTTCATGAATGATCCATTGGTTCTAGAATAATGTATTCTAGTTTACCACAAGGAATTTATGAGGGTCAAATATCTCTTGGTTCTAGAGTTTGAAGTGCATGGACCAAGATGAATGTGGAAGATTCGTGAAGGAACATTAATTGAAGGTGGTTGAATGGAGCATTAATGAAGTCATCTAGAGGGTTCCTCCTTGGTGTATATAAGGAGAGGTCATTTGCTCATTCTAATCAATATGATCCAATCTCATCCAATTCTAATCCAATATATCCTATCCAATCCAATCTCATCTTCATCCAAGTAGAGAGTGAAGAGTGTCCACTCCAAGTTGAGAGTGTTGTAGTTGTTAGGTAGCAAAACAAGTGTGTGTGTGTGTGTGTGTGTGTGTGAGAGAGAGAGAGAGAGAGTTTCCTTCAAGTAGTATTCTTGAAGTTGTGTATCTCTTGTACCCAGCTTATCATAGTGGAAGTTGTTGTTGTTGCTGCCCCGTGGACGTAGGCATCTTGCCGAACCACGTTATATCTGGTGTTCCCTTTTCTTTACCCCTTTATTTCTTTGTGTATTATCCTTTTGTGGTTGGAATTATTATTTCCATTCCATTAATTTTTCCAATAGTTGTATCAAAGTCCTTGGTTCATGGGGTGTTAGAATGGAAGGTTCAAGGAGTACCATGATCTGACTCAACCACTCAAATTGGATTACTTGGAAGCCGAGAATAGAGGATATTCTCTATTGCAAAGATTTGCATGAGCCAATCGAAAGAGAGGAGACCAAGCTGGAAGGGACTACGGATGCAAATTGGACGAAGATGAATCACAAAGCCATCGGTCATATCCACGAGTGGGTGGACGATTGTGTATTCCACCATGTGTCCAATGAAACCAACGCACATGAATTGTGTTTGAAGTTGGAGTCCTTGTTTAAGAAGAAGACCGCGGCCAAGAAAGAATTTCTAATCAAGGAGCTCGTAAACATGACGTACAAAGATGGTGTTAGAGTGACCGAGCACCTCAACAACTTCCAAAGTACAATCAATCAATTGGCCATGATGGACATAAAGATTGATGATGAGTTGCAAGCCTTGTTACTATTGGGATCGTTGCCGGACAATTGGGAGACCTTCGTAGTAACTGTAAGTAATTCTACTCCAAATGGTGTATTGTTTATGGATAATGTTAAAAGTAACATGTTGAAAGAAGAAACTAGAAGAAAATCTTCAAACTCCGATAATAGCCAAGTCTTTGTGGTGGAGAATAGAGGAAGGAGCAAGAGCAGAGGTCCCAAAGGCCATGGAAGGAGTGTGAGTAGATCGAGGACAAGATTCAATGGAAAATGCCATCATTGTGATATTTTTGGCCACATGAAGAAGAATTGCAACAATTTGAAGAATGATCCCAAGGAGGGTCGAGAAGGCAATACTCAACAACCGAAGGATGACACGAAAAATACTACAGCTTTCGTGTCTCATGATGAGTGTAAGTTCCTTTGTCTTAAAGGTGAATGTCTACATGTTGATGATTTCCCCTGTGTTGCATGGGTTGTTGATTTCGGAGCCTCTTTCCATGCCACTCCACACTTAGAGTACTTCACTACATACAAAGGTGGTGACTTTGGGATTGTGAAGATGGGCAATGATGGCTACTCCAAGATTTCAGGAATTGGAGATATTTGTTTTGAGACCGATGTGGGCAACAAGCTTATGTTGAAAGATGTTAGAAATGTTTCTAGTCTTCGTCTCAATTTGATGTCAACCGGTGTGCTTGACTGACAAGGGTTTCATCATCATGGAGGTGATCAAAAGTGGAAGCTTACCAAGGGATCATTGGTGGTTGCTAGAGGGAAGATGTGTTGCACCCTCTACAAGACATATGGCAAGATATGCAAAGGAGAGTTGAATGTTGTAGGCGATTCTTCTCCAAGTCTATGGCACAAGCGGCTAGGTCACATGAGTGAGAAGGGATCGCAAGTTTTGGCACAGAAGTCTCTAATTCCCTTTGCCAAAGGTACCTCACTTAACCCTTGTGATTATTGTTTATTTAGTAAGCAACATAAAGTTAATTTCACAAGAACATTTACAAGGAAAGAAAATATATTAGACCTAGTACACTCAGATGGCCTCATGGAAGTTGAATCGGCATGGAGATTGCTCGTGACTTATGGCAAAGAAATTATGGCTGTCACAAGAGAGATATGTTGAACGAGTGCTTGAAAGGTTCAACATGAAAGAAGTTAAGCCAGTAAGCTCACCTCTAGGAAATCATTTCAAGTTAAGCAAAAGATTATGCCCAACTGCACAAGTGGAGAAAGACAAGATGGCAGGTATCCCTTATTCATTAGTTGTTGGTAGTCTTATGTATGCCATGGTATGCACCCGCCCTGATATTGCACATGCAGTTGGTGGTGTTAGTAGATATCTTTCTAATCCTGGCAGAGAGCATTGGGAGCTGTCAAATAGATACTCAAATATTTGAGAGGCACTTCAAAGTTGTGTTTGTGTTTAGGTGGATCAGGACCAGTCTTGCAAGGTTTCACAGAAGCAAATTTGGCAGGAGACCTTGTTAATAGAAAGTCCACTTCTGGATACTTATTTACATTTTCTGGGGGAACTGTGTCATGGCAGTCCAAGTTACAGAAGTGTGTTACCTTATCCACCACAGAATATGAGTATATAGCAGCAAATGAAGCTGGTAAGGAAATTATATGGCTGCAAAGGTTCGTTCAAGAATTGGGTGTGAAGTAAGAAAATTATGTGGTGCATTGTGATAGCCAGAGTGCTATTCACTTGAGCAAAAATTCAATGTATCACCCTCGCACTAAGCACATTGATCATCACCCTCACACTAAGCACATTGTTCATCGTTATCATTGGATTCGAGATACAGTGTCAAAGAAGTTTTTCCAATTGAGGAAAATTCACACCAACCAAAATATTTGAGATATGTTGACCAAAGTGGTTCCACATCAGAAGTTGGAGTATTGCAGCAAGTCCACTGGGATGAACTTCAAGTAGAAGTCTCATTTTGCATTTCCCCGGATTGGTCTGGAGGGGGAGATTTTTAAATATCCAGACCAAATTCAAAGAATGTTCATGAATGATCCATTGGTTCTAGAATAATGTATTCTAGTTTACCACAAGGAATTTATGAGGTCAAACATCTCTTGATTCTAGAGTTTGAAGTGCATAGACTAAGATGAATGTGGAAGATTCATGAAGGAGTATTAATTGAAGGTGGTTGAATGGAGCATTAATGAAGTCATCTAGAGGGTTCCTCCTTGGTGTATATAAGGAGAGGTCATTTGGTCAGTCTAATCATTCTGATCCAATCTCATCCGATTCTAATCCAATATATCCGATCCAATCCAATTTCATCTTCATCCAAGTAGAGAGTGTTGTAGTTGTTAAGTAGCAAAACAAGTGTGTGAAAGAGAGAGAGAGTTACCTTCAAGTAGTATTCTTGAAGTTGTGTATCTCTTGTATACCCACCTTATCATAGTGGAAATTCTTGTTGTTGTTGCCCCGTGGATGTAGGCACCTTGCCGAACTACGTTATATCCGGTGTTCCCTTTCCTCTACTCCTTTATTTCTTTGCATATTATCCTTTTATGGTTGGATTTATTATTTCCATTCCATTAATTTTCCCAACAGACGGGACTCTCTTAAGCGACGACGTGAGGATGCAATTATCACAATCGTCAACAACGGAGAAATATGTGTGACAATCTTTGGCACCCAGCGAAACTCACCAACAGCAGCTAACCGAAACCCGCCTAACCCAACCTCCCAGCCCAGTTTGCCCCGCCCAGACCCCTAGTCACCCGCCTACACCACCTAGGCGGCCGCCCAAAACTCTACCCACCCAACCCACCGATTTGCCATTAATTGAGGCGGAGACCCACCGCCCAGCGCCTAGGCGGTCGAGTTTTAGAACATTGCTTACTATTGAAGCTATTAGCGGTTTTTCTTTAAGGTACGTACCATGTTAGACATGCACTTTGATCTCATTAGATGTGAAAAATGAGAACTAAATAGTTAGCTAGATGGAGAGTAACTTTTTCTTAATATAGACTAGAAAATGTCAACACACCTGATGGGTGTGAGAGCAGTAGGGGGTTATAATTTTTCATTTTTTTTGAGAAGAAAGTGGAGAGTTATAATTGTGAGAGTGGGGAGTTTGAAATAATTATTTTCTTTTATTTATGTTTCTTTATTGTTTTATTTTACTTTTTACATTTTTGTCCATGATCTTAAAATGTGATCCATGATATTTTAATATTTGAGGGTTATAAAGGTACAAAAAAAACAAATTAATTTTGGATAACAACAACTCTTCTCTTAATAATAGTGTAGATTATACTTCAATTCAATATATATATATATATATATATATATAGACACACAGGTCTTATTCAGAGCGGAGTTGCGCTTTGAATTAAAGTGTGGATGTAGAGTTTATAGTCTTTTTTCGGCCGCATATCCACATCTTGTCCGTTCAGGTTTTAGGTACCAACCTGAACAGTGCTAGCTTTAAGGCAATTATCAATGCCTTAACGATCATCAATTTGGATGAAAATTTGCAGAGATGATCTCTACATTAGTACCTAAAAACTGAATGGTCGAGATGTGGATATGCGATCGAAAAGTGACCATAAACTCTAAATCTGCACTTTAATTTCAAAGCAGAGTTTCACTCTGGATATAATCTTTGTGTGTGTGTATCCTAAAAATCGAACATCTCTCGCGTTTGGCTTTATTCCCTTAACTAATTAACGAATTATTGCCCTTAAGGAAGGCCTACAGTTTCCAATATATATCGCTTATCTTGGTTGAAATTGACAATGTTGAAGCTGCCAAAATGGTAAATTCAAATGACAAGTTATGTTGGCCGGAGAATGAGCAATTGTCAATGACATCAAGATGCTAATGACTGCAAGTTTTATATATCACCAATATTTGCTTTCAACCTGGGAGTGAAACAAAGTTCTAATAACACGATCTGAGAATTTAAAACTCACTGAAAATAAAGTGTGTTGACTGATAAGATGAAAAAGCAGGTCAATTGCCTGCAGATCATCCAAGAGTTGTTTATTAAAATAGTCATTTTCGCATCAACTCGCCAATATTAATAAACCGATGTATTATATTTTTTAAATGAATCGGGTCAACCAATTAAGTTGTATTTATCTCATATAAACGACTCATTTGAACCACCTATCAAAAAGTAATTTATAACGATATTAAAATAAATCAAGTGGTGAAGCAATGTCTGATACTTTCTAGACTTCATGTCATTTTTGTTAGTTAAATGATATAATTGGGTGGAATGTAAAACCTGTTCATATGGCTTGGATGGATCAACAAATTGAATTGGACACAACCTTTATTGGAAGAAAAACAAAAAAAGGCCGGTTCGCTCAAGTCACTCACTCTGTTTAATAAACATCTTGAGTATAACCATGCATTTTGGGCACAAACCACTAGTGATTTTGGATACATTTATTTATTTATTTATATATTTCTGAAAGGGGGATACATTTATTTATTGTAACACGTTTAGTGTTTTTTTTTTTTGACACCTTTAGTTCTTAACATGACTCATACCCAATACAACATAATCCATTGGCCATCATTCACCGTCCTACTCATGACCTAACAAAATTCTATCTTAAATGAAACAGTAGATATTCATTGTATTGAATCTTCTCAGAGTGTCTTATATAATTGTTAATTCTCAATTTCATTGGTTGTAACATTCCTTCTACAAAATAGATGGTTACTTATCTAACAAAGAAAAAAAAGAGAAGAAAATATCAAATATAATGAGCTGAACTAGGAAAGAATATAATATGAGAAAACATCGACTGTTTCCCCTTTATTAGCTTTAGTCTTGCACTCCAAGTACACAATGGCATAATTCCAACTCATGATTGTCCTTCTATTTATTAATTCACAACTTCGGTACCATGAACACACATTTCAGAAAGGAAATTATTTCAATGGTTGTAGTAAAAAAACAAAAAAACAAAAACAAAAAAAGACATTACCTAAAGATCGAACATATATCAAAGTGGCAACAAATTCTACATGTAACATTCAACCCAACTTAATATCCTTCGATTTAATTAGTCATGCATGGAGGCATTCTTCTATGGACTTTCCTTTTACTTTTTACAGGGATTAATTTTGTAATTCAACATTAACTCTAGCAAATCATCAATCAAGTCTTAAAACCTAGCTAGTAATGAAACTTTCTTCTTTTAAATCTTCAAAAGAAAGTAACTGACGTACAACTCATATATATTGATACCATCCAACGGCAAGCGTAGCTTTAAAACGAAAATTTTATCGTTAATTTGTCATACATAATTTTGAATTATTTAGAACATAAATTGATTAACTGACCATTAGTAAGAACTAGGAGATTGAAAATTATATCTTTCCTTGCGTGCGTAAATTATTGCCGAATTGGTTCCGTGTTCAAATTGAGATTTAAACTGCTTAAAAAGTCGATGCAGTGATTAATTACCACCACATATTAAGCTTCAGAATGGAAGGTTACATAGAAATTAGCCGAACGCAGTGTACTTGCAAAAACAAAATCAGGAAACTTAGTCACTCCATCAAATCCCAAATTATGATTCAAGATATCTTGCCAAATTTGAACGATAATGCATTAAATTCAACCCCCAATAAAAAGGAGTTAATCTCCCCCGATCTTTTCATCAAACCTCAAATTTTCTAATCTCGATCAGTGAATTAGGATGGAGATACCAGTACTAGAAGTATGCGCTAATTCTTCCGAGGCCTCGAGCATCATCTCAGCCGCCTCGGACAAGAAGAATACTATGAAGATGAAGGAGATCAACATCGCCGGCGAATCCCAACAACAACAAAAGCCAGAGGTGGTGGCGGAGGAGGCAGAAGCCAATGTTGAACTTGCACTTTTCAAGGCTAATCCGCCGGAGGAGGAGGCCTCGGAGGAGTTAAATGGCGTGCGTGGTCAACAGAAGAAAGAAAAAGAAGATACTAGGGTTTTCAAGTGCAACTTCTGCAACAGAAACTTCTCTACTTCCCAAGCCTTGGGAGGCCACCAAAACGCTCACAAACCGGAACGCCAGCTTGCAAAACGGCGTAGCCAAGGATTGGATGTGGGTGGTGGATTTGGATTAGGGCAGTCATACTATCCTTACAATTTCAGTCCATATTCTTCATCTACTCTTTCTCCACACTACTCACTTTATGGATCTAGGTCGACGTCTCTTGGTGTTAGGCTAGATTCCATGATTCATAAGCCTACTTATACCCCGTGGTACGACCGCCTAGGTGGCGGTGCGGGGTGGTCGAGGCCAGCTTCCTCAAGCCTCCTGCAGAACCACCCTATTAATGATCATAGGCTCAGCTTCCAGGGTACTCAGAATAATATCAACACCAACGAATTAGGGCTTGGTGTACGAACATTTAATGCTTCATCAAGATTGGAGGAGAGCAGTACTAGTACTCGTGCTGTTCGCAACTTCGGTGGTACTTGGAATCTTAACGCAATCAACAACAACAACAACAAAAAGCCGCCACTGCCACCATTCAGTGGTAGTACTGATCTTCTGTCTCGAGTAGAGCGGCCCCGAAAGAATGACCAGGATGGTGACGATGACATCGATTTGACGCTTAAGCTTTAATTTAATTCCATTTGTTCTTTATTCTTTTTATGTTATACAGAATACAGGTATTGATCTTGTAATAGTTGTGTTCCTGTGGCTATTGAAATTTAAACAATAAGAGAAAGGTCAATGTGCTTAATTTAGTAATCAGGTTCCAAATTAATTGATTCAGGCCTCATCGCTAATTCCTTTGGAACTTGATTTCAGCTGGCATGATAGAGATGAATAATATTTAATCACCGTACAATGAGATTTCAAATTGATGGAGCGCGCATGAGGTTTTGTGTCAGTTTTGATTGCACATTAATCACCATACCATTAATTTACTGAAAAATAATCACTGTTTCGTTTGAATAAATCTCTCCTAAACCTGGTCGATCATGTTTAATAGCTGTCGAAACTCAATTCTTGATTATTAAAGTTGGTAATCATTATTAGAATTTTAAGGAGGGTTTTTTTTTTGTTTTCAAATTTTCTTTTTTGTGATATTAAAAGGAGAATTTCTGCTCGAGTAAAATTTCTTTTTGTTTTATGATTTTCTATTGGAAGAAAGTAAGTCAACTTTTATGTTTACTTTTTTTTTTTTTTGAATCAAGCCCACGAGGGGAAATATTATATTCATCACAAGCCAAAATAGGCCGTTACATACCCTTCCGCTGTCATTTAAGGGCATAGACAGACAAGAAGCTAGTGGTAGTACCCACAAGTGGTACGTACATATAGTCCTACTCATTACACATTCAAATACGTAGAGGTAACGAAAACCCTCTTTTGGTACTACTCCAGAGGCGCTAGAGATACATAGAGTGCACCATAGTGGTGCTTAGCTTCCTAAATATAAGGAAATTATTGTAAATTAGACTTAACTAAAAAACATAGAAAAGGGCTTTAGGGCAAAAACCCTAGCCTAAATTAGAGAGCCCACTGGGCAGCCCAAAGAGAAGATGCCCAAACTCTAGGCCCAGCAGGGCATGGTTGACGGAGGCCCAGACCACCCTTCCACCATGCCTGCAACCGCCTATGCAACGCCGCCCATGAGTCCTGCCCTGAAAACTCGCCTCGCCACGAACCACGCCGTCGAACTCTGCCAGAAGCCAGCACCACTCCAAGTCCCCAAGACAATGTCGTGCAGAGCCAAGACCCGAGACCCGCAAGCCACACTGATGCCTAGACCCAAGACCTATAAGCCGTACCGTCGCCAAATCGACCCTCAAGATCGCCTCCGCCACCAACTCTCGCTGTCCCTGCACAGAAAACCACCATAAATGCCAAAAAAACCAGCAGACCTGCATCCAAACAGCCTGCCAAACCACAGCTGAACAACTTCCCTCCCGATCTCAACCCAGAGCATTGAAGCCCCCATTTGGCTGCCAGCCCAGTGACGGCGCAGCGAAGCCGGCGCTAACTATGGCCTCCGCCGGATAGGGAACTGGTTGGTGGTGTTTTCCTCTCCTACGGCGCTAGGGCTAGAGAGAGGTTTTTGGTTTACTAATGTTTACTAATTCTTTTATGAGGAGAATTATCAACTCATTCATATTTCAATCAATTGCACGTAACAACCCACTTTTATGGGGCTATCAAAAGAGTCTACCTAAATAACTTTACCTTGTTTTATTCGATGAAGATTAAATCCTAGCTTTGCTAGGGTTTGGGAACGTCACCGTCAGGCTAGAGTCTCGCTTTCTTCTCCTTTGCTATTGCTAATGGAGAACTCTGTAATCAATAATGCATTAGGTATTGCTGAAAAGAAATTAAACAACTTTCAAAAACAGTAACTATACCTTTAAAATCTTCACTGTTTCATATCCAGACCTACCTAAGCCTACTCTTCTTCCCCTTTTCTGCTGCTGTTTTTGGGGGCAAGCTAGTGTAATTTTGATGGTGGTTATGGTTTGGCCCTAGACAAGGGCAATGTTTTTCCGTCTGCTTGTAGTCGTGATGTATGTGGATTGAGTATTCCAGATCCTGCAGGGATCGGGTTCGGTGGTCGGCTCTAGGAGGCTGGCGTGGAATGGATTGAGAGCGGAGTTGAACGGTGGATTGGTGACTAAGGGCTGATGGTGGTGTTATGCGGTAGAGACGACTTCTGCATGGATTGGAGGTGGCTAGTATTGTTGATGGGGCTGAGAGGTACATGTGGCGCCTTTTGATGCAGCTAAAATAGCCTCACAATTTAACCCTATAAAATGTAGTTGTCAATATAGGATAAGCATGGATCGTTCAGTTCAGGGATTGTAGGGTACACCTATACAAAAAGGTCAATTAACAAATAAAAAAATAAAATGGGGGTTTTGAAATTTGGTTCCTAATCTACTTAAAATAAAAACGAAACAAATAAAACTATATACAATGATCGACTTCCCTAACCTAGACTCGGAAATTACTAAGTGTAAAAATAGAAAATTCATTTCAACATGCTACAAAAATATGCCCATCTTAAAAGAATAGAAAAGAGCCCAAATGAAAAGCCTTAGTGGATCAATCCATTTATCTAATTTGTTCTAATGTAGGCTTGGATAAGAAAAGTCCTTACCAAGCCCAATACTACTAATTTTCAAAAACACTTAGCGTAATTCTCTTAACTAGTAGTATTATCTAACCCTCGAATCAACTCACACGTGCAAATTAACCTTTACACATAGAATTTAACACGTAATTTCTAAAATCATTTAACCATTGAACATGGTTTTTACCACTTTTTAGAACTAATTGCTACTTGTTTAACTCAGCGTCTTAACAAATAACCATTACTCTTGGAAAATTAAGCAAACACACAAGAACTCTCACCGTTATTCTAGCATGCAAACTTATTAACCTAACTTTGAAAATTACCTAAACACGTAAAAGGGCACAAGATTGTAACATGCATCATAAAAGAATTCTCGAAATTAACTCAATAATAAACTGAAAATCTCAAAAATATTAATAAAAATATTCTAAAAATTTCATATCTCCAATTACACAACTCGCAAATCCAAACACACAAAACCGAAACAAAAATTGTAAGTAGAGTCATAGTTACACTTTGAAGCTTTCCTCAGCGGCTTAGCAACAAGGTGATGAACTCATCTCTGCTAAGGTGGTGGAGCGTCCTTGACTCAGCGTCTAAGAGCTTCATAGATTGATGGAATGATAGTGGTCACGGTCTTGTAGGTGATGGAGGTTTGAGGAGTGAATAGGGCAGAGTCTTGGAATAGTTTTTGGTCAGGAAGTGATAGGCAAGGAAGTGATGATAATTCTGGTTTGGACGTTGCCTATTTATAGGGGAGCATTGGTTGGCTTTTGTCGATCATACCCTTCATCATTTGGACGGATGGGATTGCATCATAATTCCTTTAATTTCTCAACTAAAACGTCTCCTTTATGGCCTTAATTCCTCTCATAATGGGATCTTTTAACAAGCTGAAACGTGTTTCTCTTATTTATTTTCCAATGGAAACATCTTTCTCCTTTATTCCCCAACTGAAAAACGTCTTTCTCCTTTATTTCCCTTCTTCATTGCTTGGTCAAACATTTTAAATGCTTTATTTTCTGATTCCATCATTGCTGTTTCCAAGAGTTCCACCAGGTAAGGTTTCCTACAACAATGAGGAGAATATCAGAATGTTTTAGAGAAAATAAAGGGAATTAAAATGTAAAGACCGCAAGAATGTTGACAGTGAGGAATCCTGATCCAGCTAGGATTTTTCATGAATTTTGCATTTTCTGCCTATTTCACGCCAAACACTCTACAAGACTCTGAAAACGACTTAATGACTCAAAACACGAAACTAAGGGAGAAACAAGGCTAAAATGGGGCATATACTCATTAATATCGTCGCACTTTATACTCATATCACCTTTGTGATAGAGGTTGGTGCCGCACCAATGACGAAAATAGACGACGGGCTAGTAGTTGGCTACGCGGAAGTGGCTGGCTGGCCAGTCTGGCAGTCGAAACTGCTACGTGGAAATGGCGTTGAAGCCATCATATGTGTGGCTTTCGGTCGTAGGGTTTCCCCTTGGGCATTGGGTTAGGCTTTGGTCTGGATTAGGGTTAGAATTTTTTCCAATTTTTTTGGCTGGAGCTTATCTTAATTAGGTCTGGGCTCTAATGGTTAGGCTTGGGCTGCACTTCAACACTTATGCCGACTCCAAGCACTATTAGAGCATCAGCCTTGACGTCCACGTCCACCTTTGAAGTTTTAAATTTGGACTAAATGTAGTTTATCCCCTTGAGGTTTGGGTCCAACATCATGTTAGTCCTTGTGTTTCAATTTAATCAGTAACACTCCTAAACTTTCTAATTTCATCAGCCGTGTGTAATTTTACTCATTCCGTCCAAAGTGGATGTTAACTCTGACGATGAGGGCCACTTTAGGGGCTAAAATGATCATCTTCAAAGCTAAATTACGCTCCACAATCTGATACCACCCACCAAACCAAACCTAAACCCGCAATGCCTATATCTAGATTGAAAAACCAAACTAGTCAGGCTTGGATCATTGCACTCCTCCAAACCACTACTAACCCAAAATGGCTCTGTCGCTTGCCCAAACCTACCGTCGTGGATCAACCTACTCCGATTAGACTTAAATCGGCCCCCACTCCGATTACTCCTACCAGTCACAGATCAATCCTAGATGCAACCTTCCCCTTCAATTGAGAGGGAAGAAAAAAGTAAACCTCTGACCCTGGCCTTTGAGCCTTGGACAAGCGCAAGAATAGATGACGGTGCAGATGAGACAGACCACAGCACATGAGCGCGTTCTCTAGCCCCATTGTCCTTTTCAAAAATATTAGTTGAATTTCATCTTTAATTGTTCACAGTGAGGCGATGTGCCAAAAAGTCATGGTGTTGCTTTTTAGATTACGACAAAAAGCTTTGTAGTATCATTAATGCTTGCGTGACACTGATCCCAAAGGTTGTGTATCATCAACTTGAACTTCATCTTTAGAATGGCCTACCATGTTGTTAGTTATCTCATCTGCACTCAAAGTCTCTATCGAGGTCTCATTTCCACTTGGGTTAAATAGTGTTTACTTTGATTCAACCTGAACTGCCATTTTCGACATATATGGGTGGTTGATGATGGTTTTAAGTTGCAAGAAAGGAACCCAGATAGATATGTCTTCATGTTTGACTTGCTCTGGGATCGGAACAAGGTCCTCAAAGGTGGTCCATGGTGCTTCAACAAGGCCCATGTCATGCTGCAGGCCTATGACGGCCTCGGTCAATGTGATGATGGAAACCCTATATTTCTAAGTGCGCATAAGCAATATTCCACCAGCCTTGGAAGACAAGAAAACAATTAGGAATGTTGCATCCATCGCTGATATGTATCAAGACATTGATCAAAAACTGCTTGATTCAACTAGTAAGGTACGAGTCAATGTTGGCCACAAAATCTCCAAGCCTTTCTTTCCTAAGAAAACTCTAAAGTTAGCTGCTGGGGTTGTTGAAGAGATCTCTTTCTTTTATGAAAATGTAATCAAAAAATGTAGGAAGTGCAATCTGATTTACCATGTAGAGGGAGTTTGTCAAGCAGTGCATAAATCACTGAACAAAAGTGTGGAAGCGTCTGAGGTGCAGAGGCTACAACTTCCAAAGTCGTTCGTGGGTTTTGTAGAGAACAGGTTTGTGAATGGGACTTCTAAATTTCAAGGCATTTAAACACCAATACTGCCTTCTATAGCACGAAACCTATTTGGCTTTGTTGATGCCAATAAGCCGCAGAAACCAGTTGTCATCAGAAGCTCGGAATTGATAGCAGCTCTACCAGTGGTGATGGCTCTCTTGCTCTGATCCCATTTGAAGATGCACCAAAGGATTTGAAGAGAAGCAAGCCTGCATCCTTATACTATTCTCCAAAGAAACCAAAGCATCTGCTTTATGTGAGTCAAGATGACTTGGCAAAGGAGGTAATGCTTAAGAGTGCCTGAGTTCCCAACTAAATTTACGAGTAAATCTCTTGGTTTAGTTGAGACTCCAAGAGGCATGCTTGTTCCAACGGAAGTTATTGTTACGCCTCGTATCTAGATTTACCCTTTTACTGGTCATTTGGATGGTAAACGATAACTATTTTTACTTCTTACTTTTGTTTTAGACTTTTTAGGGCTTTCAAAAGTTGACTTTTTGTTTGGCTTAGTTTTTATGGAAACTTCCTTCTAAAAAGTTGTAGAGCACGTTAAACCAAGTTCGTGGGCACGCGAAAATCGGAATTCTTATGAGAAAGTTACGATTTGAAAACCTTGAGTTACTATTTCAGGAAACCTGATATAAATATCAAGTTGGCAATTAGAAACTTGCCATTTTGGAAGTTTCTATTTCCGGATGAAATTTTGATCCCAAACACTCTGTCCTAGACTTGGTTTAAAACCCGACTCGGATTCATGACCCTATGGGTTTCGCCACCATCCAGCCATCCCCGGGTGCTAGACCAATTGTGTTTGGTGCACCTCTCCGCGGCGGCAGCTTCCAGCCACCATGAGCTCTGATTGCAACTGAGGGAGAGAATCGAAGAAAAACTCTAGTTCGGCCACCATGTTCAATCGCTGTTTTCTTGCAACTTCTAGCGACACCAAGAACTAGGTTTTGAAGCCCTTGATGCACTAATCATTGTAGCATACATCTTTTGCCCCAATTCGATTGGAGAAGATAGAATCGAAGTGTAGAGAAAAAAAATTTGGGATTTCGGGTATTTGAGGTAATTTCTAATTATACACTCAAAATTGGTCAATGTCGTAGTTAGAGAAGTTGTTAGGATTGTTGTGATGAAAGTTTTGGTGTATGGAGCTTGACCCAAATTGGGGTCGGAGGTGGTGGGGCTCCATTCTTCTGTGTTTTGTGAATAGCCGGGACATTGTGGAATATCCAGAAAGGCATTTACTCACATCCATTTATGGTGGCGCTTGTGGGCGCGTCCGATCACTTCAGACCAGCTCCACGAGCCACCGCTTGTGGCGGCGTGTGTGGGCGCGTCTAACCACTTCAAACCTTCTGTTTTGGTTCGTTAGGTAGAGCATATGTAGCGTTATAGACATGTTGATATGAATTTTGTATTGATTGATACACATTTTGAAAACGATTGGAATTTCTCATGTTTTAGAAATTCGGGTTTTAATTTGGGAAGATCTGACTGTTGGATCGACCCCAATTTTTGACAGGTTGTAATAGTTATCAAATTGACGTAGCCTATGACGTTATAGCTCGTTCCAATATGATTTTGAGCTTTCGACGAATTATTGTTTTTAAGGTTCATATTATTATTATCGTTAATTTAATTTTAATTCTCGAAATCAGTTATTCATAATATCAATTTGTTCAGGATGACGTGTTGATAGGACTCGCCCCAGACTTCACCTTGAAATCCGAAGTGGTCCTGCGGGGCCCACCTTAGAAGATATTCTACTAAAACTTTGGCAAAACTTCCCCTAAAAGTGGACTACCCAAAACCTGTAGAAAAACATTTATATTTCTAATATCAAATACCATCCTAAACTCTTGGAGCCATCCTGCTCCCCAAGTCACAACATCTTCCATTTCACAAGTACAAGTATCAACTTGACAACATTAATCCCACAGATTATCGGAGCAAATCTAATCCACTAGGTGACAAGGAAAACAGAAATAGAATGAATACGTGGAAGCTATGTTGTTGACTATGCCTCGACTCCGTGTACGCCCGACCTCAACTAACCTAACCTGCAAACTGGACATTTGAAACAGAAGAGCCTAGGGGAAAGTAATTGAAAAACTCGTTATTGTGAGTGGACAAAAATAAATAAATAAGATATATTAAATGAAGCAAAACTTTAAAACTTTCCCACGTAGTTAAATTTATAAAATCTCGATACATGCAACATTTAGAAAACATATTTCTTTAATCTCGAAATCCCGTGAAATCATACCAGCCCCGCTGGTTAAGAATAAACATAAAGTAAGGGGAAGATGAATATTACCATACAACGAAGGAGTCTCCCAAACTCAGGTCGGAGCCTCCCAGGCTCTATCCTCGACTTTGACTCACCAACACAAAGTAAGTGAGGAGGAGCCTTGACTGCCACTCACGTGAGGAGAAGAAATAAACGAACAACTTATATCAACCCAAGTATGGTGAAGAATATCATTCAAAAACCAGTAAATCCATAAAGCTTCCCCAAAATCTCGCCAAAGAAAGCACGAGTACAGTTCCCAACCATACTCTGTAAATCTTGTGATAATTCCACTAACATCGACAATGTGTCCCCCACATCAAGATAATCTCAAATCAATCGCAAATAGGCGAGATCAAATTATAAATCGTAAATTAGAAATAAAACCAAATCGAAAATCATCATTAAGGCATTCCTAATGCTAAAACTGAAAGTCGATAAATAAATAAGAAATATAACTCCATCGAAATCCTATTTCAAAAATCACAAATCAACGAACAAAAATATATTTAATTCCAGAAACCACCACGGAAAATAATTCGTCGAAAATCATTAATAAATCATAAATCATACTTTATTCCAAAATTCACAATATCCTTTTAAAACGTAGAGCCAAAATCATTCTGAAAACAAATCATCTGCTCAAAATATATAATATGATAATTAAATAAAGCATTAATTCGAGCAATAAATGCATGCATCATTATTTAAAATAAAATTCCACTCACAATACTATTTTGGCGACCACGCATACGGGTTTCTTCATCGAGCAGTAGCTCAGTACATCGCTCAGTAAATACGATTCTAAAATAAAATCCTCGTAAACTAACTTCTCCATTTCTTCTCCGATTTAACCCAAACTTCACCACTAATATCAATCCGTTGATTAGAGTATTCCATAGAGGGTATAAGGAAATCAGAAGGTCGGATTCCAATAAATCAACATCAAACTTCTCCAATTTCTACAAAAAAACACAATTACAAGCTCTACAACAATTATAAGGTTTAACTAGCCAAAAAAATAACCTATCACACTACCCTACGCACCACCACGCGCGATCTACAATGGCAGTGTGTGGGCTCCAAGCGCCGCCAGCCAACTTCACCTTCAGCCACAACATCTACTTTACAAGTCTAACACCTTTCACAACTACAACAAGTTCCAACTTTTTCTTGAATCACTCGAAATTGGCCAGTGAAGAAAACCCAGAAATTTCAAACCCTAGAATCAGGAATTTCTTTGATTCTTCCTCCACATTGTGAATTGGAGCTAGTAGCTTGAGGGGAAATGATCTACAGCTCAAGGCACGTCGATTGGACTAGGTATTGTCGCCGGAGATGGCCGAAAACAGAAGAAATCGCCGGAAAATGTCAACTACTACAACATACTTCTAAGCTTCAATTCGTACTTCTCTGGCCAAATTGGTCGTGACCCATGACCACAAGCATGTAGGAGAGGAGGAGATGTGTCGATCGCCACTAGGGGCCCGCCGTTTGGCCGCCGGACGGCTGCAAATAGAAGAAGGAAAAGGAAGGAGGCCGACGCGGGGGAGAGAGAGAGAGAGAGAGAGAGAGAGTCGTCCTCGGGGTGGGGGTGTAGGTTTCCCGAAAATGGAAACTTACCTCGGTACAAATCCTATATATAAAGTTACCATGAATAGTAACTTTCACATATTAAGCCACAACTTTCGCATACGAACGCCGATTTTTACATACCATATGTGCACAGACTCGGTTTAACGTCCTCTATGAAGGAATTTTTCTCAAATTTTGACCTGAACAAAAAGTAAACTTTGAGGGCCACTTAAAGTATCAAAACAGAGTAAAAAGTAAAAGTAATTGTCGTTTACCATTTTAGCCACATCGTCCTCTTGCATAAATGATCATGGCCCACGTAAAACTGCTGCTCTTTATTTCAATTATAGACCTCGGCAAAATAATAAAGTGGTTGGATTCAAAAGAAGAGCAAGATGGTGCTACTTGTATATTCTTAATTATGTATTCTTTTAAGTCTATTCAATCAATTCTTTTACTCTTTAACTCGATATATTCTTAATTATATAACATATATAATCAAAATAAAAATAAATATAAAATAATACAAAACCATCTGGGCGCTAGTCCCCTGGCCACTACCCGACTAGCGCCTAGCGATTTTTCAAACCTTGCTTTTGAGTATTTATTTATTATGAGATTTATTTATGATTTTATGACTTATTGAGATATTGAGTTTTATCGAGTATTTGATTTTTGCTTTCGATGATTTATTGATGATTATATTTGAGTATCAATATTTTATCGAGATTTCATGATTCAATGATTTCAGTTTATTTGAGGAGGTGAATATTTTTTTTTTTTTTTGGTGAATGAAAAACTTCATTAGGGAACAAGCCCAAGGGCCCAACAAAAGCTTAACAGGCCAAGAGATATTACAACCAAATAGGGAAAAGGACAAATGCTACTAAAAACCAGCTAAGTTAATAGCTACAGGAAAGTCCTAGAACAAAAAAGTGCCAAAAATACTACTCCAATCACGTCTCCACTGTGTGTGGGCCGGGGAGATCGTCGTTTCTGAGAACTATGGGAAGGTGGCAGCTAATTAGCCCATCTTAGAGGACCCACCCTCCCAATGGCACGCGAAGCTGCACGATGGGCAGCATGATTCGCTTCATGGGGAATCCAATCCCATTTGTAATCCTCGAAGGCAGTAGCTTTTCTTCGAATCTGTTGGATAATTGGGTACGTTTTCCAGTTTTTGCACTTGGCAAAATCTTTTAAATCACCTATGACCTCTTTTGCATATGATTTCAAAGAAAACCCTGTACATATTCAAGGAAGTAGCGAAACTCCCTCAAGAAGAGCTTAATTAGCTTCAACTTCCTTAACGGATCCACAGGAGGTCGAAGTTACTGAGCTAGCTAGGAACTCTCCAGTAGAATTATGAATAACAACTCCTAGGCCCAACTTATCTGGAGGATGCCAGGATGAATCACAGTTCACTTTGCGAAAATCCTAAGGAAGGGTTGACCATCGGGGCCTATCTGCAAGCTAAGGAGTCAATTGCTGGGGTGTTGCATCAATAACCTATTGGGAAGAATTGAAAGCAGACAAGAACTCTGAAGCTAGTGCAAAGGCAGAATAGATGGTTCGATTAGGAGACAAGTCCTTATGCTGATACACAAAGAGTTAAAGATACACCTGGTTTTCCAAATGGCCCAGCAAATTAAGCTAGTCCAGGTAAGTACCCACTTTCTTTTTGAACAAATTTGATGTGAGCTTGTGATCTTTAGAAACCAGGCTTCAATTGTTGTGAATCCCGGTTTGTCCACATGAAATCCTAGGGGAAGAGCCAAACCACATAGCTTTTACCCAAAGACAGAGGAAGAGCAGGTACTCAAAATTTTCCCCTTCTAATCCATAGATGGGACACAATAGGGAAGTAGAAAGTTTCCTCTTAAAGAGATAGTACATAGTTGGTGCAGCCCCATTGAGTACCCGTCACAGAAATAGCTTAATCTTGGGTAAAGTCTCAATCTTCTAGAGAGACTTCCAAATTTTTGGGTCAATAGTGTAGGATGCTTGGGTATAAAAATGGTGATATGAAACCAATGATAGCCAGACTTGACTGAAAGGCACCCATTTTTATTCCAAGACCGCACTAGCCATTCATGGCCCCCCTCATCACTAATAGGAATTCTCAAAATGCAGTTGACTGCATCAGGATGGAGGTTGTTGCTTACGATATTAAGGTCCTAGAATTTTGATTCAAAGTTAATTAAAGAGTTGACTAGGATGAGGGAAGTAGGGTTCCCAACAATAGGCCTAAGAACCTCAATATGAGGAAGGGGACCCAATTATATTCCCATATCCTAATAGAAGAGCCAGAGATGACTTGCCAAAGATTACCCTTTAGTATAATATTTTTAGCTTCCAGTAAGCTAGACCAACTCCATAAGGCCCTGTAACCTTTAACAGCTTCATAGAAATTGCAATTGGGAAAATATCTAGCTTTTAGAACTTGTGCCCATAGTGAATGTAGTTCATGGATTAGACGCCAACATTGTTTGGCAAAAAGGGCCAAGTTGAAGTGGTGCAGATCCCTAAAACCCATCCTGCCTTCCTGTTTGGGTGTCCCCAAAAGATTTCAACTCCGCCCATGAAGCTTACTACCACTGTGATCAGATCCCCACCAGAAATTCCCCAGAGATAAGTTGACTTCACTGCAAAAGTTCTTTGGAAGTAAGAAGCAGCTCATGGGGTAAGCTGGCATCGCTAAGGCCATTGATTTCAATAGGACTGCTCTCCCAACAAGAGATAAATTTCCAATTTTTCAACCCTCCAATTTTCTGCTCACGCATTCCTTTTTATAAGCTAGTGCTACTTTCTTAGACTATCCCATACCGTAGGTAATCCGAGAAAGGTACCCGAATTGTCAGCCTCCATAAAGCCAAGTAGGTCACACATTAAGAAAGCCATTTTTCTGTAGGAGTGTTTAGGGAGAAAAAGACACTACATTTCTCCTTGTTTATTGCTTGTCCAAAAGCTATCAAGTTAAGTAATACTCATGAAAGATCAGCATAAGCTGCCAGCAATTAGCCAGTGTAGCCTTAATGAAGAATAATGCATCATTAAAAAAAAATAAATGGGAAATGGTGGGGCAGCCAATGCATAACCTGATACACAGTAGAGATTTATCATTTACAGCTCTAGCCAACAGTAGGAAAGCACTTCGCTTACTAATAGGAAAAGATAAGGGGAGTGGGGATCCCACTGCCTTAATCCTCTAAAACTTGGAAGAACTTCCCCAGGCTTCCATTCAGTACAATTGAGAAAGAAATTGTAGTAACACAAGCCATGACCAAACTAATCTAGGATCTAGCAAATCCAAAATGAGTTAATGTAGCTTCTAAAAAGTCTCATTCCACCCTATCATAGGCCTTGTTCATATCCGGTTTTAAGCCTAGTTCATGGTTTCCACCTTCGTTTAAGCTTAAGATAATGGTAGGATTGGTGAGCAAGTAGGATGTTGTCCTAGATCTGCCTATTAGGGACAAAGGCATTTTGATTTGGAGAGATCAGCTGAGGGAGTATAGCCTTCAAATGGTTTGCAAGCAACTTAGAGAAAATCTTGTAGGAGTTATTACAGCTAATAGGCCTAAAGTGTGTAGTCTTCCCCAGATTGGGAATTTTGGGTATCAGAACAATGTGCATTCTGTTTAGTTCATGTAGCCTAACCTACCCATCTTTGAAATCCTTATTTGCTATGGCCCATACAATCTCCTGTACAATTCTCTAATATTTGTGATAAAATAAGCCCGGAAATCCATTCGGTCCACGTGCTTTCAGAGCCTCCAGCTGATGTGTTACTTCATAACCTCCTCCAAAGAGATAGGAGCAATAAGGTCCTGATTCATTTCACTAGAGATTGAGTTAGTAATACCCTTGAAAGCCTCTCTCCATGGGCATTGACCAGAGCTAGTAAATAATTTCTTGAAATTGGGATTCGAATTCTAGTATGTTTAGATTCTCTCTCACTACCCAAGTCTCAGCATCATTTTGAATCTTCAAGATCAGATTTCTTTATCTTCTCTGTACTGTGGATAGGTGGAAAAACCAAGTGTTGGAGTCCCCAGACTTGAGCTAACTCACTCTAGATCTTTGTTGCTGTTCCATAATTACCTACTAATTATTTCCCTAATCTTGCACTTTTGCTTAACCTTTGTGTTTATTTATATATATTTATTATTTTTTCCTTATCATGCTAGGAAATGATGGAGAAGCTTGGAATTGCACTAAAAAGTCAACTTTAGCATATTTTCCTACTCCGGCTAGGAGAAACCTAGCTAGGCAAGGAAGGAGGAGTGGCAGACTGACCAAATGAACTCTAAATCAGTTGAAACTTTCCAGATCTATTCTAAACAGCCTAAAGATCATTTCTTATGTATATTATAAGAGCTAAATCAGAGTGGAAGGCCTTCAAAAGATCGGCACAAATTTCTGACTAAAAGATGAAAACTGTACAACTGGACCTGTACGGATTTCAGCAGTATTTCCGCCCAAAGTATGGTGAACTAAGCTCTGAAATTTTACCAAGATGATCTACATTCATGGAGGAACATTTCTTATGAAGAAGTCGAAGGCCAATTCCGAAGTCTCGGTGGAGATTAAATTGAAGGAATATAGGAGAAGAAAGTGCACAAACTGACAAAAAAGAAGTCAACGGAGGTCAACGCCGGATTCCGGACATTTCCGACCAAGTTGGTCAACCAAGAACATGTGTGGAGGATAAGAAAGAGTTGACTAGGGTTAGAGACTTTAGGTGGGTAGACTTTAGGTCTAGGTTATTTTGAAATTCAAAATTTGAAAGATGACAAGTTGTCCCATTCTTACACCTTACACCTTTGTCTCCCATTTATTACTTTGTTCCCCTACACAATGACCCTTCTACCTTACTTAATTTTTCTCCTCTGCCAAAATATCTATAAGCTTTTTAGGTCATTTCTATGTTAAGTTAAAGACTAGATCCACATTTTGTGCTTACACATTTGTCAATCACATCTAGCTAGCCCTTCATTTCATTTGATCTCCACCCTCCGTTCATCACTTTTGGCCTATAAAAACAGTCTCCCCTCACTTTGGACGTTTTTCATACTTTCCTTCATCCATTTCATCTTCTTCCTCTCTCCATTTCCTCTCCATATTCCATAGTTCATCATCTTTTAGGTAGTTTAGTTTAGCTTTTGTGTAGCAAAAAGTGTAAAGTGTCTTGGGTTTTTACCAAAAACCGAAGATCTTTTACATCTTTGATCAATCACACCTTAGTTCCATCATTTCAAGCCTTTGTTCTTCAAGTTTCTAAGAGCTTTGTGGATTTGTATGGCAATTTGGGTTTGAGAAAACCGAAATTTCCATACTTTGAAACATCTCTCACTTGTTTTGCATCAAGGGGAGCTAGTTTGGTAACCAACCACTTTCTCTACTCTTCCTCTCTTTTGCTTGATGTTATTATGTTTATGGGTTTGATTTATGTAACTATGGGTTGTGAGTAGAATAAATTTGGGGTTAGGCCTTAGCTCCAGACAAACTCATGTATAAAATAGTGTGATGCCATATTTTTGATGAATATGCATGTTTTGAATCCTTTAGCTACTTTACTTTAATGCTTTCTTACATGTGTTTTTTGGATTTGTCACCTAGAAGCATGTTGTAGGAATTAATGAAATCAGAAACTTAAGCTTGACAATCTTTTGTAACCGAGGAGCATGTGTAGCTAATAGGATGGTGGTCTAGCTTATTCTTATGGGAAGAACTAGATTGGTTGGGTCCTTACCTTAAAATTAATGCTTGGTGCCATTAGTTTAAGAGTCGAGAGGCCTTAGGCTTTACGACATCAAAGCCCTATTATGTTTTAGTGAATGTAAATGGGACTAAGGTTGTGTGATCTAGCTTTACTCTAGCGACATAGTTGGGTTGCATGATTAGTTGGTGCCTCAGTTTCTCTAGCGAAAACCGAGGGGAAATTTATCAAAGCATGTTGTTATTAGAAAATGGGTTACATTATATGCATGAGGGAGGCTAGGTGCAAAAACATATGCTCCTATTTGTCTCATTGATCAAAGTCTCTATTTTGTTTTGTTTTTATTAGCTTAGGTTATTTTGTGCAACTTATTTTACTTTATAAAAATTAAAATCAACCAAACCGTTCACTACCACAATTGTAAACACCATCCTCTTGATCTTTAACTTCCAAAGGGCTAAGGTTGTGAATTTGTAAAAAGGCAGACTTTGCATGTGTTTTCTAGGTTTATTTTCGCTGTGATCTAGCTAGGGTAGAGTTACTCAATCCCTTGGGTACGATACTCTTACTTTTTCCTCTTTACTAAAATTTGACCTCCTAATCTTGGGAGTAGGGCACATCATTCATAAATTGCATATATTTTCATACTCGTGATACACCCAACAGTTGCCAGTATTTCTCTTCATGAACCTATAGCGTGCATGCGTTACCTAGTTAGTAGTACCCTCCAGGTAATAGTCTGGTCGGCAGTACCCTCCAAAATATAATTTCGGTCGGCAGTACCCTTCGACGGGTCATCTGGTCGGTAATATCCTCCATATGGCATGAGGTAGTTAGTCGGTAGTACCCTTCAACTATATATATATGGTTAGTCGGCAGTACCCTCTAACCATTGCCTCCTTGTCCAGTTGGTAGTACCCTCCAGGTGGCATGAGATCACTAGTCAACAGTTCCCTCTAGTCATCGTCTATTTTACGATATGAGTATTTTATGAGATTTCCAAGAGTTTTGAATGATTTTACTGATGATTTGAAGTTATATTATGAAATGAGATTTATAGTATGATTTGAGGTATTTATCACATGAGTATTTCAATGAGATTTTGAGACGGTTTTTGAGATGTTTTACAATACAAGTTTGAGATTTCAGTAAAGAGGATGACTAACAGTATTTTGAAGAGATTTTACTGCATGCTTTCTTTTTAAGAGAATAAATTGGGAAAGCATTAAGTTTTATTTATTTATTTCTTTCGAAATTACTTATTTTTCGTCCATTCACTCTAACTGTTTTTAAATGCTTTTCTCTGGGTTTTTCATGCCTAGTCTATAGAGTAGCTAAGGTCGAGCATTCGTAGGCGTCGAGGCATAGTGTTCCCCACCTCTGTTGAGTAAAAATTTGCACACAGTGAACGAAAATGTCACCCAACATAATTTCACTCGTATTCATTTAGTGAATAGAGTTTTTATTATTTCGGGTTCGACCCATTCAAGACAGAATGTGTCTCTTAATTACAATCCTTTGTTACAGGGAAACACTCTTTCATTCTATTTATGAAAAAACCAATTGTGGATGTGTGTTTGTTTGTTTTTGCGGCTGCTCTCAGATATTTGAATTGGTTGCCTACATACCCTTGGAGAGGGATCAAGCCACTTGTAGTTCAAGAATTCCAATGACTGAATGACTCATTGGGGGGTATAGGAATAGTGTTTAGATGAATTTGGTGTAAGTGAACCAGGGATTCGATTTGTGTCAGATTTGTATTTGAGGTAATTTTTGGAAAGGTTTTGACTTTTCCTGGTGTTTGAGTGAATTTGACTGGTAAGGTCAGGGATTCGGATTTGATGAATTTGACTGGTGGAGTCAGGGATTCTGTTTGGACTTGCGGTTGCATCTAGTGGGTCTCTAGATTGCCTACATACCCTATAAAGGGATCAAACCATTGTAGTTCAGAAATTGTATTTCTGGTGTTGGGAGAAATTTTGTGTCGACAGATATACATATATTTATTTTTGAATCCGTCGGATGTATTTCTTCTGTAGACACCCGAATTTTGTATGGGCAACCGATGTGTTGAACTTTGTACTAGGCTGTGTGCATGGGCTTTTGTGTTGTCAACAAATGAATTTGGCCAGGCCCGAACATCGAGATAAACGGGTTTAAAAGGTGGTCTGTATTTCTAGGCCTTTAGCTCCATACTGGGTCAGGCCCGACTGACATGATTTGGACACCCATCTTTTCTTTCCAGGCCTAATTTGAGCCCAATTTATGTCTTAGGAAATCTAGCAAAGGCCTTGTAGTAGACGTCATTCCCATCTCAGGTAAATCAATAAGCTGTGCCTCTCAGTGTGATTATTTGCTTAAGATGGAGATCGAATTGGAGATGGAAGCCGGCTGTCATAGTCTGAAACGGAGGAGTTGTGCTGTCGAGGCATATATTTATAAATGGGTTGGCCTCAATATCCAAATTCTGCACTGGATTTCCTGCGTTTGAGATTGAGTAATAGATTGAATCTTTTCACTTCCCCTCTGTAGCTCCAATTTCTCGCTTGTATACTGACGAGTCTTCTTTTCTGATTATCAATTGCCTGGACTTAGTTGTAATTCAGAGCTGGAGTGTTTTCTTTCTTTTGATTTTTGCTTTGATTGAGAGATGAGCATGTAGCATTATGCTTCTTTGTTTGATTTGCATTCAAAACCAACTTGCAGCACTTTTGTTCATATATATATATATATACAAATCCTATCTAGAGCGGAGCTCTGCTTTGAAATTAACGTGTGAAGTTTGAGTTTTTGGTCACTTTTCGGTCGCATATCTACATCTCGACCGTTCAGTTTTTAGGTACTAGTGTATAGATCTCTGCAAATTTTCAGTCAAAATGATGATCGTTAAGACATTGAAAACTGCCTTAAAGCTAGTACGGTTCAGGTTGACAGATTCTGTCTGTCCATTGGTTTAAGCGAGTTAGATACCTTAATGATCATCAATTTGGCTGAAAATTTGCAGAGATGATCTATACACTAGTACCTAAAAATTGAACAGTCGAGATGTAGATATGCGATCGAAAAGTGACCCAAAACTCGAACTTCACACGTTAATTTCAAAGCAGAGCTCCGCTCTAGATATGATCTATTATATATACACTACTAGAATTATAGCCCCAGACATCGGTCAAAAACCGATGAGAAAAAAAAATCCAACCGATGTCTTTGTGGGTGATGAGAAAGATCCGGAAAATGCAGACATCGGTTTTTAGCCGATGTCTAATATTCGGGTAGACATCGGTTCCTTATAATAAACCGATGTAAAGAAGTTTAAATGATAACAAACTTGCATGCTTTACTATTGTTAAACCCACATTTTATTGTATTTAAAGCTTAAAGAAATATAGATTATATAACACAAGTTTGAGTTTTAACATCGTTATTGATTTAAGAACCGATGAGTAATACTGTTGTAGACATCGTTTCTGACAATGAACCGATATGTGGATATGTTAGTAACATCAGTGTTCATTTCCGAACTGATGTCTGGAACTCGGTAGTATATCGTTTCTGATAATGAACCGATGTCTGGATGTTTTAGTAACATTGGTTTTCATTTCGGAACTAATGTCTGGCACTCGGTAGTATATCGTTTCTGATAATGAACCGATGTCTGGATGTTTTAGTAACATCGGTTTTCATTTCGGAACTAATGTCTGGCACTTGGTAGTATATCGTTTTTAACAATGAACCGATGTCTGGATATATTAGTAACATCGATTTTCATTTTGGAACTGATGTATCTGTATTTCTGGACATCAGTTTTTATGGCTAAAACTGATTTCAACTTTATATCTAAACATCACATTCTATAAAGAGGATTCTGTCCACAAAATAGAACTGTGATTATAAATTGCAAATTGGGGTACGGTATTATATCCGACATTCATCATCCTTAACAGTTTACAAAATGGGCAAAATAAAACCCCAATTCATATATGCACCTATATACTACAAGGCTAGCCTAGCAATTAGTATTCTTGTTTGTTCATAATTGCTACAAAAAAGTTAGTTAAAACTAACTCAAAATCAAGAAATTGGTCAGAACCTACAACAGAGTTTGTAAGTAGTCGGCTACTTCAATGCAGACCTCGTCAAGTTGTTGTTGGGTATACCCTTTTCGATCCTTTACCGCCCACTACAAATACATATAACAATGTATGTCATAATGATACACCAATATTTAAAACATAGTTTTTTGTCAAATTACAATGCTTATACCTTGGTTGAAAACGAAGGCGTGTCATCATTAATGAATGATACATCAGTTTATTAATAGTGAAGATGGGAGGTCCACGTCCATCCAATCTGTTGGTTATATCTGGGAGTGTTAAAAAGAATTGAGGACAGGAAACGTTTGCTTGCGCAAGTTTTGTAATTCAAGCATTGCAAGTTAGTGCAAGCATGAGGAATATATCTTGGAGCAATATATCTGGGAGCAATATATATCTTGCCTTGTACTAAAGAAAAAACTGTGGAAGCCACAGTTAAATTCAATTTATCTAACTTATGCTTTTGTAATGTGGAAGCTGTCGTCAACTTTTCTTGTGTCTGCATTCACAAACTGAAACAAACAAAACAAACATGAGAGAATTTTCCCCTTCAGCGCATTGAAATTTGATCTTAAACTCTTGCAGACTCGAAGTTAACATATATGCTATGAAGTATGTGAAAGATTAAACACAGAATATAAACACAATCAAGCTTTACTGCAGACACATGTATAGTTATATTCAAACATCCAAGATCACCAACAAATAATTTAGATACTGTTATGTTCAAATGTTTGTAGTAGTTATGAAACATGTACATATTGGAGTTAATGGTCACGTACCTGAAGCAGCCATGGATCAGGAATAGAGATAGTGCAAATGAGATCTTCTGCGAAGCTCTAAAGTCCAAGAGTCTCTCTATGGGGCAAGACGATGAAGACTTGTGTATTAGAGTTCACAGGGACCTCATTTATATAGAGGTGTCATCAACAGAGTTCTACCCATAAGAGAGACTCTGTTTTACTATGACTGGTCCTCTATATCATCATCAGTATTTATCTCTTACTTGCCTATGTAGATAAGCAAATAATTAATCAAGTACTTATTAATATAAGATCAGATATTAATCTCAATATCGACACAAAAGTGGAACTCATCACAAACTCTTATAACTTAATCACCTAGTCACTTAGATAAATGTCATTGAGTCCATAAGTAAGTGTCTTACAGTATGAAGCGCTAATCTCAAGTTTTCATACATACTCACCTCTAATTTGATATCTGTCCTTGTTGCATGCGCTATGAGAGAACCATATTCAGAATGCCTTGATAAACTCCAATTATTGTTAATCTGTTTGAATGAAGTCCCAATTCCATGTAAAGAACAATGAAGAATATGCTTGTACAATTAAGTGCACATATTTGAAGAGAGATATGACAGAGTCAAGAAGGACTTACACCACTGGGAAACTTGTCCAAGGAAAAGCCATCCATTCCAATTATGGCTGGCACTGGGGCACTGTAGTTGCTGTGATCATATGTGTCGATCCCAGCCTCATCTTTGCAAGGCAATTTCATGCATTGGCTCTTATAAATGGAGCAGGTTCGCTCGTAGTTATGGACATGACCAAACAGCGCCAGATCAACCTAGGTCAAATTTCAAATAGCATGTACATGTCAGCAAAAAAATTTAAAATCCCATGTTTAAACCTAGAGAATCCAATAGAAAACCATATTAGAAAAGAAAATGGAACCCATTGAGAAATGAAAGAGAAACATTAACTAGCTAGGGGAAGGTCTAGGATGTTACTTTGCTTGCCAGAAGTAATGGTTCAACTTTGTCAACGAATTTCTCATCAACACTCAGGAATCCAGGGGCAGATGTATACATTGGTCTATGCCTGCAATTTGAAAATATTAAAATATGCGTGAAGATCTGGTGACACTTTCAAGCAGTTATAAACTATTGATATTGATCAAATTATGCACAGTAGACAATTTCTGTGGTTCAAACTATATGTCATGCACACGAACAGATCCGATGTGAATCAGAAACCAACGGTTGAAAGAACTGATTTATATTGTATGGTGTTCCTATAGAAAAGTTACATAAACTTGAATAGTTTTGAAGTATTTAAGTACTTACCCCATTGATTAGAGAAACAACAGAACACAAAACAAAACAAAAGAAGTGTTCATCAATCTATAAAATTCAATTACATTAGAGACCATACCACATAAATAAGAATTCTAAGCAAGCCAAGGGCCCCAGCAAGCTGGTAATCCATCCACTGAACAAGAAAGAGAAATAAATTTGCAACTGGACTGTAAGATAGTCTCATCTGAAGTCGTGCTCCATCTTTCTCCCTCGGATAATCTACAGCCCTGAAAAACCAGAAGCAAGCAAAGCATTTGGTTTACAAACATTGACCAACTCTCATCTCTCAAAGTCCTATAGATAACACACAGTGAATAAAACCCAGGGCATCAATACATGGTAACTCTTTATCCATGATGTATACTGCCAGAGATTCTTAAATTTCTCAAATTACACTGGGAAACCAATATGATGACTAACACAGAAACTTATGTCACTTGATTAAAAGCATGTGAAGGGGCCTCTGCGAACTGCAAAAAAGTAATGGGGCTATTTTCTGCCAAATTCCTAATTTTCATACCACCTCTGCATATGAGTACTCAATCACCATTTTATTTTATATACATGCACAAACAGAGGGATTCAACAGTTCTCAACTGAAGCTTATCAAGAATCATAAATTAACCACAGTTTCAGTTATTTTGTTTTCCCAACAGAATCAAAATTACATAAACATCAAATGCAAATAGAAGTGCAGTGCACAGCTGTAGAATACTATAGACCAGTGCTTAATCATCTTTACCTGCTCAGAATTTTTGGTCCAGTCATGCTCTGTTGAAATCATCGTGATGTGGACGCTTCCTTGTTCTGTGGAATACCATGGTTTATCCTTTGCTGGGGTTGGCATTGGAAAGTAAGTCTCTGAAAAGTGTCTATATAGTCCCTGAAAAGTGTAGAAGCAAGCATATATACAATTAAGTAAACAAGAAAATATGACATTATACTTGAAGTCGTCTGTTTGTACGTGTTAAACAACCACTAGATCCCAAAAACGAGCTGTTAGATAATGTACCAACAATGTACACCAAGATAGCTAGATATACTATAAAATGGTATCGAAGCCTCTCAGAGAACTTCAAATTAAGTTCCTAGAGCATGTCTTCTGAGCACACGTACCTCTCATGGTTCCCGATAGCTGTCATGTATGAAACTCGAGAAGCAATAGGGTTGATTTGGTGAAGGAAAAAATCTCATTCAACTAAAAACCCAGTGGCATAGCTTATATCTCCAGTGTGGAAGACAGAATCTACATTCCTGGAATTTATTTCATCCGTCACGGCCTCAATCACTGAGAGGGATCCTGGCTATTCATGCCGCAAGATTAAAATCAGCCTTTTCTTTTCCTTCAAGGTACGTAGAAGAAAAACAATGTACTGTATAGTTAGTTTCTTTTTTCCCCCTCATTTTACTAATTTTATCCATGTTGATTTACTAAATTAAACATGACATGTTGTGCTGTGAGTTAGAACGATGCTCAATTACTATTGCTTGAGTCTAAATTTCTGCAGTACTAAAAAAGCATCACAATTCATATACCTGAATATAATGCTCGACAGAAGAATCATGAGGAGCCTTTCCCATGTCGCCAAATGCAAGAAATATGAGTTCATCAGATCCTCTCATAGGGGGTGTGTGGAATTGGATTCGATCACTCCAGCCAACTGAACCACTGCATTTTTTTTTCAACCCCCAAATAAGAATCAATCTGTCTTCTTTTTCCAGTTATCAAACAAGCCTAATTCAATGTAAACTCACCACTCAAAACAATATCTCTGAGAACAGTGTTTCACACACATCAAAAGGGTGGTTCAAAATATTGAAACAAAAACTAAAAATGAATGAAGCTAAGTATATACGATTCAATCACCGAAACCTCATCCACATCTTAAACTGAAACACACCATACATACAGAAATAAGAAAAGATACCAGATTAAAATGGTACTACTAATCCACTTCACTAAAGAACCCTAGAAACCAACTTTCTGCTCAAAAATTTCAAATACACGAATAAAAAACAAGCTCTAATCAACCAAAATGAAAGCTTTCCCAGTGAACTTCTATATATACATCAAATTCCAATGAATCCGAACACAACTGTACATTCAAAACCCAGATCCAAATCAAAATAAGCTTAAAAAAATATAGGCACTCACTGGAGTTGGAGTAACAGTCTTGCAAATGGGCATCGTGGCCTCCATTTCTCCAAAGCAAAGAGACCTAAGTAAACCCAGTCAATTCAAATCAAACAAAGAACAATATTAAAATCACTAACCATCACAAACAAGTGAATTCTTAGATCTTGAACAAAATCTTTTAGAGACTCTGAAAAGAAATAAAAATCAGAAGAGACGGAGATAGAGCAGGAAAAACCGGGAATCTGCAAACCCAGAAACAAAGAACAAAGTGTGTATGAGTGAGTACCTGATGCTGGTTGCACCGTCGTAATAGCGGTTGTGTTTGGTTCCTCCGTCGTTGGCATTTGGTGCTCGAAGTCGCACCAATCGAGAAGGATAAACTCCTTCGACGCAGGTTGGACCAGTTGGGGTTCGGATCTCTGAGGAACGACTTGGTGGATTTGGAAGAGAAGCACCGGCAGAGGCGATGGCGCCGGTGAGGGGACGGAGGCAGTACTTCAATAAGGGAGAGACAGTAGCTGTGGAAAGAGAGCAGGAGAGGGAGGAGAGCGCTAGGGTTTCAGAGAAGAGCGAGAGAGAAAGAGCTGAACGCAGAGAACGAGCTCAGGTTGGAGAAGGAGCTGAGGTCGGGGACGCGAAGGAGGCAGTCAGAGACTCAGAGTGAGAGTCTATCGATTAAGGTTTCAAAGTTTTTAGATGAAGTGACTAAGTGTGGGGGGAACGAAATTTTAAGTCCCGCGTTTCTCAAATTTTTCAACTTAGTCCCTCCGCGTTTTTGTAAATTTTTCGTACAAAACTTTTCTCATCGGTTTCTTTGGTGACTGATGTCTATAATAATAGTAGAAATCGGTTTCTTCACAAACTGATGTTAACATGATTTTTAACATCAGGTGCAATCCTGACCGATTTAATAGTGGTGATGTCTAATGACATTATTCTAGTAGTGATATATATATATATATATATATATATATATATATATTGAAAGCTTTGACTTGCAGCACGTTATGACAAGCTTAATTATATATATATGAAAAGCTATTTATCATTTTTAACATTCCTCCACAATCATGAAAGGTAAGATTGTTTGCTTGACATCTACAACATCACTGTTAGAGACAAAGCAATTACTTTAAATTTCACCTCTGTCCACCACCACTTCACCATTGTTTCAATTCAAAGCATTCACCAAAAACAATTAACCCTGTTGCACTTTGTTAATTAAATCACCATGACTTTAAATTAACAATTTGTGTTAAGACTTCTGTGCTTTGTATCATGGCTTAATTGTGTCTCCTCCGCCGCTGTTTTTGTATTCATTTAGCAAAAGGACACCTCGATCATCTATGTTGACAAAGGGAGTATAGAGTCTCTGAGATAATATTCTTTTATGTTCGTAGCTTTACTTTAAGTTGGTCTTTCCTTTCCTTTTTGTTTACAGGTTACAGAGAAGAAACGAAGAAAAAAAAAAAAACAATGGTGAGGCTTCAATCGTTTTGCTTGATGTGATTGGTACTTTGTATGGTTTGCTTTGGAAGTGATGGTTTATCATATTGGATGGGAGACAAAAGGCTGGGAGGCTATTTAGTCTTGGTTGGTATTTCTGTTTTTCAAAGAGGGTGAATGTGGAGAATGATCGGAACTCGACCCTATGTTCCAATGGTGGGATTCGCAGCAGCCAGGATTAAGACGCCGGCCATTCATGAACGACCATGTTAGTCTTAATGCAGGAGAAGATCCCAATGGAGTCTAGCTGTTCAAGAACGACCATAGTTGTCTTCAAAAGGATATGGGTTGTTCATGAACAACCCTCCTTTTGTTTGAAGAAAGCTTTTTAGTTCTCTATCAAAGAAGACAAGAATAGCATGACATCATGTATACCTGAGCTTCTCCCCTGCAGCTTGGCTTGTCGTCACTCTTTATCTCGACAGAACTTCAACAATTAATTGGTGCTGCTTTTTTCACCCTCTGTTTCGGCAAAGCTTTAGATCTTGCTTGCTGATTTTTTTCCTCCCTTCTCCCTCTGATGTAGAAGGCTCGGTTTTTAAGCCATGAAGAAGCTCAGGACTAGATCATATTTGAATTTGAACTAAACCAATCAAGAATAGCCTTCATTCAAATTCAAAATTAATTCAACAGTCCTCCACCACGTCATTCATGTGCAGCATGAGCCAAACAACTTTGAAAGTTTAAAAGTTGCATTATCTATTTCAACTTTGACCGCAGTTGATGTTATCAGGTTCCTCTTCTTTTGAGTTGGATGTACCTAGCCTCTTCCTAGTCATCCAACTGTGCTTCGAGTCCTCATTTCATGCAACTTGGATGCAAACTGCTGCATATCTATTTTGTTCCTCAAGATGACTGGACGTCTTTTTTTTTTTTTTTTGCGTGAACTTTAGGCTTGTTAGAAACCACACTCACTTTTATCTAGTGACCGGGTTTCTTTGGAATCGAGCTTTGTGATTTTTTTTTTTGTTTTTGTTTCAACAACCTCCATCCTCACACTAGGTTTTTATCTTTTTTTAATAGGAATTGATTTCATTAGTATTCAAGCCATGAAAACAGGCCAGAGTCTAACAGAACTTACATAAGAAAATCCGGGACAAACCAGATAACCTATCTAAGCCACAACTAAACTCATTAAAGTCTAAAGTGATACTCGCTGAACAGCAAGCCTAAACTAAGCAAGAACAATCTCGCTAACTAAGGAAAATATATTCATCTAGCCTAATCTGCCAATCACGCAATTGTGGTACAAATATCAACCATAAACATCTTAGAAAAGCTTATAGAAATTACCCTTGCTTCAAAAGGCTTGAGTCCAGAATGTCTAACAACTTAGAGAATTTAAGAGAGCGCTACTCCCTCCCCCCTTGGGGTTAGGACCAACACCATCTTCAACCTCCTTAGTAGCCAACAACCTCTGCAACAGGTTGCTCCTTGGGCTCTTCTTGAAGGTTTGCAGCCCCTCTCCAGATTTGAGCCTCCCACTAGGCCCATAGAAAGAAGACTCAAGCCCAGTCACCTACACCGACCCATATGCTCCGACCAGCCCAGTCAAGTGATTTACTTTTGGCCCTAGAAGAGCAGCCCTAAGCCCAGTCAAATGTGGCCCAGAAACCAGCCTAGTCAAATTTCCTGATTTTTCCGGCCATACTTCGTGCTCGCTATCTTCCTCCGCACTGGTGATCGACCCAGTCATCGCCGGCTTTCCATCTACCTCCACAAAGCGCGGCACATCTACATATCCAGAGTAAGGGTCGTCCCAGTCCGATGCCACCGAAGCCAGCGCCTCCAATAGCCTTTGATGCCGCCACAACAAAGCAAATCCAACTGTGCGCGCGCGCGCGCGGGGGGGGGGGGGGGCATCAGGGTCCGTATGCAGTTCCATCACTCTTCCGCGTCTCTTTCTTCCTCATCCAGGTTTTTGCCCAATTTGGGTTTTCATTGCCAGATGCTTGCAACCCAAATACGGCTCGGAATCCACTAAGACCCGTCATTCGCCGTCGAGCCAAATTGTCGGGAGGCCACACCGAGATAGCATATACCTTCCCACCATGAGCAGCCCAAGAGGCCAGGCACTCATCAGTACTCCCCCTCAAGAGCTTAAGGGAGAAGAGAGGTCCGATCGAAATCAGAATCAACATCCACACAAAGAACATGTGGAGAGAAATAACGCCAGAACAAGCCTGGTGCGCTGTACGGGAACGGTAGAGAGCACCGTCCTTCATTCTCAACGCCTCCAGTCGGCGTTGCTATGGTTTGGAAAAGCACTTCGTTAGCAATCTAAAATTTGGTGAATCATCCTCACTATAGGTTATTGTTTAACCTACACATGTATTTATATGGCGGTTTTAGGTTCGTAGAATTACTCTGATCACCAAATTGTTTGAAGTATGTTTTTATGTGATGTACTTGGAACGTATATTTTTGGAATGTAAAAGTAGTTGGTGTGTTGATGATTTAAGCTTCATGTCCAGGTTTGTTTATTTGGGTAGCCCAATTTTAAGAAAAATTCTGTTAAATTTTTGGTAGAATTTCTTCTAAGATGGATCCCGCAGGGGCTATTTCGGGCTTTAGATTGAAATTTGGTTCGGGTTTTGTTAGTGATGAGGCCAAAAGACCCAAGAATGGGGCTAAAAGTGATCAGTTGGGTACAAAGAAGAAGAGAGGTCGTCCTTTGGGATAGAAGAACAAAAATTCCCCCAAGTCAAAGAAAGTTCTTGCTGAAGAGGTTCTGAGTTTGTTTTATTCTTGAAAACCTCCTTGCCCTAGCTCTAAGGGCAAGGAAAAGATTTAATTTTATGTTTATATATCAATGCCTATTTACTGTGTTACTTCTTAGCTTGAATAGGCTTACTTTTAAATGAGCATGAGTTGTAGATTGAATGGTCCTAGCCTATGTATCACTACGGTGCTTCTACATAGCAACTTCTTGTCTATCTGTAGATGGTAGTGGAATGATATGTCATAGTCATTCTGGCGTTACCTTTATTATTAATAAAAAGTCCTGGAGACGCTTTATTTCAAAAATCATTCATTATACATTAATTATATACACTTGTTTTAATTAAGTTGAATAAATTGAATTTTTATGCTAGCTAATTACAATTCAATTGACTCTTAATTGGTTGAATATGAGTCATTGTTTTATGGTCTCGGCCACGTGAAATTACTATGTGGTGGTTCGAGTCAATAATATCACTCAAATTTAGTGGGGACCACTGCAGGGGTGAAAAAAAGTTTAAGGGAACGAATTAGGTATTATTTTATGGTCTCGGGCTACCATGTGACATTACCATGTGGTGGTCAGGGTCAATCATATCACTTGAATTTGGTGGAAACCATTGTAGGAGTGAAAAAAAAAAAAATTAAATTAAGGGAACAAATTATGAATTATTTTTGGTCTCGAACTACCACGTGACATTACCTTGTGGTGGTTAGGGTCAATCATATCACTCGAGTTTGGTAGGGACCATTATAAGAGTGGGAAAAAAAAAAATTAAGGGAACAAATTAGGAATCCAATGACATTAGTTAATCCGGACCGCCACGTGTACCATAATCCGGGACCATAAATTAATTTTCCGTTGAATATAAAGAAATATAATATTTTGAATCTTAACTTGGTTGCTTAAAGTGATAAATCGAATTCATCCACACAAAAGAACTAAAATATCTTGAATGAATAAATATAAAAAAGCAATAAGAGTAATTTGAAGGGTGAAATTGGAAACTTACAATGGATTTTGGTTTTCCTAACCATTTCCATGTGAATACCATAGGGACAGAAATGGAACTAAAAATTAAGGAAAGATGACAAAAAGAGGGCAAATTTCCTTCCATATTTGAACTTGGTAGTTTAGTATTCTCAGTTGGCGCCGATTCTCGCTTTATAAACCTGAGCCTGAGCTCTCTCTCTCTCAACTCCAAACCCTCTTTAAAACCCTACCTGCGCGCTCGTCTTCCTCACCAACAATTCGACCACACTCGATTAGGTCTCTCGGCCTCAATCATTCTCCGACTCTGCCAAAAGGTACCCAAATCCCTCTTTCTTGATTTTGATTCTTTTTTTTTTTTTTTTGAATAATCTTGATTTTGATTCTGATTGTTACTGTTGGTGTTCTTTCCTTTTTTTCTAACCTGGTTGATTTTGAGTTGGTGTGAAAATTTAGGGGTTTGTGGATGTATCTAAGCATTTGATTTTGCGGGGGGTTTTGCCTATTTTGGGCCTTTTTTTTCATTTAAAGTTTGATAGTAGAATTGTTGTTTCGGATTTTATTGATGACTTGCTCATTTACGGGATGAGAATGAATTTGATTGATACAGAAAATTGAAACACTTGTACGATTTGTTTCGCGCTTGCGCGGTAGCTTCAAGTTGCTCAGAGAAGTGCGCTCTTGCACGTTTTGCCTTTGTTGTTGTTGTTGTTAATGATGCTTTGTTTTGCCATGATTGATGTGGATTTGTGTTGTTTTTGGAGTTAATTTTTTGTGCTTGGTCTTGTAATTTCTTTTTCTTTATTAGTTTGCTAGGTGAATTGCTCATTCTATAATTGTAGCTTTTTTAAGGTAATGAGTTTCGTTTCTCTTAAAAAAATGAAAGGAGATTTCTGTTCTTGGTCTTGGAATTTTTATTTTTTTGTTTCATAGTGAAAGCAGTCATGAATTAAATCATTTGTCTGCTGTCTGAGCCCAATTTAACCTCAATTAACTAATTTTCACATCTGCCGTAATGCAATATAATTTAATAGCGGAGGGTCAACTAGAGGTGGTGAAACATATGTGTCCCCAGCAAAAGACTACTCTCTATGATTTGAAATTATGTTGTGTTGTTTCAGTATTGTTCTCATGAAGAAGGTAAATGAGGTCCTTATCTTTGGTAACTGCCGAGAATACTCTTTACGAGACACTTTATCTGAATCTCCTTTGGTTTTATGTACCTGCAATAGAAAAGGACCAAAATTGTCTGTAGCAAAGATGAAAATATTTGCACTGATAAAATGAATATAGTTTATCATCTGGGAGAGGATTAGGAAGGATAATTCTGTGATCTTTAGTGTTTGGATATGGATTGTTTTCACCCTATTGGTCTTTTCAATCTGATTGTTTGTCATGTTCTTTTTAATGCTCAAGGCCTCACACTGCGTCCTTTTGTTCACAACAGTTGATAAGTACTGCTGCAGTGGTTACTAAAGGCATTCTCAAACTGAAATCAAAATGGAAACCAGTGACTGGAGAACTCAACTTTCCACAGATTTGCGAGGAAAAGTTGTGAGAAAGCTGTAAGTTGCATTGCATTATCCATTTAATGATACAAAGCATCCTTTAAGTTCTAGCTGAAGTTACTTTCGGACTTCTAGCGACGCCTTTACTCTAGATCTTCCCAGTGCATGCATTCCATTGACAATCCACCCCACCCTCAACAAAAGCAGGTTCCGACTTTAGCCAATGGATGTGCCATTGTGATGTGGAATGCAAAAATGTGCTGGCCTAGTAATCAACATTACCCCATGTACATTGGGATGGCCCTAGTCTCAATTTCTTCTTAGATGTTGTCTTGTCATATAGATTTTAGATAGTAATTCCTTACATAATTTTTTCTGATAGAACTTCATGCACAAAAAAAAAAAAAAACTCTACTTTGACATGCTATGCTTCATGATGATTCTACTTGAGTTGAGCTTGGGTGAGCATCAGCACCACCAATGCCAGCTCATCCACTGAATGAGATTGGCTGGAATTTTGTAAACTTAGCTAGTTTAGGATATGGTAAGTGTGAATGCTATATTTGATAAAGATCACTACAGAGTTTAATATATGATGATGATGTAGTTTGACTAATGGAGTAATCTAGCTTGTTTACTAAAATTGACATTCTAAACTTCTCGAGCTGGCATGGCCAGTAACTTACTGACTTTATAACAATTTCTCCTGCAGTATAGATATCCTAAGGAAGCGTACCCCACCTTCTGAAGATCCTTTATCCCAGCTGAAGAAGATACAGAGTGTTGCGGTGAAATTCGAGGAAAAGGTTTATATGGACTCCAGTGACCAGGTATTTTAAGTTATGAAATGTTTTTCGTCTGAGACATTGATCGATAATTCTTTAACACTGCCAAATTTTTAGGAAATAAATAGTTTCAGTTCATTAATTTCCCATGCTTGTTTGAAATAGTATGTCTGTATTTCTGTTTTAATACATCTTTTTGATTATTTTAGAAAGAATATATGAGGAAGGTAACAGTAAAGTTGATGGCAGCAGAGGGATCACATCCAAATGTCGTTCCTAAATCGTCACCAAACCCTCCCTGCATTGGTCTAAAACCCTCAAATCTAGGTAATCACAGTTATTAAAAAAATTGGTTTATTCAGTTTTACTAATTTTTATTTTTTATTTTTTTATATATTTGTTTTTTTAAGTTGCAGCTTCTAAAATTGATTTTTGAAATGCGCTATGTATAGTTGCTAATCAAGGCCAGTCAATTGCTGTTCAATCCACTGATCAGTCTCAAGAATGTGAAGTTCCTGAACAGCATTCATTGCCTGACGTACAAAATAATATTGCATGTGCTGGAGTTTCTGCTAACTTGGCACCTGCATGGACCACTGTCAGTGCTTCAGCTCAGGTTCTCCCGCCAAGTCAGAATCCGTATTCACTGAAGTCATTAGGAAGTTCATCAGGGAAAGGGATACCTTTTAATGAATCTGCCAATAATTTCAAGCAGGAGCAAGTGAAACAACATTCATCCCGCATTGACACTTATCCAAATCCACATCATTGTAGGCAGGTCAAGCAGGAATATATTGATCCTCAGCAGAACCATCAGCAACAAAATCCAAATCTTTATAAGCAGGTCAAGCAGGAACATGATGCCCCATCATGCATAACTCAGCAACAGAGAGTACATCAGCAGCAGCACCACCAGCAGAAACTCTTGAAACATACTCCTCAACAATCTGTCATCCAAGCTCCTCTTCTACAACATTCTGAGTTGCATGTTTCTCCACCCTCTGATCACCGGCAGGATCAGATATCTTCTTTTAAACAGACATCACAATCTGTGATTAAGAATCATCATCAGACAGCCTTTGGGCAAACTAATCCACAACCCACTCCTGATATTCATCAGAAAGTATCATCAACTCCAGAGCACGTATTAATGCAATCACAGAAGCAACCACATGTGATTAGGAGTATGTTGACTCCTAATAATCCACAACAGAATCAGTTAAGTGGGCAACCAAATGGTCTGCGTGACATGCAGCAGCAATATCATAGGTTGCCATTGCAGCACAATAATTTACTACAGGAGTTTAAGGGGCAAAGTATAATTCATTCAAGTGCAGACCATGAGGCCCAAAGAAAAAATATCTCTGTACGACATGGGAGCTCAGGCAAGCGTCAATGCGAGGTTAAAATGCAGGGGGAAACCAGACAGACTACTTCAGTTCTATTGCCAAAGCAAGTGCAAAAATCACAACCACAGAATCTTGAAAGGCAACTGAACTCTCAATCACAGCCAAAGATGCAAAATTTGCCATGTTCTGGGAGTATGCAAATAGCAGGTAAATAAACGATCAACTATAACTCAGCAAAAAAGTAGTTTTTTTTATAAGATAATTTATAACTTTTCAAACTGTTTTTTTTTTTTTTTCAACTTTGTAATGGCTCCTATGTTTTTTTGCAACATTGCACATAACTAATAACTTAACAGTGTAACTAGTGTAACTTTAGTTAATTAATAAATCAAAGATACTACGGGAATGGTAATGGCAAGGTATCAACTATGTTGGTGGTAGTATTCTGGTGGGACGAGGCACTGTCATTTGTAGTGATGGTACTGTGATGGGTACTGTTATCGATGGTTATTGAATACACACCAACAGTAGTGGTTGCATGATAGTCACAGTGGCAATGCCTCGGTGGTGACAGCAATAGTGGTCATAGCTGTGCTTGATGATGATTCTGTGGCTTTGGTGATAGTAGTGGTAGAAATGGCAATGACATCCTTGCTGTGGAAGGACTGATAATAGTTGTGAAGTAATGGAAGAGTAGTTGCAGACTTGCAGCTGTCCAGCTGCAATTTCTATTCTATTATGGGTCTTTTATTTTCTGAGAAACAGAATTTATTAATCACAAAGAATGGTTGATCTACTTTCAGTTGACTTGTGCTTTACATATTTTGTATACTTGTTTAATAGGACCAGCTTCCACATTTGGGCAAAGGATTTCAAACGTAGATAACTTGCAAGAGGAGCTCTATGAGAAGGTACTCTCTCTCTCTCTCTCTCTCTCATATTTGATTGCTTTTACTTATTATATTCATTTATCTGGTTCCATTCATTTGCCAACTGTTTACCTGTGCTGTAGCATTTGATCAGTGAAGCAAGGTTTATAGCTGCTGTAGTTTAGAGAACTTAGGGGAATAGAGAATAAAGGGAGGTTAAAGGGAGAACCCAGGCCTTTAAGAAAACTCAATTTTTATTCATTTCAATCTCATTTTGGCTGATAAGAGATGACCTTCTTTACAGGCTTTACATCTCCCCTAGACTTTTGAAGTACCAAAAGCTTCATTAAATAACAAGAGAACCTTGGAGTGTACTTAAAGACATAGTACATATCCTGACACTTGAATATTCTTAATTGAACAAGTCTCAGTTAAACGCTCTTATCAAAACTCAAAGCTAACTGCTAGAACCACTTTTGATTTATATGTTTATTGACTTGGACTCGTAGACTACTGTGGAGACTTCATATTTGGACCAAAGGGCCCGAAACTTAATCTTGGGCTTTTGCTCATCATATAACTTTCTTTTTTATTTTATTTTATTTTATTTTATTTTTAAAGAAAAATATGGTCGTCATGAAACAAAATAAAGAAAAGAAAATGTTGAAAATATTGCTGAAATTTGCATCCTAACACAATGTGGGATTGTGTACAGAGTACAATCCTGGTCGGTGCATACAATGCATCTGAAGAAGTCAAACACTGACTGCTTATTTCTAAAATTTTCTTATGCAGGTTGAAATTTTAAAAAGCAAATATTTAGCAGAACTGACACGGGTCGATCAAAAGATAGCATCTCATTTCCAGAAGGTAGTTATAGCCGCTTGCTCAAAATCAGCCAAAATGAGATCTAATGCTTTGTTCTTATGTTTAATTTATACACATCTAATTTCTATTCTGCAGCTCCATTCTATGCCTCAACAGCTAGAAAGACAGAATATCAAGAAACTTAAAGCAATAAAGCACATGCATTACACTGTCAAATTTTACATTATGAATCTAAATGTGCCCAAAAGCAAAATTACACCTGCTTGCAAGGAAAAGCTGGCGTTATTGGAGGAAAAAATTGTTTCTTTCCTTCAAATATTTGAGCAGCGAAAGCCTGCTACCTTGCTCCAGCATGGAGAACCTTCCAATGTGCACTCTATGCCTCAATCAGTGCAACTTCATTCTCAGGCTCCTCAAGGTCAAACATGCCAAGACGAAAAGAAGCTGCAATCGCAGTCGGTGAACATACAGTGTTTTGATACAAGTATGCAGCACAGCAATGTGACAAATGTGGTGAATGGTTCTGATTCTCTATCTGAGCCTCCAATCCTGCAACATGACACGGTGCATTTGCGATGGAATTTGACTGAGCAAGATTCAGAACAAGCAAATTCTTTGAAGTTAGAAAACCAGGTTCCCTCAGAGTCCTTTAAACTTCCTAAAAGCAGCCCCCAACTACCAAATGATATGCTGTTACGAAATCCTGCGCTTAGACTAGAGTCGCATGTGAATCCTCTTGAGTCAAGCTTCAGTACATATCAAGACATGCACCTGAAGTGGACTAATGAACAGCCAGATACTAAAACCCCAAAACAAGAACTTCAAAGGCAAAAGTCACAGCAGCAATTAGTACAACCAAAGCAGCAAATACTGCAGCAGCGTCACCGGTCACCAGAGTTGCAGTCTAGGGATTTAACTCCAAATTCTTTGCCCAAAAGTCTTAAACCTTCCTCTCAACAAGTTCCTCAACATTCTTCTGTGAGTGAAAAGAAGAATCTTCCAATGCCTCCTATGAAACCTAAATCTCCTGTCATTTCAAGAGGTTCACCCGAGGCGGGAATTTCTTTGGCTCCCTTTGCTTCAGCACATATACCAGGGGATTCTGAGAAACCTACGTCTGAAACTTCATTGGTTTCAAATGCAGTAAATATTGGAGGTCAACAAGCACAGAGTGCACCAGGAGCCATTCATTGTTCTTTTGATGGGTTGAATGCTGCTGAGCTGCCTGAGCAGCCTATTCAGAGATTGATTAAAATGGTTAGTTTGAAGTATTGAATTACTGATGCAACTTCTTCTCTGGTTATTTAGAAAGTATTGGATGTTCTGCATAACATGAGTATTGGGATACATAAGATGAAATAGTATTATCCTTGTCCCATTTCAGGTTAACTCGGCGTCGTGTGAAGCACTAAGTTCTTTTGCTTCAGACATTGGTTCAGTAGTGTGTATGACTGATAGAATGTCTGGACCAGATAATGTTCAGAGATCTAGAGCTGCAATTGGTGATTTGGCAGACATGACCAATTTTCATTTGCAGGAGAGATACTTTGCCTGGCAGGAAACAACTGTTGGAACAAGGATAATGAAGCGGTACAGAAGTATGCCAATTAGCTATGAGGCTTCAGAAAATAGCAGTATAAATGATGGCTTGTCACAGCTAAGTGATATGGAAAATTTTGACTTGGACTCACCTGCAATATCTTATAGCAAACGGCGTAGGCTTGAGGTAGGAGCCGTGCTTTAATAGGATTTTGTAATCTGTCAAAGTTGATAACAGTATATCATTGTGCTGTGATCCTTGAATTGAATATCAGAATTTTTCATTAAAATCTGTAAATTATGTATCGGTTTTCATCATTATGGGCATAACATTGCGATATACATCTATTTTGTGATGGTTCTCAGCATATCACCAGATACTTTTTGGTTGAAACTTGTACTATTTGTAATTAGACATAGAAAGTTAATTATTGATATCGTCTTTGAGTTATGCTGTGCTATCATTTTTTGGTAAATCTTTTGTTCATCCCTTTAAACTCCTGTGAGTTGTATTGGGGCAAGTCAAACTTTGCATCTTGTCCATGTTACAGGTGAATCATCTCTTTGAAGAAATTACCGCTATCAACCAACAACTAATAGACACTGTTTTAGATATTAGAGATGGAGAGACTATTCCATCAGTAGCCTCAGCTCCAATTCTTGATGGTGAAGGAACCATTGTTAGGTGTTCCTTCATCGCTGTAGCTGTTGCTTCTAATCTGAAGTCTGAATGTGTTCCAGCTCCAATGGTATGTCTTATATATTAGTTGAAGTGTGATTCAGAAACCGCACTTGTGAGTTTATTAATCCTGTACTGACTTGTGTTTCTTGGCTATGCAGCTTGCAATCCAGCCTCTGCGATTGCTTGTTCCTGCAAATTATCCTCTGTGCTCTCCTATATTTATGGACAAGTTGAAAGTGGAAGTCAGGTGAGAAATGTGCCTTTCTCTCTCTCTTATGCTGGCTGTTTATTATAGACATAACCCTACATACAACCTGCAGCAACTCTCATCTACTGGTTACGTATATTATTAGAATGTTAAACTGAAGTCTTGCACCTATTTAGCTGGGATGGCTTTTCTTGTTGATTAGAATTATGAGTAATATAATTTCTGTTTATTTATTGTTTTCATTTGGGTAACTATCGGCTTTACCAAATCTCAATCAATCATGATTCTTAAAATATTCTCAATACTATGTCATAAGTTAATACCAAATTTTAAAATATCTGTGTGATTTTATAGCCAAGGCTGAATTGTCATCATCCAAGTTCTTAATTTGGAATAGTTGTTTGTGATTTTGATGTTATTCATATGGACGTCAACTCATGTAAAGTAGTTACATTTACCATTAGTCAGATAGACAAGAGTCAAACCTGTAAAATATGGAAGTTTTTCTGCTAAATTTGAGGCCGAGAGTCATTGGGTTATTGTCACAAACTTGTAATGGTTATCTTTCTTTACACTGTGTACCTCTTGTTAATTACAGCTTTGCTGATTGCTCTGGGTTTCTATATATTTGGTGGAATAAGGTTTAATCTTGGTTCACTTGTTCATCAAAATGAGGGGGATGATGATTGATTTTTAAGGCTCTGAAAGAAACATGGCATGCAGTTAGTGATGTGTGTGTGTGTTTCCTTGATTACTTTAGGCAAATTCATCTGTTGCTGACATCCAGTCTAAAGCTGTCCAATGTGTCTGGACTTCTAGTGATTCATAAGCATATACCCTTATATGTAATAGCCGTTGAATGTTCTATATCCTGATCGGATATAACTGGTTATTGAAATAACTTTTAAGATAATATGTTGCATACAGTTTTTATGCCACTTGAATAATTCACATGTCTTGAGTTGTACCACCTCGTGAACCTTATATTTGAAGTTTCAGTTTTCTGAAATAACTTGACATGTTACCTTGTTGCTGACTATGATATCAATGAAAATGACTTGGGACCAAATACGGTATATTGAGTTCTGGGATTTTATTTTTTGAAGCCAGTCCGGTGGAAATACAACAGATCTGCCAAAGTGTGTTAGTCACCTACTCATCATTCCCTTGAACTACACACTACAACGTACCTCATTTCTAATCACTCCCTTGAAGCATTTTCCAGCCATTTCATCACTTTGCCATTTGCAATGTACAACTTCAGCCAGATTCGACCGATAACCTGAATAGTTTTAGTTTGATTCAACCAAAATTCATGCTATAGTTCGATGAGTTATCACTGAAATTGTCTGTGATTTCTTGTATTTCAAGCACCAAAGGAAAAGAACCATCTAACACGCCGCTAAAACCCCTACCAGATGTTGCGAGGGAAGACAAGGTGGTGGATTCGAATTGCAGCCTGCCGAAGGTCGCCAATTGCCTCTGGTGGTTTTATCTTCACCTCTCTCCAAAGTTTCTTGCGACTGTAACCCTAGCTAAGCTTATAAAGTCATAACTGTTGTTGCTGTTGTTTTTTTTTTTTTTGGAAAATACTTTCATACAAACCGGTTTGGACCTATGTGCCCAAACTATTGCTTATTGCAAACAATAGGCAAATTAAATTCATAATTTAATTGTTTAAAAGTTGAATCAATAATTAAAGATCATCTTAGCAATAATAATAATAATAAGAAAAACTAACAAGAATTTATAAGGGTTAAACAGTACTAGGATGAGTGACCTCCTAAGAAGTTCTCGTGTTGCATTACTACTAAAAAAAATAAAAAAATTAAAAAATATTGTTTAAAAGTTAGCAATAATATTCATAATTTAATTGTTTAAAAGTTGAATCAATAATTAAAGATCATCTTAGCAATAATAATAATAATAATAATAATAAGAAAAACTAACAAGAATTTATAAGGGTTAAACAGTACTAGGATGAGTGACCTCCTAAGAAGTTCTCGTGTTGCATTGCTACTAAAAAAAATAAAAAAATTAAAAAAAATATTGTTTACTCCCTAAACTTTTGCTAAAAAAACACTTTGGTCCCTCGCATTTTAGTTTGACACATTTATTCCTTGTTTTTTCAATTTTACATAAAATAGGTCAATTTCATTACTCTCCATCCAATGCTCTGATAATTTCACATTTTTAAAAATTACTATAATAGCCATGACTTTCTGATTCTTTAATTTTTTTAATTGTTTTTTTTATTATTTTTTTCCTTCTGTTTGGTACCATCTACCATATCAAACCCTAGACTTGACATTACTAATCCTTCTTCCAGACATGGCATCCGCATCATTGAATCACTCTTAGCCGCGGACTCCTTGAGCTAACCCCGACAACGATCAAACTCATTCCCAACATCCCCATTCCTATTCCCATTCTCAACTACCAAATCCTCCCACCACAGCTCCTCCTCTTAACCAGTTTTGGCTCCCCCACTTCTGGGAACCCGGACAGCCATCTCGGAACATGTCACCCAACACCCTCCCGGAATCTGATTCCCGATTCCTCAAAACAAATTCCTCCTCAACTCCCATTTTCTCGCGCCGCGGAATCAATCGCATAAACATAGTCTCATCAGTATACTCCATGAACTTGGCAAGATCCTTTAACACAGTCAAGCCCAAAAATCGCAGCTCCTGTGAAGCTCCGCCGCGCCCTTGAAACCTGGCACAGACTACAAGTCGTGGATTGCGTTGTGAAGTCGGAACAGGTTTGAGTTGGTGCGGTTAGCCTTGGCGGTGTATGAGGCCGAGGACTTGGCTATAGCCATGAGGTAGTTGACTGCGACTTGGGTTAGGGTTTCGAGGGCGGAGATCTGGGCGACAGCCGTTCTGGCTATGATGGTGGAGAACTCCGACGGGGCTGGGTTTTCCGGTGTGGGAATGATTACTGGTTTTGGGGTTTTGCATTTTTTGGGTTTTGATTTTTGGGACACGATGGTGGTGGAAGAGAGGATTTGGAGAAGATGGTTGAGGTTTTGGTTTAGGTTTCTTGTGATTAAGAGCGAGGCAATCTGGTCTGATGTCGAAGAGAAGGCCGCAGACGAGGAGATAAACAGGACGAGGATAGAGAGGAGAAGAATACCTAAACAGAAAAAATAAAAAATAAAAAGAGAAAAAACAAAAAGAGTAAGTGAGGGTATGATAGACATTTAAGCATAGAGGAGATTGCACGTTAGTGACTTAACGGAGCATTTGGATGAAAAGTAATGGAATGTACCTGTTGGGTGTAAAACTAAAAGAACAAGGAGTAAACTTGTGAAATTAAAACGAGGGGCTGAACTGTTTTTTTTTTTTTTTTTTCTGTAAAAATTCAGGGAGTAAACAATATTTAGCCAAATTTATAATATTTAAAGCATCATAACTGAGGGACAATTTTGGATAAAGTTTAACACAATCGCCTTATAATTTGGATGTGTGTCACTAACAGGGTGATTGTACCACGTGACAGATCCAAACTCATTATTAATACACTAATAGGGTGATTATGTCACTAATAAGATGATTGTATCACATGACACATCAAACTCACTAATATACTATGGTAAAACAAACTCATTATTAATACACTAATAGGGTGATTATGTCACTAATAAGATGATTGTATCACATAACACATCAAACTCACTAATATACTATGGTAAAAGATTTAACATCCAAAACAAAGGCCGGGGTCATAAATATAGTACACTAATGTATCGATAGCTTGATGTAGAGGTAAACTAGCTAGATTCAAGGTAGACTAACTCGATACAGAAATAGTGTAATTAGGGATTAAGCTAAGCTGGTGACAATATGCTAATGCAGGGAGTCAGTTGATTTAGATTCCAATCTAGTTTTCATTTATTTTATTTTTATTTTTATTTTATGTATCCTCAAATTCATATATCAATATATGGATGAACTTAATTTTCCAAATGAAGCCCCTGCTACCATAGAACATTGTATCCTCACTTTCTGGTAGATTTGAAAAGCTCGAAACAACTCCATTTCTGATCTATCAACTTCAATCCTTCTTTGTGGTTACTATTGCTGCTTCTATGGGTTCTATAGAGACATCAACTATAGGCCTACTAAAGACCCTTGCAGGCATTCAGAAATTATAAAATGGAAGGCTCCTCCCTTAAACTATATCAAACTAAATTTTGATGGCTCGGTTTCTGCTAATGGTCTTGCTGCTTCCAAATTTGTTATTCGTAATCACTGCTACTCTCCTCTTGCTACCGGTGCGTGCAGTTTGAAGTCTTCAAATGTTCCTTTTGCTGAATGTTCAGCTCTCAAAGATGGTCTTTTGGCTGCCAAGAGATTCAACTATCAAAATGTTTTGGTTGAAGGAGACTTGGCTCTTGTTATAAATTGTGTCAACAAAACCTATGAAGTTCCTTGGAGGCTTAAATCCCTGATTCGAGATGTTAGAAGTATGGGAAAACTACCAAAAAAAAAAAGGTCGAACTTTGGAGGTCATTTCAAATAAATACCTCATCTATAAAGTCTTTCGAATAAATAAACGAACTATTTTTAATCCTATAAAATCTTAATTCTATCAGATATTCTGTTAAAATAAATATTAACTGCCTACGTGGCATGTTTGACCATTTCAATTCCAATTGACTAGACCCGCCAATGAGGGTATTTACTTGAATACCCTTTTCTTCCAAGTTGTAACACCATCCTAGTGCATCAAGCAAAACACAAGATCACTAACTTAACAATAGTCTTGAATTCCTGATCACCTAATCTAGTCCTGACTTGTGCAAACCAGCAATACTAGTTAACATGATTTAATCAATTAGAGCCAAATCATAACAAGTCTCACCTTAGAAATAGGGAAAGCAGAATAGAACGCCACCAATAAGCTTATAAGCTTTACTAAAGTAGAACCAAAGTTTAGATTCCACCAATAAATCCATTTTTCCTTCTTCTTGCTATCAAATCTCACTACAGCAACTTATCTTAATAATGCAAAGGGCTAGACAAGGTTTAAATAACAGAGCTAGCTAGTTCAACATTACTATTTGTGCACTCGCCTCGGAAATAGTTGTTGGGGTCAAAATCTAAGCCTAAACGGAACTACTAAGGTAGTTGTAGACTCCAATATGGAAATCAGTTTAATTGAAAAGCAACTTAATTGAACGTAATGGAAACTTTCTAGCTAGTTTGTTTTGGCAAGATTAAAAAATGTTCCAAAGTCTGTTCTCCAATACATCCCCAATACATCAAAGTTTGGATATTTTAAAGCATAACAACTGAAACTAAAAATCCAATCAATCAATATAACCAAAACCAGAAGCAAAGCCGATTCAAAGGCTGCCAAGGTGGTTCACCATGACATCAAAGTCCGGAGATTACAGGCATGTGAAACTAACTCATATAAAAGTAATATAGGTTTAAATGTCATCATTTATGCCTTCTTTGGTGGTCTCCCTCTTTTTCCAACTATGTACGAGCCATTGATGTTTGGCTTGCCTGCAACATTGACATTGCATAGATTTTCAATTCAGTTCAAATATAAAACAAGTCAAACCTTGGCAATCTAATATAATAAAGGAATGCCTGAGTAGAGGCCGTTGATGATTTTCTACCAACATCATGTTGCGGAGGTGCTGGATTAGTGGATGGTAGTGTTGGTGGAGCTATTCTTGTAGAAGTTGAGGAATTGTCCTGGCAAATGTAGATGGAGGTACTGAAGTTTGTATTGGTTGAAGCTAAAAGACAATACAAAACATTATGAACTTCACGTAGATACGTACCCTCGCTGGCGGGTCTAGTCAAAAGGAATTAAAAGGATCAAACATGCCATGCAGGCAATTAATGGTTGTTTTAACAGAAGGTTTGACGGAATCAAGATTCTGTAGGATTAAGAATAGCTCAGGTATTTATTTGAAAGATTTTATAGATGAGGTGTATATATATTTGAAATGACCTCCAAAGTTCGGGTATTTTTTTTTTATCGTTGTCCCTCATGAAGCTAATTTCCTATCAGATGCAGTGACTTCTATTGGTATATGCTCTCTTCTCCGAAGATTTCGCTCTCAAGTGTTCCTAGTAAGGCCACCATGGCCTTTAATTTCGACTTGTTACATTTTGGCTTCTTCAGAGACTTTGTGTTGTAATTTTTTTTTTTTTTTTTTTTTTAAAATCTTAAAAATTTAAGAAATATTCAGAAATTGATGTAAAGTAGAAGGATTGTGATCGGGGTGGGGTGTGCGAGATAGTCTAGAGTTGCCTCACCTATGCTTTTCCACCGTATTGAGAATTGAGATTGTTTCAAGTTTCTAGTAGTCCTCCAAAGTCAAGCTGAACAACAAAACAACGCGATACCCTCTCTTTTCCAGGAAGCAATCAACTCCACGTTTGTGTTCCCCCAACTCTGCCTCTCTATTCCTCACAACACAGGCCCTATCCACCTCCCACTCCAAAACCTAACCCTAACCATAGCCCTCATTTTTTGAATTCGAGTTATTCTTTGCTGTACGGTAGTAGCGGCTTGTTTTCTTTGGTTCAGACCGACGATTCGACAGAGGTGTATAAGCGGAATGCGATCAATAAGCTTATCGAGATGGTGCACAGGGACATGGCCGGGTTTAGGAAGACGAGGGAGGCCTAAATGGACGGGCTTTTCGGTGCATCGGTGGCGCTCCGGCAGCTATCAGAGCAGCTAGGGAGACAAAAATTAGATTAAACAAAGAAAAAAAGCGATTTAGGGTTTTGAAAAGTCAAGATAAGAAAACGTTAGAAGCTCTGTTATATATCCACCGCCAACTATACTCAAAACAAGTTATGCTTCCTAGTTTCAATTACTAAAGTCATTAGATAGAAATCAATCAAGAAACAAGTCGGAGCAGATCACGTCCCTTATTATTACTTCCCTTAATTACTTAGGCTATGTGAATGCAGAATAGCTAAGCCTATCAAACATGCAATCAAGGTATAGAACACTATCCTATCAAAGACACAATTAGTGCCAACATGTTTAAATTATTAAGATCATGTGGAAGTTTGATTGATTATAGAGTTGCATCCTAGTGTGGAACGTCTACCTAGCATTCTCTTCTAATTGTTTGAGACATCAACTTTTGTCTAAAGTTTTTACTACTTGCAAACAAAGAATACAAGACAATTAGGTGAATTGTTTTCTAAGTTCTAACTCCAATTACATGTTTATATCCTAAGTACGCATCCAAAGAACATAAACATATAAAATTTCTTAATCATACATAATCATACAATCAATCTCAACAACTAGGATTTCGAAACTAAGATAGCATAACAATAAAATCTAAAACATAGAATATAAATGGAGAAAAGGAAAAAGAAGAAAAAGATGGTAGCGAACGAACAAGAAAGAGGGATAGAAGAGAAGGTGAAAGTGTGGTGGTCTTGAATTGTGTTGTAGAGGTCTCTATTTGTAGAGAATGTCATGCCTTATTTCCTTCTTCAACTCTGCTTGCAATTCACTTCTCTAGTTGCTTGAGGTTTTCTTCGATTGGTGCATAGGATCAAGCTATAATCTTGTAGGATTCTTCTAAGACTTTCCTTGTTGATTGTCGTGAAGCTTCGAAATTCGAAAGGCATAGCAGCCTTAAAGATTCACAGCCAACTTCCTCTTGTTGGAATAGGATTCGATTTCTACCTTTGAAGCTTCATTCTTGGATTAAGATTGACTTGCTATTGCTATGTTTCTATATGGTTCTTGACTTTTCTATGCTCTATGAAATATTTCTTCTAGAATGATCAATCACATTCGAGAAAACTCCAAATAAGTCTCCAAAATAGATCTCCCAAAAAGCTTCGTGAAAAGCAGACAATTTCTGCCTTCTTGTGAAGCTTATTTTGAGCATTAATTCCTCCTGCCTTGATGACATTTCTAACCAGCTCTTGGGCACTTGTTTTAGTAAAACATCATGTCTTTAAGGAATGCTAGCCCTTTCTGCAAGATTTGACTTGTAAGGTTGCAAGAAAAGCTCTAAAAAACTGTTCCTGCAAATCTGATTCTGAATTGTAGTTTTATGTTTTGCAGCAATTGTTTTTCACAACGATTTCTGTGGACTTCCCTTGTAATTTTAGGCCTAGGGAAGGATCAAACTGTGTGTTAGCATCTTTAATTTGTGGTTAATTCCTTCGTTGCTCCATTGAAGTTCTTATTTCTCTTGAATTACTTCACAAAGTACCTAAAAAGATAACAAAGTTAAAATATAATTTTTAAAGGAAATAGCCAAGTAAAATATAAAGGATTACATATTATAATAGTCGCATTTTATGCTCCTATCACTTACCTGATTTGGAGGTATGTGAGCCTTTATATATCAATCACTGGGAGTCGTGTTCTGTGGTTTCCAATGTGGGAAAGGTTGCTTCCCGATATATAGAAAGGTAGTTTGTACTCCTGTTAGGCCAATCTCCGAGGGAGGATCTGATGTGTTTGGCCGTCGGTGATCTATTCTGGCATGCTATTCTCGACTCTAGTTAGTCCTTCGAACGTTTGCTTCAGAGTTTTTGTACCATATGTACATGGTATGAACAAGTACCCCAAGTCTCTGATTTGAGCATTTTATGCGACATTTATATTGTTAGTCCCTATATTAATCTTTGTTAATTTTCTCTATTTTCTCTTCATTTGTTTACTTTTGTGTTTATTAGGTATTTTGGAGCAAATATATGAAAAGAAGATAATAAAGGGAAAAAGATGCGTAAATAAGGTAAAACTAGAAATCCTGGCCCGAGAAAGGGACCTTGATGAATCGAGGAGCCCAATCTTCCTCATAGATATTGATGATGACGTGGCATATTTTCATTTAACAAGTTAACGTGGAGAAGCAATTGATTCCGATGAATCCCAAACTTGATTTTAGGATTTTTCTGATTTCATTTTCTTCTATGAAACTCTTTGTGCTTTCCTTCAAACAATGATGATCAACTAATTTCTTAGTTGTTGGGGGATGTTGAAGCCTCAATCGTGATTGTATTGCTATGCAATGACTTTTAATTAGTATTATTTGTTTAATGGATGAAAACCTAATTTATATTTTTACTTTTCATTCATCATCCCATCATAAAACCTGTTATGCAATTAAGACCAATGTTTTGCGTCTACCATTTAACCACTCTAAACTACCCTCATTGTTCCACTCTCTTCGATTCTCAGCCTCCACCATTTTGAGAATACGAGCATGACCATGTGAATGAGAGCGTGGATGACGGGATCAACGATCAGTAGCTCCCCCCAATCTCTTCTCAGCCGTCATCTGTACTCCTCCACCACAACATGCCTATCTCTCTATCTCTGCCGGTGAGTACTGAACTGGATGAATAGTTCTAGAACAGATCAATTTGCATGAAGCAACTGTTGGAAATTATATCTTAAATTCTAATTAAATATGAATGAAAATATAATTCATCATGACCTTTCAAATTGAAAGGGTACAAGTCTTTATTTCCAATAGGTGGTTGTAGGAATTAGTTTGTCTCTCAAGGAGATAAGTGAACAGACATGTTGGTTCACTTGGGTTTCTATATAAACCCGTAGTCATATCTCCTTCAATATAGATCAAGATCATAGATCAAGGAGATCAAGAGTATCAAAGTTCTTTCTCATTTCTTCTACAAGTCTTCTTCGAGTCAAGAGAGTACAAAATATAATTTATGGTTCGCTAGAGTCCAAAATTACTGTGCTTTAATTTTGGATCATCGATTGTTGTATTCTACAAGATGGACGCCCACCGCACTGCAAGCACAAGGGCAGGGGCGGAATTTGTCTTTAGTCCTGTGCATTTTGCATGCCTCAATCGGAAAATCAAGTCAGTAATCTTCTTTTCTATTTTGCTTTATTACTTGTTTCATCAGTATATCAGTAAGTTTGATTTCACTCGTGTAGTAGGATTCAAACACTACTGCACTCGTATACTAGGATTGATACCTTGCTTGCAATCCTAGTCGTACATATATGTAGTTGTTTATGAATAACATTTATTTATTGAGAATTAATCTGTATCTTACAGTCCTTATTGAGATTTCTGTTATATTTAGAGATCATATGTATGATTGTTCCCCAACAATATGATCAACAATCTAAAGACAGATTTAATCAGAACAATGTTTATGATTTATCTTCATGTTCAAATCGAAGATACAGAGGATGATGTATTAACAATATCATGAATCCTAGCCCAGTGAAGAATATTTGCAGAGGAATTTGCTCAGACGACCCTTTGGTAGGAGTAATCCTTGAAGTCAGTCAAGAGAGATTTGAAATATCAAAGGGCTAGATGAGAAGTTGTACGTCTGATATATATTTAATATACAAGAGACAACAAAACATGAAAGATCATGACCAAATCAATGAAGATAAGTAGATCTATAACAGAAAGAGTATGATTTACTCGATCAAAGTGCCCCTAATTTGCTTTACATATATTTTGCCTGTATGCATGTGTTTTCTTACCATATATGATCGTTAAATCAAGTTTAACACATCTTCGATGTTTACTTGATTTCATGTTCTAGTATATATACACGACTTGTTCCGAGTTGCAAGTATATATATATGATAAGATATCCATCAAATTAATTAGTCTGAGTGCAGTTACGTTGCACTTGCAAGTTATTTTTAGAATTGATTTTCATTAATAAATTTGGTTAGAAGATATATAATTGAAAAAGCATGTTTAAGTATGTGTGCATTTTCTGAAAAGTTGCATCAGTTAGCCTTTCTTCACCCAGATATATCTTGATATTTTATTAATGCATGTTTGAAACTATGGATTAGTTAGTCAAGTTCCATATATATAGTCATGCTTTAATAAGACTTGACATGATAACCTTGATATCATTGAATCTCTTTGTACGTAGAGAGACTAAAGAGATGACAAGAGCCTCACTACTAGCTATTTGGCCTATGGCCACCACCATGATTTCATGGCTATTGATACTATTAGGGACGGAACTCTATGGCTATTGGCATTTAGCCACGAAAAACTTGTCCAACTCTAATTGTACCAACTCCATTTGGGATTTGTGCTACTTGGCCACTGTTAAATCTGTCCGTGCCCAATTTGGCACCACCCCTTCAAAATATTCACGCGCTGCTCTCTGACATGAACAGTTTCCTTGTCTACTTTTACTCTAATTTATTATTTCATCTTTCCCACTGTTACCACTTGTCTGTGGCAAACCTTTAATTATTGAACAAAAAAAAATAAAAAGAAGCACATGCGGCTCGGCTTATGGCTTGGATTCCCATTCTGGTTTTGGATACCAGAACTGGTATTTGGATAATGACCATATATTTCGCATTTGAGTATATTACCCAGCACCGTACAATAATAATATAAAAGCTATAAAACACAAACAAACTATACTGCACTAGTGCACTTCACTATCAATCTTCAATGACATCCAATTCTTCACCATCTCATGCGATCTCTGTCCTTGAGCCAATAACATCCTAAACAAACAAACCACCCAACAACATTCAAATTTGTGAATTAAGTCAGCAATATCAGTCACATTTATCAAGCAATGCTTGTGAATTAAGAGATAAATTTGTGGTTTTGACTAAAAACCAATTGGGTGGATCATGGTGAACTTCAATGAAACATATTTTCTTTCCTAAATGTGGAGCACTGACTGCTGACCTCCCTAGACCATAGGCATTTACCATAAACAAAATAACCAATATTCAAATAGACAGAGAAACATGAAGCCTTGCCAGTTGCCAACAATGTTTGAAGACATCAGTTATAATATAAGGCTGTAACTGCTTAAAGATAGTATTTGCTCCAGATCCTAAGAGGCCAAGAAGAAGGCCTTTTTTATTTTATTTTTTTGCTCCAAATAATTTGGAAAGGTGGTACAATTGGTAGCCTCATCTTTTGGTCCTCAAACTGAACAAGATCAGTTTTTCTGATATTAATGGAATATAAAGGACACACACACACGTACGTATACACGATTGCAGCTTGTCGTCTCTTTGTGAAATTGCGCAGAAGGTAAACTTTAGTTTTGTTTCAAAAGGTAAACATGTCAAGGCTCACAATACTGTAAATGCAACAATACCCATTTAAATTCCACCTCTTAAATCATAGATCATTATCCTGAGATTCATCTGTTAAAAAATCCACTAACCAAAAAAAAAAAACTGAGAAAAGAAAAAATTATACCCAACATCACTCAACAGCCATGTAAAGGATGTATGACATGTAGTCTACCTCTGAAATGAGAATATATCATCTGTAACAAGGATAGATATAGAACACATGTTGAAATGTTTCTCCTACTTTCAAAATTACATTCAAAGGTTTTTAATTTCTTGGCCAGCCCATTTCAGAAACTGCTTATTTGATAAAAATAATTACCTCTCAAACATCACTTTCAGAATATTGCTCTAGTCGTTGCTTCAAACATTGTTGGGTCCTGTGGAATGACAAGAGAATAAAAAAAAACAATTAGACTAGCTATTACAGTTCATCTACCTGAGATTCCTAGTGAATATAAATTGATAATGAAAAAAGTTACCATGCCTTGATTAACTAACAATCTCAAGTATCAAGTTACTCATTATTAGGTTCCAATCTGTTGCACAATCAAGTCTTCATTCAAAATTCCTTCAATATCCAAATCTATATGAAATACAACCTAGAAAATGACAGAGTTTGAAGATTATACCTGATAAACAGATGAGAGAAGAGGGTGCCTCTGCTCATCTTGGCAACCAAACCAGCACCTAAATAAATGAAAGCGAGAAAAATAGAAATACCAAAATCAACAGCTACATATGATAAAACGAAACACCTTCCTCAAAGTAAAATCTAACTAACAAACTTGAATATACATCCAACCAATAATGAAGAAGTTGAAGAGAAACAGAACAACAGAATCTGAGAAACCCTTGGATAATCTTACCTGAACGGGATGAGTAGATAATCTCCCAGTTTCGATTTGGGGATGAGAAACAGAACCAGAAATCCCAAATTACATAGAAAATCAAATGCCCTAAATTGATATTGGAAAATAGCATATTCCTACCTAATTCCATATTACAAATCAGAAAATGAAAACATAAATAAATATCCAGATCTGAAAATATTGTCCCCAATCTCATCTTCGATGGGTGAACGAGAACCAGCTTTCAAAATCCCCAATTTCATAAAACTCGAAAGCCCAAAATTAAAGATCCTTAATTTCATAAAACTCAAAAGCCCTAAATTGATATTGGAGAGAAAAAATTACTTGATTCAAGTCTGTAGCTTTAGCGGCATAGGTCGGGAATCAGGATCCATGATGTTGGTCTAAGAGATCGAGCCATAGGCAGACTGAGAGTGTGTGTGTGAGAGAGAGAGAGATGGTAGCTAGAGACTTCTACATTTGTTCAATTACTGAATAGAAGAATAAAATAAGATAATGAGATATATGGATCAGTAAGAGCATTTGGCGACGGATAAGAAGAAAAATATTATATTTATTTAGAGAAAGAAAACGATCATAACAATACCTAATTGTTAGAAACGGCGGACCAATTCAGCTTTGGCGACAGATGAGTTTTAAATTTTGTTATTTTTTATCAAAATCTCTTGTCAGCATTTTAAATTTTCTATTCTTTATTTAGAGCAAAAACAGAAGTTCCAGAAGAAATATTGCTATATTGTTCTTTGATCGTGGACCCCAGTCTGACAAAAGATGATTATTGCCACGGCTGTATAGCCCTATTTGGAGGATTGGCACTATATTGGGACCCAGTTTGAATTTGTCTGTCGCTCTTATGCCGTTAAACTCTAATATTTGTGAGTTATGACCATATTTGCCACTAAAAAACACCAAGCGTCCCTATTGACCTAATAAAAGCCACTGATAGTTGCTAGTACCCAATGCTGGTGTGGCCATAGGCCAAATAGCTAGTAGTGCCTGCAGCCCAGTGCAAAGGTCTCTGTGAGTGATATTGAGAAGAAAATTGTTTGAAGAACAATTACATCTTTTGGCTTTATGCCACGAACATGAACTACATGGTTAGAAGGTGATCTCGATCACCTTTGATACGAAACATGTGAATGCCATAACAGAAAAACATAATCGCTGCATATGTGGGGGTCTAGTTCTTGATCCAACTGCATATGGATTTTGTTTCCTTATGGGCATCGATTTGTGAAACATATGAATATCATGTCACAAATCACGTGTTGTATATGTCCTTCCAATTTAATGGACAAGTTTCTCTGCCTCAAGAACCACAATAATATATATAACAATAATGCATGATATATATCACATTGCATGAGATAGATCGAGGAGAGATTAAAGAAGCATTATGCTTTAAACTTCGCAACAGATGGTGGGGAGATGATTGTTTGAGACAGTCATATCTTTTGCACGAAGGTTGCAATTAATATCGCAACTTTGATGCTTTTCAGATGCCTAGTAAGATTGCTACATATGTCTGTATATATACAACATGTTCAGATAAATAATGGTTGGGCATCTATGCCAATAATTTTGTAGTTGCAATTCATGCAACGGATGTGTTTTACCCATTTACGAGAAGATGGATGTAAAAGGAAAGCAATATGATATCTGAAAGTGAGCGTTGTCATCAACCAAACTTCTTATTAACTATATTTTTTCATGATTAGAATTTCATGAAAAATTGAAGATCAGTGAAGTTGACCTCTAATGGGCAATGAAGAGTGTTGTTCGTCCTTAATTAAATGGATATGATGGCAAAAGGTTTTCAGATCTTTATGGTCATATTGGGAAGCATTATATGAGTTCCAGCAAGACTCTAGCTCGCCTAAGAACTTTGAATGTTCAAAGGCAAGATGTTTGAGGAATATTGCTTCAAAATGACTAAAGGGACACCCCAAATTGAAGAAGTGCACGAAGAAAGATACAAATTTATTCCACAAATAATAACTCCCAAATGAGGAGAATTGTGGGAATACATTACTATCTAAATTGCAAAACCTATATTAGAAAGCTTACTTCTCAAATGTGGGGGTGTCTATAATGTCTAGAAGTTGTATGTACTACATACAACTGAAAAGATAGTGTTGGAATGCTTTGATATCTATACCAAAAGGGTATAGCAACTACTCTTAAGTGGAATTTGATTCCCTAGTCAATTGTATGGATCCAATTATTTAAAGGTTTGACTAGAGAGATAGTTGATGATCGAGGGGAATGGGCTAAAGCCAATCTACAATGAATCGGCCCGGCGGAAACCTAACTTAGTTGATTGGAGATCTCATGGTCTAAGTTCAATAGGCAAACTAGTTGGGTTTGATTCAATTAGTTGAACACACAACTAATTCATTCCTATGATCAATGTGTGTTATCTGCAGCCGTAATAAGGGCATGTTATTACATTTAATGTTACTAATATCTTGTTATCAAGAGGAATATGGCAGAATATTCTTAATTAGTGATCACCTATATGAGAGTAGAAGTGGGGTCGCTTCTATGAGAATGATATGGCTTAGTTCTCTAAAGCTCTCATGAATGTAGAATTGTTCAGGACCAAAATAAACACAACTGTATGAACCATAGTGTATTAGAAGAAGAGATGTGTGCGGCCTATTGTCTTGGTTTACACCAACGGTGAACAGTTCAAAGATTGTATATCTACCGCGTCACCAAGTAAATTCGATAGGTCTTCACTATGAAGGTTCAAGTCCAAAAGACACCTCTTCAAATGCATCTTTTGTTCGCTTGTACTCTCTAATTTCTTGTCATTTTCATTCATGTGGGGGATTGTTGGAAATTATATCTTAAATTCTAATTAAATATGAATGAAAATATAATTCATCATGACCTTTCAAATTGAAAGGGCACATGTCTTTATTTCCAATAGGTGGTTGTAGGAATTAGTTTGTCTCTCAAGGAGATAAGTGAACAGACATGTTGGTTCACTTGGGTTTCTATATAAACCCATAGTCATATCTCCTTCAATATAGATCAAGATCATAGATCAAGGAGATCAAGAGTATCAAAGTTCTTTCTCATTTCTTCTACAAGTCTTCTTCGAGTCAAGAGAGTACAAAATATAATTTATGGTTCGCCAGAGTCCAAAATTACTGTGCTTTAATTTTGGATCATCGATTGTTGTATTCTACAAGATGGACGCCCACCGCAAGCACAAGGGCAGGGGCGAAATCTGTCTTTAGTCCAGTAAGTTTGATTTCACACATGTAGTAGGATTCAAACACTACTGCACTCGTATACTAGGATTGATACCTCGCTTGCAATCCTAGTCGTACATATATATAGTTGTTTATGAATAACTTTTATTTATTGAGAATTAATCTGTATCTTACGATCCTTATTGAGATTTCTGTTATGTTTAGAGATCATATATATGATTGTTCCCCAACAATATGATCAACAGCAACTCGTTCTAATTTGGCTCCGCCGCCACGCAAGTTCTTCAAGATGGAGTTCGCAAAGCCACGTGGAGGGATGAGGGGGAGCTTGATGAACCGGCGAGCAGCTCTGAAGATCAGAGGTTCTTGCAGGTGCTGATCATGACCAGGGCAGTTTGATCATTAAATTTGATTAAACTTGGGCTTTATAGCAGTGGCTACAGTTCAAGGGCTTAAAAAGAAATAATAGAAAAAGAAGGGCTTAACATGAACAAAACTCTAAAGGAAAACAAAAACAAAAAAACCCTAATTTTGAAGGTTGAAGATAAAATAAGATGAAAGACGGTGAAGCAACAACACACACAGACACACTCACATCTGAATCCTCCAACATTTTCTCATTGAAATTCAAGCTCAACCATGGAAGTCCAGGAGTCACAGGATCAGAACATCTACAGCCTATTCTTGCCGACCATGCGCACCCGCAACACCGCCCTGAACCTTCTGGTCAAGTTCCTCACCACTTCTGACGAGGCCGAAGTCGAGGCTCGCCTCTTCGAGAAAGACGCCTTCGCCGCCACCAGAATGACTATCGGAACGATCTACTCCGAGGAGATCAGCGAGCGCATAGTGGAGGTCCTCAAGGCTAAGAATACCGGCGCTTCTGCTGCTGGAAACGGCGCCCTGTTGTTGCCGGACGTTGGCAGGCTCAAGCCCATCGTGAACGCTATTATCAAGGACCTCAGCAGTCCCTTCTCTCCCTTTAGAGACTTCGGCACCTTCTCCACCGACGAGGCCAAAGCTCTGGCTCCTCTCATCGAGCAAGAGGCCTTCATCGCCACCAGGATCAAGATCCGTCAGATCTACATCCATGAGGTCTGCAAGCGCATGGCGGAGATCAAATACAAGGACGCCGCTGCTTCTGCTGCTGGAAACGTCGCGTCGGAGACTGCCGCCGGTGGTGTGCCTGAGGCAATTGAAAGTCAGCTAAAATCCATGGATTACTAAAATCTTTTAAAATCTGAACACGAATTCCACCCCCCCCTCTTATGATGCCTACTCTATTATAACAACCTTCTCTGTTTAATACTTGGGTATTATCGCAATGTGGTTCCATTTTTTGTTCTGTTTTATATGATGCGGTGGTTTGGTGTTTAGTATCCATCTGCTTTGCTTAAACAATTATGCATTCTCAATTGGAAATTTTGAAAATTTTCGTTTACTGCTCAGTATATCTACTGCTAGTGTCTTTTTTAGTGTTGCTAGCTGTTGTACGTAGTGCTTGGCCTATATTACAATGCTGAATCAAATAATCCGTTAGTATTGTGGTTATATTACAAGAATGTCAGGGGAGGAACAAGAACGTTTCGTCGTTTCCTGGACCTTATGTTCTTAATTTGGTGCTGTCTTTGTATCAAGGATCAAGTATCCTCGTACGTACAGGCATGTTTGGAAGGTTGAAATTTTTTTCGAAGTTAGATGCTCAGTCGTACAACTCAGAACCATTCAGTACGAGGGAAGGTCAAAAATGGTATCTCTTGCTATCAGTGCCTATGTTTAAGGGATTTAATTTTATATCCCTTGTTGCTTAATTTATAAAAAATAATAATAATAATAATAAAATATAAAAAATAAGGGTTTTTGATCTAAAACACTAAAATAAGTCAAAATTATCCCACTTAGGCAACAACAGTTTTTTAATCCCATTTACCCAGTGTAAATTAAAATGACAATTTTGCCCTCCCTATAATTAAGAAATTACAACCGTACCAACACTTTCTCATTCATCAACGGATCAACCCGTCTCTCTCTCTCTCTCTCTCTCTCCCCGTCTCCTGCTCGCCGGTGACTGAACATCATGGCTCCCCGGCGGTGAAAGCGACCAGCTCGTCATCAATGGTGTCGACGATCAGAGCCTACTTGCCTCTGATTCGCTTCATCGATTTATGACAAGCTCACCTTCTCCTTTTCCTCTCTCGGCTTTTCTGGGTAGAGTTCGAAGTCCGAGTTCCGATCAAATCAAATCCAAGCAAAATTTAAGTACCTTGATTACTGGAGAAGGCAAGGTGAATCTCTTGCATACTCGTGGACCTGTTGACCATATTATCCTGAAACAAATTGAGGAAATCGAATTACCTTACACTTCGAATTTTCATTTTCTACTGAGGCGAAATCAAAATCGTAGAAATTGGATTACCGATTGCCGCGAATGAAGAACTCGTGGTCGGAGCGGTCTCTGAAGGCGCAGTTGAGAAAGTCGTGGTCGTCGGTCTCGTCGCAATCTCGGACGGTGTCGGGGTCGAGAGTCGACGTGGCGTCTTTGGAAGAAAGCTTGGCAGCCGGGCTTTTGATCGGCAAATCATATGCGGTGGCTGCTGGGTATGTAGGATGCTAGGGTGCCCAAATTAGAAGGAATTTTTTTTAAGTAATGGTATTAAATTGGTTCAGAAGCTCAAAATGAAAGAAAAAAAAACGGTTCTATTGGGGCAATAGACGTCGATTACCTTTGAATTGATGTAATTTTTTTTTTTTTATGTAATCAAAGTTTTATTTATCTAAATTTAAGGAGATTAGTTCCCAGTCCGGCGACTGAAAGTCCTATCGGGGGGCAATAGATAGGGGTGGGTTCGGTTCAGTACCGGAGCTGCAAGCCCAGAACCACCTACCGTACCGGACTAGTTTGGTACATGAAATCTTCTCCCATTACCGGCCACAGAAGTGGGTATACCAACATTTCGGTATACCGACAGACTCGGTTGGTATCGGTTGGTTAGGCATCCAACCGAGTTTATAAACAAGTGAACAAATCAATCACTCATAAATCAAGCTTGCTTTGCTTGCCAAAGCAAGCTGTGCACTCCAATGAAAGAAGTTCTTGTTTTTAACACCAACTATGAACATAAAGATCAAAGCAAACACCTTTCTGCACTCACCATACGAATACACCATAAATTCTTGATGCAAACAATGTTCACCATCACAAAAGCTTGAATTAATGAACATCCAGATGGCACAATCACGAACAAAACACACCTAAAAACTAAAACTAACCCAAGAACACACCTATACAAATCAAATTCCACAAACCAGGCTCCAAAGCTCTGTTCTTGAGCCGACTTTGGATCTAAAAATGAGTTCTTTGGCAAGCCGCCTACACAAAAACAGGGATCATATAAAGAAAAAGTAAAGATTACCCAAAAATCAAGACGCGTGAGGGGAAGAAGGCGCTGTGCATTGAGGAATTGAGGGAGAGGAATTAAGGGAGTGCTGAACAGAGGGAAGAGGAAAAAGATGAAGAAGAAAGAGAAAAAGAAAGAAAAAAAAATGAAGAAGAATGAGATAAAGAGGAGACCAAGAGTAGAGAAAGATTGACAAAAGAAAAAAGAAAAAAGAGAGTAAAGATGACGACGGGGAGAAGGAAAGGTGGGGTTGACTGGTTGAGGAAGAAGAAGAACTGAAGAAGAGAGAATAAGAGAGACGGAGAAGAAAAAATCGCGTTGGTGATTTGGTGAGGTAGAGGAATAATGGAATATTTATAATTATATATTGCCACTTGGAAGAGTAGTGGAGTACCCACACTGCCACAGTCCCACACTATTAATAAAAAATAAAATAAATAATATTTATAAATTATATGGTACTGTACGGTATACCATAAATGTATGAAATTACATACCATTATTGTACCGTCTTCATGTAGTCAATTCGGTACAACCGTACCAAGTTTTCAGTTACCGACTTTTCGGCTACCAATTCACTTGGCTAGGCTCGGATGCGGTTGGTACGGTTTGATTAGGGAGAATTTACCAACCCTAGCAATAGACGTCTATTGGGGGGCAATATATGGCTGATAGACGTCTATTGGGGGCAATAAATTAACCTTTCCAGTGAGGTTCAGAAAAGTCCGGTGGGCGGCGGCAGGTGACCAGAATCAGGCGAAAGTTGGCCGGAATCCTGCAACCGGTGACCGGAATCCGGCGGCAGGTGAAAGGGCTCCGGCGAAGTCCCCTATGGTTTCTCTCTCTTCCATTTCTCTCTCTCTCTCTCTAAGTAACAAAGGTGAGGGTAAAATGGTATTAAAAAATAAATAAAAACAAATCTTAATGGGGTATTAGGGAAGACCTCCGTAGAGTGTTTTGGGTAAGAGGGAATTAAAAAAGAGTGGTTCTAGTTGGACCTCCAAATTTGATATTTGGACCTCCAACTTTTTCAATTATTAATAGACTTCGTCAACTTATATGAAAAGACAAATAATGGCACAAAGAGATAAATATGAGAGGAAATAAACAAATAAATACTCTTCTTACCTTCCCAAATATAACATTCAATTAATTTTTTTTTTCCGGAATTTCCTTATATTGCCTATATAGTTTTATAATTTACCTAAAACAATTAAGTAAAAATAATAATTTTCATTTAATACAAAACTAAATTCAAAACATTCTGATTTGGAATTTCCTTAAACTAAATTTATTGAATATTATGATATAATTATTACTCAACCTTCCAACCCAAAACCCTTGAAATCCTTCTTTTAGCAAATTCAAAGGGATTACAGCATAATCAAGATTGAGAACCAACACTCTGATTAATTTTGGTGGAGGAGAGACCTACTCATAAGAGAGCAATATCATGTGATTTTGATTTATTTTTCTTCTTGTGGTTGAAGATTCAGATAAAAGATTGTTGTATCTCATGTTCAAGGGTGTTTTGGTAAAAATAAGGAGGTCTACTTAGCCTTTCAAGTATTCTAAAAAGTAAATTAGAGGTGTACTAAGTATGGGAGGCCCAAATAGCAAATTTGGAGGTCTAACTAGAACCACCCGTTAAAAAAACTTAATGGAGTAAGTGGGAAAAAAATCTCTAAAAATGGGGTAAATGGACAAAAACCCAAAAAATAATATCTAATCGCTTTTCTTATTGCTATCGTTCTGTCTGTTTCGTAATACTTGTCAAAGTTTTGTTTTGAAAATAAAAAATTGCTTATTGTTTTTGTGCTGTGATGGCAAGACTATAGGAATCTGTCCCAAGGGAATTAATGTCAGAATGGATGCTCATCTTTCTCTTTACTTGGAATTGGCTGATCAAAAAACAACTCCTCACGTCACCAAAGCATTTACAAGTTTTCCCTACGTATTGTAAATCAAAAGCACGAATGCCATTTTACAAGTAAGGATTGGTTTTTTTAAAAAGAAAAATGAGAAAATGAGATTGTATTTATCAAATTTTGAAAGAGTATTTCGTACTTTATTGCGAGAAAATATTATCCATATTTTCTAAACTGAGAGAAGGAAAAAGTGAAAATGTCGAATTTGTTTAAGGAAAACTGAAATTGGGAGAGAATTGAGTCGTACTTTCAATGATAATAGGGGGCTCTTTATATAGAGGATTACAAGGCATAGACTCAGAGTTCTAAAGGAAACGTAATATTACAATTGATTGGATATCTCCAAGATTCTCCGATATTATCTCTAATTCTAACTATATTACCACTAAGTCAAGTAACCTAGAGTTTGGGTCAGACACATATTCTGGATTTACTTGAACACTCCCCCATGTGTCGCCCAAACGTGGTGCTCCTCTTGTTGCCTCATTAAAAACCTTGCCGAGTAATAAAAACTCAATGGAACAAAAATAACCTCGGTCGAAGGGGAAAAAGGGCACAACACACCCTTCATATTTCGAGACCATATATGTAGACACCTCCCCCTGATGTCTGCATCTCCCCCCAACGACTACGGTCATTGGAGTTCGGATAACTTCCACAAACGATGCTACCAACCTGTTTCTCGAAAGTGGAATTTAGGCAATGACTTAGTGAGCAAGTCTGCCATACTGTCCTCAGATCGAACCTAGTAACCTAGTTCACTTTGATCTTGAGGAGAGTATGTTGTTGATGATTATCCTTGGTGTTGTCGCTTTTGATGTAGTCTTGCTTCATTTGTTCAAAACAAGCAGCATTATCCTAAATGCTTGTAGGCTTATCTGTGATAGACTTCAAACCACAATTGTTCGAACATGCGTAGTTATGGATCCAATCCATAAACATTCACGAACCACTTCGTGAAGAGAAATAATCTCTGCATGGTTTGAAGATATAGCGACTAGGGTCTGTTCTGTAGACCTCCCAGATATCATGGTCTTTACCCATGGTGAACACTTAACCAGTCTGGGAATGACCTTTGTATGGGTCAGAGAGATACCCAATATTAGCAAAACCTTCCAAAACACATGTCATTTTGGGATGGGGATAGTGGACGTAGGCCAGTGTTGGCGGCCTTCTTGGTGTGTGATGGGTCCGAATCCATCATCTGTCTGTAGGGATAAAACTAGCTCATATCAATCGTACATCTCAAGTACTGAAAGATATCTTTTACACCAATCCAATGGCGTAACGTTGGCGCAAAGCTATATCTAGCTAACAAGTTCATTGCAAATGAGATGTCTGATCTTGTGCATTTATCTAAGTACAATAATGAGCCTATTGTACTTATGTAGGGCACTTCCACCTTTAGCACATCTTCACCATCATCCTTAGGACGAAGAGGGTCCTTTTAAGGATCAAGACTTCGGACGATCATGGGGGTGCTTGAAGGTTTAACCTTGTCAAAATGCCTTTAACATCTATCAACACGATGCTCAAGTTCAAACAGAGACATAATCGTGTTCTCCCAAAATCCTTCATGCGTAAGTACGATACTTGTACCCAGTCACTAGCTGTAAAGCAGAGGTAGATTGAGTGGCGGCGGGTCGTAAAGGAATTAGCATAGCTGTATGCTATATTGCATCACCCCAAGCGGATATAAGGGGATTGGTGCACATTACCAATGTCCTGACTACCATCGTAGTCGTTTTCGACTGAGACCATTTGGATGTGTTCATGGGAATATGATGTCCGACATCAGTCCCAATGTAATAGGAATCGAAAGTCTTCGATGTAAACTCTCTAGCATTGTCAAGTCTAATTGACAGAATAGGATGATCTGGGGAGTGAGCCTGTTGTTGTATGATATGTGCTAGGAGTATAGCATACGCAGCATTACAAGTGGACAATGGCACAACACATGACCAGCGTGTTTGCGTGTCAACCAACATCATGAGATATTTAAACATCCGCAAGTTGGTTGAATCAATCCACAGAATCCCTATGGATTCTACGTAAGAACATAATGAGTATTTTCTTATCCTTTGCAGAGGACTGTCTTAGTCCTAATTTCCCTAAGGAATGGGCTTTGTAAAACAAGCGAGAGGCTTTAGAAGCAACCAATGATGATTTTGGTTGGGCCTGAGCATCTGAAACGCTATTTGAAGCAAAGTTGGTGATTGCAGCATCACCTGGGGTGCCATCACCATGATGGGCACCATCCATGGCATCATGGATAGGGACTATGCCAGCTGTAGGCTGGTGGTGGACTACGGCGTCCCTAGAGGTAGCGGTGGAGGTTACACTTAGTCCAAGAATCAATTTTTGATTCATGCTTCATTTCGCTCGAGAGAAAGGATGTCTGTGCAAAGTTTTTAGTAGACAGATTATCATATCAAGACCAGGATGACCTATCCTATCGTGACAAAGCCAATATGTGTCCAAATCCAAGAGATCTTCTCTCATAATTTTATTGGATTTAATAGCTCGAATATTGACATAGAGTCCACCAGAGAGACAAATAAACTTCTCTAAGATGCGTCTTTGTTCACAATCATTAGAGCTATTGTAAAGGAACTCATTTCCATTCTCTACATGCGTTTTCGCATGGAATCCGTTGGCAATTCATAGGTGTGATTTTCCTTAAGAGCGTAGAGAGTTTCTGTGACAATAATCAAGGTACCATTTGGCAAGGGGAACTTGGGCTATTCCATGTCCTTGAATTAATACTGATGGCCCAGCCATTGTATTCACAAAGTAATATGCTCAGAATCAAAATGGGGTCATAATGAAAGGAACTAGAAATTTTATTCATAAGCCAACATAGTACATCATTGTCTATTAACCATTAGGAGAATCTAATCCAAATGCTAGCTAATGCAAAACAAAAGTAGTCGTTTAACTTCTTTCGATAACTCCAAAATAAATATGACCAGATGAGTATAGAGATGTTGATGGAGCAAAGCTCGCTTAAGTACCACTTATCTCAAAACCTTCCTAGACATCATACTCATTTGAATGAGTCTATGTGAAGAAAAACTAAACCAATGGCATTTACTACAAAGTATATGGCAATTGCCTATTACATCTTTTGGAAAAAAAAAGGACTTAGACAGAATTGGCGATCTATTGATCCCAGCAAGATTTGTAGTCTCCAACCCTTCGTTCTAGATCATCTTCTTGATCTTCTTGTTCCACATAGTGAGCTTCTCTTGCTTCACAATATGTTTTATAGGCGGTGACAATTTCTTCATGAGCTCTACAAATGTGTGCCCGATGACCGGATAATTCACATCGAGAACATACATCTTTTTGCTCAGACTCCATTGATTGAGGTGCTTTGAAAGCGTCATTTAGATGGCTCTTAGTGTTGGTGGCGCCACCAACATGGCCAGAGGCGTTGCCTCCCTCTCTCTTTCCACGTTGACCTCTTCGGTTCGGTGTTCACCTATTTTGGCAGTTACCTTTCCAAGTAGAGCGATTATATGGACTAGAATGTCCATAAGTATCCCTAAGATTAGGGTTTCGCTCTTGGCGCCCTCTTTTTAAGGCGCGACTATAATTGAATTCTTGAATATGCTATGTTTCCACGGATCTCGAATTATAGTTCTTCACAAGGAAGTTGTCATGCTTTTCAGCGACATTCATAGCTCTAATGACCTCATGAAACCTTGTGATTAGTCTTGCAGTAATATTGATTTGATAGTTCTTAGCGACCATCAATGCATAGACGGGGAAGGTAGAGAGAGCCTTCTCAATCAACATCGCATTTGTGATCTCTTTACCACAGAATTCCATTAAGGATTTAATGCGAAGTGCTTCTGAGTTGTAGTCAAGAACTGACTTGAAATCACATAAGCGGAGGCTATGTCATCTCACTTCTAGGTCAGGAAGCAGGGAGTCACATACGTTGCCAAACCTTTCTTCAAGTGAGACCCACAGCCTTCTGAGGTCTTCTTCATTCATACACTCGTACTAGAGCGAATCATCCATATGACGAGTCATTAGGATGTTGGCTTTTGCCTTATTTGCCTCTAAGGCTGCTCTATTTGCTTCCAAAGTTTGAGCTTGCTCAACAGTTAGCACGTCTTGGCTAGGCTCGAGAATCGTATCCAGGATTCCATCGGCCTTGAGATGCTGGCGGACATCACTAACCCACCTGTGATATCCAGAGCCAGTTGTTCCCAATAGAGCAAAGTTCAATTTGTTCAGGTTACTCATCCTGAAAGAGAACAAGAAATTAAGGTTAGTTTCAGAGCGTAAAAGGCTACTACGAAAACTTGTAAAATTTCTGAGTGTAGTTGCTCCCAAAAAATTATGAATTTCTGAGCATAATCACTTCCAATAATTTAGGAATTTCTGAGTGTAATCACTTCCAAGAAATTCAATTCTAAGAGGTATTGGATAACGTGTTTAAGGAAAACTGTGATTGGGAGAGAATTGAGTCGTACTTTCATTGATAATAGGGGCCTATTTATATAGAGGATTACAAGGCATAGAATCAGAGTTCTACAAGGAAACGTAATATTACAATTGATTGGATATCTCCAAGATTCTCTGATATTATCTCTAATTCGAACCCTGTTACCACTAGGTCAAGTAACCTACAGTTTGGGCCAGACTTTTTCAGTTTTTCCGGGTAAAAGTAGAAAATATTTGGACAAAATACTGTTTACTCCCTATACTTATAAGGTCTCGACGTTTCAGTCCCTGATGTTTCAATTTCACCCAGATGATCCCTAAACTCTCTAATTTCACACAATAGGTCCCTGCCGTCAATTTTTCATCCAAAACTCTGTTATATGACTGACGTGGCATTTTTTTTAGGCTGAAATGACTATTATACCCTCACCTTTTTATTATTATTTTTTCTCTGTTTTTTTTTTCCTCTTTTATTTTTACCTCTTCTTCTTCTCTCTCTCGTCTTCATCCCCTCCTCTTCACCGACGGGGAGCACTTCTCAACAAAATAGAACGACGTCGAACGAAGCCCACCCCTCATTCCTCTCCTAACCTAAGCCTCCCTCCTCTCCTTATCCCAAGGTCCGAATCAAGAAGAGTTTCGACGGCGGGAGCGGCAAGAATTGGAAGTTGTTGGGTCAAGGTCGGCCATGAGCTCAGATCAAACGGCAACCTGAAACAAATCCATTCTTCGCACTTGGCCTGTAGATCGGAGGTCTGGACGGAGGCAGCTTCTCGAGATATGAAGGAGTGGATATAGAAGAGTGCGGCGGTGAGGCCGAAGATGAGATCGGTGGAGAGGGGCAGCAGAGAAGGGGAGCACTCGGAGAGGAGGATGGTGAGCGTTAGGAGCAAAAAGAGGAAGAGAGCAGCGGCCCTTGACGAGTGGGTCAGCATCCAAGGAGGTCGCTGACTGGTGGACGACTGCGACCTAACCCGCCCCTGCGCCTCTGATTGACAAGCTTAAATCCAGCTCAATCTAGCCACATCTCTCTCCTCCTCTGTTAGTGCATAATGCTAGTTTATCTTTCGATTGTTCTAAATTTAGTTGATTGCGAGATTTTGAGCTCTATGGGTCGAGATTGAACCAGAATAATCAGAGAAGCGTGAATGAGCGGTCGCCGGAGGCATCGACGACTCCGATTGTGCCTCGGCAGTCGACATGAGAAGGGTCGGCAATGATTGGGTTTGAGTTTACCCTGGGATATTGATCGGGTCAACTTTCTGCTCGTCGGTTAGGGCTCTGGAGGCTAAGGGGTTGGCGGAGGTGGTGTGGTAGCGGTGGTTAGGGTTTAATTTGGAAGTTGAACCACCACCGATTGCGGCGGCGGAGGAGGAAGCGGTTAGTGGTGTTGATGGGTTGTGGTTTTTGACGAGCCGGTTCAATTGAATATGAACAAGTTCTTGTGGGATTGATCCTTTGTCAATATGAATGTGTTAGTTTTCTCTGATGTGTTAGTTTGCTTGTTTTCTTCCCGTTGGTTTCACCTTCTAGGTAGATGAGTTTTGCATGAACATCATAACAAGCTCCAGAAGTGCAGTTGAGGAGGTGCAAGGGTAGAGACAGGAGGTTGGAGACGACAGAGAAGAGGTAAAAAGAAAAGAAAGAGAGAGAGAGGGAAAAAAAAATCTCAATGAGGGTAAAATAGACATTTTAATGTAGAAGGGATGCCACATCAGCAATTTAACAGAGTTTTTGACGGAAATGTGACGGCAGGGACCTATTGTATGAAATTAGAGAGTTTAGGGATCATCTAGGTGAAATTGAAACGTCAGGGACTGAAACGTCGAAACCCTATAAGTATAGGGAGTAAGTAGTATTTTGTCCAAAATATTTTCTATTCTTATTTCCATATTTTAAGAAATAGGTCGCCGAATATATTTTCACCATATTTTCATTTTCAAAAATGAAAATATAGACATGAAAATGCTACCTAACGCTACCTTAGTGTTGCGAATTAACTACAAACAGTAATGGCTGTAATGCTATGTAGTGAAAATAGTTTTGTTCTGCTAATAGATTGAGAAATCTTTTGTTTCATCTCTATTTTCTTACTTGCATATTGGAGGCAGATCTCATTGTTCTTGGAATTGCTGAAGGACCATGCGACTCGGATGTAAAAACACACACTCCCCCAGAGCCAAAAGTTGACGATGAATCATACAAAACTCAGGTCATGTGCAATCCACTTTTAAGTGGCCTTGTCATATATATTTTTTTTTGGTACAGTGGGGGTCCAAGACCCAAACAAGAAAAAACTAACAACTAAAAAGCCTCCGCAGAAGCAAACATTCTTGGCCTAGCAATGCCATCAATGTCATCAAGCATTGTTGACAAATAAACGAAGGAGCTGAAGGCACCTGCATAATCCTAGCTCTTGATTAGTACTTCTTTTAGCTAAGCTATCAGCTATCATATTTAGCTCCCGATGAATGTGTTGTATGGAATGAAATTCAAAGGAATGGAGCATAGTTTGACAGTTGGATAACAAGGTTTCCAAAAGATGCAGATCAATATCACAATGCATCAGGAGTGTATACGAACAGCTGAGTCTATTTCAACTTCAATATGAGTAATACCAACTCCTTGGCAATGGATACCCCATGCCTCAGCTTGAAATACCTCACCATTGCCCAGATTTCTCATTATAAAGCCATAGGTCTAGTTTCCATAATTGTCTCTTATAACTCCTCCAGCACCAATCACACCACTTTGGGTTCTAGAACCATCAACATTCAATTTGAAGTGACCAGGAGAGGGTTTTAACCAGCTTAGCATTTCAGTTCTCATAATAGAGTTGCCTCTGGGTTTCATGTCACCATTAGTCCAGTCACTAATGTAATGGATTATTACAGAAGCAGCATTGTGAGGTTTCTGAAAATTAGTATCAAAGATGCTTTTATTGCGCCATTTCCAAATAAACGAGCAAATATAAATGAAGAGCTGAGACCATTGAAAACCAAGGAACGTGCAATTCTTCTGTAACAAATTCGCTGCAATCCAATCTAAACGCTCTAGCCATAGTGACAGGCATACCAATCTCATTCCATATAGTAGAAGCTTTAGGACAGATTTTAAATAAGTGAAGAAGAGTTTCAGACTCACCAGGGCAGTGAAATGCCTTGTCATATTTTCGCGTCATTTTCCATCATGTTATTGTCCTTTGGAAGATTGAAACTAGGCCCTGAAAAAGATAAAAAATTATTGTCCATTGTCTCTCTCCTTTGTTGTTCTAGCTTACCATGCTTGTAATTTTCTTAAGATTTTTTGGATTTAGAGGTGGGAATTGTGATCATCAGAACGGTTTATATTTGTTTTGTTGTTGTATGTGATTTAAATGGGGCTTGTACACCTAATTAAGTTTTCTATTTGTAACTTTTATCTCCCTTATGTAGTTCTCCATGATCTCTAGCTAGGTCAGAGTTTTTTGCGATGAATGTTATGTATACATCTAAGATGGAGTGGGTATGGACATCAATTACAAATGGTGGTACGAATGACAGTAATCTCTCGACTAGCAATGAATGTATCTGTGATTTTAAGGCACATATATAAAATGAATTAGTTGCCCTTCCTAGACCAAATCGATCCCACATGTTTGACAGTCTGGTGTTAAATTGCAAACAAAAGTCTATAACCATGGCTACAGTCCCTAAGATGCGAATCAAAAGGGTTGCGTTCTGTACAAGTAAATCATTGACAAAACCCTCACAAATTAATGTTCCGAACTGAACATGGGAGCTGGTAGCTAACTGTATAAGAATCCTTCGACGAACATTGGCCCATATCCCTTTCACCAAAAAGCTTAACATGACAAGCTCAGTTACGAAACTCTTATACCATTGCAATCCTACTATATACTGACAACAAGCCGATGATCATCATCATGCAAAACAAAGTGATTAATTAGGGTCTAATAAAAAACAAAGACAGCACCAAAGAACATAAGGTCCAGGAATCCTCCCCTGATATTCTTGTAATATGATTACTAACAGATTATTTGATTCAGCATTGAAATATAGGCCAAGCACTACAACAGCAACACTAAAAAAGACACTAGCAGTAGATATACTGAGCAGTAAACGAAAATTTTCAAAATTTCCAATTGAGAATGCATCAATTTCATTATATTGTTTAAGCAAAGCAGATGGATACCGAACACCAAGCCACCGCATCATATAAAACAGAAAAAAATGGAAGCAAACTGCGATAATACCCAAGTATTTAAACAGAGAAGGTTGTTATAATAGAGTGGGCATCAAGAGGAGGGGGGGGGGGGTTGGTTTGTGTTCAGATTTTAGTAATCCATGGATTCTGCTAATTCCATGGATTTTAGCTGACTTTCAATTGCTTCAGGCACACCACCGGCGGCGGTCTCCGACGCGACGTTTCCAGCAGCAGAAGCAGCGGCGTTCTTGTGTTTGATCTCGAACATGCGCTCGCAGACCTCCTCGATGTAGATCTCACGGATCTTCTCCCTGGCGGCGAAGAAGGCCTCTCGCTCGATGAAGGGAGCCAGGGCTTTGGCCTCGTCCGTGGAGAAGGTGCCGTAGTGCCTCCAGGGAGAGGAGGGACTGCTGAGGTTCTTGATAATAATGCCCACGAAGGGCTTGCGCACGCCAACTTCCGGCAACAACAGGGCGCCCTTTTCAGCAGCAGAAGCGCCGGTGTTCTTAGCCTTGAGGACCTCCATCACGCGATCGCTGATCTCGTCGGAGTAGATCGGTCCGATAACCGTTCTGGAGACGGCGAAGGCGTCTTCCTCGAAAAGGCGAGCCTTGACTTCGGCCTCGTCGGAAGTGGAGAGGAAATTGAACAGAAGGTCCACGGCGGTGTTGCGGAAGACCATGGTCGGCAAGAATAGGCTGTGGATGATGGAGTCGGAGCTCGGCTTCCGATCCTGTGACTCCTGGACTTCCATGGTTGAGCTTGAATTTCTATGAGAAAATGTTGGAGGATTCAGATGTGAGAGAGGAATCCAGTGTGTGTTGTTGCTTCACCGTCTTTCTTCTTATTTTATCTTCAACCTTCAAAATTAGGGTTTTTTTGTTTTTGTTTTCCTTTAGAGTTTTGTTCATGTTAAGCCCTTCTTTTTCCATTATTTTGAACTGTAGCCAGTGCTATAAGCCCAATTTTAATTAAATTTAATGATCAAACTGCCCTCGGTCGTGATCAGCACCTGTCGGAACCTCTGAACTGCTCGCAGGTTCATCAAGCTCCCCCACATCGCTCCGCGTGGTTTTGCGAACTCCATCTTAATGAACTCGCGCGGAGCCGAATTAGAACGAGTTGCTTTTCATATGAATTGATCTGTTCTAGAACTATTCATCCAGTTCAGTACTCACCGGCAGAGATAGAGAGTTCGAGCTATTGATCGTTGACCACGTCGTCCACGCTCTCATTCACATGGTCATGCTCGTATTCTTAAAATGGTGGAGGCTGAGAATCGAAGAGAGTGGAACAATGAGGGTATTTTAGAGTGGTTAAATGGTAGACGCAAAACACATTGGTCTTAATTGCATAACCGGTTTTATGATGGGATGATGAATGAAAAGTAAAAATATTAATTAGGTTTTCATCCATTAAACAAAATAATACTAATTAAAAGTCATTGCAGAGCAATACAATCACGATTGAGGCTTCAACATCCCCCAACAACTAAGAAATTAGTTGCTCATTGTTTGAAGGAAAGCACAAAGAGTTTCATAGAAGAAAATGAAATTAGAAAAATCCTAAAATCAAGTTTGGGATTCATCGGAATCAATTGCTTCTCCACGTAACTTGTCCAATGAAAATACGCCACGTCATCATCAATATCTATGAGTTGTTGCGTAATCTCCATGAATTGGGCTCTTTGATCCATGCAAGGTCTCTTTATCAGGTCATGATTTCTAGTTTTACCTTATTTACGCCTCTTTTTCCCTGTATTATCTCATTTTCATATATGGAAAATGATTTGTGGCCTCAATGAGGCCTAAGATTTGTGGCCTCAATTTTAAGTGTCATGTCATGTCATCTACACAAATCACCTATTTGTTAAATCATGCCACGTAATTTTTGAGAAAAAGACCATCTTATCATTCCAAAATCTAATGACTCTAATTATTTTGGTTTTCTAACTCAAAATTATTTTGGCTTTCTTCTAAAAAAAAAGGCTTCCTTTCATTTCTTTTTCATTACACTTATGCTTAGATTTAAATAACAATTTTTTTTTCTTCAATCAAGAGTAGAAAAAATTTCATGAAATTTAGTCAATAGATTTGCACGTACATTTGATTAACAGATTTGTATAACACATGTATATGAATTCAACCTTTGTTGGGTTCCTGCAAATTTTGAAAATATAATGTGAAATATACAATTCATATAATTGTATTTATTCTTTTGTTCATTGTTTTCTCTTTATGTAGCTAGGGTTTTAAAAGTTAGATATGAATTTATTATTTTTTGTTGTCTTTCCCTTATATTTAGATTGTAGATGTAATTAATGGTTGCTAACGTGTAATTTTTTCTTACCTCTTAATTTAGACATAAGTATTCCCAAATTCAATTTACTAATGCTATATTTTTGTGATGAAATTAATCAATAGTTTGGAAAGAAAATTTAACGTCTATTTCTTGACACATAATTCAATATATTAACGCCATTTGGGAAGAAAATTAAAGGAAAAAGTTTAATTAAATGAAGAAAATATGATCAAAGAACTGTAAACATATCCCTTAAATTAATATATAATTAATAGCTGATATTTTTTTTTTCACCTAATTAAATTCATTAATGTAATTGATCACCTCCTAACATCTAAAAGGAAATGTAAAAGGGTAAAGTTGGTGTTGAAATAGTATGATGTGGCAAGATATATTATATGGAATGAAAATAAGTTTTTATTTACTTACATGGCATGACCCTAGGATTTTGAGGCCACAAATCTTAGGCCCATTGAGGCCCTATATCATTGCCCTTTCATATATTTGCTCCAAAATACCTAATAAACACAAAAGTAAACAAATAAAGAGAAAATTGAGAAAAATAACAAATATCAATATAGGGATTAACAATATAAATGTCGCATAAAATGCTTATATTAGGGACTTGGGGTACTTATGGTACATATGGTACACAAACTCCAGAAGCACATTTTCGGAGGACTAACCGGAGTCAAGAATAGCATGCCGGAATAGATCACCAACGGCTAGACACATCGGATCCTCCCTCGGAGATTGGCCTAACATGGGTACAAACTACACTTCTATGGGGAAGCAAACCTTCCCACATTGGAAACCACGAGACACGACTCCCAGTGATTGCTATATACAGGCTCACATACCTCCAAATCATGTAAGTACTTTCTATTCCATACTCTGTACCGTTACTTTAATTGTCAACATCTTCACCGATACTGACTTGGGCTGCAGGATTATAGCCGGCAACCCCTATCCTAACCTATTGGTTTTCTTGACAGGTAACGGGACTATCGGTGAATAGACAACTCGGTGAATTCTCAAGCACCCATCTATTGGTGGAGCCACACAGAAACATGCAAATAGCATTTAGTAGATCGAAAAAGTGAGATTCACAATAAGAGAGTATGTAATTTATATGCAATAATATCATAAGTGTGTTCATATGGATCTTTATCAAAATTAACATTTATCAATCCTAATTTTAGCATAGTTGGCTCTGATACCGGTTGTTAGAATTCAATTACATGACACATGTATATAAGAGTACAAATAACTATAAAAAATTATAAGATTGACACATTGCAATTGACTTAAATCGCATGTAAACGAATATGAGCAATTAACTTAAACCATAAGTAAGGCAATAATATAGCAAGTAAAATAATATATATGATCAATTGATCAGTTGTTAGAATTCAATTACACAACACATGTATATATGAGTACAAATAACTATTAAAAAATATAAGATTGACACATTGCAATTGACTTAAATCACATGTAAACGAATATGAGCAATTAACTTAAACCATAAGTAAGGCAAAAATATCATAGTAAACGAGTATATATGAGCAATTGATCCACTTAGACCATATGCAAAATGATTAAAATTGCGACAGAAGATATGAACTACAAAATCAGAAGGGAAAATTTTTGAGAAGGGTACATTAACTTAAGGCCACTATGCATTTCAGTACATCAAGTTCCAAAATATAAACTTTGGTACATGAGGTTTCAAAATCGACCTAGTATACATACACGACGTCAGTGACGCCGTTAGTCTCGTGCCAGCTGTCGTATTTCAAGGGGTAAAATGGTCTCTTCACATTTTTACTCTGAGCACCCAGCTATCTCTCTTCTCTTATTCTGGGCACCCATCTCTCTCTCTCTCTCTCAAAATAGAGGGCACAGCTAGATGGCTCGTAGCTCGCACCCATCTTCTTCAGACCCAATTTCTCCGCCACACCACCACCGCAAACTAACCCACCTCCGTCGCCCAAAATCTCATCTTTGACAACAATTTCTTGATGTAGAAATTTCCCACCATCGCCCACATCGAATTTTCCATGAACTTGCCCACCATCGTCGCCCAAATCCCATTTATATTAATCCTGGCATGTTTTGTCTTCCAACATTTACTGGAGACTCTCCAAATGACGTTGCAGTCTTCTTCTCCAATATGAAAGCCCTCTCACTTCCTCTTCAAACTTAACCAAATAGTTAGAATCATACACACCCACCAAATTAGGAAGAGAGAAAAAGACAGACATAATCAAATCAAAAGCAACCCATCTGAGTAAGAAAAAAAAGAGGGCAGAGGTTTCAACCCGTCACACCAATTGTTCCAGATCAAGCAAACGAGAACAAAGGAGGACGAGGGGGAAATGGAGGCAGAGCAACGAAGGGGAGATTTCGGCGACGGAAATTCTGGGAATTCTTCAATTTGGGGTTAGGGTTCTTCGTTTGGGGCTTTTCCATTCTGGAAATTACGGGGTCTGATAGAGAGTGAGAGTCATGGGCCTTCTGAAGATGGTGGAGAGATATGGCGCCGACCTTCTGCAGGTGGCCTATCTCCGGCCTGGTAAGCTTCTGGCCGCTGCCATGGAGGAAGAGAAAGGGGATGGGTTTGGAAGGTGATGAGATATGGGTGGTCGTGGACATGGGGAGAAAGGGAATCTGTGTACATAGAGAGAGAGAGAGAGAGAGAGAGAGGAGAGAGAGAGAGAGAGAGAGAGAGAGAGAGAGAGAGAGAGAGAGAGAGAGAGAGAGAGAAGAGAGAGAGAGAGTCAGATAGAGCGTGTGAGAGTGAGAGTGAGAGATTGAGGAAACTGAAAGTACTAAAGTACCCTTAGACAAATGAATAATGACATAAGGGTTAACACCGTTATTAACGTCGTGTACATATATTGGGTCGGATTTGCAATTTTATGTACTAAAGTTTATATTTTAGAACTTCATGTACAGAAATTAATAGTGGGCCAAACTTCAAGTACTATTTTTGAAATTTTCCCAAATCAGAAATAAGAGAGCATAGAAAACTAACAAGTTCTATTGCCAGCATCCATTGTTCTTCTTCTAGATGCACCCTCAATCTCAGATTGTTAATGGGACAATTCTTTTTGATGTTTGGTGTTCTAGCAGGGATCAATGCAGGCTATGCAATCATCTTTATATTAGAGAAAACAGTTAAGCAGTTCCATCCATAAAGAAATTGTTGCATATATAACTTTCTGATCCTTGTCTGATTGGATTAAAACTAATAATCATACTATTTAAAATTCAAACTCAAACATATATAAAACTATTTTTCGATTACAAGTTTTATAAACAATGTACTGGTATTTAATTATTTGAACTCTAAACTTATCTAAAAATAAATTCTTTGAAGTTAGTAAACCAGGTTCCCTCAGAGTCCTTTAAACTTCCTAGAAGCAGCCCCCAAAAACCAAGACTACAGTCGCATGTGAATCCTCTCGAGTCAAGCTTCAATACACTTCAAGACATGCACCTGAAGTAGACTAATGAACAACCAGATATTAAAACCCCAAATCAAGAACTAATACTACAGCAGCATCATCGATCACCAGAGTTACAGTCTAGGGATTTAACTCCTAATCCTTTGCCCAAAAGTCTTAAACCTTCGTCTCAAAAAGTTCCTCAACATTCTAATGTGTGAAAAGAAGAATCTTCCAATGCTTCCTATAAAACCTAAATCTCCTGTCATTTCAAGAAGCTCATCGAATGCTGGAATTTCTTCTTTGGCTCCCTTAGCTTCAGCACCTATACCAGGGGATTCTGAGAAACCTATGTCTGAAACTTCGTTGGTTTCAAATGCAGTAAATATTGGAGCTCAACAAGCACATGGTGATCCAGAAGCCATCGATCCATTGTTCTTTTGATGCGTTGAATGCTGTTGAGCAGCCAATTCAGAGATTGATTAAAATGGTTAGTTTGAAGTATTGAATTACTGATGCAACTTCTTCTACGGTTATTTAGAAAGTATTGGATTTTCTGCATCATGATTATTAGGGAACATAAGATGAAAAAGTATTATCTTTGTCCCATTATTTAGTCTTATCAAATGGAATTGAGAACTTGATTTATGAATCACTGGATGATGATATCATTTATTTCGTGGTCTTCCTTTTCCATGCATATGATGGTTAATTTACTAGTATAGTTGGACTTTTGTTTATAGTCAACTTCACTTGTTCCCCACTGTTGCTCTGGCAGTGATGATCAAGATCTTTCAGCAAAGGTAAAGTCGAAGCTCAATTTCACTTTCTGGAACCTGATGGAACCCTTGTTACTTGGGGAGATAGCAAAGACATGGGATGTATGTGCCCGAGTGGTGATCTTTGAATATGCAGAGCAGAATGGAGGAGGAAGCTTCAGTTCTAAGTATGACACCTGGGAAGACTGCGCCTTAGGGCTGCAGCTGCTTGAATAATTTTCTCTTGAAAATTATTATCTTGTCAAAGTTGAGAATTGAGATTGCATCATACAGGCTCATGTAAGCTGATTGTTTAAAACTTCAGTGATGATCTTACAAATCATTAACCTCATCAATTGTATGGTTTGATAGGAATTAGTTATATTAGTTTGTTCCGATCTAAGAAAGAAAAAGGTTATTGATAGTTTTCTTAGACAATGAAAATGACTTGGGATAAAATACGGGGAGTTATGATATTTTATATTTTGAGGCCAAACTGGTGGACATACAACAAGAGATCTGCTAAGGTGTTAGTCACCTACTCATCATTCGCTTAAACTACAAACTACAATGTACCTCATCTCTAATCACTCCCTTGAACCTTTTTCAAGCCATATCATCACTTTGCCATTTGCAATGTATAGCTATAACCAGACCGACCGATAACCTGAAACCAAAATTCATGCTATAGTTCGATGAGTTATCACTGAAATTGTCTGTGATTTCTTCTATTTCAAGCACTAGAGGAAAAGAACCTACTAACACGCTGCTAAAACCCATATCAGATGTTGTAGGGGAAGACAAAGTGGTGGAGTCGAATTAAAGCCTGCCGAAGGTCGCCAATTATCTCCTGTGGTTTTGCCTTCACCTCTCGCCAAAATGTGCTTGATAGGAGCATTTTAATGCGACGTTTTAACTGTATTTCCCTACATTTCTTGCGTTATTTCCTTATTAAAACCCTGTTTAGGAAAGTTTCCATTCTTTGATTGGGAAAGTTCCTATTTGTAGAAAGTTTCTATTTTTATAGTTTCCATTTATCATTTTTAGTAAGTTTCCATTTTTCGGTAGTTTCTATTTTTCATTTTTAGAAAGTTTTCCATTTTCAGTTTAGGAAAGTTGCCATTTTTCATTTTAGGAAAGTTTCTATTTTTCTTATCAGTTTCTATTTTCAGGACCTCCGAGCTAGAAAGTGGAAATGAACTCATAAATGGAAAGAGGAGCTTGCGAACACCAAGGGGAGCAAAGATGAAGAACAATGAGCCACAGAAATGAGCAGAAATGAAGAAAAGAAGTTTTCCTGGTCCAACCAGGAAACCCTGCGAAAGGGAGGAAAGCTCACCAATGAAGTTTCCAACGTTACTATGAAAAGGAAATGGAAAAATAAAGTGTTGTGACGTTGGAAGATGACAAGGCTTGAATGAGAAGCAACAAGGCCCAAGAACTCTCAAGAATGAAGTGGATTTTCGGCAAATGGATAAAAGGCCCATGAAGCCCATACAACTAGGGTTTATGACGCAAGAATAAACTCTAGGGGAGTTTTGCCGTCCAAAAGGGAGAGAGAAACAAGGAGGTGGCGTCCAAAAATCAGAAATTAAAAGGAGATTTTCTAGGGAGATTTTCTAGGGTTATTTTTATGGAAATAAATCAAGAGATAAACCCTAGAAGACTCCTAGCCGTCCAAGCCAAGAGAAAAAGGAGGGATTGCCGTGCAAACCCTAGAGAATTCGGCCAAGAGATAATGAAGAGAGAAACTAGGGTTTTGCCGTGAGGAAAAATCAGAAAATAAAAGAGATTTCGTGGAGATTTCTTAGGGAGCTTTTAAAGGAAAGAGAATATGTGTTGAACACAAAAAGCTCTAAAAGGAGTCTAGATTCATCCCCCTATAATCTCTAAATATATTGTCGCCGAAATTGGTGTAGAAAATCAGAAATTATCTATATATTTCGGCAAGAATTATTTAGGGAATTAATATTGGAATTTTGTGATTGGTTTGACCACCTCATAGGGCTTATGTGGCAAGAAATCATTGGAGGAAATTATGTGGAGGAAGCAAGCACATGCCGTGAGTTTCCCTAGGGTTTTGGACGGTTTGGAGACCTAGGGGCCGTCCCCTATATAATCTCCCCTCTTCTCAACGTTTTGGAGTTCCATTCTTTTGCGTTTACACTTTGAGAAAAAAAATTCAGAAATCTCTCTAGTTTAGCCGTGCTCTTCTCCATCCTCTAGGGCAACCACGAAGTTCAAGCAAGGCCAAGGAAGAAGAAGACAAGCCGTGCACATCATCCATCACCATCCTTGAAGATTGCTTTCGAAATTCAAGAGACCATTCATCTCATCTTCATCACGGTGTAATCCGATTCTCCTTGTAACCTTTGCTTTGTAATTTTCGTTGGTTATGCCTTAGTTGACACAATTGTTTGAACGAATATTGATTTCTGAAATTTTATGATTAATTGTTAATTTTCAGATTCATATATTGTGATTTATGGTTGCTTTTGTGTGAGTGTTTGATTAAATTTGCATGATAGAAATCTTTTGTATGATAATCTTGAATGGTTCGAAACATTTAGGGTTTTTATGTGAATGTTGCTACGAATTTGAGAACATGAATCAACTTTTTGGTTTTGTGTTCTTGAATCAATAAGTAGTAAAGGTTTTGTACAAAAACCGAATTTAATCAAAGAAGATTGCAATTAGGTGGACTTTTTCATACTAAGTTGCACATTTGAGTTGATAGCCTTTCTAAGTGCTTATTGCGTTAAACATGTATGATTGACTAGCTTTCTAGGGCTTGAATGCATGTTTGATAGGATTAGTCTATGTGCTTTCACTTAGATTAATTTGCATTGAAAGTAAAATATGGGAAATTGTTTGCTTTGAACGTTTCACATGATCAACTCCTCTTGCATGACTATGATGAACAATGATGAACTTGGAACGATTTTAATTATACAATTCGGCTTTGATCTTTGTTCTTGCATCCCATTTGTGTTTTTATGTTTTTGCATTTTAATTGTTTTATTAACTTAGTTTTTTTTTTTCGAAAAAGAAAACCAAAAACAAAATTCCCCCTTTTTCGTAAATAATGTTTATACTTGTGAATATTTTTGTGAATATTATACTTTGTTTTAATTTTAATTGTTTGTTTGTCCTACAATGACAGGTGTACCCTCAATCCCCGGAATAGAACGATCCCTACTTGCTTATACTACTAACGATATTTTAGGGTTAAATTGTGCGCTCCCAAAAGCGACATCAGTGCTTGGGACTAAAACCCTAGCTAAGCTTATAGAGAGTCATAACTGTTGTGGTTGTTGGGTTTTTTTTTTCTTTGGGAAAATACTTTCATCTAAACCGGTTGGATCTATGTGTCCAAAATATATTGATTATTTGCATACAATCGGCAATCTAAATTCATAATTTAACTGTTCATTAGTTGAGTCAATCAATAAGGATCATCTTTAAAAAAAAATACTAACAAGAATTGATGATATTTAAAGCACCATAACTGTTTATCTAGGCCTAGGACGGTTCAGTTTTGAAAAAAAAAAATACTGGAAACAAACCAGAACCGCATAAGCTGTTTTCAGTTCGGGTTTGTCACATTTTAAGGTTGCAACCGACTACAAACCACTCCGTTTTCATTCGGGTCGGTTCTGCCGGTTTCTCGGTTCCAGAACAGGCAAAAGCAAAAACAGCCAAAGTGTAAAAATGAAGCATATTTCTTCCAATCTGGGCAACTGAAACTCACTGCTTTTTACCATTAACAGTACTACAATGCATGAAACTGAAATCCACCCTTCTCTAGCTCATGAATGACATCAAACAATGAGATTAAACATGTAAACCAAAGCAGCATATCAACTTATCAAGCAATTACACAATCAAATTGTCACAGAAACTGTTATAATCAAACAAGAATTACAACAAACTGTCAAAGTCTAAAACTGAAAGAAAATGAGTACAGTAGCATTATTAAGGTTGAAACAGAAATGAAATCAAGACAGCAAGCATTCAACAAGTTCTGCACTTCTCCATAGTGCATAAAAAATTTCACAGTTCACAACTTCACACGATGTCCAATAATCCAATTCAACAAAAAATCAGACAATCAAATTCTGAAATAACAATGAAAAAAAATGCAGCAAACAATCAACAGCTTCCACAATTCCACTTCCAAGTTCCAGTTCCAAGTTACATTCTTCCACAGTTCCAACTTCCAAACACAACCTGCTGCAATAAAAAAAAAAAAAAAGAAGAAAAAGTACTGATGAACAAGTGAAGTAATGAGGTAATGAAATAATTCAACTAATGAAGTAATAATTCAACTGACCAAGTATATAAGTGAATCAAGTGAGTTACATAAATAATTCAACTAATGAAGTAATGAACACCTAAGTGACTAAGTCCAGAACTGATCAAACATTCAAACTCACAAAGAGACAAAGAATGCAAAGCAGCAAATAGCAAGTGAGCAAACCTAAGCTTATTTATTTATTTTCCGACTCTTTGTCACTGATTTGGAAGATTTTGATGTATCACTACTCTTTGAAAGTTTGGAAGACTTTGCAGTCTTTCGGCTTTGTTGAGTGCCATGAGTTTCTTCAACTTCTATCGCTGCATTGGCCTTCTCCAATCTCTTTCACTCTTCTTCTGCTTGTTTTGAGCAAGTCCATAGAAACAAAGAATAGTTCACATTATTAAAGGCTTAAAGTTGCAAAAACAAGCTATGCAATAATAGTTATAAGACTAAAAAGTAAAAAATGCAAGTGAGCAAGTTACAAGCTACTCTGTTACATACCTTTTTCAACATTCTCGAACCACCCCATTTTCTCAATGGTTGGAATATATTCTAACCCTATTATTGCATCAGATTTGAGCCTCCAAAGCCAATTTTGGAGGCAGATTAGGGCCTCAACTGACATGACCCACCCTAGATTTCACCCTAAAACCTGAAGAGGCCCAGCCGGGCCCACCTTAGAAGAACTTCTACAAAAAATTTGGCGGAATTTTTCCCAAAAGTGGAGTACCCAAAACCTGCAGAAAGACATTTATACTTCTAATATCAAATACCATCCTCAACTCCTGGAGCCACCCTGCTCCCCAAATCACAACATCTTCCATTTCACATTATACATGTCTCAACTTAACAATATTAATCCAATAGGTTATCAGAGCAATACTAATACGAAAGGTAATCCAGGAAAACAGAAATAAAATGAATATGCGGAAGCTGTACTGTAGACTATGTCTCAACTCCATGTACGCCCGACCTCAGCTAATCTAGCTTGCAAACTAGGCATTTAAAATCAAAGGGCCTAGGGGAAAGTAGTTGAAAAACACGTTAGCGTGAGTGGACAAAAACAAATAAATAAGATGATTTAAATAAAGCAAGCTTTAATACTTTCCCACATGTTCATCCTTTAAAACCTTGACACATGCAACGTTGATAAAATATTTAGGAAAATAATGCGAAAGATGTTCAGCTCATGAAAATCCGACTAGCCCCGCTAGTCACAAACAACCAAGTAAACAGAATGAAACTCCGATACTCAAGAAAATAAGACCAGCCCTGCTGGTTAAACAAGATCGGACTAGTCCCACTAGTCAAGTAACAGAATGATATGAGGAAGAAAATATCACCATACAACAAAGGAGCCTCACAGGCTCGGGTCGGAGCATCCTAGGCTCTTGATAATCCCATGCTGTATCCTCAACTTCAACCCACAAACACAAAGTAAGTGAGGAGGAGAACTAAAATAAATCAACTCAAGTATGGTGAAAGAAAACATTCGAAAACCAGTAAATCCATAAAGCTTCCCCAAAATCTCACAATAGAAAGCACGAGTACGATTCTCAACCATACAAGGTAAATCTTTGATAATTGCAAAAAATCAACAACGTGTCCCACACGTCAAAAATAATCTCAAATCAATAACAAATAAGCGGAATCAAATTATAAATCATAAATCAGAAACAAAACCATGTCTGAAATCATCGCTAAGGCATTCCCAATGCCAAAACTGAAAGTTGATAAATAAACAAGAAATGTAATTCTATTGAAATCCCATTTTGAAAATCTTTCAGAAATCTCAAATCGACGAATCAAAATATATTTAATTCCCGAAACCGCGACCTTGGAAAATAATTCATCGAAAAACATCATAAATCGTAAATCTAAGTTCGAGCATAGAAAACTCTCATTCGAAAATCATGATGGAAAAATCCAATCACTATTCCAAATAAATATTCCAAAACTAAATAATATGTTCAACAAAATAATATGATAATTAATTAAATAAAGCATTAATTCAAGAAACAAATGCATGCATCATTATTTCTTCCAACATAATTGGCTTTATCCCAATGCCAATTCTAATTTTATTGTCTTGCTGCCAAAGGTTGGAGGTGCTAGTACGATCTCCTAGTTTCGTCTTATAGCTCTGGCTAATTTTTTATTTAAAATAATTCCAAAGATCCTAGCTGACAGGTTGGGTCCTATAGCCTCTCGAATTATCTCTCTGCAACAGACAACTTTTTTGAAGGGTCGTCGCATTTCTGATTACATTGGACTTGTTTATGAGGGTTTTAATTTGTTGAATAGGAAGATATTTAAGGGGTGGTAATGTTGGGATCAAGGTGGATATTAGTAAAGCCTTTGATACTTTGAACTGGAGCTTTCTCTATCAGGTCTTTGCTCATTTTGGTTTTTCATCAAAATTCTTGGATTTTATTCACGCCATTCTGGGCTCTGCTAGGCTCTCTGTGCTACTTAATGGGTCACCTTGTGGTTCTTTTTCTTGTTCTCGTGGAGTTAGGCAAGGATATCCTCTTTCTCCTTTATTATTCTGTCTTGCTGAGGAGGCTCTAAGTCATCTCGGCGTGTGAAACCTATTTCTATGCCGCGTGGTTGCTTATTATCACATGTTCTCTATGCCGATGATTTGTTTATTTTTTGTAGAGGTGATGATTTCTCCCTAAAAATCTGCAATTATTTCTTGAGAATTATGGTGCGCCTTTAGGTCAAACGATGAACAAAGACAAGAGTACCTTTTATATGGGGAGTCTTATTTATATCGTAGTAAACGTGTGCAGCGCTTGTTGGGTTATAAGTTTGGTGTGGCTCCTTTTATATACTTGGGGGTTCCTATTTTTAAAGGTAAGCCTCGGCGCATGCCACCATCTTCAAGCTATTGCTGATAAGGCCAAAACTAGATTAACAAGTTGGAAAGGAAAACTTCTTTCTATGGCAGGACGGGTTCAGCTTGTTAAAGATATTCTTCAAAGCATGCTTCTTTATAGCTTTTTAGTACTACAACAGAATGTCTCTTTAGCGACCAAGTTTTTTGCGAGGAATTTATTTTCCTCAGTAAATGTCATATTTTATGAGGAATAATTAAGTTCCTCACTAAATGCCATTAGGTTTTTTATGAGGAACATATTTTGCTCCCTATACATCACTTTCTACGATGAATATTTTAGTTCATCACTAAAGGTGACCATAATTGGTCTCCCAAATCGTCATGTTATTAGCGAGGAAATATGAGACTTGAGTGACGAATTTTTTCATCGTGAAAACAAGATTCAACGAGGAAATAATGATTTCGTCGTTATTTGTTTGGCTGCAAACTATTTAAGACCCGCCAAATTCAATGGTGACAAAGCTATGGTTTCCTCGCTAAAAGTCTATATTCTACGAGGAACAATTTCCTCGTTAAAAGAAACAATTAGCGAGGAAATAACACTTTCCTCGTTATTAGTTTGGCGGATAAGTGAGTAAGACCCGCCAAATTCATTGGCGACAGAACTATGGTTTCCTCGCTAAAAGTCTTTGTTCTGTGAAGAACTATTTTCTTGTTAAAAGAAACAATTAGCGAGGAAATAACATTTTTCCTCGTTATTAGTTTGGCAGATAATTGAGTAAGTTGCCAAATTTAATGGCGACAAAACCATAGTTTTGTCGCTAAAAGTCTATGTTATACGAGGAACCATTTCCTCATTAAAAGAAATAATTAGCGAGGAAATAAACCTTTCCTCATTATTAGTTTGGCGGATGAGTAAGACCTGCCAAATTCATTTGTGACAAAACTATGGTTTCCTCGCTAAAAATTTATGTTCTACGAGGAATCATTTCCTCGTTAAAAGAAACAATTAGTGATGAAATAACACTTTCCTCATTATTAGTTTGGCAAAAAATTAAGTATGATCTGTCAAGTTTAACGATGACAAAACTATGGTTTCCTCACTAAAAGTTTGTGTTATAAGAGAAACCATTTCCTTGTCAAAAGAAGCAATTAGCGAGGAAATAACTGTTATCCTTGTTATTAGTTCGGAAAATTGGGTAAGACTGTCCAAATTGAATGGCGAAGAAAAGGGAAAATTTAAGATGAAGAAATAGGTTGACCTGTGATAAATAAATAATTAAGTATTTAAACAATTTTATACTTCAAATAAGATTACCAATGAACGATATGTGCTAGGTGTTTATATTTGTCGTATTCATTTTTCTTTTTCCTTTTCCTTTTTTAGTGTGGAATGCACTATTGACATTTTTGATTTCATAATCATTAAAATTTATATACACAAGCATTATTCATATTTTTGCTTTAAAAGTATGATCAAATATCATGGACCTCTTTAAAATCGTAAGGCGGTATTATATGAATGATTTCATAGTTACTAAACAAGTTAGTGAAAATCGATTGTCCTTCAGAATACTAATTTGATATGTTCATTTGTAAATATTAGTATGAATGACTCGTTTTCGCACCCGATTTTATAATTGAGTTTCCCTTTACAGTCCTACTTAAGAATCACTGCATCATACATGGCATGAGTTTATATTTCTTACCTCGATAATATGACAATGACTCATGATGTGTATAATATTTTGTATATACATGGATACTGTCGTTCAATAATGGATGTCTTTTTTGTTCAATTTGATGGATCACATGTGGAACACACTAGGTAATAGAACTTTAACAATGCAAACTTCAATTTAAGGGATCATAAATAGAACACACTATGCAAAATGTGACTGATTTAACTATTCAGTTATAAATTATGATAAAAAATATTCAAATAAAAAACCATTAAGCTATTCACAATCATAAACTTATTGATCCTATACCCCAAACCCTAAACCATAAACCCTAAATCTATTTTTATTTTTGTAAACAGCATACTAAAGAATTAGAGAAAAAGGAACAGAAAAGATAATAGAGAAGTGGGATGGTGTTGATCGAAGGCGGGTAGTGAAAAAAACAAGAAGCACTAATCCAAATTAAAAAAAAAAAAAAAACGAAGATAAAATACTCTAAAGGGTAATGGGATGTCGCCTTCTCTCTCTGCCGTTCTCCTCTCATTGTCTCATGAAGCTCCATCTCCGTCTCTGACGCTCCCTCTTTGGGTCTACCATCTTTGAAGCTCTCATCTCAGTAAGATTAGATTCATCTTTCTCCTTCCTTGTATATCATTCTTGTAGAGCTTGATTAATCAATGTCGATCTTTTATTTTCTACTAAATCGAAATGTGAGATGTTATAGTTTATATAATTTGGGGTAATTTCAATTAAACTCTCTCTAATTGAATGCCCAATTTGATTTGAACTTAACCTATGTTTTGATTATCTTGTGAGTCCAGGACAAGGAGTTGTTGATATATACCAGGTCAATTCAATCTTTTCTGTCACTGCGCTGCCAATTGCTGGGCGAATTGGGTCTATGCTACCATATTTTGGTTCCACGTTTCAAGTTGGGGTCTCAACTTCTACTAGGTCAATTCGCATTCTCACTCTAATTTGGTGCCTGCATTTTGTGATTTTGATTTTGGTGTGGTTTGGGATTCTGGGATTTTGGTGGGTTAAATCTCAGTGACTATTGATAATTGGGCTGTGGTATTCTTCTTCATGAATGAAACAGATTATGCAAAGGGAAATGCAGGACAATTTTCCTCATATACTGTGAGTATGCATTGTGTATGAAGTGAATTATATTGAACCCTGAACCTTGTTATTTATCAAATTTATAGATACAATCATTGTTAGAGTCTATGAAACAAGTTTGGATCTTTTGAGAGCTATAATTGTTGGAGCTAAGGGTACTCCTTTCCATAATGGTCTCTGTTTCCTTCCCCAGTGGTTACCCTAACGTGCCACCGGTCTGTAATTGTTGTTTTTCTGGCTTGAAATATATATACTTAAAACATGGGTCTGACATGGTCCTTTTCTGCTAATCTCATGACCTTTTTAATCATTAGGTAGGGAGCTTTAGCACTTGCAAGACCATTTGCTTTCATTAAATTCAGTAGGTCTACTACCATAATTTATCCTCTTTCATATTATATGTGGAATTCTGTAAGTTTGCCTTACGTTTTGGTGCTTCTTTTTCTGAGTTTGATTTCCTTTTACTTTTTCTGTTTGGGAATGTAAGTTATTTCTGTTTGCTTCTAAAGGGAAGGTTTTGGCTTATGTCTAAGTGATAAAATAGCTCCCAAATTTCAATTTTGCAGAGGTCAGTCATATGTCCAGTCCTTTAACATCAGAGTATGCTGATAAAGTTAGAGACTTGAATTGACAGGTTAGTGTTATAGATTAGTCTTATTTGATTTGTATATGATACAAAGTAGTTTATACTAATTTCATAGGTGAGATCGATATTATAGATTGGAATTGTTCTGGATTGTTATGTCTAATATGATTTCCATGGTACCTGTATGTACAATGTTGCATGCAAGCTCTCCAGTACTATACTCTTTGTTTCAGTATCAAATCACGTTGTACAGTTTTAGTGTTTTATGGTGGCATACCGGTGGATGAGCTATTACATGACAATGGCTATAGTTAAAGCCCAATCCTGATAGAAGTGCAAAAGGCACAATCATTGAGGCCGCTCTTGATAAATCTAGAGAACCTTTAGTTACACTTATCGTGCAAAATGGAACCATTAGAAAGGGGGACATAGTAGTTTGTGGAGAAGCCTTTGGAAAGGTTGGTTGATTACTCCGGGTTTTTGATGTAATCATATGTAATGTTGATAGAAGATGAAATCCTCATTTATATTACTTGTCATTTGGGTTCACAAGTCTTATCAGCTTCTAGCTTAAGAGCTCTTGGGTATGCTGGTGAAGTAGAAGGGATTGGTCATGTTGTGGCTTTAGACAATGATTAAGGTAATTCTCAGATTCTCTGCTTGATAACCTTTCAGAAGTATTTGTGCACCACTGTATCTTCCTGTAACTATTCTATGAAACTATTAATGTGGTTTTATTAAGTGCACCATACTTGAACTTTGATTAGGAGTAAGTATGGTAATATTCCATAAATCCCCAGTCTCTAAAATTATATTCATGAGTTCGTGGAATGTGGTTTTCCAATATCCTGGTCATTGAACTCTTGTGAAGGTTGAGGGTTCCAGCATTCCTTATCATTTAAAATACATGTGACTTTGTTTATAAGAGTCCTTTTGGTGATATTGTGAGCTTTTTGGCTCTGTGAACTTTTTGTATTGTCGTTGACTCGTATCAATTTGGCTGCACTCGTATTTTCTATTTCTATGTTTTTAACATGTGTGTTAATGATTGACTTGTTTGTTATGATATTTAAAGCACTCCACACTGATTGTAGGAACAAGAATCACATACTAGGATGATTTATTACTTGTAGTCTTGTAGATAAGGGGAGCTTACACTGGAAGGAGCTCATTATTTGACAACAAGGGAGCTCGTTAGTCTCAGTGAGCAGCAGCTTGTGGATTGTGATCATGAGGAAGTGAGGGGCTTGTCTTGTTAAGCTTTCTTGAATAATAGCTAAAGCTGCTAATATATGCTTTTGCCTTTGAAATAGGTTTGGATCTTTTCCTTCAAGTCTGTCAAAATAATGAACTACCAAGAGCGTTTTGTACTGTAAACCATATGTAAACCATTTTGCTGAAATATAAGTTTCTTCTGTTCCAAAATCTTTTGTTCTTTTATTTCTGTTATTATTTTGTTGATTGTTTGACTAGTTTTGAATAAGAATCCTCTGTAGAATGGAATAACATGTAACCACCGACATGTCATATCGTAATAAGCAGACGACTATAACAAAAAGAATATTTCCTCGCTATAGACTAAAATTTAATATTGACAAAAATAAATTTTCTCACTATGAACTTTAGTTCTCACATTGACGGAAAAAACATTCCTTCTTGTTGATTATAGTTTTCTCGCTAAAAGGATACATATTAATATGAAACAAAATTTAGTCGCTAGTAACGGTTTAGAGAGAGGAAAAACTTCCTTGCCTAAGGCTATTTATAACGACGGAAATATTTTCGTCCCAAAAACAGTAGTTTAAATTTTTTATTATTTATAATTTTTTATTTACTAATTATAATTAGCGAGAAAATACATAATTTAGCGATGAAATTAAGTTTGTCAGAAAATATATTTAACGACTATTTTCTATTCCCCGAAATTTTTTAAAGAGGTAAAAGTATGAGTTTGGGTGAGAAAAACTATTGTCGCCAAAGATTAACAGCAAGAAAAATTAATTTTCTCGCGAAAAAGGTTTGGTGAGAAATAGTTTTCTTGTCGCTGAAGCTTTCCTTGACGAGCTTTCTCCGACGAATTGAAGACGAAAAAAATTTCCTTGCAGAAATACTACAGCGAGGAAATTTCGGTTTTCAGCGAGGAATAAGTTCCTCGCAAATGCGGTTTTTTGTTGTAGATTATTTATGGCCTAGCTCCTTATTGAAGCACCTTGCTGTGTGTGCTCGGAATTTTATTTGGTCTGGGGACTTGGCAGTTAAGAAGTTGGTCATGGTATCTTGGCAACAAGTCTGTTGCCCAAGGATTGAATCTGGGCTAGGTCTTCGTCATCTTCCTGCTCTTAATAAAGCAGCTCTTCTTACTTTGAGTTGGAATGCACTCACAAAATCTACTTCATGGGGTGTGTTTACTCGTTGTAGATTCTCAATTTCTCTACACATGAAGAATAAATATTTTGGTTCATCAATATGGCCCGGGTTACGTGTCTCTTTTCATGTGATTTATGAACATTCACGGTGGAGTATTGGAGATGGTAAATTTGTTTTATTTTGGTCAGTCAAGCGGTTGGAGGATGTAATCATTGACAAACTTCAAATCAATCATCTTTCACAATATTTCAAGTCATCAATAGCCTCTTTTATTTCTGAGTAGCAATGGACTTTCCCCATCAGGTTTCACATCACCTTCCCGGATTTGGCTGAAGAAATTATGAAAATCCTTCTTCCTATTGTTCCTGAGCATGATGTTCTCATTTGGGAAGACTCGAGTTCTGGTACTCTTTCATTCTCTAATGCTTATGAGTTGTTTCGGCCTCACTTTGATGAGCTAAATTGGGTCTCTAAAATAATGGGAGTAGCTCTTCCTCCTCTTTTTTCTATGCTCGCATGGAGTCTTTTTTGTAATAAATTACCTACGGATGATCAGCTACGTAGGCGAGGTGTCTCAGTGGTTTCAGTTTGTCAGCTATGTACTTTTGGTCATGAGGAAATGCTGACCCATCTCTTTGTCACCTGTGCTTTTGCTCAATACATCTGGCAACGGCTTGCTTGCTGTTTTGGTACTTCCCTCCCATCTTCAGGTATGCTCACTGATCTTTGGGGTTCATTTACTAGAAAAGTATTCTCTTCACAATTGATGAATCTTTGGATTGCTAGCGGTATATATGCTATTATGGCTATTTGGAAGATTAGAAACAAGCTACGTTTTCAGAATAAACAGCCTTCACTAATGAAAGTTTTATGCTCAACTAGAGCTTGGATTCGTTTTATCGCCCCACACATGCCTGGACACTCTAATGGGATCTTGGATAGTAAGTTACTTGTGGGGTTAGGTGTAACTCCAGTGCCGAAAATTAGGCGAATTCCTCAACTTGTTTTTTGGCCTCCCCATATTCTTCCTTGGTTGAAACTTAATACCGATGGCCTTGCTAAAGGAAATCCAGGCCCTGTTGCCTGTGGTGGTGTTTTTAGGGATTGTTCTGGGAAATTCATTGGAGGTTTTTGTAAAGGCTTAGATCAACAAAGTGCTTTCTTCTTTGAATTAGTGGGGGTCATTATTGGGGTTGAATTGGCTTACCAAATGCGGTGGCATCATATTTGGCTTGAAAGTGATTCAACAAGTATTTTGGCATGTCTCTCTTCCTCTTCTTTTATCCCCCGTGGCCGCTGTGAATTCTGCGGTTAAATTGCCTAGATCGGATTCGTGCCATGCATTTCTTTTGCTCTCATATTCTTCGTGAGGGCAATACAGTGGCTGATAAGATTACGAGCATGGGTTTAACATCCACATCTCTTGTTTGGTATGCTACTCCTCTTCTCCCATTGTTATATATGGATGCCATGGGTTTCCCATATCTTAGGCAGCTGAATTTGACAATCTTTCTTATGGTTTTTTTCCCCATTATTATAGTTATGGTTGTGCACCTACTTTTAATTGATGTTGGAGTATTATGTGGATCTGAGAAGGTCACGTTTTTGTTGGAGTTGGTTTTGGTTCTACTTGCCGTCCATCAAATGCTTTCATAAAGACATAGCTGCTACTCCCAATTGGACTACTTGCATTTAGGTCATGAAGAGTTACTCTCTTCTTGCTTTTGTACAGTTTTCCTTTTGGTTTTGAACAAGAGATGGGGGATGCTTCATTGGTTCTCCTATTCTCTTTTTCTTTTTCTTGTACTTTACTCATCGGACTTTGTAATTTTTTCTTGTGACGGGCAGTGGGCTCCTAGAGTGTGGTGGACCCTTCACCTTCGGGTTTGAGGGTGGGACTTGTTCCCTATATTGTCCATCTCCGAGGAGCTAATATCGCCTAATCTCTTATCTATTAAAAAAAAAACGCATGCATCATTATTTAAAACAAAAGTCCACTCATAGTACTATTTAGGCGACCACTCATACTGGTTTCTTCGTCGAGTAGTAGCTCGGCACATCGCCCTATACACAATTTTATTTCGTAAATAACTATTCACAAGTTAAATTAAATACGATTCTAAAATGAAACTGAAAACTCGTTATCTTTGACCCTCCAAAAACTACAAGTTCCAAACTTCACCAACAATGTTGTTTCATCAATTTTAGCATTTTAGAATAGAAACGAGGGAAATCCAACGGTCAAATTTTTGGAAATAAACAATCAAAACTATGAAACTTCGTAAATTCCCAATCAATATCAAACTTCCTCCAATTTCGACCAAAATCATATATCTCAATCCGAAATAATTGCTAAACCTTCTTCAATTTTCACAAAACACATATCGATCAACATGCTCCACAAGTTACAAGGAATGCAATTAACAAATTTGGGAAGCCAAAATTGGCCCTTACGTGCCCCCAGGTGCCACCAACAGGTCCTCGTGCCGCCGGCCAACTCTTGAACCAGGTATTAACACCTATGTCAAAATCTTCCTCTCATCAAGCCCAACAACTTTCATAACCACAACAAAGCCAGAATTACCTTGATTGGTTGGAATTTAGCCTGAAGCAAAGAGGGGAAATTTGAAACCTTGATCTTCAATCCTTCGATTCGTGCTCCACACTTCGAATTGGACCAAAAGACTTTGAGAGATGGTTGTATGATCCAAAAGCCCAAAAACCCAATAAGAATCGTCACCAGGGGTGGCCGGAAACTCAAGTTCTGACCAAAAACCAAAGAAACGGCACTGCAGTAACCTTCTTCTCCTTACTGCACCTTCCACGGTCTAAACCAAGCCACCAAACCACCATAGAATTGAAGAGGAGGAAGAGAGCTTTCCAAAGGTACATGTGGTGTAAAAAATCCGTCACCAAACGGAGGACATAAAGATATGGCTGGAAGAAGGTGATTAGGTCGGGGAGAGAGAGAAGCACGGGTAAGTTTTTGAAAAGTAACTCGCCCTTTTTATATAAAAATTATCATGAACAATAATTTTAGTATTTTGGCCTACGAACTCCGATTTAAGCGTACCACATGTCCACGAACTCGGTTTAATGTCCTCTAAAACTTTTATGAAGACAATTTTCTCAAAAACTTATCCAAACAAAAGGTCAACTTTTTGGCCCACTAAAAGTACCGAATTGAACAAAGTAAAAAGTGAAAGTAAATGTCATTTACTTTCAAAATAACTAGTAAACCGGCAACTTGAGATTTGGGAGTTAACATCAACAGTTCTAGGAATTAATGAACTTCAATGTGGATCAATTACTCTCTTCCCTGTGCTGAAACTACTCTCACTAGCTACTATTGAAACTTGGATTGCTAAAACATCTTTTGCCACAGCTTGCAAGTTAGGGTACTTTGAACAATTAACCTTCCACCAATCCAAAAGCTTCCAATTTTCATTATCTTGAGGCTTCCCTATAGGATCAAGCAAGTATCTATCAACCTCTCCTCCAACCACCACTGCCTCACCTTCAAGCTACTTGTTCCACAAGTCTAGCATAGTAGTCCTCTTCACGGTTAACCCTCCTGTTAAGACACTTGGTGTTGGTCTGCTGCTAGGCCTTCTCCCACACTTCTTTTTCTCCTTGTTGCAATCTGATCACTATTAGAAGTTGCATACAAATCACACAAGTCAGCACAAGCTGCTTCACTTCATCTGATCTCCTCTTAATCTCTTTACTTCCCCTGTAAAGCATTGTTTCACTCACATAATCAAATTCTTCAGTTGTGACATAATAGAAAACCTTCAGAAACTTCACAAAAACACTTGCTTTATCCCAATCAGCCTGAACAGGGGGCCCTACCCTCTTCCTAGCCTGCCTTGGCCTAACTTGAGTCTCAACTCTACATTTTCATTATCAAGCTCTTCATCCTCATCCAAATAGCTTATGTATCTAGCATCTTCCTCATTTGCCATTCTATCGAAAACCTTCTTTAACTCAAGAGCAGTGTCCAGCATAATAAAGGTGGAGTTCCACCTTGTACGCACATCTAACACACATACTTTCTTACACAGTATCTTCTCTTTCTCAACGAATATCTTAAATGCATCAAGTCTTTGTCCATTGCTCCTCACATACCTAACAACATTTCTAGTGCTAGCCACTGACCTCTCCATTATATGCAGACCAGCCCTCACAATTATGTTGACAATGTGAGCCAAGCATCTAACATGCATAAACCTACCATCAAACAAAGGTTTCTTAGGCCATCCACTCATTTTGTTTCTAAGGTACTCTATGGCTACCTTGTTGGCTGATGCATTGTCCACCAATGTAATCAATACCTTATCCAAATTTAATTCAACCAAGCAAGTTTTCAAAATCTTTCCTATCCTATTCCCACTGTGGTTAGGTATTACACAAAAATTCAGAACTCTTTTGTGCATATGCTAGGCAGCATCTATGAAATGTGCTGTTATAACCATATAGTTAATGTTTGACATGAGGTCCATGTGTCTATTGTCAAACAGACAGAATGTGGCCTCAATTCCCCATTCAATGTCTCCTTTTTGGCATCATACATGAGCAAAAAATTCTTCACAACAACTCTCTTACAAGGTAGATTCCACCTTGGTACAGCTACTGAACAAAAAAAAGAAAGAAATCTCGGCTTTTCAATTGAACAGAAAGGCAGTTCATCCAACACAATCATAACACATGCGACATCTAAAGATGCATCTTCTGACCACTGCCTTGAAACTAAAGAGCATTTCTGATCAAACACATCACTGGTTAATATTTGTTGACTCACTTTTAGGTTCTTCCTACCCAGGTACCCTTTGCAAACTAGCTCAATATGCTTCCTAAGGGAACTAGTCCCATTTTCCCTAGAATCACAAGGTAAATGAGTGGGTCAGTACTTACACTGAGCTCGCTTTGTACTGCTGACTATAGTCTCCTGTCCATCCACAACCTCCAGTAAGGGCTTGTCGAATTTGGTGAAATGCTCCCACACTTCGAACCTCTCCTTCTTGGCCTTCTTATCCATCTTTCTCTTCGTGTTCTTTGCAGGCTTAAACTTTTTCTTCCATTTAGTTTTCGAAGCTCGAGTTGTTGGAGACAGTGATGGTGTTTGAGTTTCTGCACTTTGTTGATTTTGTTCATCATCTCCACTTTGTAGACTAGCCACAAGCTCATTGCCAGCTACTAAATTAGTCGAGTGACTGGATTGAGTCCCTGAATCAGAGCCTTCAGCTTTAGAGGCCATTACTTTGGATTGGAATGAGTTTCAAATTGGTTTCGAATTTCAAATTGAATTGAATTAGATTGATTGGACTTTGGAGTACTGAGTTAGGGTTTGGGATTGGAGTTTTCGAATTGGGGTGAAATTGGGGATGAGGTCGAGAAGAAGGAACTAAGGAAGAAGAAGAAGTGGAACTGTGGGAGGCTACGCGAATTTTAGGTTTTAATCGTTAACTCTAAGCCAATCATATGATGACAAGTGGAGCATATGACTGTTATAATGGTTCTGCGGGGTTTCTCCGTTTTAAAAATATGGGAACTGGACCGAATGGGGATTGTATTTCGGTTAGGTTTTCATGAGACAGCCTATATTTTTATTACTGGAACCACACTGAACCGCCAGTTTAGGTCTAGTTCGGGCCGGTTCTGCAGGTTTTCAGGTCAAAAGTCCTAGGCCTATGTTTATCTAAGGGTCAGTTTTGGAGGAAGTCATTCCCTATCACCTTATAATTTAGGCGTGTGTCACTCACATGGGTGATCCAACTCATTAATACACTAACATGGCGATTTCGTAAGTATAAGATAATTGTATCACATGATACATCAAACTCACTAATATACTATAATAAAAAATTTAACATCTAAAATGGAGTAATTTGAGATTAAACTAAATTTGTCTACTAATGCATAAAATCAATCCAGCTCTATATCGAATCTAGTTTATTTGATGTATCGGAATATGAATAGTAGAATTTGATATGTACAGTGTAGAACGATTGTGATCGGTCTGGGGCGTGCTTTTCACCTATGCTTTTCCACCATATATTGAGATTGTTTCTTGTTTCAAGTTTCTAGTAGTCCCTCCAAAGTCAAAAGCTGAACAACAAAACAACGCGAGATACCCTCTCTTCTTTTCCAGGAAGCAATCAATTCCGCGTTCCCCCATCTCTCTCCAAAACTCACCGCCGGCACAATCAATCCCACCCGAATCCGAATCCGAATCCGAATCCGATGGCATCCCGGCAATCGGAGCAACAGACGACGGCGTTCCTGAACGGCGTGCTCTCGCAGCGCGGCCCCTCCGCCCTCCCCTACGCCGAAGACATCAAATGGCAAATCCGGCAGCACCTCCTCGTCCTCATCTCCTCCTACCCTTCCCTCGAGCCCAAAACGGCGTCGTTCACCCACAACAACGGCCGCACCGTCAACCTCCTCCAGGTCGACGGCACCGTCCCGATGACCTACCAGGGCGTCACCTACAACATCCCCGTCATCATCTGGCTCATCGACTCCTACCCTCGCTACGCTCCCTGCGTCTACGTCAACCCCACCCGCGACATGGTCATCAAGCGCCCTCATCCCTGTGTCGACCCCTCCGGCATAGTCTCCATCCCTTATCTCCAGAACTGGGTCTACCCCAGCTCCAATCTCCTCGACCTCGTTCGCCAGCTCAGCGACTACTTTGGCCGTGACCCGCCGCTCTACTCCTCACAGCGCAGGCCCAATCCGCCTCCGAATCCAAACCCTAACCCTAGCCATCAGCTGTCGCAGACTCTGTCGAATTCGAGTTATTCTTCTTCCGGAAGCTATGCTCGGCCGGTGATTCCGCCGACGGGGACGTACCCGCCGTCGCCGTACGGCAGCGGCGCGTCGTTCTCTCGGGTTCAGACCGATGATCCGACGGATGTGTACAAGCGGAATGCGATTAATAAGCTCGTGGAGATGGTGCACGGGGACATGGCCGGGTTGAGGAAGACGAGGGAGGCCGAAATGGACGGCCTTTTCAGTGCGCAGGTGGCGCTCCGGCAGCGATGGGAGCAGCTCGGAAAAGGCTGGAAGGAGATGCTGGACGAGAAGGAGGGTCTGGAGCAGCAATTGCAGATGGTTCTGATGAATTCTGATGTTCTGGAGGGGTGGCTGAGAGAGAACGAGGGCAAGACCAAGGATGGCGGTGTGGACGTTGACGATGCTTTCCAGTGTGTGGATGCGCTTTCGAAGCAGATGTTGGAGTGTACAGCCTCTGATTTGGCTATAGAAGATGTTGTGTATTCGCTGGATAAGGCTGTGCAGGATGGGGCTATACCGTTTGATCAGTACTTGAGGACTGTCAGGTTGCTGTCAAGGGAGCAATTCTTTCACCGGGCTACAGCGGCCAAGGTCAGGGCCATGCAGATGCAATCACAAGTTGCTAACATGGCCGCTAGGCTCTCACATTATGTTGCATCATAGGATAGTCATTGTTTCCGGTGTTGGTGTTGTTGGATGGGCTGGCTGCATATTTGTGCTGCAATAGAAATGGGGTATGTATAGATTCAGATTAGATTCTTGTGAAAATATGTCAATCTTTTCTTGTTCTTTTATGTTTATTTTATTTTTAATACTAGTCTGTACTTTCTCGTTTTCTCCATTGGGTAAAATGATGAGTTCTGTTCAATAATACTCTGTCAACGCTCAATTTTGTTCCGGATTTATATATCAATATCAGATTAGTCATTTTTCATCATTTTTCATCAATTTTTATATCACTCTAGTGTTTTCGTCTTCCTGGCTTTCCCCGTATCAATAATGAAAGCATTTAGTTTCTGAAAACTTTGTTATTAGATATGGAATCAGTCCTTCCATGTGGATTATTATAACAAAAAGTGATAGTTAAGAGATGAATGTCGGTTTCTAATTCCTTAGAGCCTGCCTGAATGCAACTGTATCATGATTTGGAAGAACTTTTGTTTGTGGTCAATCCTTAAATATGACCAACTTTAGGTAATGTGTAGTGGTATACAATCAGTTACTTATTAGCAGAATGGTCCCTAGAGTTTATATGTGAATTGTTTCTGCACAAGTCTTGATTGTCGATGGTTGTTTTAATTGCTGTTAGACCAGGTGCTTGAGTGTTGGACCCTAGGTAATGGTTAACTAGGTTTGGTATAGTGTGTAATGAGTCTGGCCTGAAAGTACGTTAATGAGTTCTTTTATACACTTCTATGTTATCAACTTCTGTTCTCCTTTTTTTTTTTTTTTTTTGTTCTGTTTCGCTTTTTGTTTTTGTTTTTGGTGTTGTCCGTGGTTTAACTATAATAGGAAGCTGAGTATTTTTTTTGTTTGTATTCTGATATACAAATACCATGCTTGTTAAAGCCAATGAGATGAAAACTTCTGTTGAAGGAAATTTAATGAACTGAGTTTCTTCTTTCTAGTGGTTCTTTCTGTGCTACAATTGAAGGCCAAAAGTATGTATTTGTATTCTCCTGTCATAAATATTATACTCAATGAGGAGATTGGGTCTGCTCCTCTGTTGCTCGATGACTGAACTTGGAGTAATTGAATTCGGTAATGTTGTTCTGCTACTAAATGGCTTGGATGAGTAGATCCATGGACAGTTGAAATCAGAAGTTAGTTTGTCTGGAATTTGCTTCTTTTATCAATCAATTCTTCCTCTCATGATGGCATTATTAGGTGTTGAAAAATCCATGGACTAAATGATTTTCATACAACACAATTAGGTCCGTTTCTTCGCATTTATGAAAGCATTGAGACAGTTGTCAGGTTGAAATTAGTGAAACTTGTTCATAATAAGATGAGAGTTTTATGATATCGGCACTGAAAGATTGATATCTCTCAATTATGGCAACAATGGGTGATAATGGTATCAACCAGGAGGTTATGGAGTTACAGTTAGGTATAGGAATGGCCTTTCTTTGAGCTAGGATTGTGTTTTGTTATCCACAATACATACTCCTAATTCAATTAAAGATGGTGGAGATATTGTAGACTTGTCCTATTGTAAGTTGCTAAAGGTGTTGATGGAGGTAGTCAATTGAGTTGAGGTGCCAATGGGGCAAAATTGACCTTACTAATGAGAATGTAGATGAAATTTGGGCCAAGGCATTGGAGTATCTAGTTGTTCAAGATAAAGCATAGGCCATAGTGGCTTGGGTGAGTATTCATATTATCATACTGCTTTCATTGCTATTAATTAAACGATGTCAGTTGTTACTCTTTGAGCTTTTGCTTCAGCACATTCTAGGTGGTGTAGAGGAGAAACTGATAAAAATTGTTCTTTCAAAGTTTGCAAGGTGACTGATAGTTTTTCTGGTGACTGCAGTTTGTGTATTTTCTCTCTGTATTGCTGTACTTCTGTAAGCCATTTTCTATCTTTACACTATCAGGATTCCAACTCCTCTTTATTATTCTATTTGCAGTTTGAATGTTACCTACAAGTATGAATAGCAGAACTGTGGAGATCTTGGAATAGAGGTTTATCCAGTTCCACACAGGAGTTAGGAAGTTATTTTTGCTTAGATGCAGCATTGAAGTTACTGTTTAATCCTAGTTTTTTGGGCTGGGTAGAGTGTCGGATTGGAATTTCTTTCATCAAATGCCGTGTTTGGTCATTTACTTGAGCTCGTACTGATCAAAGTCATCCAGACCAATTTAAATTGCTCTTTACCAGTTTGAATAAGTTATCCAGGTCATAAGTTAGGACAAATTTATTCTATTGAGGCCCTGATAACTCTTTCACCGTCATCTTGACATTTTGCTCTCACCATGAATCCCTCACTTCAATCCCAACCTCCAGTCACCAACTTCCAGTGGCAACCAGTGGTCAGCTGCAGCCATCACCAGTGACAGTGAGGTCATCTCATTTGCTGGTCGTTTCTGGTTTACATTTCTAGACATCATATTCCTCTGTATTGTCTTGGTTTCTTTTGGTCATTCCTTGAAGCAAATAGAATCTCAGTTTGAATGAGTGATGGTTCTATTATTCACATCTTGTTTTTATTGATATTTATTTATTTCATGGAGTCTAATGAACATGGTGCTTCTGATTTTGTTCTGTTGCCTAACCCAAACTTATTTAACCTTTTAAGTGGAAAGTTGTGGATAATTTTTCCTTTGAACATTATTTTGGTCTTTAACCGTTGTTGGTCTATCAGCCGTATTGTTAGATTGCAGAGCAGCAGTGAATTAGTGTTGTTATCTTGAAGTTTGTTGTTTCTATTAGCATTCAGTTTTGTTAAGCTTGAATACGGACGTGTTGTCCTGTATTGTACTTTCGCTTCTTCTCCTAAAAAATTTCAGTTCTTTTCTGAAAAAAGAAAAAAAATAATGTTGGTCTATCTGTTGGGAGTTAGTTCGTCTGTTCTTAAAGCTTTGAATCAGTAAATACTTCTCACAGAAGAAAGAAGAGAAGCATTTTACATCCCAATTTGGGCAATTATGAATTGCTTATGATGGTTGCCAGAAATTGCATGACTTTACATCACTTATCTAGTTATCTGACAATTTTTTTTTTGTTTCACTATTTGTTTCATTAAACCAAGTTTTAAGTATTTGGTTTTGTTTGTTTTTCTGTTTTCTTTTGTCTGTCTGTTTTTTTTTTTCCTTTAAAGAATTTATGAGTTATTACTGTTAGTCTCCCATGTTAGTCATTTACGGACTCACGATCCAAACACCTTAGATTAGAATTTTGGCGTGGTACTGAATTTTGGAACAAGAGCAGATGAATTGGTAAATTTCAATGGTTTGTATTTATCACTTGTTTCAAGTTTATCTGGATTACAAAAATAAAAGATATTTTGATAATCTGTATAATCACTTCTGCAAGTCATTACAAATAAGAGGTGGCACAGTAGGGATTAATTACACGTATGATCAAAACATGTATAAGGCCTGCAAATGCAGTTCTATGTGATTTGAATCCGTAAGATTAACCAATGCACGGTCTTAGATGATGTGTATGGTAAATCATCTCCACTAATTGCATAAGCAGTTGTATGTAATTTGAAGACCACTGATTCATTAATTCTTGCGCGCTGCGTTGCCTATCAATTGCAATTGTATATGGGAGGAGGGAGTGCAGGCCATATATATGTTTCGAGCTAGAACTGTGAACAGTAATTAGCAGATAAGGTTCGCGAGAGTAGGGGAATCAGATTAGTATATGTTACAATATGAAACCAAATTATAGATGAGATTTCCTGTTTAGTAGATAGGATAAGATGACAACGGTATGTGTCTGAAAATGATTGCACGTTTTCGAGATTACAATATTGTTTCACGTTTGTGTATAATCTTCTGTATGTTCAATCTTTTGTGTAAGTATTCCTGGAAAAAATAATCTATTAATGTGGTTTGAACTGAACCTTAATATACTCTCAAGGTACATTAGTTTTTTCTACCGGGTTTCATGGATTTGCTGCTAAGAACAGTTAATTTTATCTAAATAGAGTCCATGTAAAGCTGCAAATTGCCCTAATTGCCATTTTATTTAGCGTAATGGTGAAGTAGTCAGTTTTAATGTATATATTTCAATTTATTGAACTAAATGAATATGCAGGCATCTAACTGTGGAATGGTTAATTTAAATTCCTGATTCTGTGTGAAAATAGTGAGGCGTATTATTTTCTTCATCTTCATGGTCAGGTTTTGGTTTTAGTTGTTAAGCGACTGTTACTTAATAGTTGTTCCAATTTTAGCTTCATTAGTGCAGAAAGATGGTTATATAGCATCCAGTTTGGACTGCAGTGTCATCATCCCTTTGTTTTCTAACTCGCTCAACCAGTTTTGGTACGTGTACGCTTACATTTGTGGTCTGTCTGTTATGTACTAAGCAACATTTGCTCGGATTTTAAAATTAGATTCCCGCTAAAGCATTATGTGCCTCTCCATGTATGTCTAGTAACCGTATGTTTAAGGGTACACAGCAAAATAGAATGTTAGCCGGTGTTAGGAAATAAATGTTGGTTCATTGGAACCATATAAACCAGTACCTAAAACAGCCCCTAACATATTTGCATTGGAAACGTTCGCTGTCAAATTTTTTTTGCTTGAACTTTCAATTCTGTTTTTACTGTTTTTCATCTCGGAAACAAAACTTTTATCTATTTTTCTCTCAAAGAAAACCTAAGAGCTCGAAAAACCCTAAGCACCGTCCTAGGGTTAAATACCATTTTTCTTGGCTAAATACTTTGTCAATCACTTCCAAACTGTCATCCAATCTCTATTATGGCATCCATCGATGTAGACACTGCAAGATTTGTGGCTTCTATGGCGGCTGGAAAGCAAAATGTCAATTTAGACGGATTGTCACTGGCAGCCTGAATGATTGTATAAAATAATTAAAATAAATATAGATCCTAGATCGATGTAGCACTAAGAGTTGAAGATGGATGATCTCAATAAACAAAACAAGGTATGAGAGTGGATTTTGGGTCTAAGAGTTGGAGATGCCCTAAATAGAAGGGCCGTATATAAATATATGTGTCTATATAGGTTACATATGTATACAAGGCCTTTCTAGTGAGGGATTCATTTTTTTTGCCATTTTAAGGGATAACTTATTAGACCTACTTTTCGATCACATATCTATATCTCATCCGTTCAGTTTTTAGATGTATATGAGTAAAATACGTCTGCAAATTTTCAGCCAAATTAATAATCGTTAAGGCATTCATAACTACGATTTACAATAATAAACATGAACGGTTCATGTTGGAAAGATTCGGTCCGTCCATTGATTTAATCTAGTTCGATATGTTATGGACCATCAATTTGGCTGAAAATTTGCAGAAGTGATCTATACATTAGTACTTAAAAACTGAATGGTCAAGATGATGCAATCGAAACGTGAGTCTAGTAAGCTATCCCTCAAAATGGCCAAAAAAAGGGATCCCTCAGTGAAAGGGCCCTCATATATATGTGTATATGTATTTGCAAAAATAACTACATACACACAGTGCTTCTTTGTTAAGGACATTCGCATATATTAAAATATGCGGATTTCCTTGATAGACTCACTTTTTGATCGCATATTCACATCTCAACCGTTTAGTTTTTAGGTCCTAATGTATAGATCACTTCAGCAAATTTTCAATCAAATTGATGATCATTAAGGTATCGAACTAGATTAAATCAATGGACGAACTGAATCTGTCCAATCTGAACCATTCGTGTTCATAATTGTAGTTTTGAATGCCTTAATGATTATCAATTTGGCTGAAATTTGCAGAGATGATCTACTCATATATATTTAAAAAATGAACGGTTAAGATGTGGATATGCAGTCGAAAAGTGAGTCTATCAAGGAAATCAATATATTTTAGTATATGCAGAGGTCTTTAGCAGAGAAGCACTGTGTGTGTGTGTTCATAACAGCGATTTGCAATTATAAACATGAACAGTTTCGGTTGGACAGATTTAGTTTGTTCATTGATTTAATCTAGTTCGATACCTTAACGATTATCAATTTAACTGAAAATTTGTAGAAGTGATCTATACATTAGGACCTAAAAAATGAACGGTCGAGATGTGAATATGCGATTGAAAAGTGAATATATCAAGGAAATCCACATATTTTAATATATGTGGAGGTCCTTAGCGGAGAAGCACTCTGTATGTGTGCGTGTGTAAGGGCTCTTCTAGTGAAGAATCTATTTTTTTGGCCATTTTAAGGGATTACTCATTAGACCCACTTTTCGATCACATATCCACATCTCAACCGTTGAGTTTTTAGATATATATCAGTAGATCATCTTTGAAATTTTCAGCCAAATTGATAATCATTAAGGCATTTACAACTACGATTTACAATTATGAAGACGAACGGTTCAGGTTGGACAGATTCTGTTCATCCATTGATTTAATCTAGTTCGATACCTTAACGATTATCAATTTGGCTAAAAATTTTCAGAAATAACCTATATATTAAAAGCTAAAAACTGAACAGTCGAGATGCCGAAATGTGATGGAAAAGTGGATCCCACAAAGGATCCCTTAAAATTACCAAAAATAGGGATCCCTTAGTAGAAGGGCCCTCTGGTCATTTTGGAGATCATTTGAACTAGGGCTGCTATACTGAATATAAACCGATGTTTTAAGTTTGGTAACCAGCTTTTTGGTAATTGAAACTAATAAAATCAAAATATAAAATTACCAAACAGTTGGTTTGGTTTTTGAAAATCTGAACATAAAGTTCACAACAATTTATAAAATTGAGAAGAAAAAGAATTAATATTATGCATTCTAATTTATATTCTAAAAAAATAAGGGTGGTGTTATTGACACACCCTTTAATCTCTATTCACACACCTCCTCTACTTTTCAATTACTATAATTCACTTTCTTTTTATAAATTACTGTAACTACCCTTTTTATTTTTTTTTGTTTTTCCTCTTTTCTGTTTGGCAAGTCAATCATGAATCAAACATAATTAAAAAATAAATCAATTGCAACCAAACAGAAGAACAACAAAATAGAAAATGGAAAAAATGGATATCAATTGCAGCATGTACACTAGCCATATCAATTTTAAAATTGCAGTACTTAACAATAGATCATATATTAAATGTAGATACATGTCTCCCAAAGATTAATTCTTTGCTCGGTTAAGCTATATATAGCTACACTCTACTATTTCATAAAGAGGTCGATAAACTACAGTGTGGGAAAATGTATAAATTCCTAATGACTATGTCTAGCATATGTGTTCCAGAATAGCATAATTTTAATTTCTACCTAAGCACAACATGTCTAGAAAATTTATCAATGCAATGAAGGTTCACAAGGATAATAATGCTACTATGTTGCCATCAATTGGTACTAGTAACTAGGATTTACATAGTTGCATATGAGGACAAAAAAGTTACTATTGTATAGTGAATTGGTATTTACCTTTCCCCATAAACAATTACAAGGAATCAATAAGTACTTAAAGATTTCCAGATTGTCACAAAGGCTCATTGTTCTAGAAAAAGAGTTTTGAGAACAAACACAGAAGGAAGCGAGCAAATAAGGGTTTAGGATCTGATTGACTTTAGTTAGAGTCAGCATCGACTGCGGCGGGGACTAAGAAGGTGAAGAAGAGAAAGATTACTTTAGTTAATGGGGGCAAAGTGTGCCTTAGACATGGTCAATGAGAAGACCATGATTGCTCTTGTAAAAATAAGGGTTTGAAGACAGACACAGAAGGAGGCGGGAAAATAAGGGTTCTGCTTGACTTGCCAAATAGAAAAGAGAAAAAAGAAAAAGAAACGCGGAGCATAGTTAGGGTAATTTGTAAAAAGAAATTAACTGAAAGTAATAGAAAAGTAGAGAGAATGTGTTAATAGAGAAAATGAGTGTGTCAATAAACCACCCAAAAATAATTATTGTAATGTTGGTAATTAGTAGCTCTTTTGATATCGAAAACTTTAATTTTGAAGTTGGTAATGTTACAACCAATTCAAACTGACCGAGTGGCAGCCCTAATTTGAACTTATATGGCCATAATATTGTAACAATGAGTATAACTTTACTTTATAATTTAGGTTATATGTGTGTGTGCGCGCACACATATTATATAAAGAAAATTAAGTTAACTTCATTTTGGCCACAAATTCCTCAATATTCTTATCAGAGCTTCCACCCTCAGCCATTGCCTCTTTAGCCAATTCCTTCCAAACTAGTGCAGCTTTTCTAAACTCCGTCCCTTTGTCTGTGTCCATGACTTGCCTAATACATGCACTTATTTCTTCTTTCGTCACAGAGCCCTCCTTCACCTTTACCCTAACTCCGACTTTCCACACATCCTTAACATATTTAGCAACAGTTGGATGATCGGCCCGGTGCGGCATTCCCACCATTGGTACTCCCAAGCTTAATGCTTCGAGAGCCGAATTCCATCCACAATGAGTAAGAAAGCATCCCACAGCCTTGTGAGCCAAAACTTGTAACTGTGTGCACCAAGTCACCACAAGACCCTTCTCCGCTATCCTATCTCCGAAATTTGTTGGGAGCTTTTCCTTTTCTGATTCTCGAACTACCCATAAGAAGTTGTGGTTGCTGTTATATAGACCCCATGCTAGTTCTTCAAATTGCTCTTTAGTGAGGTTGGCTAAACTTCCAAATGATGCATAAACGACTGAACCTGTTTCCTTGGAGTCTAACCACTCCGTGCACTCCACATTAGGCTCAAAAAGGTTAAGACCATAGTCTTTGTCATCCTCCAACTTTTTGTCCAAAAACATTGACGGAATTGTAGGTCCTATCGCCTTGATCGGTAAGCTTTGGTTTGCCATCCATTCCAGTACCTAGTGAAATTTCACAAACAATATTTAATGATATGTCATAATAACAAAGAGTTAATTAGTAAGACATTTGCATTCATGTCTGGTTGTTTGATGAAACCAAATTTCTCAGCATAAGATTTGATAATTTTAGGGCACACAATCAGTGGCAGAATCAGAAAGTTGTTCTTCGAAGGGCCGAATAAGTAGATAATTACGTGTGTGTGTGTGTACTTCCACTAATGGATATCTCTTTTTGACTATTTTAAGAGATTACTTATTTGACTTACTTTTTTATCACATATTAAAAATAATTAAGTAAAAATAATTAATTTCTTTTTTTTTTTGAGATGAAAAAAAAAATTTATTATTTTTACTTAATTATTTTTAATATGTGATAATGAGAGTTAGGCGATAACTACATATAAATATTCAATAAAACTAATTTAAGAAAATTTTAAATTAGATTGTTTTGAATGGGAATTCTCCAATATGTTAACGTATGACATACATACAATTACTACTTTTAAGACTTAATTACTTAAATAATAACCTATTTTACTATAATGAGGACATTATTCACCTTAACAAGGACTTTTCTTAATTACCATATGAGTTCTTAAAATGGTAAATATTACACATTAAGACATATATAAGAAATGTTAATATATCATAGCCTTATCCGTTTTGAATTTACTAATGTATTAAATAAAGGGGCAACTATAGAAATTAATTACAATTTTAGGTAAATATATTATTTTTATATGACAATATAAGGAAATTCCATTACGTTCCGCCATTGACCGCAACAACTCAGTTTTATGCACGTAATACTTTAATGATTGTATGAATATTTTCTATGCACTACCAGGTTTTAGGTACTTAATACTCTTTTCATGATCACCATGTATACAAGTATAACTAAGCCTATGTAGGAAATGTTTTCATGCATGTATATTGAATATTATTGTGATATATGTACGTAATAAACATGATATCAAATTACCTCATTTTCCAATTTTTCGAAAGTGCTATGGAAGATCCATTTCACTTCACTCAAATTGGAGAATTGCTGCATGGCAATGTCAACGAAAATTGGGTCTGAATTAGGATCTGAGAAAAAAGATGGTAAATCTTCGAGCTGTAGTGGTGGTAGGCCAGGCAATTTTTTCGTCGGCTCTTCTAAGGGAAGCTTCAGTACTCCTTTGTGATAGTGGTAACATATGGTTTTAACGGAAGCCGGAGTTGTATAAAATGGACCACCATCTATGCCTTGCTCTCGTGCTATGTTCAAAGCCCAAGGCATGCTGTAATGGTAAACCAGGAACTTGAGCAGGTATTTCTCATTTGCATCACTACTATTCTTGATCTTCTTGATAAGCTCGACTAGAGATTTCGTAGTTTCAGTTTGGACACGCTCGACAGATTGCTTCATGGTTTCCGACCCTTGCTGAACATGTTCGGAGCCATCTGAAACAAGTTCGATGTTCAGGTTGCGTCCAAAAGAGCCTGTTTTCATGGATTTGCTAGCAGAGGTGGTTGTGACTATTGTGACCTTTTGACCCTTGGAGGCTAGGCGCTTGGAGAATTGAACCATTGGGTTCATATGACCTTGAACTGGAAAAAAGAAAACAAGAATGTGACTTTGATTACCTCCATTTTTTTCTGCCATTTTGATTATGCAATCGTTTATCTATTTCTCACAATATATAGGAAGCAACAGCAAAACAGTGAACTATTTGAAATGAGGCATGCATGTGTTATTAGGGATATGCCGGCTCTAAAATGTGAAGTTCTTATCTGTAGATTGATTTTAGCCAATTGTTATTAGGGGTTAGAAAATGTTTGACTATTTCCGTTCTAACAATTTTGGTCATTTTACTTGTATTCCTTATTTGCTCATGTGATTTTTGTCCATAAATCTTAGACCTCTAATACATCACAGATTTAGGACTTTGTTGTAGTCCAAATAATGGATTCCTAAATACACTATCACATTAGATTTTTATTAGGTAGATACTTATTTTAATTCCGTGTTGTACTAGATTTGATATTGCTTGATTTCCTTGTTACTCTAGGATAACTTTGTGATAAGTCCATATTTTATTCTAGGCAAGTGAACCAATTTACAATCCACACTCTAAGTTTTCATTTTCAGTATCTTAACATCACATGTTTACAATCCATATTACAAAAAGACAAAACCTAAAATACTAAAAAAAGAAACATGGAGTTGGATTGAAAAATGGGGAGTGTGGATTTCACTCCCCTTATTTTAACGTGGAATAAATCAATGGCTTTCCCAACACCAATTTTAATTAGTTCCAGGGATTTGTAACTTGTTAAGTGTAATTTGCATTGTACTCACTATGCCAAAAAAGCAATCAGATGACAGAGGAGATCTGTCGTCTGATTAAAAAAATTTCGGTTGTCTAGTACGGTGCCGTCTCTTGGGGCATCAGACGACAGATTTCCTCTGTCGTCTTATTTATCAGACGACAGAAATTTGTTAGGTCTTCTGTTGTCTGATGAAATCAAGACATGAGCTAACTGTTTGCACTAGTGAATTCAAACGACAGATAAATGTCGTGTGATCTAGAAACAAATAACAGTTCCTTATCATTTGTATGATCTAATGCTTATTCCAAAGATAGAAAAATGGTCATTTCTGTGGTTTGAATGGACCAAAGTAGAAGATATGAAATCCTATATGTTGTCTGAATGGACTTATAATAACAGTTTAGTGTTGTTTTATTCAAATTCCAATAACAGTTAACTGTTATTAGCATTCAGTTCAGATTACATTTATCTATCGTCTTTAGTAGCCTACAATAACATTTATATGTTGTTTTAGTGCACAAGTAACAACATATTTTTTCTTGTATCTGTTGTTCTTAGACATGTCCAACGACATATTTGGATTTCATTTTGTCGTTGTTTTTCTATTTCAGATGACAATTTTCTGTTGTTTGAGTGCACAAGTAACAACATATTTTTTCTTGTTTCTGTTGTTCTTAGACATGTCCAACAACATATTTGGATTTCATTTTGTCGTTGCTTTTTATTTCAGATGACACTTTTATGCTGTTTGAGTGCACAAGTAACAACATATTTTTTCTTGTTTCTGTTGTTCTTAGATATGTCCAACAACATATTTAGATTTCATTTTGTTGTTGCTTTCTAATTCAGATGACATATTTGTATTCTCATTGCTCCACAATTATGTAAATCTGGAAACTACCCAATGCATTCATCAAATATGGAATCCATTCATAAAAATACCAATATTTGATTAATCTGTTACTGTAGCTATACATACATCCATAATGGAGCTAAACTTAGTAAACACCAGTTCAATAACCCATAGCAGTTGGCATGATCAACAAATGGAACCCAAAAAACACTGATATCTCATACTGTTGATCATGTTTGGTGAAGGCAGATTTAGGTGGTGCATCAGTCTCCTTAACAAAATTTTCCAAGAAACTCATAATGACAAAGATCTACCTCCCAGCAGTCATGGTTCATGTAGCTTCACTTCTATTTCAGAAAATCCAACGTCGTTTTGGTGTACAAATTGTATTCTCCAACCTGAAAGAACCGGATGGAGATCATGTCAAATACTCCATCTTATTTAAGCTTCATTTCACAAGGCCAAACAGAATATAACTAGACCACAAGCAAGCAGAAAAAAAAAAAAAAAAAAAAAAGGAATTTTCTCCAGTTCATGAGCTTCATGCAATATTTCCTCCCGTTCTAGAGTGCATGCCTAAAAAAAAATAATTAATAATTGCATTCATGTCCACATTAGGAAAATGCTTCTGGCCCTATTTATGGAGGTTAATTTCTTATTGACAGCAAATGTCTGAAAACTTGCCACCATTTACCATCCCATTTACCATCTACGGTAAACCAATAAAGTGATCAATCATCCAGTCAAAGTCCTTTTTGACTCCATTCTCTCCTTGATTCAATGGAAGCACTGTCATAAAAAATTGGTAAACTTTATTGCTTTTGTTTCAAAAAGCATTTAATGATAATGCCATATCTAATTGCTGTACAGAAAAAAAAGGACAAAATACTGTTTACTCCCTATACTTATAGGGTTTCGACGTTTCAGTCCCTGACGTTTCAATTTCACCTAAAAACTGCCTGAACTCTTCAGTTTCACCTAATTGGTCCTTGCCGTCAACTTTTCGTCAAAAACTCCGTTATCTTGCTGACGTGGCAATCCTTCTACAGTGAAATGACTATTTTACCCTCACTCACAAAAAAAAAATTTCTCTATTGTTTTTACTCTATTTTCTCTATTTTTTTTAACTCTCTTTTCTCTATTTTTTAACTTTGTTCTTTTTTTTCCTACTTTTTTTGTAAACTTTCTTTTCTCTATTTTTTAATTTGTTCTTCTTTTTTTTAACTCTCTTTTCTCTATTTTTTTAATTTGTTCAACTTTTTTTTTTTTTTAACTTTCTTTCTCCTTTTCTTTTTAACTTCTTTTCTCTTTTTTTGTTTGTTCTCTGTTTGTTTTTAACTCTCTTTTCTCTTTTTTTTAATTTGTTCTCTTTTTCCTACTTTTTTTTAACTCTCTTTCTCTATTTTTTAATTTGTTCTTTTTTTTTTTCCTACTTTTTTTTAACTCTTTTTCCTTTTCTTTTTAACTCTCTTTTCTCTTTTTTTTTGTTTGTTCTCTTTTTTTTTAAACTCTTTTTTCTCTTCTTTTTTTTATTTGTTCTCTCTCTCTCACTTTTTTTTTTTTATATATTTCTTTCTCTTTTCTTTTTACCTCTTCTTCCTCTTCCTCCTCTCTTCTCGTCGGCCATCTCTTTCCCTTCTCTGATCACAGCTCCAGTTTCTGGCCACGCCTGGACGCTGGAATGGTCGGGTTCTCTTCCCTTCAGATCCCTGCCGCTTCGTGATATTGGAGCTATATCAGAAGCTTTCTCTTGACGTCAATAACATTTCTATGGTGTTGGTTTGCTGAGATGATGAGCCAAGAGAGAATCCAACAGGATAAGATGTTTGAGTTTTCCTACGCAAGGCAATGATTTGGTCATTTTGGCTGTTTCTGATGGTAACTTGAGAGAGAAATGTTTGAATAGTTTTGGCGCCAAAGAAAGGGAGGTGGAAAAAAAAAACAAATTAAAAAATAGAGAAAAAAGAGTTAAAAAAAAAGAGTAGGAAAGAAAATTAAAGAACAAATTAAAAAAAGAAAAGAAAAGTGAGTTAAAAAAAAAGAGAGAAATAAGAGTAAAAAAAAAAGAGTAGGAAAAAAAAGAACAAATTAAAAAAATAGAGAAGAAAGAGTTAAAAAGAGAGAGAGCGAGAGAAAAGAGAGTTGAAAAAAAAAGAGTAGAAAGAAAAAGAACAATTAAGAAAAATAGAGAAAAGAGAATTAAAAAAAAAAAACAGACAAAGAGAGTTAAAAAAATGAGAGCAAATAAAAAAAGAGAGAAAAGAGAGTTTAAAAAAACATAGAAAGGAAGTAAAAAAAATAGAGAATTTTTTTTGTGAGTGAGGGTAAAATAGTCATTTTACTGTAGAAGGACTGCCACGTCAGCAAGATAACAGAGTTTTTGACGGAAAGTTGACGGCAAGGACCAATTAGATGAAATTGAAGAGTTCAGGGAGTTTTTAGGTGAAATTGAAACGTCAGGGACTGAAACGTCGAAACCCTATAAGTATAGGGAGTAAACAATATTTTGTCCAAAAAAAATTACATTAACTTTGAATAGAAGCAAAGCAAAACTAAAGTGTATACTTATAGAAAGTGTGGTCTTTTTACTGACAGAGGTTTAATGTTGAAAAAAAGAGGTTAAACCACACTAAATAAAATGAGTCATTGCAGAAAAAAAAACATTAAGATAAATTTTGAATCAAATGAAAACAAATCTGAAAACTGGAGTTAGTTTGAATACCAAACTACGATTTTCATAGTTAATTCTCAAACCACCTTCAAGCCTGTTTTGAGTTTAGTGATGTATTTGCAACGAACGAATAGAAATGATAACATGAATTTCAGACCAACTAACAAATAATTAACACATTTCAATGATCTATGATATTTTATAGTTTGTAACAATCTTTGTGAATACTTAACCAATAAATGCATGCATTGACTATCAGTTTACTGCGAGAGTGCATGTTCGATGAAGAAGGTAAGTATCAAGTCAAGGGTTATCACTGGTGTTGAAGACTTTGTCAGCGAAATCATATACTGAAGTAGCTGCACATAAATAAATTGCTATTTTAGTAAAAGAATGGAAAATTTGTTAAACTTATATTTGTATTATATTTGGGGAGTTAATACGAAATGTAAGTAAACAAAATCAATAAAAATGGACTCTTAGAAAGCCATATAAAAGGCCACCATATGCTATATACATATTTGATACTCACCTCAAGAACTCTTTCCATTATGTCCATGTCCAATATATTGGGTTTGAATCCAACCCCATTTCCAGTAATCGAATGAGGACCTATTACCATTGCAGTAATAAGTCAAACGGGACAATAGACCTTTACCTCAAAAACTCTACAACTCTCCTACTGACTCTAAATAATAGAAAGGCCCCTGAACACTGTACAAAGCATTTAGGAAAGAAAGAATTTGAAATAAGGTCAAACCAGTAAAAAAATATGAAATCGAGTATTGGTCTACCTGGTTTACCACCATTTAGTATATTATTACTTTCAACAAGCTCCACTCCATATATCTATCATGACAGAAAAAGATTGAACATTACGAATTAAAGAAATAAAATAGAAAATAATGAGACACATCACAAAAAAAAATGAATAAATGAATATATGGATAATGTAACTTCAGATATTTTTACCTTACAATCAGGGTTTTGAGATTTGAGATACTGTCATCAACCCCAAATATGCTGCCTCCGCTACCAATTCCCATCAAAAGATGTTAACTTTTCCATTAGTATCCTCCCATATCTCTGGTCCTGTAGTTTCAAAATGTACCTGTTGTTTCACCATTTTAAGATCAGTAATACATAGCAAAATGATGCAGAAGTTTAATAATTAATTAAATCAGGAACTATAAGCAAATTTGTAGAATTCGGTACCTGAGTATTGACAGGGTTTGAGAATTGTTGGAGCATAAGGGCATTTGGAGTGGATTCTAAAAGGTCATAAGCCTTCTTGACAGTTCCTCCCATCCCTTTTGGAGGGTCAGTGAGAATCAACTCAGCTCCTAAGGCTCTCATACACAATCTTCTCTCCAAGCTCGTGTAAGACGGCATGGTCAAAACCATCTTGTACCCTTTCATTGCGGCCATAAAATCCATGTTGATTCTCATGTTTCCTGATGTTGGATCTATCAGAGTTTTCTGTTAATACAATTAACATAGTCGTTAGTGAAGGCTGAAGGTATAATGTGTAAAATTTGAAGACAAATTTATCTCATCAGAGGTTTAGGCTTTTACTAACCACTCCAGGAGTTAATAAGTCTTTCTTTTCAGCATCATTGAACATAGCAAGTGCTGGTCTGCAACAAAACATCATCAAAACAATGAGAATTGGAGTCGCGGTGAAGTAACATATTCAAGAACTTGTAGTCACCAAAAAATTCTAGAGATTACAGGAATGTATGTAGAAATATAAAATTCAGTCATAAAAGGCATTACTTGTTATAGAATGAACCATATCCAAATTCACAGATCAAAAGTCAACAGTAAAAAACAAACACAACAAAAACTTTACTTTCTCAATCTTAATTTTACAGTTGTAGAATGAAGAAGAAATAAGAGATACACCTGAAACACAAATCTTCTGACAGATAGATCACTTGAATCAGGAACAGTAATAGCAAGCAAAACCTGCAAGCAAAATCAATCACAACCCAATATCAAAAACAGCATATATTCGATTTTGAAGCATCCAATCCTTGACTCATTAAATACAGGACCTATAAACAACTTGAATCAGAAAATCTGAGATTTAAAATAATACCTTCCACTTGTTTTCTCTCAAGCAAGCAAGAGTTTCTGATCTCTCTCTTCTTCTTCTTCTCCTCCTTCTTCCCCCGTTCTCTGGAAACAAAGAATAATTATGATTAAAGGACAATTATCAAGAGGACCTTCTCTGACTAGCTTCTGTAGGTAGAACAACTGGATCCAATGCCGTGCAAGAAAAACCACTGTGATCAGTACATTACTTCCAAAGGTGATAGGCTCCACATTTATAAAATGTCTCCAAATGTTCAGTTTTGGTGGAACTTCAGTCACCTGCATTTTCTCTTTTTGAGGTACAAATAGTAGGGCCGGGCAAAAACCGAACCGGACGTCAAAAACTGGCCGAATCGGACCGGAATTCCAGTTCGGGGATTGAACTGGATGAAACAATACAGAAAAAAAAAAAAAAAAAAAAAAAACCGGACCGGACCGGTATTTAACGGTTCGGAACCGGGTTTAGTTTCTGAACCGACCGATAAAAACCAAACCGGCACGCATATATAATATTTATTTAAATTAATATTATTTTACTTATTTTATTATTATATATATATATATATATTTTTTTAAATGTGCTGTCGAATTGTAATTGGTTGAAATCCAAGTACAGGTACTCCCTGATGCACTGGATTAGTGTCAATGAGAGAAAAGCCGAAACCCTAGCATCAGCCTCTCATTTGAGTCATTTCGACTTTCACTTTGCCTCCTCCAGTCCTCCCGACCTCATCTCTCTGGACTCAACAAGTCAACGCCGGCTGAATCTCTCTCGAAGACTGACGACGCCGACTGACGCTGACACTAACGACGCCGACGCCGACTGACACTGACGATAACGGTCTTCTCATCTCTCATCCGATCTGAGGATGGAATCGGTATGGAGAGAGGAGATTTAGTTCGATTTCGATTTCGATTTGATGTTTAGTTAATGGGTTAAGCTTGTTTAGTTAATGGTTTCGATTTTGAGTTTATGGGAGCATCAGTTTTGGATAGATCTTACTTGGGTTAATGGGTTCAGCTTGTTTCGATTTCCATTTCAAATTGATTTTGAGTTAATGGGTTTAGCTTGTTTAGTTAATGGGTTCAGCTTGTTTAGTTAATGGTTTCGATTTTGAGTTAATGGGAGCATCAGTTTCGGATGGATCTTACTTGGGTTAATGGGTTCAGCTTGTTTCGATTTCCATTTCGAATTGATTTTGAGTTAATAGGTTTAGCTTGTTTCGATTTTGAGTTAATGTGTTAATGGGTTCAGTTTGTTTAGATTTGATCTTAAAACTCCATGACTGGTTCTTGGAGATTGTTTAATCTTTTGATGAAGAAACTCGATTCTCAGTTTATTGGATATTTGTCTTTGTTTAATCTTTTAATCTTTTGCTTTTGTTCATAAACTCCCAATGTTTCTTGGATTTGTTAGTTTTTGTAGAATGAACTTGATCTTAGTTACTCTGCATTCTCTGAAAATGGGCGTTGTTCTTAGCAGCTCGATTTTGGGTTCATCAGTTTATTGCTCAGTGATTTGAGAATTGTTGTTTGATTGGGAATGTTTCGATTTACAAGTCTGAAATCATTATTGAGCTGCTCTGTTGTTTGACTTGTAGCTATTTGTATCTTGTTTCTATTTGTGTCTGATTCTTTACTGATGCTAGGTTTTGTTTGAGAATTGTGGTTTGATGCTAAATTATCATGCTAATTCTGTTTTTTAATTTACTATCAGGGAAGTGGAGCTTCGCAAACTCCCAATGAGACACCAGCTGGGTCAAGCACTAGAACAACACCAACTGCTACAAGTGAAGCTGCTGCACCGCTCATGCTTCCTCCCCCACCACCTTCTGCAGCTGCTGCTCCAATTAGTGAAGCTGAGTATGTGAAGAGGAAGAACCAGTCTGCAGCATGGGATCATTTTGAGAAGATGAAGAATCTGGATGGTACTCTGATGTCAAAACCAAGAGCTAAGTGCAAGTACTGTCCCACCACGTATGCTTGCGACTCAAGATCAAATGGGACGACATCCATGAGGACTCATATGCTCTACCAATGCAAGAAGTATCCGGCATACCAACCAGCTAAGAAACAAAAATTACTTTCCTTTGATTCTGCTGATAGTGGTGGTAAGTTAGTTGCTAGGGGTTGGGACCCAGATGAATGTTGAAGGGCTTTAGCTAAAATGATTGTGAGGGATGAGCTGCCATTTAGTCATGTAGAGGGGCAAAGTTTTATTGAGTTTATGAAAATTGCATCACCAAGGTTTGATCCTCCCTCTCGAAGGACAATTGGTAGAGATATTAGGGATATCTACCAATTTGAGAAGGAAAAGATTCGAGAGTTTTTAGCTAGGAACAATCTGAGGGTTTCTCTTACCACCGATACCTGGACCTCGGTCCAGAATATCAATTACCTTGTCTTGACCGCTCATTTCATAGATGAGACTTGGGTACTCCATAAGAGAATAATAAACTTCACTGTTATTCCGAATCACAAGGGTAAGACAATAGGGAAATTGGTGGAGTCATGCTGCATTAATTGGGGTAATCAGAGAGTTTTCAGCAATGTAGTTGATAATGCATCGAGTAATCAGGTTGCAATAGAGTATATGAAGGAGAAGATTGGGAATTGGAAGCAGTTAGTGTTAGGGGGAGTTTTCTGCATGTTAGGTGTTGCGGCCATGTTTTGAATCTTATTGTGAGGGATGGGATGGAGGAGCTTGATTCCTCCATTGATGCAATTAGGAATGCTGTTAAGTTTATTAGGAGTTCACCTGCAAGGCTAGAGAAATTTAGGAAGTGTGCATCTAGAGAGAAGGTTGATCATAAGGGGGGTATTGTGCCTTTAGATGTGTGCACAAGGTGGAACTCCACCTATTTCATGTTAGACATAGCTGTGAAGTATAGGCAGGCCTTCGTGAGGTTGAAAGATGAGGACCAGCAGTACGAAAACTACTTTCAAGAAAGGGTTGGGGGAGGAAAAAGGGTCGGGCCGCCTAAGAAAGAGGATTGGGAGAAGGCTGCTAGGTTGGTGAAATTTCTCAAGATTTTTTATGATGCAACTTTGGCATTTAGCGGCACTAAAGTGGTAACTGCAAACCAGCCTGTTGTGTGGATGTGTACCATCATTGAAGAATTGGAAAAATGCAGCCAAAGTGTCGATCCTTTGATGGTTAACATTGGGGCTTCAATGAAGAAAAAATTCGACAAGTATTGGTTGAAGTTGCAGGACTTGAACCCTATTTTGCTGCTTGCTGTTGTATTAGATCCAAGATACAAGATATTGTATCTTGAGTTCTTTTTCCCTTTGCTGCAGCAAGACATGTCCTTGGTCTCGGAGATGATAGATGATGTTAAGGGTCAATTAATGCAGCTTTATCATGAGTATGTTCATTCTGACCCTATGGCTGCACAAGCGTCATTTGAAGCTACACAGCCACCTACTCAATCAATTCCTAATGCCGGAGAGGAGGATAGTCATGCTGCATCAATGAACAAGTTCTTGAGGCTTAGGAAGCAAAAAGATGTGGTTGAGATAAGGAATGAAGTCGACAAGTACTTGCTTGAAGCTGCCGAAGACCCTGCCAATACAAAATTTCATGTTTTAGATTGGTGGAAAGAGAATTCTCCTAGGTTTCCAGTTTTGTCTAAAATGACAAAGGATGTCTTTGCTGTTCCAGCTTCAACGGTGGCTTCGGAGGCTGCTTTTAGCCTAGGAAAAAGGGTTGTTGACCCATTTAGAGCTTCATTGACTCCGACAATGGTTGAAGGGCTGGTTTGTCTCAATGATTGGTTAAGAGGTGGTGCTTTTAATGAGTACAAAGAGTCGACAAAGACTGAGTTGGACCTTTATGGTGAGCTTGAGAAGCTTGAGTCAGGTAATTTTTGACTTTACACTATTGTTAATTTGAATATAGTTATATCTGTTAGTTTATGATTCTTGTTTTTGGTTTTCATTAGACTCTATTGTCACACAAGTGTCTGACTCTGAGGGATGAAGTAGGTTGCAGCTGCTGGAAATCGGACTAATGGAATGACCTTTTGAAATAAATTGTTGTGCTGCTGGAGCTAGTTCTCTGTCACCCAACTTTCTGTTTTTTTTTTTTTTTTTTTTTGTTCCCTTCCGGTTTCATTCAAGTATGAACTGCTTTAACTTTGGTTTGTAATAACTAATAACTCTAACTTCTGTTTGTTGACTTTGGAACTTGATGTTATTGCCTTTAAGTTCTTCAACTATGGTTTGTAATAACTTTAAACTTACTGCTGGAACTTGGAAGTTGGAACTTTTATTTATGTTTGTGCTGCATGTTAGCTATTTGGTTTGGAAACAGATTGTTAGACTGTTGGAACTTTGATTTAGATTTGGAAATTGCTTTTTAGTTTGAAATGTTGAACAGGTGGAGCAAATTGTTGATGTTTGAAACTTTAAATGTTTGATAGTGGATCTGCAGGTTTGACCGTTTGAGTGTTTGTTAATGTTATTGCCTAATCAAACACAACCGAAACCGATCCGCACCGCACCGCAAAACGGTGTAACCGAAGTAAGCGGTGTAGGTTTTAAAAATGCGGTTGCGGTTTTAAATATAGCACAACCGAATGAAGCGGTGCGGTTGCGGTTTTGGCCTAACACAGAACCGCCCCGAACCGCGCCCACCCCTAACAAATAGTAATACCATGAAACAATTTTGACATTGTTATAATAGAAGAAAAAGAACTTTGTTGGTGAGAAAGGATTAACAACTGTTCCACTTCTATAATCATGCTGACTACATAGTTGAAGGCAAAGAAACTAGTCAAACTTCGTTAGAGAACTTTTAGATTTTCTCACTTTTATTATTTAAAAATTTTTTTGGTGGAGGAAGCAGCTGTTTTGGATCTGTTTAATACTTCTCATGAAAAGATAAAAATTAGAGATAACCACAAAATTACAACACAAGGACACCAGCAAATGAGCATTGCTCCCGTCCATAGGAGCAAAGGTTGAATATATGAGTTCGTAACATAGTGTGTGTTACTCTTTTTCCAGTTGCTATCATTCTTCTGCAGGAGGTTATGAAAAACTAGTTAATATTATCAGGTGTACATCCCAATCCAGAATGAAGGCAAAATTTAACTACAATTACTATATAAACAATGATGAACAGACATGCGAATAAACATACACTAAGGATTAGGTTTTTGCTCAGACGCATAAGTGGTGCGAGACCCCATATGGCAAATATAATGACGCCAACTGATGGAACCAATTTGAATACAAGAGGATAACCTTGCAAAACATCATATGACCTGCATAATAAAAGAACAACTGTTTATTAATATCTAGAAAAGAAGACTCCACAAATCACAAAAGTAGAGCGCTAGAGATGGCACCAGACTACTGACAAACATGAAAACCTGCATTTACAGTATATGCACCAACTGATCATACAAGTATCTCATGGAATTCCAGATACTATTAACCAAGCCAAAACACCAAGTTATCCTTCTAACTTGTCTAGATTAATATTCTTGAGTAGTTTTACTGTCATCTACCATTGTTACTAAAGGTCAAAAATATTATTGTTGCTCATAAGTAGGGGGAGTAGGATATTAATGACAGAGTCAAACATGATACATCAAAATAACCTTCCTGAAACTCATCCAGGCCACCAATACCTATTACCATTAATGGGACAAAAGGTTTGCAACTTAATCTTCGAACAAGAGAAACTAATTAACCCTAAGAGGGAGATACCTTAATGTTTGTCAAAATCTTCTCCTCCCCCAAACTTCACACACGTAAATTTTGTACCTAAATCATAGACGAAGTTTTCCTCAATTCCATTGCTAAATTAAGGAGTTCTAAAGTACAAGTATAGGAAATATGATGAAGCACATCACCCTTACCTCCCTTGCGGCTAAATCCCTCGCTTCTAGGTTTTCCTTCTCCAAAACTGTATTTCCTTTGTTTCCTGCAATTACAACGTGAAAACTATTTCAAGACTCACAACGTAGAAGCAAGGAAGAAGAATTAATGACTAAGTGGATATAGGAACTGGAAAACCAACAAGAGTAATCGATTGATTCAATTCAAAGCCCATCAAAAGTTCAAAACAGAATAACACTCCCTGCCTGGCTTCTGTAATAACATCACTTCCCTTTGAGAATAACAGATTAACAAAATAACATCACTTCTCATAATTCATATAATCATATTTATAAACAGAACAATAGAATAAGCCAAGAACTGGGTTTAATCAGTTCTAGATTCAGAGCAATCAATCAAAACCAATCCTAGTAATCAAAACCCACCTAATGAACTGATCAAAATTTTGAATTAAAGATTGAGATATCGAGTGATGTGGAGAGAGAGATGAAGGTCGTCATTCGAGGAGGACTGAGAGAAGAGATGTGTCGCTACCCGTCATGCAACCGCCGTCGATCATCGATTCGTCAAGGAGATTAGGAGAGAAATCTGGGTGAGAGAGGACTGGGTTTTAGAAAGGATTGTGAGAGGTCGGATTTTTAGTTTTGAATCAAGGGGATTGAGAGAGGACTGGGTATCAGACTTTCCGTTTAAAGAATGAGAGACGAAGTCTCTTTATTCGTCGTTTTGAATGTTGACCGTAAACTAAATGAAGCAAAACCGAAACTCAATCGAACAAAGACCTAACAACTACATCGAATTTGCAATGAAAAACCGCAAATCAATTTCCAGAAAAACCCTAAAATGGAACAATGAAAAACTAAATGAAGCAAAATTCTTACCAATAACCCAATCGAAAATAGAATAGTCCAGCTTCTTCTAATCTCTTGAGTCGCTCGTGGAGAACTCCATTAAACCGGACTTGAATGCAAACAGTAAGGATGTCGGGGTTGAAGGAGAGATTAGATTTGAGAGATGGCCGATTTTTTAGAGGTATAGATGGCTAAGTTTTCCTCCAGATGCTGTGAGGTACCGAGTTTTTGGTTGGTAAGAGAGTTTTAGACTGAGGTAATGTTTGTGGGAATGGAAAACATGAAGCTAGGTTTTGTGTTATGTCAAAAGAGACTTCAAATAAAAAAAGTCAAACTCACCTTATTCAAACAACAGAATTTCTTAGCTCTGTTGTCTGAATAGTTTTACATTCACTAGTCACTGATAGGGTTTGGGCATTTGGGAGGGAAAAGACTTAATCTTGTTGGAGGGAAATCTAAATTTTCTGCTAAGAAAATTTTCATGTTTTTAGACACATTTAAGTGTCGTCTGAGTCTGACCATATCTTCAAAATGAAACAAGCATGGTTTCTCATTGTATTTTGACAAGACATTTAATTTATGTGTCGTCTGAGTTTAGTCTGAAACACTCAGATGACAGAAAATGACTATTCTGTCGTCTGAACTCTGTTGTCTGATAGCTTTTTTGGCATAGTGACTTATTGATAAATATGAATGGGAGTTTTTCCATTTGTTTTCTTTTGAATGATCAAGATACCTTTGTCTTGGTGTTGACGATACTTTGGTGAAGGATTTAGATGATAAAGTGTTTAGGGTCTTTCAAACTGAAGAAAATCAATGCCATCAGATTCAATCAAATTCAAAGAATAATTGCATACAAACCAAAAAAAAGATCTAGTTTCCCTATCAGCACCATTGATAAAAAGGTCAGTTGAGAGATTGAGACCCATGTGTGTGAAAAAAAGAACACGTAGAGTCACTAGAGTGAGTATAAAGAGACTTGTTTCTATCACCCATGCAAAATTTTGTTTCTATCACCCCATGCCACATGCATCCTGACATCAACCACATGCACCCCAACTAGGTTTACAAAATTTGTACCAGTGTGGTCCCGTTAGGGCATATTTGTAGTAGTGGAGCCACCTCGGGCTAGCTTCTATAAGCTCAATACTGATGGAGTGATGGGGCATTGAAATCTTAAAGCATGAGACGGGGATTAGGGCAGTGCTTTGAGAAGGAATGGGTGAGCTGATGAGTGCATTGGCAAAACCGACCAGTAGATCAAGGGGCTAGCTTGGTGAATTCTAAGGTTTGGTGCTTGGCGCAGTGCGGCAGTTGGTGGAGGAGGTGCATTTTGCTACTACAATGTGTTAAGTGCTCTTAAATTCATTTTTGTCCCGGATAATGCAATAGTATCGCACATGGTCTTTCCAAGCTGCCTCTTGATGCGAGTTATTTACTTGTTCAGAGGTTGGGATAGATTAGATCAAGGACTTAAGGACTTTGATTTAAAAAAAATTTCTCATTTGTTTAATCAAAATTACTCATCTCATAATGAAAAAGAGAAAATTCTAGTATGTAGATCTACATACCATACAGATCAACCATGTGCCTAATATGCGCTGTCATTATTTGTATAGGCTAGACAATCTAGAAAAATTTGACCAAGTAATAATCGGATAACTTGCTCTTACTATTATCTGTATTATTGCTATTTTAAATTTTACTTTTAACAAAAAAATTGACTGAACGTAGTGGACCTATACTCTTGAATTTGTTTATTTGACATATTGCAGTTATTGTTCAAATAAATCTAGAATATGTGTCTGGCCCAAACGCTAGGTTACTTGACCTAGTGGTAATAAGATTTTAATTAGAGAGAATCTCGGTGAATATCTTAGAGATATCCATTCATTGTATGATTACATTTCCTTGTATGATTCAGATTCTATGCATTGTAATCCTCTATATATATAGGCCTCTATTATCAATGAGAACACACAGCAATTCTATCTCAAATATTGTTTCTCTAAAACACGTTATCAGCACGAAGCTCTAATCCTGAAACAAATAGCCAAACCCTGATTCAAGAAGCAAAAACCTTAAATCCAAATATAAAACTTTGAACTCTTTTCTGCCTCCGCCACACAACTTGAAACCCTCGACCCCAGAAATCCAGAACCGGCGGCAGAACCACAAGAACCGGCCGGAAACCTACTGAACCGGCCACCGGAAGCTCCATACAACTCGCAACAAATATTCCACTGTTCACCATCATCCGACCCTCCAATTTCCACCAAATTTTTTCATCAGAAGCCCCTTGATTTGATGATTCAGGAACCGGAACAAATATGACAAAAACTGGCCAAAAACTTACTGAACCGGCTGACTGAAAGTCCGGCAGAAGAAAAAAAAAAAAAAAAAAAAGAGGAAGGAGAAGCTGCAGCCCAGAGGCCCAAGCAGAGCCCAAGCCGCAGTCCGCAAGCCACGTCAGCACCCGGACCCCACAGACACGTCAGCAACCAGACCCCACTGCCACGTCAGCAACCGGACCCACACTGCCATGTCATCAACCGGACTCCACCACCACGTCATCACCGATCAACGATGGTCAACATCGGTTGACCGGTCAACTTCCGGCTACTTTTCTGGTCAACTTTCCGGCAACTTTTTCCGGTCTAATTTCCCAGCAACCTATTTCAAGGTTTTTTTTACTAAAAGTTCCCGTTTTTGAAGTTTTTATTTCTTTTCTCTTGTTTTTTCTCGGGGACTTGCAACCTCCCTTCTTCTACCCCCCTTTCTTCATCATAGGGGATACCAAATTAAGCAGAACTATGGGGGTTCGTGCTCACTCCTAGCTTGGAGCTTGTACAGTCCTCCAAACTTAAAGTTTGTTGAGATAAAACGATCAACCGCAAACATTATTGTTTCAATCTAATCCAACCCCTCTTGGAATATAATTTCTTGGAAGCGACTACGCTAAAAAAATTTATTTGTTTTCATGGTAGCCTTTTTCTCTTTGAAACTAACCCTAATTTCTTGTTCTCTTTCAGGATGAGTAACCTGAACAAATTGGACTTTGCTTCATTGGGAACAATTGGCTTTGAATATCACAAGTAGGTTCATGATGTTCGCCAGCATCTCAAAGCTGATGGAATCCTAGATACGATTCTTTAGCCTAGCCAGGACGTGCTAACTATTGAGGAAGCTCAAGCTTTGGAAGCAAATAGAGCAGCCTTAGAGGCAAATAAGGCGAAAGCCATCATCCTAATGACTCGTCATATGGATGATTCGCTCCAATATGAGTGTATGAATGAAGAAGACCCTAAAAGACTAAGGGTCTCACTCGAAGAAAGATTTGGCAACGTCCGTGACTCCCTGCTTCCTGACCTAAAAGTGAGATGGCATAGCCTCCACTTCTGTGATTTCAAATCAGTTTTTGACTACAACTCGGAAGCACTTTACATTAAATCCTTAATGGAATTCTGTGGTAAAGAGATCCATCATAATTGTTGATTGAAAAGACTCTCTCCACCTTCCCCGTCTCTGCATTGATGGTTGCTAAGAACTATCGAATCGATGTTACTGTAGGACGAATCACAAGGTTTCATGAGCTTATTGGAGCTATGAATGTCGCTGAAAAGCATGACAACATCCTTGTGAAGAACTATAATTCGAGAACCATAGAAACAGAGCATATTTCAGAATCCAATTATAGTCGCGCCTCTAACAGAGGGCGCTAAGAGCGAAACCCTAATCTTAGGGATACTTTTGGACGTTCTGGTCCATATAATCACTCTACTTGGGAAGGTAACCGCCAAAATAGGCTAACACGGAACCGAAGAGGTAAACGTGGAAAGAGAGAGGGAGGCAACGCCTCTGGCCATATTGGTGGCGCCACCAACACTAAAAGCCATCTAAATGACGCTTTCAAAGTACCTCAATTAATGAAGTCTGAGCAAAGAGATGTATGTTCCCAATGTGGAGTATCTGGTCATTAGGCACACATTTGTAGAGCTCGTGAAGAAATTGTCACCGCTTACAAAGCATATTGTGAAGCAAGAGAAGCTCACTATGTGGAACAAGAAGATCATGAAGATGATCTAGAGTGAAGGGTTGAAGACTACAACTCTGGCTGAGATCAATAGATCGCCAATTTGTTTAAGTCTTTATTTTTCCAATAGATGTAATAGGCAATTGCCATATATTTTTATAGTAAATGCCAATGGTTTAGTCTTTTTTCAAAGTAGACTCACCCAAAGTAAGTGTGATGTCTAAGAAGGTTATGAGATTAGTGGTACTTAAGCGAGCCTTGCTCCACCGACATCTCTCTACTCACCTGGTCACATTTATTTTGGAATTACCGAAATAAGTTAGACGACTACCATTGTTTTGCATTAGCTAGCATTGTGGATTAGATTTTCTTTGGTCAAAGAGACAATGATGTAACTCCGTTGGCTTATGAATAAAATTTTGAGTTCTTTTCATTATGACTCCATTTTGATTTTGAGCATATTACTTTGTGACTATGATGGCTGGGCCATCGAAATTAATTCAAGGACATGGAATAGCCCAGGTTTCACTTGCCAAATGGCACCTTGATTACTGTCACAGAAACTCTCTACACTCTTAAGGAAAATCATACCCTATGAATAGCCAACGAATTCCATGCGAAAACACATGTAGATAACGGAAATAAGTTCCTTTGCAATACCTCTAATGATTACGAACAAAGGTGCATCTTAGAGAAGTTTATGTGTCTCTCTAGTGGACCCTATGTCACTATTCGAGTTATTAATCCAATAAAAGTTATGAGAGAATATCTCTTAGATTTAGACATATATTGGCTTTGTCACGACAGGATAGATCATCCTGGTCATGATATGATGATCCATCTACAAAAGACTTCACACGTACATCCATTCTCTTGAGCGAAATGAAGCATGAATCAAAGGTTGATTCTTGGACTAAGTGTGACCGTCGCCTCTGCCTCTGGCACCACCGTCGTCCACCACCAGCCTAGCGCTGGCATAGTCCCTATCTATGACACCATGGATGGCATCCATCATGGTAATGGCACCCCAGGTGATGCTGCAATCACCAAGTTGCTTCAAATAGAGTTTCAGACACTCATGCCCAACTAAAATCCTCATTGGTTGCTTCTAAAGCCTCTTGCTCTTTTTAGAAAGCCAGTTTCTTAGGGATATTAGGACTGAGACCGTCCTATGCAAAAGATATGAAAATACTTATTCTGTTCTTACATAGAATCCATGGGGATTCTGTGGACTAATTCAACTAACTTGTGGACGTTTAAATATCTCATGATGATTGGTTGACACGGAAACACGCTGGTCACGTGTTTTCCCATTGTCCACTTGTAATGCTACTTATGCTACGCTCCTAGCAAATATCATATGACAATGGACTGATTCCCCGAATCATCCTATTCCGTCAATTGGACTTGACGATGCTAGATAGTTTACATCGAAGACTTTCGATGGATATTGCAATGTGACTGATGTTGGATATCATATTCTCATGAACACACCCAAATGGTCACGCGAAAACGATTACGATGGTAGTCAAGACATTGGTAATGCGCACCAATCTCCTTATATCCGCTTGGGGTGATGCAATATCGCATGCAGCTATGCTAATTCATCTACGACCTATCGCCACTCAATCTACCTCGGCATTACAGCTAGTGACTGGGTACAAGTATCGTATTTACGCACATTTGAGTGAGCCATTTATCTGCCAATTGCGCCGCTGTAGTGCTCTATGATTGGTCTTTACAAACGAACGGGCCACTACGTTAGATTTGAGACTCCAACAATCGTTCGCCACTTAATACCCTTGCAAGGCGATCTCCTTACCGCTAGATTTGCGGGTTGTCACTTTGATGAGATAGTCTTCCCGTCCTTAGGGGGAGATAAGAACACAGATGTTCAGTAGGAACGACAGGATTTGTCGTGGCCTGTCCCCACTATGTCTCATCTCAATCCCCGTTAGAGTGACGAGATCACACAGATATGCTGCAAACATGCCTGCAAGGATGGACGTCCCTACGAGAGGATGTAACGCCACCCTACATGGAGGTAGGCATGGCGCCAAAGCCAAAGAGAGTGGCACTCTGGCGTTATAGGCCATGGTCCTAGCTAGGATGCGTGGGAGGCCCGTGAGTTTGAAAGATACTTGAAACATTCCAATCCTTTAATCATCAAGACTCAAAATCCGTCTCATGAGAATCTTCCGGATTATGGTTATCATTGGGGGACGCCTCAACGTCAGAACCTATTCCTGAGAATATAGAGCTCTATGAAAATTACACTAGTGTACATGAGACGTGGAATAGAAACTCCATCATAATTGATGATGTAGTTGTGCATGAGTTTGTTGAGTCCGATGATATCGAACCATGCTCCGATGATGAATGAATGCCAACGTATAGAAATTTAGCCTAAATGGAAATATCACATCTAGGTTAAGATGAATTCTCTAACGAAGAGAAAGGTTTTCGAGCTAGTGATGCCAACACCTTCTAACATAAAACCTATTGACTAATGGGTCTTCGTTAGAAAGCATGATGAGAAAAACATATGGCAATCTTGCCTTATGGCGCAAGGCTTCTCATAAACGCCCTGGAATCGACTACGATGAGACATATTCTCTCGTAATGGATGTCATTGCACTCCACTACCCTGTCAGTTTGGTAGTTTCCGAATAACTGAACATGTAGCTTACAAATGTGATCACTACGTATCTCTATGGGGATCTAGATACATAATATACATGAAGGTTCATGGTGAACTTCATTTACCCAAGTCAAGTGGCTCTAGACCACGGAGCGCGTTTTACAAAGAGGTTGAAACTCTCACTAAAGTGACTGCTTGATTTGGAAGGGATATGTCCATGTGTTTTCATAACAAGTTTCAGATTCTATCTTTAGTGAGAGAAGAGTTCATCTCAGGGCTGATAACCTCTGCCACCGCCCGTAAAGCCTTATCCCAATCTCTTTCACAAGAGCTCTTGAAGATGTCCTTGAAATAATTCTCCACTTCAGACTGAACGGTGCCCTCACGGTCCAGCCAAACATCACTGGCAGATTTAAGCTTAAGCACTTTGTTCCGCTGCCGTCTTTGGATGGTTGTGAAATGAAAGAATTTGGTATTTGAGTCCCCAGCTTTAAGCCACTTAACTCTGGATCGTTGTGTCCAGTATTTCTGATACACCTAAAAGCAAGCGCATAATTTAACCCTGAAAATATCGTTAGTAGTATAAGCAAATAGGGATCGTTCTATTCCGGGGATTGAGGGTACACCTGTCATTGTCAAACAATTAAACAATTAAAATTAAAACAAAGTATAATATTCACAAAGATATTCATAACTATAAACATTTTACACGAAAAGGGGGGATTTTGTTTTTGGTTTTTCGAAAATAAAACTAAGTTAACAAAACAATTAAAATGCAAAAACATAAACATACGAATGGAATGAGAGAACAAAGATCAAAACCGAAACTTATGATTAAAATCGATTCAAACCCTAATATTGTTCATCTAAGTCATGAGAAAGGAGTTGATCATGTGTAACGTTCGAAAGCAAACAATTTCCCATATTTTACTTTTCAATGCTAATTAACCTAAGCGAAAGCACCTAGATTAATCCTATCAAACATGCAATCAAACCCTAGAAAGCTAGTCAATCATGTCATGTTTAACGCTACACATAGAGAAAGGCTATCAACTCAAGTGTACAACTTAGTATGGAAAAGTCCACCTAATTGCAATCCTCGTTAATTAAATTCGATCTTTGTACAAAACCTTTACTACTTTGATTCAAGTTTACACAAAACGAAAAGTCGATTTCATGTTCTTAAACCTAGCACCAATTATATCGAAACCCTAAGTGTTTGCAACCACATAAGATTAAAATACAAAAGTTATCTATAACCCAAATTTAATTAAACAAACCCACATAAGCAACTCTCGAAGAACAATAATATGAATCTGAAAATTCTCAATTAATCATAAAAATTCCAGAAATTAATATTTGTTCAAACACATATGTCAACTAGTTCATAACCAACGAAATTCAAAGCAAAGGTTACAAAGGAGAATCGGATTACACCGTGAGATGGAGATGGTGATGAACGATTGATGTGGTGGTCTCTTGAATCTCGAAAGCAAGCTTCAAGGTTGGAGATGGATGATGGATGCTCACGGCTATGCTTCTTTTCCCTTGGCCTTGCTTGAACTCGTGGAGATGACTAGAGGATGGAGAAACTCACAGCTATGCTAAGAAGATTTTCTGATTTTTTTCTAAAGTGTAAATTGTATCGGAGAGGACCCCTTGACGTCTAAAGGAGATGAGTATATATAGGGACCGGCCAAACTTGGTCTCCAAGCCGTGATATTCTTTTTATTTTCCAAGGAATTAATTTAATAACTCCACATAGCTTCCACCAATGAGAACTTGCCAAGTAAGCCCTATGATGTGGTCCAACCAATCATATAATTCCACTTTAATTCCCTAAATAATCTTGCCAAAATTCCATGGATATATTCTGATTTTATACTTTAAATTCGGCCAAAACTCCTTTAGGGAATATAGGAATGTATCTAGACTTCTTTTGAGCTTTTCTTGGTCTCCACACATATTTTCTTTCCTTAAAACTCTCTAGGGAATATCTCTTTGCCGAAATCTTTTATTCTCCCTTTGATTTTCACGGCAAAACCTTCTAGGGTAAGTCTCCAAGTATATTTCTTTCCATAAAAATTGCCCTAGAAAATCTCAACCGAAATCTTCTTTTAATTTCTGATTTTTCACGCCATCTCCCTTGTTTCTCTCTTGGCTTTGGACGGCAAACTCTCCCTAGGGTTTAATCATGCGTCAAAAACCCTAATTGCATGGGCTTTATGGGCCTTTGATCCATTTTGCCGAAAATCCAATAAGTCTTGAGAGTTCTTGGGCCTTGTTGCTTCAACTTCAAGCCTTGTCACCTTCCAACGCCATAACACTTCATTTTTCCATTTCTTTTTCATAGTAACGTTGGAAACTTCATTGGTAAGCTTTCCTCCTTTTCGCAGGGTTTCCTGGTTGAAGCAGGAAAACTTCTTTTCTTCATTTCTGCTCATTTCTGTGGCTCATTGTTCCTCATTTTTGCTCCCCTTAACGTTTGCAAGCTCCTCTTTCCATTTGTGAGTTCATTTCCACTTTTTAGCTCCGAGGTCCTGAAAATAGAAACTATTAAGAAAAATAGAAACTTTCCTAAAATGAAAAATGGCAACTTTCCTAAACTGAAAATGGAAACTTTCCAAAAATGAAAAATAGACACTACAAAATAGAAACTTTCTACAAATAGGAACTTTCCCAATCGGAGAATGGAAACTTTCCTAAACAGAGTTTTATTAAGGAAATAACGCAGAAAATGTAGGGAAATGCAGTTAAAACGTCGCATTAAAATGCTCCTATCAATTTCTCCTCTTTTTTCCATAAAGAATGAATTTCTCCAATTAAAAAGGACTCCTTGTTACGAGCTTCAGCAGTTGTAGACTCCTGTATGACTTGGAGCTCCTCTGTTCTGCTATTAATGGTCATGCGATTATTAGAGAATTTGGTCTTGCTCCACTTAGATAAATCATGACTACATCTCTAACTTCTTGTGACCCATTGGGCAGCACCAACAATTGGAAAGTTGTCGGTCCAAGAAGCCTCCACAACATCTCTACACTCCAGATCATCAGCCCACATTGGTTCAAACTTAAAAAGTTTAGGCCCACGAACCCTTGGAGGATCAGGATAAAAAACAAAGAGGACAATGATCATACCCCATATGAGGGTGGTTAAAAACACACGAATCAGGCCACCGCGCCAACCATCTTGTGTTTACCACTCCTCTGTCCAACTTGATCTTAATAAGACCACCATCATGGCAATTATTGCACCATGTAAGCTTCTGACCCTTTGATTGAAGCTCAATGAGGTCGTTAGCTTCCATAAACTCACGAAGAAAATGCCTCCCACTTGGATTCCAATGGTTGCCACCCTCCTTTTCATGAGGCCATAAGAATTCATTAAAATCACAGGCACAAAGCCATAAGGGATCAAAAGAACCATCTAGTTAGCACAGCTATTCCAAAAGCCAGGTCTAGTTTTCTTGTCTGGTGGTCCATAGAACCACGTGAACGAACAAAAGAATCATCACAGTTGAACTTGACCACCGTATCTATTAGAAATTTGGATTTAGAGAGAATTTGAACTGTAATAGTGTTATCCCACCATAATGCCAGACCCCCAGCAGTTTTGATGGGTTTCACAGTAGTGCCATAGGGAAACTTACATTCCTTCCTTAAAGTTTTGATGTCCTTATCCTTCATTCGAGAAATTGTGGCATGTTGAAAGCTAATTCTTTTTTTAGAACATTTTAATTATTTTCATAGGATATTATCTAAATAAACTCTAGTTACAGTAAGAAACCGGTAGATTCAGTTAACCTCTGTATATTTGTCCCATGTGCCATGTGACTACTTTATCCATCTGCATACTTGCATATCTATTTGACTGTTCCATAGACAAATCCATAGAAAAGAACTCAGATCTCTGGATTAGGAGATTCTGGCATGGGTCGACGAAAGACAGAGTGAAGAGGCCAACTTGCTGCAGTCTATGAAGGAGATGCTCCCTAAGGTTATAGAAAATTAGTCATATCCCTTTTAAATATGACAAGTGTAAGAATATAAAAACTAAAAGTTGAGATTAGTCATATTCTTTTTAAATATGACAAGTGTAAGAATACAAACACTAAAAGTTGAGAAGTAGTTTTCCCAGTTGGCACGTTAATTTTCACCACATTTTGATACATATTCTTCCCTTCTGTATGGCGCTTATGTGGTTTCAAAGATACTTGAAACTTGCATGTCATGACTTCTAGCTATATGTTCTTTCAAAAAGAAAAAAAAAAAAAACTAATAATAATAATAATAATAATAATAATTACTTCTGTAGGATAAAATAGCTTTTATTATCACATACAGTGTGCTAAAGCTACAATATTCAGATCAATTTGTAGCCAAAAAAAAAATATATATTCAGATCAATAGAACTTTTGCCACAAATTCTTCGATGTTCTTATCAGAGCTTCCCCCTTCATCCACAGCCTCCTTAGCCAATTCCTTCCAAATCAACGAAGCCTTTTTAAACTTCATCCCCTTTTCCTTGTTCATGACCTCCTTAATACGCACAGCTATTTCTTCTTTTGTTGCAAGACCAGATTTCTTATTCACATTCACCCTAACTCCGACTTTCCACACATCCGCCACAAACTTTGCATTCGTCGGTTGATCAGCCCAGTGTGGCAATACCACCATCGGTACTCCCAAGCTCAACGCTTCGAGAGTCGAATTCCATCCACAGTGAGTGAGGAAACATCCCACTGCCTTGTGAGCCAAGACTTGTAGCTGTGGGCACCAACTCACTACCAGACCCTTCCCTGATATCTCCTCTACAAAATTCTTAGGGAGTTTATCCTTTTCCGTTTCTCGGACTATCCACAGGAAGTTGAAACTGCTATTCTTAAGTCCCCATGCGAGTTCCGCAGTTTGCTCTATGCTTAGGTTGGCCAAGCTTCCAAATGATGCATAGACGACTGAGCCAGGTTTCTTGGAGTCCAGCCATTGCATGCAAGTCTCCACATTTGGCTTGAAAAGGCTAAGACCATAGTCTTTGTCATCCTCCAACCGCTTGTCCAAGAAAACTGATGGAATTGTTGGTCCTATCATCTTGACCGGCCAGTCTTGGCTCTCCATCCATTTAAGTACCTAATGAAATTAAACAATACTATTTAAGCACTAACAGCATATAAAAGATGCAAAAAGTAATTAAAAGACAATAGCTTTGTGTCTACCTAGGAGATTTGAATCTTTTGCATATAAAAAATAAAAATTAATAAAGAAAATAACAAAAAGAACAAGTCTACTGAAAATCAAAATATAAATAACATTATAAAAATGAATATTTTTTACTTTTATCCAACATATCTGATCGGCTATCTCTACCTCTACAATTATTCGTGAAGGAGAATAGCTACATATATATATATATACACACACACACACACAGATTTTATCTAGAGCGGAGCTCCGCTTTGAAATTAACGTGTGAAGTTCGAGTTTTGGATCACTTTTCAGTCTCACATCCATATCTCGACCGTTCATTTTTTAGGTACTAGTGTATAGATCATCTCAACAAATTTTCAGCGAAAATAATGATCATTAAGACATTGATAACTGCCTTAAAGCTAGTATGGTTCAAGTTGACAGATTCAGTCTGTCCATTGGTTTAAGCGAGTTAGACACCTTAACGATAATCAATTTGGCTGAAAATTTGTAGAGATGATCTGTACACTACTACCTAAAAACTGAACGGTCGAGATGTGGATATACGACTGAAAAATGACCCAAAACTCTAACTTCACACTTTAATTTCAAAGCAGACCTCCGCTCTAGATAGGATATGTATGTGTGTGTGTGTGTGTGTATATATATATATATTTTTTTTTTTTACAAAAAAGTTTGGAGGGAGGATGGGGTATCCTACCCCTCCATGCCAAGGCAGACCTACAAAGTCAAACCTAAAGGACTGACGTGGGACACGTACTTATCTCCACATCCTCTACCTATAGAAATATATTGTGGGTATATATCTCTATTTCTATCTCTATGACAAAAATACATGCATATTTTCTGGTCGAGTATCTCCATCTCCATAACTATTCATGAAAGAGAATTATCATAGAAATATATTATGGGTGATATATTTGTACCTCCCTCTCTACAACATAAATACAAGTCTACTCATTTTTATTTTCTTTTTATGGAATATGTACCTGAAGCCCAGTAGGAGGTTAATTAATGGCTGATAATTTAGTAATTGGTCGCTAATTGTGAACTAAATTTCCTATGATCCATGCATGAATAGAGTGATCCATATAGACACACATATAAAAATGCTGGGCGCACCTCTTTTTCCAACTTATCAAAACTGCTATAGAAGATGCAGTTTACTTGCTTCAAATTGGAGTATTGATTCATGGCAAGCTCAAGGAAAGCTGGGTATGACTCGACATCGGAGAGAAACGTCGGTAGATCGTTGAGCTCTAATGGTGGCATAGACGGCATTATTGCCCTAGGACCTTCTAAGGGTAGCTGTAGTGTTCCTTCATGTACATGGTGAAAGATAGTTGCAACTGCACCTGAAGTTGTGAAAAATGGAGCTCCATCTATGCCTTGTCGCCGTGCCACATCTAAAACCCACGGCATGCCCGAGTGGTACACCACAAACTTGAGAGGGTATTGCGACGCATCGCTGCTGTTCCTGATCTTCATCATGAGGTTGGTTAAGGACTTGGTGATTGAGATTCGGAAACGCTCAATAGACTCCTCAATAGTTTCGGAATCCTTAACTTGTTCGGAGCCATCTGAGATGAACTCCATTTTGAGGTTGGACCCGAACGAGGTGGGATTGAGTGTTGGTACGGATTTGCTAGCAGAGAATGTGGTGACTATAGTGACCCTTTGGCCTTTAGAGACTAGCCGCTTGGCGAATTGAACCATCGGGTTCATGTGACCTTGAACCGGAAAAGGAAACACTAGGATGTGGCTCTGAGCAGCACCAGCACCCATTTGTTCTTCCAAATCCAGCTTCATTGTGCAATGCCTATCTATCTAGCTAACTCTATCTGTTTTTCCTCACAGTAAGAATGCAATGACAAGAAGAAACTGCATGTGTTATGATTGAATGAAGAGAGCTCTAGAATATTTATTAGAAATCAGGTTGACTGGTAGATGTAGTTGGACAACAGTTTGTGAACCGGTTGATACCTATCACGATCACATATTCTCATTGTACGCAAGGCAATTATACACCTAGAACACTAATATATTCATGAGTCGAATCGTCCATTATTTCTTTTTGCCGAGCTAGCAGAACTAGTGGATTCAAGAAATATATCATTAATCATATATCACTTGAAAAAAGTTTTAGTAAGGCGCCGAGTTGTGGCTATCCAATTATATTTCAGAAATTAGAAATGATTCGTTAAACTTGAAAACACATTTTCGTTTCTTTAAATTTACACACAAGACCATGGTTGATTATGCGGTCCAACAAATCTAATTATTTATGCGTGGTGTGACATTCTTCTAGAATCAGGAAAGCAAAGTTTTCTTGTACGTTCTCTCGCCCGAAAGTTGGTTTGTTTTTATTTTGTGTCAGGTCATCGACACTTTCTAGAAGATTTACGTCGGTTCTGGGAATGAGTTCTATGTGATGAAGATGAAAGAGATACAACACAACACACACACTTCAATGTCATAAATGTCAAAAAAAAAGTAATTAAAATTTAAAAGATATCTCTGGGAATTTCCAGATGGGTGGTTTTAAGCAGGTCCCTTATCTACCGATTAAGAGTGAAAAAAGAGAAAATTTCATTTTTTCTGAAACTGTCCATGCTTTTTAAAATATAATACTTAATTTCTATTGGACAGTGATTAGTCCGCCCCACCACTTGACCTTGCGGCTGCCCCACCCAAGATTCTCTCTTACATATTGACACCATACATATGGCCATATATGTCAAGTGGTACCAATCATATTGCTAAAGGTATCCAAACCAATAATGAACGATTGAACGTCATGCGCATCAACTCAATTCTTAGGGACTACTCTATATAGTTGTAAGCCCACAATTTGTTAAGTAATTTAATTCAACGGAGGAACAAGAACTTGAAATCTTTTGAGTTGCACCAGAAATATTATAAAATGATTGCTATTGAAAATTAACAATGGCTGTTTATATTTTATATTGTGTTTGTATCAAGTCGTACTTAACATGTATCCTTGTGACAAACAGTTAAATTGTTCATACCCATTACCAGGGCGGAGCCACGTTGGGGCACTGTAGCAGTGAGATTTTAAGTATATATATATAATCTGGTTCAATATAGAAACTAAGTGCTGCCTTGTCGTAGTGGTTAGGCCACATACTTATGTTAGGCTGCTCCTTGGTTCAATTGCTGGTAGCGGCAATGTGCTAATCTTTTTCGATTTTTTTTTTCTCTGGCTCTGCCACTGCCCACAACCAAAAGCTATGCAACTAAAAATTCTGGTAAAAAATTGATAAGTATAAGGTTACTATAGTAATGTCACCCCAGAAGAATTTTTGTTTTAACTTTTAACTAAACGCAAAGACTTCTATTCATACCTCCAAAATTAGCATTTGGACATCCATTTTTTTCAAGTGATGTTTCACTTTATTAATGATGTGAAATGACCAATAAAGATAAAAAATAAAAAAAAATTCCTCTACTTATTCGACAAACAACCCAACGTATTCTGTAAGACTTTAGGTTATTGAATCGATGGCTATCTGTCAACCGTCCGATTGAAATCGGACGGTAAGTGACCAAATAATCTCTGGTTAGCAGCTGACCAGAGGAACGGGGCTGATTTCTTTGTCGATATCGAATTTCTCTATGTTTATGCAGGGTATTGATTTCAAATGACGAAGATGATTTAATTCCAAATTGGAGAGGTTTTGTTTTTCCCCAGCTGGCTAGTAGTATATTTGTTGAAAGGTGCATGCTGAAATTTGAGTATTTGTTGAAAAGGCTTGTCAGTTTAGGTAGCTTTTAGAGTTATTTTGTCTAATAGCTAGCTTGATGTACGTGCTCTACCTTGGTTTTCTATATTTTGGTATGCTCGGTACAGTGGTTTATTGAGAATTTTTTTAAGAAAATTTCTATCATGAAAAAAGTTGAGGCAAAGACAAAAGGAAGAGTAAATAGAATTTAAACCACCTCTCATCTTCCAATCTTGGATCCGTCACTTCCTATAACCAATAATAAAAGCTCTCCTATTGTTTAGGTGAGTTACGGGCCGTTGGTCAGGGCAATGGCGAAAGTTTTATATTAAGTCCACTTGAGTATTTGAGGATGATGTAGTTTCCACATGTAAATTGTTTATCTTATTTTGGAAAGGTATTGGCCAGTGATTAAGGTGTGCTTGATTGTGTGTAAATAGATTTACTGGCCTTTATACGCCTCATAGGCAAAAACAAGGACACATTGGGTTTCGTGGTTAGGTATGCAAAGCGTGCAATGCTATAATTAGGTGTGTTGGAGTTATTATACCCTATTCACCATCACCATGGAAAACGCATGGAAAATATATTCATGGTTTAGTTGGCCGGCCAATCTACCATGGCATCTGTTTTGTTTTCTGGTTTATTCACACTTTCAATAGTAAGTGGGACTGTGGGAGCAGTTGTGTACTTCAGATGATTGTATCAGTATAACAGAGGCCAAAGTCAATTTTTTTTTTCGGGGGTAACGTGAGCGAAAATTTTGTAGAAACCTAATTGAGCTACAGCTGCAATAGCAAACCAAAGTGAGGTAGAGCTGCAATGGCAGCAAACCATGCAACAAGAAGAAATAAAAGCTCCACAAGAAAGTAACCATGGTTTTTTTTTTCTTTTTTTTGAATAAGGAAAGTAACCATGGTTTGGACAACGTGACATTAATCATGTATTTTTTTTTTTTTTAAAGAGGATCAAAGATTTCACTCCTACCCCCATAGTGACGTTAATCATGCATGTTTTATGTAATTCTTCTCATAGTTGACTTGTGCTGGATGACTTTATTTTTCTTCCTCCTAAGGAAGAAGAATAAAGTCATTCAGAACTCTCCAACTTATATTGTCTTGGTATTGGAACTAGGTTATCGACTTCCAATGAGTCACAAGTACGTACGCCCTGAACAAAATGAATAGCTTGTGGGTGACTCACTCAAAACAAGAAAATAAAAAAAAACGATCAAATTCCAATGTGCGAATCGGTGGTGGCTTCAGCGACTCAACTTCTACACTGGTGAAAGGTTGAGTGAGGTTGTGTTGAAGAACAAGAGCTAGAAAGTAGAAGAGAAATATAGGATGAAGAAAGAATCTACTTGTGGAGGTTTCACTCCTAATAGTATTGGGCATATTCGACTCCTCATTCTATAATAATCAGTTATGAAACAGAGAATGCAGGGCCGGCCCTGAGGGCTGCCACCTAAGGCAGCAGTCTCAGGCCACCGGTCCCGGGGGGCCTCAGAAGATCTCTTCCTATATGTATGTCATCTTTAATACATGTATATTATTTGGTTTAACTGGGATGAAATATAGCCTTGGTTTAGCAGCATTGCAGCTAAAATGCTCATTTCCAACCAATGTTCGAACCTTGCTTCCCTCCCCACCCTCATTTTTTCAGTTTTTTTTTTTTTTACAATTTTCCCTGGTCTGTGGCTCAAACCCTGCTTTTTCTTTTCCATATAATTTTATGTTTAACTATTTTTTTCTTTTTGTATTTTAGAATTTATCTATAAATAAAAATTCATATATTTTTGTTTTGTTATTAGTTCTAGTTCTACTTTTATTTTTATTCAAAATACATGATTTTGTATTGTTATTTGGTAAATATATATATATATATATATGTATGTATGTATGTATGTATGTATGTATGTGTATATATACTCGCACATATATATCTCGGAGGCCACATTTTAATTTTTCACCTCAGGTCGTTAGAATCTCAGGACCGGCCCTGAGAGAGTGCCGTAAATTAGATGTCTTACAATTCTTATTTATCAGCCGTGATTACTTAGAAAAAATGAAATTGGATTCTTCGATCGACATGCTCATTTTTTTTGCCACCGCCAGATTAGACGCAGTAGCTTCAATTATAGGAGCACTGGCTAATAAGATGGTGGTGGAGATGATATACTAGAGGATTAGAAAGAGACTTCTTTTGTGTGCGTTTTAAGTTAGTGCTATCGGTCTATATCATAAACCAACTCACTAGAAGTTTTTGCAAATACTATTTTCAATGGAACTGTCCAATGTACTAAAATTTTGATTACGAATAATTTATGTAGTATTCTGCTAAAAGGAATAATTTGTATTTTAATCATGTAGTTTAAATGGAGCATCTTAATCATGTAGTTCCAGCGGTTAAGACTTGACAACGAATTTTTTTTTTTTTAAAATTGGTATGACAATATAATTGAGGGGATAAATTGTATTTAATTCTCACCGAAACACTCCGTCACAAATTGACCATTGGGTAGGTTTAATACCCATAAAGCCCACACATGTCCAACTCATCTTCTGGGCTTCTGCTGGCTTTTTTTTCTTTCTTTACAAATCGACCAATAGGAAATTTTTTTTTCATATTTACTGCATTGCAATAAAGTCTTCATGAGATTTTAAATGAAGAAGTGGACGATGAGGAAGATTAATTGGATTTTCCTTCCCAGATCATCCACTCTTTATGTCTAATTTGATGGTACCTTCTAGATTATTCCCATTTTGTAAGCTAGACCACTAGATTCAACTCATATGACTGATCTTGACCGTCCAACGAGGGTAGGTGAGACTAGGAAGTAGGAAGAGGTTTATAGATGGGAGGCACCATTAGAGTGCACTGTCATAGAAATATTAATAAATTACTTACAAGTCCAGCCTTTGAGGGCTGCCTGCCTCAGGCCACCGCTCTCGGCTGGCCTCCGCCAATTTTTTTTTAAGTTTACATATATACATTGTATAATTATATGTTGTTCTTGGCCCCATAATTTGTTGTGTGGACGTGCTAGTGCAGTTGCAGTAGTAACATAGTTTTGCTGCTGTTTGCAGCACCAAAGTTCGAAATAGAGTAGCCCCCTCTTGTCTTCTTTTTTTCTTTTTTAATTAGTTTCTTTGTAATTAAACGTTTTTTTTTCTTCTTTTTCTAACTTATTTTGGCATTGAATATTAATGTATTCAGATTTGCTCACTTAAGGAACAGTTTTTAAGGAACAGTGAGGGACAAGTGAATCTGACGGCTGACAATAAATGCACAGTTTTAAGTTATTATAATTTCTGCTTTTATATTTAATACATGTGGTTAAGATGCATTTGTCCCTCACAGTCTCTTAAAACTGTCCCTTAGGTGAGAATGCATTCTAATGTATTTGCCTTTTATTTTTCATTGGTTTCTTTTGTAATTAAATATATTTTGTTCTTTTTTATTTTTTTGAACTTCTAAGAGAAAAATTATTTTGGAATTGAACACCTTGTTTTTTTTTAATTACTATTAATGTAGGGTTTAATTTATATATATATATATATATATATAATTTGTTTGATTATATGATTATTTTATGTGAGACCACATTTTAATTATTTGCCTCAGACCTTCAAAATGTCAGGACTGGCCCTGATTACATATAAGTTATTTATAAAAGATGACGTAACAAATACATCCTTTAAAGATTTATTAAACATATAAGGACAATTTGCTCTCCACTTGTCACATGCCATAAGTTAATTTACTTTTTTACCCTTAACTACTTCTTTTAACTTCTAATCCCTTTATATTACTTTTTTTCCTGAGAATAATATCTTTATGTTACTTTGTTGCCATGTGTCAATAAGACATTTACAATTCTAACCTTTATGCATGGATAACTAAATCTTAATTATTTTCTTTAATCCAAACTCTTTTCGTTCAAATCATGCTGCTTGCTACCGCACTTGTACTGGTGTTATGCTACTGCACTCGTCATCGCCTAATCTTGCTACTGCACTCGCTACACTCATACTTGTCCAGTTTTGCTATTGCACTTATACTCGTGTTCTGCTACTGCACTCGTCATCACCTAATCCTGCACTCGTCATCGCCTAATCCTGCTACTGCACTTGCTGCACTCATCCTCGTCCAGTTCTGCTACTGCACTCATCATCGCCTAATCCTGCTACTTCACTCGCTGCACTCATACTCGTCCAGTTTTGCTACTACACTCATGCTCGTCCAATCCTGCTACTGCACTTGTCATCACCTAATCCTGCTACTGCTTTCGTACTCGTGTTCTGCTACTACACTCGTAATCGCCTAGGGCAGCCATCAGATGATCACATATGTCATCTCTCCTTTTTTTCATGTGTAGCAAATCTCTGAAATTATATGTTACCAGGGTGTTAGAAACTGTTCTGATGTATAACCAATAGTTAGGCAAGATACTATTTCATTGCATCATGATTGCGTAATGTCAAAAACTAGTCTTTTATCAGTCACTGAAGTGAAAGTCGGGGCAATAAATCCTTACTAAGAATTCAATTCTAGTTGACATAATTTGTCCCAAAATTTAACATGTGAAAAAAACAAATGTCAATCCAGATCATCTATACTCTAAGCAACATGCATAATCAGGAATTTCCAAGAAAGTGACAAGGGGCTGATCAAAAGTAAAACATGATTAGACAACTCTTCTACTTATTTGCCAACCTAATTCATTGTATCATGCTAATGGGAATAAGTAACTAGCTCCAACACGATCTAGCATCTAAATTCAATGTATTAAGATTTACTAACAATCCTGAAAACTACCCAACCACAAATTATACTTGTACTAATGGCAAGAGTTCATGATTATGCAAATTCATACACAGAGAACAACAAAATGAATCAAATGATAATAAACAATAACACCAAAACACCAATTTATGAAGGATCAATCCTTGTATACAAACACTTACAAGCAATCCATGATGAAGAACAGGTTCAAAACCCTCCCATCTGGGGTTGGCATCACTTTCACTCTCTGAATAAGCATCTCAAGCTCACACAACACTTTAGTAACATCTACACAAAAATCAACAACACCTTTCTTCATTACTCAAAAACCAATGAAACAAAACCCCAACAAAACAAAAACGCCAACTATCCTCACCATGCAGTGAGCCTCTCTGGTCAAAGCACCAAAACTTCAAAAGGTAAACCGGCAACGGCGGGCACTATGCCAAAAAGGCCTTCAGATGACACACCTCAGACGACATAAGTTTTGTTTTATGTCGTTTGAGTTTTTCAGACAAACTCAGACGACATTTCAAATGAGAATGTGCCAACATTGATACAGTTATTGGCATTGAGAAAAAACCTAAAAACCAAGTCAAGCCATATGATCTAGATAATGAAACTATTGGAGAGCAGATAAAAATCCAGATATAGCGGTACTTGAAGATGGGATTCTAGAAGAGTGTCAAAACCAGGACATATGTTATGGAAATGATAGATAACTTTTTGTTGCATGCAATTATTGGGCTATTTCACATTTCTTCTGTACACTTGATTTGAATAGCGTGGATTCACTTTGAGCTTTAATATACTGTATTTTTGAACCTCTCTATGTTCGATCTCTTTGGACTAGAAAAAGATGGTTAAATCAATGCCTATTTTAGGTTCTCCGTTTGCAGCATGTTTTGGAGACTTCAAATCATTGTTAGATTAATGCTCAAAGATTTTTTTTTTTTTTTTTTGGATGAGTTTTCTTTTTTATACTCTATTTTCCTTTCGCAATTTGTAAAAATAAAAACAGTTTCAGTTACGCTTCTTAGATTATGAGTCACTCTATTATGTATAAATTAAGGGAAACGCGTATAAATTCAGGAAAACAACCCCGCAGCATCGCGCGGGGCTCACTTGCTAGTCTATACCTGAAGTTCTGAATCTATTGTATATAAGGCACATAAAGTTTCAGATACTTTCAAAGACTAATCTTGTTCTTGTTTGAATGTTAATTAAATTCTCCTGTTTTAGCCAGATAAATGCTGGGGAGGAATTTGCTTGCTAGGGTGACTTGAAAGGAATGCAACTCTGATCGTTTCTTGGCATCATACTCTGTTTGGTAAGTATGTCTCTTTTCCATTATATAAGTTGATCAGTACTTGATGTTAATTGCACATTATATAATGCTTTACTTATGCTGGTGTTTTGCTATTCATTTTGAAGCTCCATTAAAATCTACAATGCGAACAAGAATAGGAAAGGAGGATAATGAACATGATGGAGATGGTCCGGGAAGACAAGAAATGGAGGTGTTAAGAAATGCAATTGCTCAAAGTCTAATGAATGCATCTACTTAGCATTTAGTTGGAAATTTCAAGTGACTTTAATATATTTTGTGTAATGGTTCCCGTTGAACTATGGTCGGGAAATTAATCCAAACATTCTAGACTTATTTTGTGTAATAGTAAAACATAATATGCATATTGAAGGGTTTAAAGTAAATCTTTTATTCGGTCCAAGCAAGGGTACAAGAATAATACATGAGAAATTTTTTTATTTGGTATGGTTACATAATAAAAAAAACAAAATTATGTACCAAAAAAACGAAATTATGTATTTTAGTAGCATATTTTAACATGCATGACCATTTTGGTAATTATACTCAACCAAAGCACTTTTGTCTTGCAACTTACCAAACACCTAGAAATTGCTTTTAGTTCTCACAGCACCTTTAAAAACAGTTTACCAAACACCTCAGCTGCTTCCTCTCACAGCAAGTTCGGAAGTGCTTCCTCTCACAGCAAGTTCGGAAGTGCTTCCCCTCACAGCACAGCAATCCCAAACTAAGCCCTAGTGATGAGAAGGCTAGGACAAATCGAAAGTGACTTAATTGCGAGGGATATAAGTCAAATAGCACAAGTCAGAATAACTTCGGAAATTTTAAAACAACCCCACAGTTGCCTGAATGTCACAACATTTTCTAGTCAAATAGGGCGTGGCTATTTAAGAGGGAAAAGACTCGATCAACTTTTGTATATTCCCTCCAAATTTGAGATAGGAAATCACCACCTTCTACAACTACACAAATGTGTTGTCTGAATGCTCACCATTTATCCAAATTTGAGATAGGAAATCACCACCTTCTACAACTACACAAATGTGTCGTTTGAATGCTCGCCATTTTTCCAAATTAAACCAGTATGGTTTTAGTGTATATTCAGACAACAGAAAAAAAAAAAATTNCTATATGCAGGGATTACTGTTTTCAGGATTGATTGGTTTTAATATATTCTCCTGAACTAAACGATATGCAGGGATTACTATGACTTCTATTGATTGGTTTAATGTAATCTCCTGAACTAAATGATATGCAGGGATTACTATGATTTGCTTGATGTGCTTTTGATGTGATATCTTGAACTAATTCATATGCAGGGATTACTTTTTACTTGATTTTGATTTTTAAGTACTTTACTTTTCTGAAAAGAGGTTGTTGAGATTTCATTGATTTTGAAAGGTCCTTGAGGTGACAGTGATTCGGTTGAGATAAAAGGAGCATGATTTTAGATTATTGGTGTTTTAAATGTTTTAAAATGTTACTGGAGTATTGATTGTTAGTTGGACAGTTGTGAATTTAACTGCATCAGTTGAGAGTCAGAGCATGTGGGTTTTAGATTTTGAATTAACGTACGTGAGCATGATATGGTATGATTTGAACTTGATGTTTTGTTGTGATAATTATATAACGATTTCGCTAGGTTGAGATGGTGTAAGCTTGTGTTTCTTCTTTGGTGTTTTGAGTTTACTCACACGAGGTTTCATAAGCTTATCGGGTTTGTTATTTTCAACCCGGTGCAGTATTCAATGGTGTAGGGGTCTATCCTGCAGGTTAGGATGAACATGATGGAGCTGTGGTCTCCTGCCGTTGCAGTTGTGAGTTTAGGAGTTCATTCGTCGTGTGCAATTGTTAGTCTTCCACTGTGTAATGAGTTAGTGGGGTTGTTTACATATTGAATTGTTATTTTAGTTTAATTTGTAAACTTCGTGTAGTGTAATATATGACTCTTAAGATCGGTTCTGTATTGACATTGTGGGTTCATGACATCTTTACTTGCTGTTCTTTAAAGAAAAATTTTCCTAGTGTTTTTGTATTGATGTCTGAACCATTACGCCTATTGTTATTGTTTTTAAATTGTGCTTGAAAATCGGGGTGTGACACCTGGATCCGCTATTGTTCACAACATTATGATCACGATGAAATGCTGGCTATGGACGTACTGTTAATTCCCTTGTTGTATAGGTGGTTGTTAGTACTGTCCTTAGGTTATTTGGGGGAAGTGTGGTCTTTGAATCATGGTAGTGGCATAATTTGGTGGTGCAACCCATTATGGTTTCTCAGTTGACTACTCAAATATTGAGTTACGACATCAGGTAGCTAGTGACACAGATGAAGCAGAATACGTAGGCATGAAAAATGAACCAAAATAAGATAAACGGTAACGCAAGCCTGAAACGTTACAAAGAGCTAAGTCCTAATTGTGAGCACGATCAGAAGAGGAGCCCCAAACTGCTTTCAGACTACCCATTCAGTTTGCGTTTAAGTTTTAACATTGAAAACTTAACATTGAAGAAAAAAATTAAAAGAAAATTGCCAAACTTATATTTCTTTTTATTGACTGATAATCTAATATAGAAACACACACACACACTATTATTAACTTAACTCACTTTGGTTGGTCCTGGGACCATATATTATCTTTATGTAACTTGTAATATTTTAGGGTTATCATGGTAAATAACAAAATAACATAAAATAAAAACCAATTTCTTTTAAACTAAAATTCATATAATAATTACCCACCATCTACAGATAACCACTCATCATATGCTTATATAGCAAATTCAGAGTTAACATTCTTCTGGACATAATATATAGCTGACAAATTTTAAAGCAGAAGTGTGTAAAAGATCATAACGAAATAATAAATTACTCTAAAAATCCCACAAATTTCACAGCAAAATTTTGTTTGGCATTGAAAGAAAATAGATTGTAGAAGTCGTACTCATACATAGGAACCAAATATAGAAAGCGACGAGTGCATAGCGACTAGAGTTCGAGAATAACGATGGCGGCAGAATTGGGACCGGCAATCTCTCTCCATGTCGAGTCAAGTAGGCCTCTAGCCTTTGTTAAATCATGGTTTCAGAGGGAGAAGGAGATGGTTTTCGTGGCTGGGTCTATACAACAAGTTTGATCAGATCTCAGGCTGGTGGGATATCAAGATCGGGAAGTGGAACAGGTACGTATGTCTGGGTAACGACGCTACACAGATTTTGTTCAGGTAAGGGGTGTGAGGAGTCTTCGAGGTCGAGGCAGTAGGGGTTCTCTTTTCCAGCCAGTCCTCTGTGGGATTAAGAATTGTTGACCGCCTGTAACAGGTCGACGATGTTGATGAACATGTGGAAAAGCCGGCCGTCGGAGCTGTGGTCGAACGGTATTGCCGTCGGAGGACATGATGGTAGTGGAGGCAAAGGAGTAGCTTGATTCTCCTCCTCTGTTGGCTTGGGTTTGGTCTTGGGTCTCTGAGACTGGGCTCAAATTTGGGCTGATAGGGCAAGGGAATCTTCCTACTATGCAAGGCTGGATTTGGGCCTGGGCATACGGCCTTGGGCTCAAGTTAAGGCAATCTGGGCCCTAATGTATTAGGGTATTGAGCCTGTGTGAGGTTGGATTAACTTCTATGAGTCTTCTATGATGTTTCTAGTGTCTTACTTGTACCACAATTGCGTGATTGGTAAGTGGGGGTTAGTTGAATGATTTCTTTTCTGTAGGAGGCGAGGTTTTTTCATTCTTGTATAGGCTCGCTTATATGTGAGTGTCCTAGAGATTTTAATGATCTGCTCTAGCTTAGATAGTTTAGTTTGGATTTTCTTGCCTAGTTTTGCTTATGTAAATTATGTAGACTCTAGCATTTTGGTTGTTGATCTAATGTTTAACTTCTATTTCAAAAAAAAAAAAAAAAAACATAGGAACCAAAAGTGAAATGACCATATGATTCATAAATATTGGTATGTATATTATATTTATATATATATATATATATAAATTACAGTTTAAAGATTTGAAAACCACACCTCACTAAGTTATACAATCTTCTTTTTATAAAGCTCGATTTTTCAGGATAAGGTTCTTGATATTTGATTACAAGTTGTATAAACTCGTGTTTAACTTGATTACATGACAGTGTATAAATTTGATTTTAACTTATATTCCTACAGGATATTTTTTTTTTAATAGGGTTGATTTTATTAATAATCAAGCCATGAAAAAACATGCCAGAGCCTAACAAAACTTACATAAGGTTTCGGGACAAACCGGATAACCTATCTAAGCAACAACTAAACTCATTAAAATCGAAGGGACGCTCGCTGAACATCAAGCCTAAAACTACGCAAGAATAATCTCGCCTTCTAAGGAAGAAATATTCATCTAGTCTAATTTACCAGGCACGCAATTGTGGTACAAATATCAACCAGAAACGTCTTAGAAAAGCATATAGACATTACCCCCACTGCAAAAGCTTGAGTCCAGAATGTCTTGTCTTGATTGAACTCTAAACAAGTACTTTCTTCGTCCCCTTAGGGTCGGAATTAGTACCTGCATCATAGTCCTCAGCATCCAACAACCTCGGCCTCAGGTTGGTCTTTCTGCTATCCAATTCTCCATCATGAACCTTCTTGTTCTTGCGACCCTTTGGGTGACCTTTCTTCTTCAAAATCATCCCAATAGTAATAGGGACATCCACAAGTTCACCAAGATGAAATTCATGAGGGATCACTGCCAAGCTAGGCTTTAGCAGCTTCTCCTTGCTCCACTCACCATGGCTCCATTTACACACCCCCCGAACTGTATTATTTGTAGCAGGCCCATGTGCTGCAGGCCCACCAGTTACCTACCCATTAAGAACATGATCACCATCAGTACCCACGAGCCCAACAAGGCCATCTGCCCTCTCACACAGTCCAACTACCAGGCCCGACCCCTGCTCCTCAGGCCCACTACCGCCCGACCCAACAGGGAAACCTAAAGTCAAATTAGCCTTTCCCGCCAAGAATTGCATATCGGCCATGCCCTGCAGTCCAGACGCCGACCCGGCCACAGGCACCAACCCATCAGCTTGAGCCTCCTCCATTCGCATCTGCGATCCCCGACCAACCATCGACAGTATCTCAGGTCAGCCAAGCAGCCCACTTTCGACCATGTCCCACCACCAGCGCGGCCTCCAACGCTAGAGCCGTGCCTTCAGACGCCATCATCGTCATTAATAGGCTGTCACAGCCTCCCACCCCGTGAACAAAGAATCCACAGGCCCTACATATGCCATGGCACTTTTCATACTTCAGTTCCAAATCCTACAGGATTAAATTCATGGGTAATGATTAACAATTCAGACCTGTGTCTCCAAACTCTATTCAGTAGCAAATTTATAAAATTAAATAAAGTTTTAATAAAATAATAATTATCACAGTAGAAATCAATATAAACAAAAGAGCATTAGCCAGATGTGTCACGTCCCTGATTTTTAACAAATAAAAATCGATATATAATCTCATAATTATACATGCGTGAACGTTCAGTCATCAATAACAAATACCTGAAAACTTTTTCTCTTTAACTTACACACATATTGATGCTCTGAACCTACTATTTCAATATTGACCCGTTCCACAGAGTCATATATTACATAAGCTTACAAATTAAATTGTCAACAACAAGATAAAACGTAAATGCTTCTCAGAGTTTAACTATAACGGAATACCTTATCAACGGTAAAGTCATAAAAATGGCTTCCTACCGTAAAGCTGCAAAGGCGCTACCTCAGCTTCAGCCCCGATTTTCCTAACCTGCATGATTAACCCCTACACCGTTTGAATAGTGTACCGGGTTGTCACACAACAAACCCGGTAAGCTTTTGCAAGCCCGTATGAGTAACTCAAAACAACTCACACCAAAATCATGGGATGAACCCCGCACGTTTCAATCAAGAAGCCAAATCACGCTTTGATCCTTAAAAACACGAAATAAAGGAGAACAACTCACACTTTAATTTCCTTTCAAATCGAAATAAAAGAAAGTAACTTACACCTTGGTTTCTTTTAAAACGAAACATAGAAAACAACTCACTCCTTGGTTTCCATCAATTGTACCATAATCGTACCATAGAAAGCAACTCACACCTTGGTTTCTATCAGTAAACCATAGAAAACAACTCACACCTTGAATTCTATTAATCGTACCAAATCGTACCATAGAAAGCAACTCACACCTTGATTTCTATCAATCGTACCATAGAAAGCAACTCATACCTTGATTTCTATCAGTAAAACATAGAAACAACTCACACGTTGAATTCTATCAATAGTACCAAATCGTACCACAGAAAGCAACTCACACCTTGATTTCTATCAATAAAACATAGAAAACAACTCACACCTTGAATTCTATCAATCGTACCAAATCTTACCATAGAAAGCAACTCACACCTTGATTTCTATCAATCGTTAATAAGGAAAACAACTTGCACCTTGTCCCCTTAAAAACCGTTAATAAGGAAGCAACTCACACCTTGTTCCCTAAAAACACGTAATGTCATGAGTTATCAATAACCAATTCCCGTTACCCTATGAATTACCTAATTGGTAGACAAACTAGAGCTCTAACTGAAACGTAACCACTCGTCCGGCCAAAGACGTGATTACCTGATATTCTGCCCAAGGTCATAGACCTTTGATCCTCGGGCCGCACAGTCCCTTGGAGCAAAACATTATACCCAAGGTTATAGACCTTCGTTCCTCGGACTTCTCAGTCCTTGGAGCAAAACATTTAAGAAGTCGCACAAGACTCAAAATGTTACACGAATCTCAACGCTTTTGAAAACAATCGAAATCAACATTTCCATAATCATTGTTTTCCGAAAAGCCATAACACAAAACAATAAAAAGCATCAATTCATGCATATTGTTTTCATACCCAAATAGCAACACTTTTCCCAAGGTCATAGACCTTCAGTCCTCGGGCCGCACAGTCCCTTGGAGCAAAACATTTAAAGGAGTCGCATTGGACCCAAAATGTTACACAAATCTCAACGCTTTTCAAAACAAATCGAAATCAACATTTCCACAATCATTTGTTTTCCAAAAACCACAACCCAAAACAATAAAGCGCATCATTCATGCCTATTGTTTTCATAAATCCACAAACCACCAAAACATATATATTTCACGTAAATATATATATCGATATGTAGTCATCCGCTCAGGAATGCTTACTAATACCAACTATAGTTTGCAGTTAAATCAATAACTCTCAAAACGATAAAGGTATTCCGTTCATTAATGAACCTTGTGAGATTACTCATCTCGATACTACCGCTGCGTCTTCAATACAGAACAAAGCAGCCAAACCACCTAAAATAGCTGTCCAAAGAATACCTCGTCACGTACCTAAGGAATTACAGCCCTCATTCAGTCAATGAATCACAAGGAATAACGTTTGAAACCCTAAATCAAACCAAAATTCTCAAGGTGACGTCAAATGAGGCGAAACCACATCCGAGACCTCCCAAAGTCCCCAGAATTCGTCTACGATCGATGTGACCAAACCACAAGTCGATCGGACGCTCAAATCCTCATGGATAGAATAAATCGATCGGTATGAAACTGCAAAAATCATAACAATTCCATACGAACTCCAAAATTTGCATATTATATATCGAAATGCTCGTATCAACGAGTAGAACATATATAATACCAAAAATAGTTCCTTAAGTGGCCGGAACACTGCCAGAACGCCTCCACAGGTGGTGGCGCACCACCACCGGCCAAAACTCAATATTTCACAAAACTCCCAACATCAAAAAGCTTTATCTAAGCATGCTTGTGAACTTTCATAACTAGCTCGAAGTCAGAAAACAAGCATAAGAGGTCGAAAACTACCTCATAAGCCGTGACCAGTAATCCAAACTGAGTTGAACCAAGTTTTACGTGAATCGATCCAAACAACCACCAAGGATCTATTAAGGAGGCTGCTCTGAGCTCCCCAAGCTCAACTTGAAGCCCCGCCGACGTCGGAGATTGGAGAACCGATCGGGTCCGAAAACACTCAATTGCGCTGCCGTGGAGGAGAATCGGCGCTAGAGGACACCAGAGGGACGACCAGACAGAGGAGACGATCCTATCTGGAAAGTTTCGTGGCCGGAGACCGCCGCAGTTCGCCGGAAAAGTCGGGTCGGGTCACCGGGTTCGGGTCGGGTCAGTCGCGGGCAAGGAGAGAGAACAGAGCGTTTCTGATTTTTCCGGAAATGGTAAATGTGAAATGTAAATAGTAAGTTTCTAAAAATGGAAACTCCTATTTATAGAACTTTCCAAAAACTTCAAATGCTCATAACTTTCACATATGAACTCCGATTGACGCGTTCCGCATGTCCACGAACTCGTATCTACGCGCTATACAACTTTCAAGAAGGAAGTTTTTAGAGAATCCCAATGTATAAAAAGTCAACCTTTGGCAACCCCTCTAAAACCATATTCTTCAATTAATTATTCGCCCGAAACACTTCCGCTCCATCCATGTGCCACGAAACCGTCCAATAACCACAATTTAGATTCCGGAAAATCCTCGGAAAATAAATACAAATTTCCGGGGCATCACAAGATGTATCGTAAGTCATAAAATCATTAACTATCACCAGAATGTCTAATTATTTTATGTAATCACATAATCAAACAATTATAATTTTTGGACAACATGTCCAAACTAATAAAGACAATCCAAACTAGAGTCGATCCAACAGACAAAATAGGGTAATTCTCATAAGATTAAGATTTTCTTTTTATCTTACCTAGCTGCAAGCTCGCAATGTAGCTAGGGTGGTGAAAAAAATCCTAGGATTTCTACCCATTTTCTTCTAAAAGTTCTCTTCTACTCATGGCGAAGGAGATGCCCCGAAATTTCGTAATTATTTTTCGAGGATTTTCTGGAATCTAAATTATGATCATTGGATGGTTTCGTGGCTCGTGGACGAAGCGGAAGTGTTTCAGACAAATTTTATTCGAAAAGTGCGGATTTAGAGGGGGCTCAAGGTTGACTTTTGATATGTTGAGATTTTCTGAAAACTTGCTTCATGAAAGTTGTAGAGTGCGTCGATACGAGTTCGTGGACATATGGAACACGAGAATCGGAGTTCGTACATGGAAGTTATGGTCTGCAGAAGTTTTGGATATTCTTAGAAACTACTATAAATAGAAGTTTCCCGTTCGGGAAATTTACTTTTTCCATTTGAGTTTCTTTTTCCGGAAATCAAACTCTCTGTTCTCTCTCTTCCTCCCAAACCCGGAAACCTGACCCAGCTTTTCCGGTGAGCTCCGGATGTCTCTGACGGCGAAACCTTCCTGATCGAGTCGCCTTCTTGCTCCGGTCGTCTCTATGACATCCTCTAGCGGCGATATTCACAGTGTGCGACGTGGCAAAGCGACAAAGTTTGGAGTTTTCTGACCCGGTCTGAAAACACAGCACCAGCGACTCCACGACTTCATCCTTCTTGTGTTGAGCTCACAGCAGCCTCCTTCTTTGATCCTTGGGGTTGGTTTGGATCGATTCACGTGGAAAACTGTTCAGCTCGGATTGAACAGTGATACACGGTTTGGAGGTAGTTTTTGACCCTTTTCACTTCTATTGTGACTTCATGCTAGTTATGAAGTTGATAAGCATGCTGAGAAGAAGATCTTTGATGTTGGGAGTTTTGTGAAATATTGAGTTTTGGCCGGCGGCGGTGCGCTATCACCTGCGGTGGCATTCTGGTAGCGTTCCTTCCATATAAGGGACTGTTTCTGGTATTATATATCTTCTACTTCTCGATAGCAGTATTTCGATATGTAATACGCAATTTTTGGAGTTCGTATGAAATTATTATGATTTTTACTGTTTTGGACCGTTCGATTTATTCGATCCATGAGGATTCGAGCGTCTGATCAACTTGTGGTTTAGTCATATGGGTCGTGAAATTATTTCGGAGACTTTGGGACGTCTCGGATGTCGTTTCACCTCAATTGGCATTACTTTGGGATTGTGGTTCTATTTGGGGATTCGAACTTTAATTATTTGTGATTCGTTGACTGAATCAAGGCTGTGTTTTCCTTAAGTGCTTAACAGAGTGTGTTCTGTAAGTAGTCTGGTGGTGTGAAGACGCAGTGAGAGTTTCGAGGTGAGTAATCTCACAATGTTCATTTACGAACGAATTACTTGGTATTAGAGCAAATGCACCCATGAACCAAAGGCAATTGCTGATTTGCCAACCAAATTGGTACTACTGATCTACTATTCATGCTAAATTGGCAATTGCCTTCAACTTGCATAATGCATCAATAAAAGACAATTTTCCTGCCGATTCACTATTCACACTTCAAATTTGAATAATTCATTAATTCAAAATAATGTTAAACTTATAATTTAACTAATTAATTAAATAATAATGAGAAGATGGAGAGATAAAATTTTTGAAAATTTTGGTATGAGAAATTAAGATGAGAGAATCAGTATTCATAAAATTTTTAGAAATATACTTCAGATTTTTTTTTATCTTCCGAATTATTTTTTGTGTGAAAAACTGAATAAAAATGAATTACTGTTGGTATTTAATTATAACTGTTGGATTGAGATCCAACGTCTGAAATTAAATAACTATTGCAAAGCATGTGTTGCTTGTGTGGAGCCCACCATCCAAAGTCGGGCAATTCAGTGAGCAACAATCGGTCACCCAATAGCTCGGGCAAGTGGCCCTCATGTGGTCCTTACAGATTGGTCGGGCAATCATTTCCCGTTGCATTACTCAATTTGACTCTCTCTCCCAATTGGTCAGCCAATCAAAACATTGGTGCATTTGCTCTTAGTGACATTCCTGAGTGAACGACCACAGATATATATATATATATATATATATATTTATTTATTTATTTACATGAAATATATATGTGTGGGTGAGTTCATTCTCGTTTTGTGATGTGACTTTTTGGGAAACAATTGTGGTGGGAAATGGTATTTTCTATTGTTTTGAAAAGTGTTTGAGGATATGGGCAGTTACAGGTTGTGCTTTTCCTTTTGGATTGGGTAACATTTTCAGGTCCGGAATGACCATTTTAAATGTTTTAATCTGACGAACGGTGGTCTGAGGATTTCGGGAGTCACATGTTGTGATTTCTCCATTTGATTTTATTTAACATTTTCGGTCTAGTGCGACTGGTTTAATGTTTTGATCTGAGGGTCAGGTTGGCCTAAGGATCCGGGGTTGTAGGTTGCATCCTCAGGAAATATTATATCGTAAGGTTGAACCTTGGCCAGGTGACAGGTTACGATTCAGTTAGAGCTCTAGTGTGTCTGCCATCGTACCTCATGGATCTAAGTACGTTACTTACGACTCATGGGTACTGTACTTACATAGGCATTTGCAAGCATAATTAGCTATAATGAGCCACGCTCATGCTACCTCCAGCGGTACCGACTCCAGCAAAAGGAGTGACCTACGGGAACACAGCCAAGCAGGCTACCGCCTGAGCCCCGGCTTACCCCCAGATCACCGCTGACGCGCGGCCACGCACAGCGCCAAGACAGCATCAGAAGTTCCAGAAGCTGGGAACTGAAGCATGTCAGTCCCACATTGAAAATGTGAAGAAGATTAGCTCCTTCCTCACCTATAAAAGGTTCTCTCTTCTCTCCTCATTAATTACGCATTTACTATTCACCTAATATTACTTTGTCAACATAAGTACATTGACTAACTTAGGCATCAGAGAGGAGAAGACCGCCCAACGCGGTCTCCCTCTGACGCCCTCTGTATTTTACTTGACAGATAGCGGAAGCTCTAAGAACATCACAAGTAGCCGTCCGCCCATCGGATCAGCGTTAACCTAGGTTCAGCTACTGCTGAACTTTAGACATCAACAGGTACATATTTTGTCCAGGTTGGACCGAAGTTTTATATTCGATTTGTTAGGTGAACAATTGATATGATTTATGTGTGTTGATGTTTTGTCCTAGTTGGACCAAAGTTTCATATTCTATTTGTTAGGTTAACGATAGATATAATTGGGGTGTGTTGATGTTTTGTCCAAGTTGGACCAAAGTTTCATATTCTATTTGTTAGGTTAACAAATGATATGTTTTGTTGTGAGTTTACTTTTATTATCCAGGTTGGATCGATTTATCATATTTGAATTGTTAGGTTAACGATTTATATGATTTGTCACGGTGTGACCTTAGTTGTTTTCTTTTGGGAAAAGAGTATTGTTTTGGGAAGCATGGTATGTTTTCCTTATTCTCAAGTTGAAAGGTTATCCTCGTTTTTGGCGTGAGTTGCGTGGTGTTTCTTTTGTGTTACTCATACAGGCTTGCAAAAGCTTACCGGGTTTGTTGTGTGGCAACCTGGTGCACCATTCAAACGATGTAAGGGTTAATCCTGCAGATCAGGATAATCGTGGTTAAAACTGAGATCGCGTGCTTACAGCTATACTGTAGGAAGTCAATTTTGTGACTTTACCGTTATTAAGACTTCCGCTTTTAGCTAGCTCTAAGGAGCAATTACGTTTTATTTTGTTGTTGTGACAATTTAATTCGTAACCTTGTGTAATATAATTCTGTAGAGCAAGTGTATATTAACTTTGAGGGTTCAGGACATCAGTATGTACTTTGTTTAAAAGAAAAAAGTTTTCCAGGTATTTGTATTGATGGCTGAATCATCACGCATGTATAATTATGGGATTATATATTTTTTTTTATTTGTGTTAAAAATCAGGGGCGTGACAGCAGCTCACCTCTCATAACCCTGGCATTGATAGAGGAAGTAGTTGTTGATTTTGGGTCTTTGGGTTCAGCAACAGTGGTTGAGGACGGCTTTTACTTAGTGAGGCATTTGATCAGTTGGAAACAGGGAGATAAGAAGGGTTTTCCCAGCAAGATGGCGGTGGTTTGGGGACTAAAAGATCGTCTCACGATCACAGCGCAGGAAGACTGTAAGTTTTCGCTTAGGTTCAAACTGAAGGAGGATTGCAATTGGATCTTGCACAGGGGACTTAGCACTATAGTGGAAGGATGCTGATTTTGGGGGAATATGACAGTTTCGGCGACGTTGCCGTGTTCCTTTATAGTTGTTGGAGATGTGGTAGGAGTGCTTAAGGGTTTAGGTTGAGAATGGAGGAAACCTAATTCTACTAGGTTCCTCGATGGGAAAGTTTATGAGGGTTGATCCATTCCCATTGCAACGTGAGGATGCTGAGTAACATTTTCAGGCTCTAATTAACGTCCAGTGTCGACTATGGAGCTTAAGAGGCTTTATTTTTATGGTTGGGGTGAAGACAACGGTCCACCTCCTCTATGAGGAAATCAAAGGACTCTGCCGAGCTTGTGGTCCATTCAGGCACGAGGTAGATTGATGTGATCCGTTTTTGGTTTCATCAGATGGCAAGACAGGTGCATAGGAGGCAGTGGCGACGTCGATTATATCAGCTGGAATGGGTGCCAATGTTATGGTTGTGAGAGGCATGGAGAAACCTGTGCAAAAATCTGGAGCTGGGGTGAATTCGGGCCAAGCTGGACCGGTGACAGAGATTAGGACTTTGAACCCTAGTGTGGCAGATAGAGGTGGCAAACATTGCGCTAGGCTTGAGCACTGCACGAATCTGGCACGTTCAAAATCGACACAGCACGACCCGAGCACGATTAAGGGTGGGCTAGGCAGGGTGGGGCCAAGGTATATTAGCCCATGGCCGGTCAGGACCGAGCCCATTATTGGCCTGACACAGCCTGAGCATGACATATTGCAAGCCGGCTCATTATAAACATAAAATTTCCTTTTATTTTGAAAATATAAAAATTTACAGTGAAGAGATCTGAACATCCTTTCTATTCAAAATTTCTTGACAATTTCAACCATTAATGTTGACGAAGTAGTGAAATAGAACATTATCTCTTTATTTTAACATTATTTTTTTTTCTAAATATTAAATACATGTTTATTAAAGAAGACTAATCTCACAATAATACAATCAGAGGATTTATAAATAAAAAATATGATTCTAAATCTTTTATGGTTTGCATTTTTTTTTCTTTTTTTTAATCAATCCATCAATGATTGTCATTAATTCTCAAGCCAAAATGGCCATTACATATCTCTTCGCTGCCATTGACTAAACAAGCAAGAGGTTGTGAGGGTACCACGGTGGTACGTAAGGATAGACCACTAATTAAATATCTAGCGCTCACTTAAAAAAAGCAAGCCTATAAGCTATGAAAAAAAAAATAGCAGATAGACAAGAAACTAAACTCATTAGCACTCATTAAAGAACTAACAAGCATATGTCCCTAAAAATAGGATTATTGAAAGTAAAAGCTAATAACATTCTATATGGCCGAGGTCTAAACACCCGGTCCAAATGACAAAGCAAAGGTCCAGGGCAATAACCAGCAGCCCTAAATCCCAATAGTAAAAAATCCAGCCCAAAACCCAACAGACTGGCCCAGACACCCACTTCGCGGCTAAGTCAGTCGCCGCCATCGCCATGATCGCCAGTTCGCCACCACCAAAACCAAAAACATCTTCGGTGCCTTCCTTCGACGCTACCACCCACAAGATCGAATGAACTCGGGCATAATCGAAACATATTCAAACCCCAAAGGATTCAAACATCTCAGTCCCCAAGCCGCCATAACTCACATCGATGTCGCCATCGGAGTTTGGAAGATTAGGCACCGAAAACCCGCTCCTTGAATCAGTGCAGGCAACCTCCATAGCCGTGAAGCCTCAAATCTGGAAACTCACGCTGACTTCTTTACTGCAATCTTCAAGCCCGACACTCCTAGAAAGCCTACAATAGAGAGCAAACACCTGTCCGGCAGCACGAACCGCACACCATCAGCATGGCCAAGGCCACCTCCGACGATGGGGTGTCGCCGTCGGACGAGCATAATCTTCACGAGGTTCTGGAACCAAGTAGAGGCGGCCAAGGCTTGGTAAGTTGTCACATTAGATATAGTTTCAATCCTAAATTAACATTACTAACATTTCATTGCGTTTTTCTTTCTTTCTTTCTTATAGTAGAATATAAAAACCATCCTTTCAAATATATGACAATGAGCAGGCTATTCTCGACGCTGGACTTGGTGGCAGAGCAGTTGACTCATGTGGTGCGGCTTTCTGAGAACCGAAAGGAGGCCGAACTCTCCTAACTAGGGCAGGACAAAAGCCCAAGTTGACTGACTAGGGGTGGAGGACTTTGCACCGTTGGATGTTGAGGAAGGCTTTCCTAATACTAATACACCACGTGTCACCCAAGAAGAAACGAGGCCGTCCGAGGTGGTAAATATTTTTTAGGGCCATGTTGGGTGTTCTTAAGCCCAAAAAGAAGTGATTCCCGCATGGCCACACACAGAGGTTGAGGAGGAGGCTATGGAGCCTGATTGGTTGAGGGATCTAAGGAAGCTGTGGAAACTCCCTTGACGGAGGAAGTTGCTGGTGGTGCTACTATCTTGCTTGAGATGGCACCAAGCTCAGTTCAGGATTGAGGGATGTTGCCAGGAATACCTAGCTTAAAAAGGTTGAATTGCTTAGATAGCGGCTCTATTTAACAATCATTTGTGCTGATTATCATGTGTAATTTCACTGTACTACAAAATAGTTTGGCTAAATCATTTGACCATATCACAATCACTCTCAATCTGTAGGACACAATGTTCTTAGACTGATAATAGTTTGGGAATGTAGTTTAACAAGGATGTCTATTATAATTTATAAATTGGCCAAAATATGCACCAACAGTTCAATTCTTGAAAGCCAAAATTGTATGATCTACACATCACATTACAGCCATATTTTTGGTCCCCGAAATTTGGGATAAGGGCTAGTTGGCTATTGCATGATATGGCAGCGATGTGCGATGCAAAATCAGAAGAGTCCCCTCAAAGCTTGGCAGTTAATCCTCTTAGACAAGCAGAACTGCATTTACACATCCATCGTTCTCCGGATTATTTGTCACCTGAGCATATTTCCCTGTATTTACCAGCAAAGATGAGTACCAACCACACAATATAAAAATCTAAAAGTTCCCTCATTTAAAACAGGGGGAGTATGATGGCAAAGTTAATTGAAAATTAAGCAGAATGCCAAGCACATGGAGGTTTTGAACTCACCCCATACAACTTTCCCGTTAGGTGTGACAAGACCAAGTTCACTTACATTCACCTGAAATTCAGGGATAAACAAACAACAAACAGCCTGAGAAATCATGATATTAAAGTTATAAGTCATGAATCATCACAGAAGACTCAGATAGGTACCTCAATGATGGTTCCCTTGGTCAAGACACCAAGAGAGGTGTACATTTGACCATTGGGGTTTTTCTTCACACCGATAATCTCAAGGTTAAAAGTACATTTGAGTTCAGGGTGTGTCACATGAGCTTTAGTGAATCGCAATCCACTGGGCCGGATAAATCGCTCATATTTGGGAGGTTTCCTGGTAAAACCAGGTCCCACAAATGTGGCTTTTGTGATCATCCGCTTCCATTGCTTAGCTGCACAGAAGAACCAAAATATAAGCTACCAAGAATGGGAGAAACAAAATTACATCGTATATACCTGCGCAAAAGCTTTACAACCGTAGCATGAAAATATATGAATGAAAAACAATTTTATCTGGTTGTCTGGAAAATAGTAATTATAAGCCTAAATAATGAATATATAAACTACCAATGGACTTCAAACTTTATCAATGGGAAGCTAACTTAAATCTTGGATGCATAGGGGATAGAGAGAAGGCAGTTCTTACTCTTGCGTTTGCCCGTTCGAAGCACTTTAAACATCTCATCTTCAGCCACAGGCCTTACCTGGAAAAGATACAACTCAGTCAGAAAATTGTTTATTCACACATTAAAGAGTACAGGGTCCAAAAGTTGCACTTGAGTTACCTTAGGCAGAGGGACTTCCCATTTCCCAGCTTTCTCTTTTCGTTTTTGCTTGATGGAATTGCTAAGAGTCTATTTACAGCATAAAGTCAGATACCGACATGAAAATCTATCTTAATCATTGTATTTAATGGCTGTTCAACCATACCTTTGCTCGTGTTGTATTGTCACGATCCAACAAATATGTTGGAACAGCTCCTTCATGAACATCATCATCAACCTTGTGCCTAGTCGATGACTCCTCATGCATAGCCAATCTGTCAACATTCACAAACAATATTTAATTGTGAAATACAGGTCATTATAATCACTAGTTTAATAAACAGTAAATAGCAAACACACTCTTCAGTGTGTGCAACCAACACAACAGCAAACTACCCGATAAGCGTATAAACTTGTACATATGATCGTAACTTTGTATTGTGCTTTATCACACAACAAACTAATAATTATCAAGCAATTATTGCTACATGAATATAAATATATAATACTTTCAAGTTGAGAAGAACATATTAACAGTCTAGGGTGGAAAAAAGAACCATATCAATAACCACGAAAGAAGAATCTCAAAATCATTTACTATATGCTAAACATATTTACTGATAATAGAAAACTTCCAAGTTATGAGCAAAGTTGTAAGAGAACAACCCTCAGAGTAGAACTAAGAAGAAAAAAACAAAAAGGTTCAATTAAATTACTCTAAAACACTGGAAAGAGAACTCACGTTTTCTTCATTAGAGCCTTTTCTGCATAGCGTTTCTTGGCAAACATCTTGCCTTTAATACCCAGAGCCTGTTCCATTACAAAATTAGTAAGAAACATAATAAGAACGGAATTTTATTTTATTTTAATTTCTCAGGACAGTAAGGGGAAAATAATAGAATTGACCTTTTGTGCGATTTCAGAGCGCTTGTGGACCTCACGAGCCTCCTTCTTGCGCTTGCGCTCAAAGTGGTCAGGTCTGTACCCATATCGCTTCCTGTGAAGATCTATATAATCTCCCTGCGGCTGAATTCCAAAAATAACAAACAATATGAAATTTCATCCTAAATAAATAAGATAGATATAAACAGAGAGAAAGAGATAAAAATAAAAAATAAAAAAAACAAACCATGGTTACAGGGATTTGTTGCTCTCAGTTCGTTGTTATAAATCACAAGCAAGCTCAACAAGAATCTACAAAAGACTGACAGATACAACATAAAAATACATTAGAAAATCATCCATCAAAAACAAGTGCATAACATAATTATTCAACAGCAAAACAAAACAAAACAAAATATATAGAAACATCAAATCAAATTTTCTTTATCCGATTCGCTTTTATATCTCTCATTCAGTGAACTTCCCCAACCAAAATTTCACTCATACCGACTCCCACAATTTGAAAATCGAAGGTGATAAACCCTAAAACATCCTAGGCAAACAATCATGTAACTTTACCATGACATCATGATTCGTGCAATACCCAATAGCTTCAAACCCAAATTCCCAACCAAATACTTATACAACTGTTTCACTAGTGCTAAGTTCCCTAGTACTAGGGAAACTACACCCATTTCACTTTCCAATTTTCTGGGGCATCTTTTTCAGTGAACAATACCCCAAACATGGTAAGGGAAATTGGGTTCCTATTTCCTCAACGAGGCCTTTGATCCCCACCAGCAGTGTTTAGCATAGTAGTGGAGGACTATTAAAAATTATAATGCTAATCACATGGAAGCCTAGAGCAAGCAATAATTTCATTCTAGTTCCCAGATAGGCAAACAAAATCACTCTCTACGTAATGTAAAACCAGACCTAATGAACAGCAAATTCTAAACCTTCATCAGATAATAGAACAAGGGCCTTTTGAACTACTCATATATCCTTGAAGGCTTCGACACTAAGACCCAAATTTCCCAGGAAACCAAATAACAAGGGGGGCGTGTGAAGAAACTGACCTGAGACTCTGAGAGACACAGAGAGAGAAGCTTGCCCAGCTTCGATGAACTGATGAAGAGACAAAAAGATGAAGGCGGTGTTTTTAGGTTTAGACACCCAGGATCAGCCGCCACAGCCAATGGAAAGTGGACACCTAATACTGAAATAAAAACAAAAACTATAAGTACATTAATATCGGTTCGGTTCGGTTGAACCGATTTTTCGAATACATACTGGCACTGCTCTTACCGGTTTAGTACGGTTTTTGGCACCGATTGGCCGATTCGGTTTATCTCTAGTCATTTATGACACGTTTACTTACTTGGAATGGAAAATAATCATGAATCGGAGACAAGTGGAATGGGAGAAGAAATGAATCGGTATTGATTCTGGAGGAATGATTCATAAACTCATCTCCCCTCTTCGTAATCGAATTCCTGAGTATTCAGAAATCGATTCCTGATAAATAGGTGGGACCTACACCAATTCCGATTCCTTCATGTGTTAGTAAACACATGAATTCTTTTACTTGGAATCATTCCAATTCCTTTATGTGTTAGTAAACACAAGGGTGTTTTTACTCCGTAATCATTCCATTACATTCCATTCCATTCCAAGTAAGTAAACGTGCCCTAATGTGTTTGAACAATTGAACAAGAATCTCCCTTTATTTTCTCTTTCGGCTATTACTTTGTATTCATTTAATTCTAGTTGTATAAGAAGTTTTTATTTTTTGTTTTGGTTAAATAAGATCCACTCGGTACAATTTGGTCTAGTAACATAAGTCGTATTCTCTTAATACATAAGAGCCGTAAGTTCGATTCATGAAAAACTTATGAGTTGTTGATGTAATAAAAAAACAAAACAAAAAAGGCCGAGTCCAATGAGGGTGATAGAAGGGTTGAGGGAAGCAGATCGACAGGGACTCCTGAAAAATCTCGCGGGTGGCTGAGAAGGGGAACCCGAATCGAGAAGCTGGAAAAAAGAACTACAAGGGGGCCTGTCATGAGACAATCCCCCCCCATACCATGCTTTGTCCGACTCGGAAATTCAAGGTGCCAAGAGCTTGACCCCCGATACTCATGAAATGAGTTTCCAATTGATTGTCCAATAAATCTAAAAGGGGCTTGATCTTCATTGTCGATGTAAATTGAACGAAAAGAAACATCTGAAACGGTTAGGAAATCATTTTCTAGTAAACAGAGCTGAACACATTCCGTTTTGCAGAAATAACAAGACAAGAAATCTGTGTATGCATGCGCTTTGTAAACCCACAAGCAAACAGGTATCCCATTATGGAACAGACTTCACTGACGGAAACTTGACATCAGACGATTACTTGGGGAAACTTGACAGGGGAAGACTTGTTGCCATCAAATGGATAGAGGAGTTCTGAAGACATTTTGGATTTCAAAACCACCACTTCCAGGATTCCATCTGGCCGAAAGACAGGAGAAAACAGTCGAGTATCAACAGATCCAGGAAGATTAAAAGAGATGGTAAATGGTCCAGCTGCACATAGTTGCTGGACTTTCATCTGGTACACAGTTGATGAGTTTATGACAAGTCCAGTCTCTGTCATGACTCCTTCAATATGAACCTTCCCGTCACTTTCAATCATACATTTCACTGTACCTGTTAGACCAAGGATTACCTACTCGGTTATTACAATCTCTAAACATTATGGTAGGCATTTAAAAGAGTGTCACAGTGCAATAGAGTGCTTGTGCACCACATATGAGATGACGTACATATATGATGAAATTAAAGATAAATAATCTTACTTTGTTTCCTCCGAAGACCTGGAAGTGCAACTCGAAATAAGTAGGCAGCATCACTCACGCCAATGTCAACATGACCAATAGCTGGTCCGGCAGTACCTTCATTTGCTGTTCCAGTTATAACAACAGCTGGCTTCAGACATGGATGGTAACCAACATTTTTGCTGTCCATGCTATCAAATTTGCTTCTTTATGGTCTAGATCTCTCAGATGCACCTATTAATTTTATTTAAATAAGCAACCGGGCAAGCACAAGATAAGAAAGATATTTATTGATGAGCAAAAGTTAATTTCACATGTAATCCGAGATTTAGCATGATGTAAATTTCAAAAATAGGAAAAATAAAAGCTTGCATACAAGTAATATCAAAACTTACTAAAAATAAATTATATTTGTTTATTTGGAAATATAAGATTATAAGAATCTGCAGATGATCGATTTAATTGTCGATGTCAAGTACAATGGTGAATGATACGGATCATTTTTGTATCAGTTTTTCTTCCTTATGAACTTGTACAGAACTAGAGAACAATGACAATGACAGTGGCTAAAGTCTTCTTAAGAACAATAGATGTGTACATATATATTTTTCTGTGCCTCCAGAGGTTCAGAACCAATTAATAGTGTGTTTATAAACCTGCAAGGGGACCAAATCCAGTAAACAACCAAGTGCAGGGTATATCTATGGGTGTCTACATCCACTAAATTGGGTCACGGGCAATGTTCTAAAAATCCATCTGGGAGGTCTAGGCACTAGAAGGTGATCAGCCGCCTCGACTAGTCTAGGCGGCTACTAGGCATGCCGGGTTTGAGAAACATGTTCATTTTTTTTTTTTTTTGGATCAAATATTAAAAAACTTACTTTTGAGAAAATCTGTCAAAGGAAGTTTCTCCACTTCTAAAAGCATAAAGCAGAAAACAAGATTAATAGATCACTCTAATAAGTTAATGGAATAAACCAAAGAAGAACTGAAGCCCCCAACTATTAAAACCACAAAGCAGTGCTTAGTAGCCTTCATGCTTAATCATAGTACTGGACTATTAAAGGTTATATGCTAATCACATGGAAGCCTACAGCAAGCTAACAAGTAACTCAATAATTTCATTGTAGTACTACTTCTAGCTAGGCACCCCTACCCAGATAGGCACACAAATTAAGTACTGGAATACAACAGAGAAGCATGATAATAGGTCGTACGGAAGATCAGCCAAGGATTGTCTATATTCATACATCCAACTAAGATAACCATCATTGTCTTGGATACAAGCCTACAACAAAACTTAAATCACTCTCTACATAATGTTGGACTACTCCACATGCATATATAATAAACAGCAACAGACTAGTGCACTGACTGTTGTGAGGCTTTTTACCCCAGAGACTTTTCTTGTTCCCTGCTTGCTTGCCATGGGATCAAACACACCCATACCACTAGGGACTCGAGGTATTCTAACCATTACCCATTTGACTCTACAATGAGGCATCACCATTTTATCTATAAGAATTAATATTACCGAAGGATAAGCAAGTTACAACGAATTCATGCACATGCACGTAGATCATTAATTGCTATAAGATTCTGTAATGATAATATAGCATTCGCAAAATCAAGCCTTCTATTTCCACATGTACCAGACACGATCAAAAGAGCAAGAATAAGTAATTAATATAGAATAAATTCCATGGAATTTTTCAAGTCAGCTTACAAAATTGAAATCGAACACATGCCACTATGTAGGAGTCATCACAAGGATTGCAAGGGTTCAAACGGCGTAAAACAAAATGGGGCTAGGAGCACTAGAACAAGCCAAAACAAAATAGCCACAAGACATAGTGCTATGTGGCAGTAGTTGCCACCTCACCATCGTCTTCAACCTCTCATCAGAACCCATATTATTCAGAATTTTGCACCAGAAAATCTGATCCAGCCTCTCCCACATTTCAAAGTTCTCTACAAGACTCAATTCTTATCGGTTTTCGTTGATTCTTGATCCTAAGGAAAGAGGATGAAACCTTCTATAATGATGTATAAATTTTTATCCCCAGTTGACAAATTCAATAAACCAGGTGAGCTTTGAAACTCAGCTGGGTCGTCAATGTAAGCACCGAAAAAGTTACAGCTTCTCTCTACGATAACTCCCTTGTTTCTCAACCAAATTATGCAGATAATACATCAATCTTATGCTACCCGAAAATCCCAAAAATTGTGTGTAATCAATTCATGGATTCGAGGACTATCAAGAAAAATAATTTTACCAACACCAAAACTGTAAAGGAGAAATATGAAAATAACCAAAGCTTTCCATATAATTGAAATTCTTAGCAAAAGAATGAAGCAGATCATTTAAGGGAGCACACCAATTAGGTAATAGATGACGCAGACGAGAAACCATAATCTGTTGAACCATGAAACTAGAGCTCACCTCTCAAATACTTCGCACCAAAACAAGACACTGAGTTTTCCTGCCCTTTCTTCGAGACTGCTAGGACTCTAGAAGCGAAGCCCTTCTCTATTTTCCTCTATTGGCGTTGTTTTTTTCCCCTTAAATAAACCAATAAAAAATAAATTTAAAAAAAAAACCTGAAACAGCAATTTCTTAAACATATCGTAGGCCCCACATGTCTTAAATCGAGCGGGTTTAGGAGCAACTTATACATTATTGGCACGTTTACTAACTTGGAATCGAAGACAGCTGGAATGGGAGAAAAGAGGAATCGGTATGGGAATATTTTAATTCCATTACGCTGTTTACTTACCATGTGGAATCAGAATAAGAATGAAACTGATTACGATTACATTTAGGAATGAGAATTAAACTACTTTGATTACTAAAATACCCCTAGAAAATGAAAAGGGAAAAACACAACTATATGATTTCAAACACACCCCATAAATCAACAAACAACAACAGTAACAAGACTAAAGTAAAAACAAACAACTTCAGATATAAAAGGTTCAAGTAAACTCACAATAATAGGTACAACTTTCACACAAATAAGAAACAAAAAACATCATATATCATGAAAAGCAAATTACCAGGCAAGAATATGTACACCCTTTTTCGACTTTTGAAATTTGAAAGAAAACTATAAAAATTCTAGCTTCGTTCTTTCTAAAAAAACGCTTGCTTCTAAGTTGGTCAATAACTATCATGCCAAATTAGTGAAAGAAAAAAAGAAAGGTGAAGATCAGAGAAGAGAGGACAAAGATCGATGACTAACCAAAGGAGTCCAACCGTTTCTTTTTTGTCGTTGATGTTTTCTGATGTCGACAACAGTATATATATTTCTAGGGTTAGGTAATTTGGTGTTATTGAAATTATGTTAGGGTATTTTTGGTATAAAAACTTGATTCCGGGTGGGTTGATTCCTAAACTCATCTCTCCCCTAGGTTATCGAATTCCTGAGTATTCAGAAATTGATTCCTGATAAGGATGTGGGACCCACATCCATTCTGATTCCCTTACATGTAAGTAAACGACAGAATTTTCTTATTCCGGAATCATTCCAACTATTCTCATTCCGATTCCAAGTTAGTAAACATGCCATACAATGACAGAATTGTCCATACAGCACCTGATTTTTGCATCCTTCAAAATTTCAGTACCTCACGTTCAGATAATATCAAAAACGTACCTGAACTTCTAACTCCGACCGAAGAATTATATCTGGAGCCGTTAACTCCATTAATGAAGCATTTGATCATTAAATGACCAATTTGCCCTTTATTTTTTATTTTCCTTTGTTTTCTTCCTATAATATAAAAAAGAAAAAAAAATTCGGGAATGCCAAACTTGCTCCACCTTCTATGCCCCCAGTCGGTGGCGTACCTTCGTAGACTACTTCCTCTTCTTCCTCTATTCCAAGATCGGGAATGCAAAAGAAGAATTTTGATCATCACCTCCTACTTGCTTCTCGTTTCTTCTTTCTTACTTCTTCTTCATTTCAGTCATCTGTACCTTCGTACATTCTTGATTTCTGTTTACAGTTGAAGGCTTTTGGGTTTGTCTGTGCAAATATGGGTGTTCAAGATTTCTGGGTGGTCATCTTTGTTGTTGGGTTTTGCTTCCAAGCTCAGGTTTTGAGCTCTCATTCTGTGACTTGCAATCTAAATTTTTTTTAAAATTTATTTTTTAAGAAAATTTTAATCTAATCCATTTGATTAATTAAACCCATTCATGACAAAACTTTAGTTTGTGGTCAAATGATGCTAGCCCAATCCACTTGATGAATTCATTACATGCTTCCTCTTTCCTATCTCGTCTCCGTCCAGAAAGTATTACTTGCAACTCTCTGTTCTCTCTTGGATTGGATGATTCTGTTGATACTTGGAGTGGGAGTTTTCGAGTAAAAAAACTAATTGGGAATCTCTCTGAATCTTTGGGAATATTCTTGGAACAACTTTAGAGCCCTCAATCTTTCTCACAATTTTTTTAAAAACTCACTTCCTGCCTCACTGTTCCAATTCAAACCCAGAAACATGTTTGATGACAATTATCTCAACATCGCGTGGATTGATCTTCAAATTAGCCAATTCTTTCTCCCCAAATTGGCTTCTGAGGTTGCAGCGATGGAAGCCATGGCCTCCTGGAATCGGGTCGAATCGAGCTGGCGATCTTCCACGCGGTCAGTGAGTTTATCGAAGGCTTTGCTCTGTTGCTACAAGTCCTTGGAGTCCTTGATCTTATCAATTCATTCTTCGGGTTCGTTAAGGCTGGGTCCGATCTGAGAGACGGCAGTGATACCGATGGCTCCATTGAGACCGAATTGAGATTTGAATTCGAGAGAGAGAGAGAGAGAGAGAGAGATCGAAGTCTTCGTCGGAGTTCGGGTCTGTGAAGGCTCATCCAATCTGAGAGACAACGGCGAAGCCGGTGGCTCCGTTGAGAGTGAGGAGATTTGAATGAGAGAGAGGAACAGTAGGGAGAAAGAAAAAGAAATAGAAAAAAAATGAATTAGATAAAAAAAATTAAGACATGAAAAGCCAAATATATCCTTCAACTGTCAACTTCCGTAACGAAGCTAACGGCTCCAAGTACCATTCTTCAATCGGGGTCAAAACTTTAGGTACCGTTCTGAAATTATCTGAACGTGAGGTACTGAAGTTTAGAATGGGGCAAAAGTCAGAACTGTACAAAAAATTTTCCCTTAGAATGAACATTATATATACATAAAGTCAGTGAGCTATTGATAAATTATAGATCCAACAATGTAAAGATCATAGGTTCGATTCTCACTGGCATATGTAAGGCTAGGTGTGGGCTAAGGAATTTTTTTTTTCTTTCATACATAAACATATATCTAGCTTCCGAACCAAAGATCAAGGGGAAAAAGTTACATAAGTCATGCAAAGAATAAGTTCAATTGAAATATTAAGCCAGACACAACACCATTGAGGTCATAAAAAAGACCAACTATTTGACCTTGTTGGTTACTCACAATTGACTTGAGTACAACAGAATTGTGTGCGAAAATTTTATTTTCTTTTATTATGTCTGGAGAGTCTCACATCCTTCAGGCAGAGTCACGGAGATGGCTACAGAGTACAGACCACATGTCAATACTAACCAAAATTTCATGCTCTTTTATCGTTTTATGTATACATACATATATGGAAGAAGGGGAAAAGTTACCTCCTAATTTTCGATAGAGATTGAAAAAAAAAAACACAAAATTAATTTTCTAATTGAGTTCTCTACTTCTGGAAATAACAAATATTTTAAAAAGCACACCTCAGGAAATAGCAATCTTTTAAAAAGCGCGCCCAAGGCGTCCAAGCGCAAAAATCCCATAAAAATGCTTCAATTTTGATGCCAAGGCTTAGAAGCACAAAAAACTTTATTTAAGAAGAAAAAAGCACAAAAAGCACCGTTTAAGACGCAGAAAGTGCATGCGTAGAATTGGTTTTTCTCAAAAAACCAAAACAATGCCATTTTAGGGGGTTTTATGTCTTCACACTGATTTAGCTCGTCTAGTTTTAGTTTCATTCAATCACTCGCATCATGCCGACTCAGTTTCTCTTAAAACTAATGAAGTTTCAAACCGTAACCCCAAATTTAATAAGGGTTAAATATTGTTTACTCCCTGAACTTTTACCCAAAAAACACTTCAGTCCTTATCCTTCTAATTTCACACGTTTACTCCTTGTACTCTCAATTTTGGACCAATAGGTCCATTTCGTTACTTTCCAACAAAAAGCTCCATTAACTAGATGACGTGGGAATCCCTATCCAATTAAAATGTCTATTATACCCTCAGGTCATCTTTTTTCTTTTTCTTAATTTATATTTTTATCTTTTTTTAAGTTATTCTTTTTTTTTCCTTCTGTTTATCTCCTCTCTCTCTCTGTCTCTCTCTCCCTATTCAGAACAATGGCTCAAGGCTCATCTCAGTCCCAAGCGATGTCGTCTTCCACGACCTCACGCCCCTGTGTCATGGCTCCTCCTAGTTCAGCTGCTGCCACAACTGGAATGCGCAGCCGTCGTATCGGTGGAGGTGGAAACTCCAGCTCCGGAGGCATGGGCGGCAGCGGCGGTGGCTCTGGTGCCGGAAACAACATACTCAGGTTCTACACCAATGACGCTCCTGGCTTGAAGATCTCCCCCACCGTCATGCTCGTCATGAGCCTCTGCTTCATCGGCTTCGTCACTACCCTCCACATCTTCGGCAAGCTCTACCTCCAACGATCCACCGGCGGAGCTTAAATTCCGGATCTTAACACGGATCGTTCTGGATCCGGAGGTATTTGGAGAGTAATCGGTAATTTCAATCTACTATTTGGAGGCTTTGATCTTCTTTTTGTTGATATTCATAATTCGTTTTAGCTCCTAAAAGATCCGATCGGATTTGTCTACGGGTCGGATTTGGTGGATTGGGGAAGAATTGAAGGGTGGGGTTTGGAATTTGGGGGTTTTTGAGAGTGGTGGATGTAGATGGACGAAGGTGTGAAATTTGTTGGCCCTTCTGGGGTGTTGGTGAAGAATAGGAATTCTTCGGAGTATTTAATTTTGTGAGGAAGAAGCCTGATGGGGTTAGTGCAGGTGTTGGTTCTTCAAGTTCTCGGAAGGTTTTCGAATCGAAGAAGGAGAAGAAGAGGTCGAGGTTGGTGATGAGTGATTCAGGGTCGAGTGATGAGCTATTGATGCCGAGGAGGAAAGTTGGGTCGGAGACTATTCGGGTTTGTAATGGTTTGGACAAGGGCATTATGGAAGGGGGTGGAATGGTTCCGAAGAGGGAGAGACTGGAGAATGGTAGGCGGAATGAGGATGGTTTGATTGGTACAAATTATTTGGATGATGGTGGAGGAAGGAGAACTAATTTGGAGGTGTTTGAGTTCAATGAGTATGATGGGATTGAGGGACAAACGATGAGAAGGAGTCGGTTTGGTGATGGAGTTATCGGAGTTGAGTTTGGGGAGAGAATAGATTAAAAAAATAATAATAATAAATTGAAAAAAAAAAAAGAGGAAGTGAGGATATAATAGACATTTTACTGTAGAAGGACTGCCACGTCAGCTATTTAACAGAGTTTTTTTTTTTTTTTTGAAAAGATTTAATAGAGTTTTTGGACCAAGAGTAACGGAATGGACCTATTGATCCAAAATTGAGAGATGAGGGAGTAAACGTGTGAAATTGAAAAGGTAGGGACTGAACTGTTTTTTTTTTTTTCCTGAAAGTTCAAGGAGTAAACAGTATTTAACCCTTTTAATAAAGTAGATTTAAGTAAGTGTAGTGGGGGGAATGATGATTCAAACTCCAAAAATGTTTGGAGTATTCTTTGGGGTCTCGCAATCCCTAACAAAGTCAAGCTTTTTCTATAGAGAGCTTGCCATTCTTTCCTTCCTTGTGTTGAGCGTTTGTTTAAACGCAAAGTTTGTTCTCATGATGAGTGTGGTAGATGTGGAAGAGCGAGTGAAACAGTCTTACATTGCCTCTGGGAATGTCCACAATCTCAGAAGGTTTGGAAGAAGACATGGTTGAGACGATTTGTGAAACACTGGAAGGAGCTCTCTTTTATCGATCTCGTGCTTCATGTGGCTGCAATTGGATCTCAAAGCGAGTTGGAGTTATTTGGATTGGTCAGTTGGTGGATCTGGAAATCCAAGAATGATGTGGTTCATGGTAAGTCCGAATTGGAAGCTGGACAGATTGTGCAAAGGAGTTTAGAGTGGCAGCTTGAGCTTTCAAGAATGCAGACCAGTAGCGTTACATTGCAAGGAGGACAGCATGGGGGTGTCCTTGAAACTGGTCAACAGTTTGAAGGAGTAGAACCCAGGCTGTTTTTCGATGGTGCAGTTGACGTATTAAAGGGATGTGTAGGGCTGGGTGCTGTGATTTTAAGTGGTACAGGTCAATTAATGGGTGCAATGTCTATTCCACTACCAGTTCCTATTAACCCTATAGCAGCGGAGGCTTTGGCCTTATGGCATGCATTAAAGTTTGGTAGAGCATTGGGTGTGAGAAGTGTGAGAGTTTATGGTGATGCGCTTAATGTGCTCAATGGCCTGAATGCTTCTAGATGGGATTTGAGTGCTATTGGAAGAATATTGGATGCAATTAGATTGCTTATGCGGGAATTTGAAATGATTTCTTGGAAGCATGTGAAGAAACGCTCCAACTTGGTGGCTCACAAGCTGGCGAGATCGGCTTTATCATTAGTTCAAGATATGTTTTGCAAAGATGTAGGGCCTCCTTGGCTCCATGATTTAATTGATGCTGTTTAGTCTGTTAACTCTGTGGGGGTTCTCGTTTGAGAACAATTGTCCCCATATTGATGCATTTACTTGAGTTAATGAAATTCTCTTTCAAACAAAAAAAAGTCTAAGATTTCATTTTATGTTTCATGATTTCGTTGAATCATATGGTTCTACTTTACTTATTATGAATGAATGACAATTAATAATGTTTTTTTTTTTTTTAATTTTTAATGTTCTATATATAAAACTTATAATTACATACATATATGTCATTTATACCGTAAGGCTTACACCTTATTGAGGCTCTCCCAAAAATACCCTGGCCAATGCCTTGGCGCGCGTTTTAAAACATTGGGAAATAGCTCAACAAGATACTTGATTTGCTAGTTCATCTAGTTATAACTTGTTATATTCAAATGCTTCGCTAAAACCTTGCTCAATTCCTGATTAAAAAAAATAAAAATAAAAACCTTGCTCTTTTTGTATTGAAAATTTTGTAACAATTCATCTTATGAAGCATAGCACTATTTGGTCTAGTGGCATAGTCTCCCATTAGTAAGTAAGAGGTCGTGAGTTCGACTCACGAAAAACTAGTTGTAGCATTTGAGTTGTTTATCTAATTAAAAAAAAATCATCTAATGAAAACGTATTTGTAAAGACGGATGAAACACAAATGCACACATGCTCTCTTTAAATAATTCTAGAAAAAAAAATTGAGAGTTGAGGGAGACACCAATCTATAAATTTTCTTGTCTTTCTCCTATCCTTTGTGGTAGTTCTCTATCGTGGTGGTGGCAATTTTATTTGCGGTTCCTTTGTTTTTCCCCTCTCCCCTTCACCCAACAATTTTTCCTAATTCTCAACACCCCAAATTCTTTGTCATGTTCACCCATCCCTTTACCCCTTCCATCATGTCTAATCTCTTCTCTTTTTCATCCATATTCCAATGTTTCCTCTGTTTCTTCCCAGCAATCTTCCAATCCCTATATTCTTCCTTTAGAAGCTTCTACCTCTTTCTAGCCATCAACATCACATCGACTTAAGCGATTTCTCGCTATTTCAATAGGGTCACGTCTTCACTTGCGTTGCTGGCACTTTCGCTCCTTACTTTCTTTTATCATTTACTGGAGGAGGCTGGAATTAGACAGACGTTAACGTCCAGGTCAATTGGGACATTTCAATGGTGCTAAACGACAGAGAACGTTAACATGGTAAATCGATTTTCACTGGGCAAACCTCTCTCACGTGACAAACAGTCAATCGTCTTGATTCTTCATTCATTCTTCAATTACTCATCTACTCCTCCTCATCGGTTCAGAATATTGGTTTCTGCATAAGGGAATTTCCCTCAAATTCAAAGTGCTTGGTTTGCCATTCCAGTTCCCCTTCATCTCTATGGGCTAAGTCAAATTTGTCTTGGCTTAGTTAATTGAATGTAGCGATAAAAGGCCTGAACCCTCGAGTCTTCGTTTCAAACTCAACATAATTTGAATGTTCTTATTTGCTTAAACTCAGATTCTATATCTAATAGCATCATGGTTTCAAGATTATGATCATATAAGCATCAAACAACTAGGTGTGGACACCATTTATGGATCTATTACCAATCTTTTCTGGGAATTGAATTAAAGAACATTAGAATATGAAAAATTGGCATCATTGGAATCCCAAATTCCATTTTACCAGATGAAACTCAGAGCAACACAAACAAAGTTTATAACTACTCAGAGCCCAGATTGGTTCAGATTTAATACGTAGAGCTGTTTCATCTCGTCGTCGACCGGCAAATGGTCATGCCGGACTTCGTTTTATCAACGCCTTGAATGCTTCACGTCTACATGAACTGAATGATCATATCCTTGAGTTATTCTGCTTCACTAGGACGCCAACATGAACTAAATGATTCAAAACCAGAAAGCTTTGCCTTGTGTTGATAGAGGCAGGTTCTATTCTCGAGCTTTTGTCGGTTTGTGGAAAATATCATAATACCCTCCCATTTTTACAGTTTTACCATAACGGCTCCAAGTTTTTACTGATAACGGCTCCGTCTTACTGTAATTACTAAATAGCCCCGTGTCAAAGAAACTGGTGGCCATACTTGTGCCAGCAGTACGGTCAACGCTGGTTGTAACCTGCAGCCTGCGTATTCCAGGCATCTCCTCATTTACTTTAGTTCCCTTGTTGTCAGGCATTTTTTTTGCCTGATGGTTGTGTGGTTGTGGTTGTGGTTCTCTTCTTTGACTATGGAATTTGGTTCGCAGGGATCTCTCATGTCTTTGGATGGGATATGTTTTGCTATTCTTTCTACATGATTGCAGAATCTACGGCCTCTGTTCTCAATGGTCTGAATTGTGTCGATCTCGACATGTTTTCGTCAGCCTATCCCCTCATCCCTGGATTGGTTTTCTTTGATCTTTGTTGTTTGTAGGGCCCGTTTATGTTTTTCTTTTTCTCTCTTGTTGTACTTGTGGCCTATCTATGGGTCTGTAATTGTTGTTGTTATTAATAAAAGGGCTGAATACTGTTTATTCCTTGTACTTTCAAGAAAAGAACAGTTCAGTCATTCGCTTTTTAATTTCATACGTTTACTCTTTCATCTTTCAATTTTGAACAAATAGATCCATTATGTCCAATTTCTCGATTCTTTTTTTTATAATTAATTAATTTTTTTTTTTTTGTAAATCTCCTCTCTCTCTCTCTCTCTCTCTCTCTCTCACACATTCAAATCTCCTCGGTCTCAATGGACCCACCGGCTTCGCCACCGTCTCTCAGATTGGACTCAACCTTCACCGACCTGAACTCCTTCATCTATCAAAATGTCTCATATACCCGCCGATTTTTTTTTTAATTTATTTATTTATTTTCCCCTCTCTCTCCCCCTTTTTTTTTCCCTTCTACTTTCCTCTCTCTCTTCTTCCTCTTTCACCACCGATAGGATTGGGTGGATCCTAAGCCAAAACGAAATCCTAACCAGATGTATCCTTGTATTCTTTCACACTTCTTTTGTTTACAAATTACAACTAGCTGATTCATGTTTAATAATTCAGTGAAGGAACAAATTGGCTATTGAGGAACACTAAGCAACACAAAGTCAAAACCCAGAATCTGTCAAAAACCACAACATAACAAGAAATCCATGTCTACTTGTTTTGAATTCAACCAAACAACACCATGTAACTCAAAATTTCAATCACATCAGCAAAAGTTAAACAACTAAAAAGACAACAAATTAAAACCCAAAAAAATCCAGTGTTTCAGATCAATATCAAATTACCCAGATTCCTCTTTTTCTTCTCGTCCCCTGTTCTTCTTCTCTCTCCGATTTGTTTGGGGATGTGAATTTCCCTTTTCTTCCTTCTGTAATCTCAGTGGAAATCTCTCTCACGTAAAAGACCCAGAAGACATCTCTATCTCTCCATCACTCTCAGAAAGTCGAATGGGTTTGGGAGGCAGAAGGGAGGAGGAGAAAGGGAAAAATAGGACAGTGGCAGAGCCGTAAAAACTAGTAATTGAGGCGCCATATATCATCTCAAGAAATATTCAAAATCAACAATCATATGAATTCAGAAAACCCAATTCCAAAACCGGGTATAGGCCGTGCGCGACAGCTTCGATCCACCCATAGAAACCAAACCACCTCAACAACACTTTCCTCATTGAACCTCATTGAAATACAAGTCTTCTGTGACCTGAAAGGGAGGAGGCTGAGTGCGAATAGGACGGCGCCGTCATCGAACCTCCGGTTGAAAAGCACGACGGGGCCGGCGGCGCATGAGAATCGTAGACCTAGTAGACGATGACCATCAAGAATACGATCATGAAGATCGGGTACCATAAGAGGTTGAGGAAGACGATTAAGAGCACAACTCCACCACCATCGAACTCATCGAGGTGGGATCATACCCAAAAAAAAAAAAATTGGGAATTTGTTTATGGAGAGAGAAGAGACAAAAAAAGACATTTTTACCCTTGATTGAATGTCAAAATTAGACGGAGACTTAACGGATAGACTTATTGATTCAAAATTGAAAGATGAATAAGTAAACGTGTAAAATTAAAAAGCGAAGGACTGAACTGTTTTTTTTTTTTTGTGTGAAAGTACAAAGAGTAAACAGTTTTTAGCCCTTAATAAAATTTACAATAGTGAAGCTAACAAAGGATGAGAATGTGAATGGTTCTGAACTTGACATCATTGTTTTGTTATCGTAATTGTTACCAGAGTCTTTTTCTTTTTCTTCACCGCTGGTCGTGTGACCCTCAATAAAAATTATTGACCCTCAACCCTCAGTAATATTTTTTTTATTTTTTATTGAGAGTCAATAAAATCTTTATTATTGTAGTGGACAGCTTGTCCGGTGGGAGATGGATGTCCGGTCGGAGTGGTGGTTATGCTGCGTAGCTATCCAGATTGCGGGTAGGTTCTGTCGGGGAAGAGAGGCGTGAGATTGGCGGCTGCCGGGTGGGGCTAGTACCTACCTCACCACAAGTGGAGTGCGATCGACGGGGGTTGTGGTTCAATCGGTTCAGATTGGATCAGAGTGTTCCGATCTGGTTTGGGTTGGTTGGAGGCATATGCGTCGGTGAGCGTCTTGCTGATCGGATCAGGTTGGTTTTGATCTGGTTAGTTTCCATTGGCAGTGTTGCTTGTTGGTGTGATGGAGAGGATGCAGGGATGGAGGGACTGCTGGTGCTTACTCGGCGCGGTGGTTCAGCCGCTGACGGTGAGACGATGAGGCATGTTCGTGCGAGATGGTGGTACGGTGATGTTGGCAGTCAGCATTCTGGGCTTGGGCGTGGCGGCTGTTGGCCTGGGCATGGCATTGGGCTCTGGTCCCATACTTGTCTTTTTTAATGTTTTATTTCTTTTGTTTATGGTTAATTAGACGTGGCTATATGCCGATAATAAGTCCTTATCCCTTTAGGATAGGGCGACGTGGGCTTGGTCCTCGTATGCACACTTAGTGTGCTTTGTCTGGCCTAGCGAGGAAGCGAGCCATTTACCTGATTAAATGGACGCAACCTCCTAGTGGCAGGATGAAATGGAGTGTCGTTGGATTTATTTCCGTGAGGCAACATAGTGGGAAAGCTGTGCTATTTGTAATGATGCTTCTTCATAATAGAGTTATCTTTTCGATATGTCACCGCTTTGTCAAAGCAAATAGAGTAGCCAGTCGTGCACTATTTGCTAATTGGTGCTTGATAGAATACATAGTTTTAGTGGAGACTCCTGGTATTATTCCGGTCTGTTATCTTTATGCTTATTGTAATCAGGGGTTCAAGCTCTATGTCCCCCCCCCTTTGTATTTTGCAGTTTCATTAATCAAGGCTTGAGGGCAGCCGCACCAGCCCTTTTTCAAATAAATAAATAAATTGTCTCCTTATTTCTATTTCATCCCAAATCGTCACCGATACACTTCCTCCTTTCTACATTCCCCAACTCCATTTACTGTTTTCTCTCAAGAATTCCTGAAATGCCAGGCCCTTATATCCCTCCTCCTCGTTTTCTTTGAGCTTAACTAACCCTAGGGTTTCCGAGAGAGTAGTTCTCATGGATGGACCTCAAGTAGCCTTCTGTTTTTCGATATGTCACCGCTTTGTCAAAGCAAATAGAGTAGCCAGTCGCGCACTATTTGCTAATTGGTGCTTGATAGAATACATAGTTTTAGTGGAGACTCCTGGTATTATTCCGGGCTGTTCTCTTTATGCTTATTGTAATCAGAGGTTCAAGCTCTATGTCCCCCCCTTGTATTTTGCAGTTTCATTAATTAAGGCTTGAGGGCAGCCGCACCAGCCATTTTTCAAATAAATAAATAAATGGTCTTCTTATTTCTATTTCTTCCCAAATCGTCACCAATACACTTCCCCCTTTCTACATTCCCCAACTCCAACTCCATTTACCATTTTCTCTCAAGAATTCCTGAAATGCTAGGCCCTTATATCCCTCCTCCTCGTTTTCTCTGAGCTTAACTAACCCTAGGGTTTCTGAGAGAGTAGTTCTCATGGATAGACCTCAAGTAGCCTTCTGTTTTTTTTTTATTTTTTATTATGGTGTCCCGGCTTTTTATATTTACTGATATAGAGGTATTGATCTTGGTTTCTCAATTAGACTTCAATTGACTGCTGGATATTGTAGAATAAATGATGCGAACTTTGTTTATCTTTTTTTAATTGCTATTGTTAGGGTATGAACTTTCCCTTGTTCTCTACAACAGAGTACTGAAATTTGTACAATATGTTGATGAAATCAAATTAAATTTGCTGAACATATATATTGTCATTGCTCGATTAGTTCATTGGTTTGTTAGAGTAATAAGTTGTAAACAGTTTTACTTTTACAAGGAACATCATCTGTAACATTTTATACAGCTGTATAGTAGTTTTGATTACCTGATTGTGTGGGAGGTCCCAAAATCGCACCAGCAATTTCCATTGATGCACATTCACACGCATGTCTCCACAAGAAAACCTTTGTCCAGTCCCAATAAATGGAGCATACCATTTCTTCTTTAGTTCACCCTTATAATGCTTCCACCTATCATTCAACTTCATCTCAACTACATGCTTAATCTTAAGCTCTTTCGACAGTGTGAAAGGGTCACTCCAATCCATAGTCCCCTAGCACAATAATGTTAGATTAAATAGCTAGCAGCTCCTAAATTTGTATGTGTTAATAACCTTAGTAATATATGACAATGGAAATACTGTAATAGGTTTTGAAATTTTACCCTTATCCGTATCCAAGCATTATCTATGTTGCCACTAGCATAGAATGCTCTCCAATCCTTTGTATTGATGGGGAACAAGGAAGATTCCTATGCCATTATTCCCAAGAAACGGGAAAACCTTGCCACAGTATCTGATGGTTCCACTGGTTGACCATTCTTGTTAAATATCATCTTCTCTGGTACTCCATTCCTTGCCCACCTTGCTTGATTTTGTCCTCTTGACTCCACTGGTCTGCGCATCCTAGGCATATTGACAGGAAAAGCAGCTATTGATTCCACAGCACTTTGAACAAAATCATGCTCAGTGTGGTCCTCAACATGTTTTTCATTCAGATCGAGATCTATTGGTCCCCGGTCATTGAACAATGGCGCAAGCTCTGGTTGAGTTTCACAGTCTGCACCTAGTGACGTAACTAGGTGATCTTCAGTCCCATCCAAGCAGGGAGCACTCATCTACCACAGAAAATTACATAAATTCAATGTTCATCACAAATAAGTTAACCAATTTGTGTCTAATTCAGTCAACCCTACAACTAAACAACTAGCAACAAATAATAGAAGCTAAATGAAATAAAACAAGAACAAGTACAACTGAAGAACAAGTTAAGTTCAAATTTTTTTTAGTTTAACTGATTTAGTCTCCTTGGGTCCATAAGAAGGATGATAAGGAAGAGTAATTGTTCCAGAACAACAGAATTTGATCAACATATCAAATTAACTAATTGTTTTTATCTTTTTTCTGTTTAATATTTATTTTGAACATGAATTTTCCTTCAAGACCGCTAAAACATCTTAGGCATATATAGCAGTAACAGAACAAAAAGAAATAATACAACAATACTGCAAACTCTAAACTAGATTCCTACCGAAAAAAAGTCACAACAAAATAACAATGACTTTCGATACTTAACCATAGCCCTATCATAGCTTTACTGATTCTATATGCAAACTGTGGACTTCAGAATACCTACCCTCCCGAAGTGGCCAGCCATTCCTTTTCCACTCAGCATCTTCGAAAACATACCTGCAATCAGGGCCGGTCCTGAGATTCTAACGGCCTGAGGCGAAGAATTAAAATGTGGCCTCCGTGTGTGTGTGTGTGTATATATATTTAAATATACATATGCCAAATAACAATATAAAATCATGTATTTTTGAAAAAGTAAATATAAAATTAATAGCAAAACCAAAGTATATGAATTTATTTCTCTACATAAATTTCTGAATTACAAAACTAGTTAAATATATATTTTTTTTATGGCTGGGCCACCGTGTCCAAGAAAAAATAGCTCAAGTGATTAGGGACAAAAAAAAAACAACAAGAAACCTGAAAATCAGAAAATGTACCATTTGGGCCCTTCTTAAGTCCAAACTTATTGTAAAAATTAAAAAATAGAAGTGAAACAAAAGAGAGATTCGAATCTTGGTGGGGAAAGACACAGACTTACTACACCACCGCTGGAGCAACGTGCAATTTGCTGTTAATAGGAGGAAACTTTTTATATATATACTATCTCTAACATATGTACAGAAACTCTGGAGGCCCTCGAGAGCAGGTGGCCTGAGGCGGCTGCCTTAGGTGGCAGCCCTCAGGGCCGGCCTTGCCTGCAGTAGTCATAAATAAAGACTGTATAAGATGGAGAGAGATTGATATTGCTCATGATCGAGGAGATTATCAAAGGATTTGGACTCTCACCATTGTATTGTCTCTATCTCCCTCAGTATCAGTCGTTTGTGGACTCTTCAATGAAGGTGTTGTATATATATACACTACTAGGATCTTAATGTTTTATTGGTAAGTTAAAATAATAAAATATCAATTTAATTTTTGAAACAACACATAATTAGGGCGACTTTCCCTCCTATTAGGTAAGATTCGTGGTTTTCAAGCTAATCTTGGAATTCAAAATTTATGGCTAGATTTTCTTAAAAAAGGTTTTTATAAGAGATTAGGCTATGTTTTGATTTCCAGATTGTTAATACCTTCTACGACACAGTAATCAATGAATATTAGGAGTTAATTTATAGTAATCAATGGTGCTAATGTTCCCGCCCATTATTCCCTCCCATAATTGGGGCCATTATTCCCTCCTATTAATTCTATATTATTTTACATTCATAATTATAATTGGTGGCTATGCAATAGTGTGAAAAATAGCCAAAGACCAACTTTTTCATTCTGTTAGTATTGAATCACATAAACAATGCTTTATAGTATTCTTACTATTCCTCGTTGACACCGTTATCAGTGACGTAGGGATTAAAAATTAATTGCTTGTATGTACTGTATACATTAGAAACTGATGATCAGTGACAGAAAAAAAAAACCACTGATTGTTTATATCAGTGTGAAACTATTCATTTATCACACTGAAGATTTTTGGTGGCAAATAAAGAGGTGCTAATGGGGAAATTTCTAGTATTGTATATTAGGACACTTAAAAAATGTCCTTAAATTTAATAAAAAGGTCATCTAATATATGTTAGGACACTAAAAAAATGTCCTTGTATCTATTACAGAATATATAAAAAAAAATATAAAAATAATAATAAATAGTCCTTATAATTAAAAAAGACATTTACATCCAAATCATCTTTACAACACCAAGACAAATGTCATATATTACTCGTTACAATATACTTCTACAAGAATAATCCATTAACTAATTCCTAGTTATAAGTTCTAATCTTATGTAATCCTAGATAACAATAGATCATACATACTTGCCTCTATCATCTAAACTTCAGTCACTTTTATTTGAGGGAAGAATGGAATGGTTTCTGTAACAACCTTTTTCAGAGCTTCCGCCAACCCATGCTTCTTCATGAATCATTTTTACTTCGCTTTACTTGATAAAAACAAAAAACAAAAAGATGAGTGATTATCAAAGCTCAAGTGTGTAGTTTTAAATAGCAAGTAACACACATGCACAAGCAACCATACCCACCACTTGACTGCTATGATATGAAACAGGGGTTTAATATATCTCTATTCCTAATTGGGATTTATGCAGAATAATTAATAACCATATTAGTAAAAATTCAATTCTTTTTGTCATTGAAAAAACCATAATCAGAATCTGATTTTTTTACGGGCACCGACCATTGCTTTAGCATTTCAACTTCAAAACCATAATGTTTAAACATAAAATTACACTTGAACATGTTGGAACAAACCTACAGCTAGCTTAGAAAAGAACTTGACTTTGACACTAAAAAGACGAAAAGAACTTAATTTCTGGACAACTCAAATAAACAGGGTGGAAGGAAAAAAGTTACTTTTCAGTACAAAAGAACCAACCAATATTGGTAATCATAATCTTATACAAAAACCAATAGATCTAGGATAAAATTTACCTGATCAATGACCCTTCTTCTCTGTGTCTTTAGATTTCCATCAAGCTTTGGATCTTTCATTCCCTTGAGAAAATTTTGTTCAAGAGTTGCTGATCCAAGAAGCATTCCAAAAATACAAAAACCAATCATCACCCTTTTTATACGAGTGGATTAGAAGACAGCCAAAAAAAGAGTCACAAACAAACACCATATATTATTACTCTAGACTCATCCTAGGATTCACCGGTTACCACCATATATACTATTAAACCTAGAGCAATGCAAATTGTATCTTCACCGAACTGTACTCGCTTCATCAATTCTCTATCAAGGTAGCTTATGTTTTGTATCTAGATACCACATAAAGAACTATTTGTTCTTAGAGTCCTTACAGTAACCCAGATTATCATAGAGCTCTTACTTGAAGTGACAAAGTCTGTAAGGTATATAGGATCATGCAATACCTTTGAACTCCACCTAATTTTCTAGGCTGAAATTGATTCCTCAAGGGTTCCTCCATTGAAAGCCCACACACATAAACTGCAAGTTCAAAGCAAAACAATCATATAGTTCATAACTAATCTATAGTTCATAAATCATTTTTTCAGTTGGAGACCTAAGAACCTACTTCAAAGATAAATACACAATAAACTTCTAATCTAAAATTGAAAGTGAGTTTGGCACAAAATAATCCATTAATCATCGATGTGAATAATCCATCTCATGAGAATATTCCGGATTATGGTTATGTCCAAGAGACATCATTGGGAGACGCTCCAATGTCAGAACCAATTCCAGAGAATAGAGGGATCTCCATGAATTACACTAGTGTACATGAAATGATGGATATAAATTCTATTGCTATTGATGATGCATTTGCATATCATGTTGCAAAAGGAATTATAGAATATGATGATATCGAACCTTGCACTGTTGAAGAATGTCAACGAAGAGTGAATTGGCCTAAATGGAAAGATGCGATCTAGGCTAAATTAGATTCAGTAGCAAAGAGACAGGTATTTGGGCCTATAACGCAGACACCCCCAGATATAAAACATGTTGGCCATAAATGGGTCTTTGTTAGAAAGCGTAATTAGAAAAATGAGGTAGTTAGATATAAAGCCCGCCTCGTGGCGCAAGGTTTCTCACAATGACCTGGAATCGACTACGAGGAGACGTATTCTCCCGTAATGGACGTTATAATGTTCGCTACCTTGTCAGTTTGGTAGTTTCCGAAAAACTTGACATGCAGCTTATGGATGTGGTTACAGCATATCTCTATGGGGATCTAGATTCAGATATATAAATGAAGGTTCCAGATGGACTTCAATTACCCAAATCAAGTGGCTCTAAACCACGAAACACGTTTTCAATAAGACTAAAATGCTCACTATATGGATTAAAACAATCCGGACGGATATGGTATAACCGTCTAAGTGACTACTTGATTGGGAAGAGATATATTAACAATGAAATATGCCCATGCGTGTTCATTAAAAGAACAAGTTCCGGATTTGCAATTGTAGCAGTTTATGTCGATGACATGAACCTAATTGAACTCTAGATGAGTTACAGGAAACTGCTAAATATTTGAAATCCTAATTTGAAATGAAAGTTCTTGGGAAAACACAGTTTTGTCTCGGTTTAGAACTCGAGCACCGTAGTGATGGGATTATGACCCATCAGTCTGCATATACCCAGAAAATTCTAAGGCGCTTTAATGAAGATAAAGCAAAGCCTGTGAGTACACCCATGATTGGCCGTAGTCTTGAGCCCGGAAAAGATCCGTTTCGTCCAATGGATGAAGACGAAGAATTATTAGAGGCCGAAGTGCCCTATTTAAGTGCAATAGGCGCATTATTGTACTTAGCTCAATGCACAAGACTGAACATCTCATTCACAGTGAACTTGTTAGCTCGACATAGTTCTGCGCCAACATGCCGCCATTGGATTGGTGTAAAGAAAATCTTTCGATACTTAAGAGGTATGATTGATATGGGCCTATTTTATCCAAACAGAAAGAAGAGGAATGACGAAAAATTGGGACCGGACCCCAAGAGGCCAATTGTTGCCGTCAATAGCATGACCGTCGGCCATGCTTCCACCGCCATCGCCATCCAAGGTGGTCGGCGTCCTCCTCTTTCCCTCCATCAAAATGACAATGATGTTTTGATGGGTTTTGCTGATGCAGGGTATCTCTTTGACCCTCACAAGGGTTTCTCCCAAACGGGTTATGTCTTTACCATGGGAAGCACTGCGATATCTTGGAGGTCTACAAAATAGACCCTTGTTGCTACTTCCTCAAATCATGCAGAGATTATTGCTCTACATGAAGCCGTGCGTGAATGTATATAGCTAAGGTTTGTAATTAGACGTATTCAAGGAAGTTATGATTTGAAGTCTACCACGGATAAACCTACATGCATTTATGAGGATAATGCAACTTGTATTGGGCAAATGAAGTTAGGTTTCATCAAGGGCGACAACACCAAGCATATATCGCCTAAATTCTTTTATAATCAGCAACAACAATCACTTCGAAAGATTGAAGTGAATCAAATCCAATCAGAGGATAATGTAGCGGACTTATTCACCAAGTCATTACCTAAATCCACCTTTGAGAAACATGTGAAGAGTATCGGATTAAGGAAATTATCCGAACTCCCACGATTGTAGCAATCAAGGGGAGTTATGATGTCTACATGTTAGATCTCGAAGAGTAAAGGACGTGTTGTACTGTTTTTCTCCTCCTCAAGCTTGTTTTTGTCCCACATGGTTTTTCCCTCAAGCAAGGTTTTTAACGAGGCAACGGATGAAGCGTCACCACCAAGTTTGAGCGGCACAAGGGGGAGTGTAAAAGGAAATCAATTTATGTGTGCTTAATCAAACTAGGATTAGTTCCATGATTGTAATAGGAGAAAATGTTCTAGAATTCCTAGTGCTATTCGGAATAGTTTTCCTTGTAACATTAGAACATATACTTTGTAATCCCTATATATAGGGTTCCTATTCTCAATAATGAAATACACAATTCTCACATCAATCTCTCTCATTCTTAAACAAGGTCCCTAGAATCCTCGACACGGCCAAATTATCTATGACTAGAGTAGTAGAGTTGCACCCTAGAAAAGTAGTGACCAAGGTAAATTAAGCTTAACAAACAAAGAAATGGAGTCATTGAGTACTCCAAGGGAAGGATTAAAATATCTGTTTTTATATATCTATCGGAACTTTGAAAAAATGAGATATCAGAAATATTTGGGATATTCTGTAAAATATAGCTTTTTTGAAAAAGTCAATTTATTGTATTTACATATATATATATATATATATATATATATATATGAATGTCAACTTAATCTACATCCAAAAAGAGACTCTAGGTGGTTGAAAAGTCGCTCACTGGTCTATGAAAGTACAATAATCAGACGAAGACATATGACCCATATAGTACGACTTGTAGTGATGAACATGATAGTTATGGATCTATTTGGAGTTGCATATTGTTTGCCCTATAAGGGGATAATAAGGATGAATCCAACTGGATGATTAATCATGTATGTCATGCCCCTAATTTCAATCACACGTAATAATACAATTTCAATCAACACAAGAAACCCCGGGCGTGATGGTTCGGACATCAAACCAAACAGCTAAGAAAATTTTTCCTTTAAACAAAGGCAACAACTATGTCCCGAACCCACAATGTGAATACAGACTCATTCTTTAGAGTCACATATTACATTACACAAAATTTACAAATTAAATTGTATTAACAAAATAATAAGTAATCGCTCCTCAGAGCTTACTACACAGTGAAAGTCTTAATAACAGTAAAGCCACAAAATTACTCGATCAGCTGCTACAAGGTCTCAGCTTCAGCCACGATTCCCTTGACCTGCAGGATTAACCCCTACACCATCGAATAGTGCACCGGATTGCCACACAACAAACCCGGTAAGCTTATGAAAGCTTGTATGAGTAAACTCAAAACCATAAAGCAGAAACACATTCTTAAGTCACCTTAACCTAAACTATGTTAAGCACATAACTCACAACTACAACCATTTGTTTCATATCCTTCCATATCATGCTTACGTAAGTCAACTCGTGACTAAAACCACATGCTCAGATTCTCAACCTAGCATCCAATTATACAAATTCCAGTCAAACAAAACATCTTCAAGTAATGTTTGAAACCATTTTAACACACCACGGCGAATTACAAAATCATGCTCATTTCCTTCCCAACTGGAAGCCTTTGTCATCAACGTGGCATCAAAGGTGAAAATCAATGAAATCACCTTCCTATCCTCACCACAGAGAACAATCGTCACCACTATGGCCTTTAAGATCAGTCAGACCATCAACAAATAAACCAAGAAGGAAACAAGGCAATCACAATTCAAAACAAAGTGAAACAATTCATAGTAACTGTTTGCACCTGAATTTGAGGCGAACAGTAACCCTTGCATTCAGTTTAGTTCAGGAGGTAACATTAAAACAAACAATTCAAGTCATACAATTCAAGTCATAGTAATCATCACAACCCCATACTATGACATCTGTAGGTAGCTTCGACCATCACAGCAATCCTCTCGATGATTGTTAACTCAATAATAATTCATCTCCTTTACAGAGCAGTCATCACACAGATAGCAATCATCCTATTGATCATCACACAGATTTCCACCGGTCATCACACAGATATGAATCATCCTACTGATCATCACACAGATTTCCACCGGTCATCACACAGATAACAATCATCCTACTAATCATCACACAGATTTTCCTACACAAGCTTTACATGATAATCATCAGAAAGATTCATCACGCTAATGTCATCAATTCATTACACAGATATTCCTACACAAGCTACCATATCTTAAATCTCAATTAAGACGGTCATACTAGACCCATGGTATCTTAACAAATGAAATTCTACAATCACCACCAAATGCACAATTTCACTATTTCCAAACGATGATGAACTCAATACATCATATATTGCTCATATCACAACAAATGCACCAATACATATATATTTCACATAAATATATATATATATATATATATATATATATATACGTAGTCATCTACTTAGGAATGTCACTAATACCAACTATAGTCATGGTTAAACTAATAACTCCAAGACAATATGGTAACTATGCTCATAACGAATATTGTGAGATCTACTCACCTCTGAATCCTGCTGCGACTTCACATGCTAATCCAGGACAAGCACCAATCACCGCAATCCGCTCAACACAAACTTGTCAAGTACCTAAACACATACGGTCTCGATTCAGTGCACTAAACCACAAAGTGATTAAAGTTCGAATCCCTCAATGGAACTACCACCCGAAAGTAACGCCAAATGAGGCGAAATCTCATCCGAGACCACCCAAAGTCTTCGGAACACTTCTACGATCGCTATATCAGAACCACAAGTCAATCGGACAATCGAATCCCTCAATGGAACTACCACCCGAAAGTAACGCCAAATGAGGCGAAACCTCATCCGAGACCACCCAAAGTCTCCGGAACACTTCTACGATCGCTATATCAGAACCATAAGTCGATCGGACAATCGAATCCACACAGATTGAAACCCGAACGGTTCGAAATCACAAAAATCCTAACATGCTCATACGATTTGCAAAAATTACGTATTATATATCGAAATGCTCGTATTGACGGGTAGATAATTAATAACACAAGAAACTGCTCCTTACATGGCCGGAACACCGTTATAGTGCCGCCACAGGTGGAGGCACAACCACCACAACCACGCCGGCCAAAACTTAAAACCACAACAATCCATCCGTCTAAAATGTCAAGAATCCCAAGTATAGCAACTTTAATGTCTGGAGTTTGAACCAACTCGGCCTAGATCGCCATCCAAAGCCTAATACCACTATTCACTTTGAGTTGATCCTTCTTTGATGAAAATCAATCGAAGCCACCACCTTAGATTGAGAGAGGAAGCTCCCATGAACCTAGAAAGATCAGTTTGAGCCGCTGCCGTCGCCGGAGGTGAAAAATCAGGTCGGATCCCGAACCTTCAAGCTTTCTTGGCTTCGATCTGCAGTGTATGGTGCACTCCGCCACAAGCCACCACCACAGATAGGTCGACGACATTGGTCTGAGACGAACTGGGTAGGTGGCGTCGCTGGAGATGCCCGAAAAAGGAAGTTGCAGTCAGGTCAAGCCGCCGGGTTTGGATCGGATTGGACCGCCGGGTTTGGGTCGGGTCAGTCGGGGTTCAGGAGAGAGAAGAGAGGTTTTAGACTTTCCGAAAAAGGAAGTTTCCAAAATGAAAATAGTAACCTTCCGAAAACGGAAACTTCTATTTATAGTGGTTTCCAAAAATATCCGAAACTTTCACTGCCCATAACTCTCTCATACGAACTCCGATTTCCGGATTCCATATATCCACCAACTGGTATTGACGTGCTCTACGACTTTCTTGAAGGAAGTTTTCAGAGAAACCCAACCAATAAAAAGTTAACCCTTTGACCTCTCAAAAATAAAAAGTTTCAAGTAATTATTCGTCAGAAATACTTCAACTTCATCCCCGAACCACAAAATCATCCAACAACTACTAATTAAATTCTGGAATAATTCTTGGAAAATAATAATGAATTTTCGTGGTATTACAATGTACTTGTCCATATTGATTTTATCCATAAACGTCATAGCCATATTGATTGTCGACGTCATGATATTCATTTGAGGTCCCACTGTACTCTGTGCTCCTAAACTGATTGAATCAAAACTTAAGACAGCTGAAGAAACATACTTTGATCATCAATTATGTCACGCCCCTGATTTTACACACATGAAAATCGATATATAATCTCATAATTATACATGCGTGAACGTTTAGTCATCAATAACAAATACCTGAAAACTTTTTCCCATTAAAATACACACATATTGATGCCCTGAACCTACTATATCAATATTGACCCGCTCCACAGAGTCATATATTACATAAGCTTATGAATTAAATTGTCAACAACAAGATAAAACGTAAATGCTCCTCAGAGTTTAACTATAACGGAAATCCTTATCAACGGTAAAGTCACAAAAATGGCTTCCTACAGTTAAGCTGCAAGTGCTCTATCTCAGCTTCAACCCCGATTATCCTACCCTGCAGGATTAACCCCTACACCTTTGGAATGGTGCATCGGGTTGCCACACAACAAACCCGGAAAACTTTTGCAAGCCTGTATGAGTAACTTCAAAACAGCTAACACAACTCACACCAGAAATAAGGAAAACAACTCCCGCTTTAATTCCTTAAAAAACGAAATAAAGGAGAATAACTCACACTTTAATTTCCTTTCAAATCGAAACATAGAAAATAACTCACTCCTTGGTTCCTATCAATTGTACCAAAATCGTACCATAGAAAACAACCCACACTTGAATTCTATCAAGATAACATAGAAAGCAACCCGCTCCTTGAATTCTATTAGTAAAACATAGAAAACAACTCACACCTTGAATTCTATCAGTAAAACATAGAAAACAACTCACACCTTGAATTCTATCAAATGTACCATAATCGTACCACAGAAAGCAACTCACACCTTGATTTCTATCGATTCGTTAATAAGGAAAACAACTTCCACCTTGTCTCCCTAAAAACCGTTAATAAGGAAACAACTCACACTTGTTCCCTAAAAACACATAATGTCATGAGTTATCAATAACCAGTTCCTGTTACCCCATGAATTATCTATATGGTAGACAGATTAGAGCTCTAACTGAAAACGTAACCACTCGTCCGGCCAAAGACGTGATTACCTGATATTCTGCCCAAGGTCATAGACCTTCGATCCTCGGGCCGCACAGTCTCTTGGAGCAAAACATTAAAGGAGTCACACTGGACCCAAAATGTTACACAAATCGCAACGCTTTTGAAAATAATCGAAATCAACATTTCCATAATCATTATTTTCCGAAAAGCCATAACACAAAACAATAAAGAGCATCATTTCACACATATTGTTTTCATACACAAATCTCAACGCCTTTCTCAAATCTCAACGCTTTTCAAAACAAATCGAAATCAATCATTTCCACTATCATTTGTTTTCCAAAAGCCACAACCCAAAACAATAAAAAGCATCATTTCATGCATATTGTTTTCATAAATCCACAAACCACCAAAACATATATTTCACGTAAATATATATATATATATATATATGTAGTCATCCGCTCAGGAATGTCTACTAATACCAACTATAGCTTGCAGTTACTAAATAACTCTCAAAACGATATGGTAAACCCGTTCGTGAATTTACTTCGTGAGATTACTCACCTTGAAACTCCTGTTGCGTCTTCAATACAGAACAAAACAGCCTAACCACCAACTACCCGTCCAAGAATACTTCGTCAAGTACCTAACGAAAGTACAGCCTTGATTCAGTCAATGAAACACAAGAAATAACGTTCGAAACCCTAAACGAACCAAAATTCCCAAGGTGACACCCAATGAGGCGAAACCACATCCGAGACCACCCAATGTCTCCGGAGTGCTAGTACGATCGATATGTCAAATTCACAAGTCGATCGGACGCTCGTATCCTCGCGGATCGAATCATCAAACTGTCCGAAACTAAAAAAATCACAACTTAATCATACGATCTCCAAAAATTCCATATTATATATCGAAACGCTCGTATCGACGAGTAAATGATATATAAAACCAAAAAATGTCCCTTACATGGCCGGAACGCCTCCACAGGCTGTGGTGCCGACGCCGGGTCAAACTCGACCACCGGAAAATCAAGACCAACAAACGTGATCATCATGAAGAATAGAGCAACTTTCATACCTGGAGCTAAGTTTGGTTCGCCCTAGATCATCCTAGATCAAGCTTACAAGATCGACCAATCGTTGCCGTCTGATCAAGCTCCAGATTCACTGTGCACCGCTGATCTTCAACCCTTGATCTTCCACTGCACACGCAAAATCGTCCTTCATGGCTGGTATGAGGATGATCAGGAGGAAGAGGAGATTCCAAAACCAAGAAGGATCGGCCGAGACGTCACCGGAAAAGTGGATTTCCGGTCGGGTCCCGATAGTGTCTACTGTAGCTGCTCCGATCTCCACTTTCCGGTGAACCACCATGCAAACCAACACCACAGAGCAAAGCACGACGCAGGTCTGAGTCGTTTTCGGCTTGTCCCGTCGCTGAATGTGGCCGGAGGTGAGAGAGCCAATAGGGTCAGGTCGGCGGGTTTCCGTCGGGTATGGGTTGAGCGGAGGAGAGAGAACGGAGAGAAAGAGACTTTCCGAAAAAGGAAATGAGGAATTATGAAAATATTTTCTGAAATTCCTTATTTATACCAAAATGGAAACTTCTTCCAATGGCCATAACTTCTTCATACGAACTCCGATTTTCGCGTTTAACATGTCCACGAACTCGTATCGACGCGGTCTACAACTTTTGTGAAGGAAGTTTTTGGAGAATCTCAACGTATCAAAAGTCAACCTTTGCGCCACCCCTAAAGTCATATTTTCCGAATGAAAATTAATCCGACACACTTCCGCTCCGTCCACGAGCCACAAAACCGTCCAATAAACATAAAATTAATGCTGGAAAATCCTCAGAAAATAATTACGAATTTCCGGGGTATCACAAGTTGCACCTCTAATCGTTCTCCCGTAAACAATCTTCTCTTGAGCACCATGACTAGCTGTTCTTGCTCCTTGGTCTTCATCTTAGGTGACATGATCAAAATTATCTTCACAGGTAAATTGGTTCAATCCTCAACCCATAGAAGATTGTCCATATTCATATCTTTTTCACCTCCACCACATGTTCCGCTTCCACCATCTTGATCATCATCAGACCTATCTAGAGTTGCTGTACCATCCCACGCATCATCACTATCTGAATTGTCTCCTGGGTTTTTAAAAACTTATGCAGATGATTCATATAATTGTACCTTATTTTTTTATACTCTTGTGCGGATCAGAACCCAATAGTCTGTTCTCATCGTCTAAAACTTTCATATAATTGAGGCCAATCCAATATAATTGAGAAAGATGAACTGAGTGAGTTACTTTTTGCAACATGGTTCCATTAAGTTTGTTTTCTTTTGCTGAAATTACACCATCATGAAATCTCCTTAGCTAGATTCATCTCAGGGGAATTTCTTCTTACCTCGATTCCACTCCTCACTTGGATTTCCTTCAAAGGGAATACTCCTCACCCAGATTTGCTTTGAGGAGATTTCTCCTCACCCATATTTTCCTTGAGAAGATCTCTCCTCACACAATTTGCATTTAGGGAATTACTTCTCACCTAGATTCGCCTTGAGAGAATTTCTCCTCATCTAGATTCGCCTGGAGTGGATTTTACTTCACCCAAATCTGCCTTCAGAGGTTTCACTTTGAGATATTTTTCCCAAATAGGTTAATTTGCCTCTTTATTAGGCCATATCCTGAATAGAAATTATTGTTAATTTTACACCCCCAAATAACCTCCATGTTCCATAGTGTATGTTTCTCTGTGAATAACTGAGGTTTTTTTTTTTTCTTTCTATTTTTTTTATCAAATTTTACAGATATTTTTTCATTTTATCGGAATTTATCCTAAATACCTTATATCGATGATATTTGACGATATCAAAGAAATTTCACAGAAACGGTGGAAGATAATATATATATTTTTCTCCTATGATATATCGATCATTCCAAAAAGAGATATCGGCGAATAGATCAGAAATATGGCAGATATTTCAATCCTTGCTCTGAGGGTAAGAATTCAAGCTGGTATCTTGAGCCCAAAGTCGATGATTTTCTGTATGACAAGGGTTGACATTGGTAACTTAAGTCGAATGTCAATGTTACCTCGCATAGCGAGAATTGCTTGTAGCTTGAGTCAGTGATGCCAAAACCGCCAATTGAGGGTATAATTTTTTCGATAAAGGAAGGGAATTAAATTACAACACAAACCCTCTGCAACAACCCACACCTAAACTGTCTAAAAGAAAAGCTTGACTAGCAGAGAGAGAGGAAGAGCCTGAAACCAACTCTGAGCCTTGGAACAATGTCCAGTCGACTTTGCTATGACATCGGCTAAGAAATTTGCTTCACGTTTGGTACGATAGAAGGAGGCTACATGAGTGAAGTTAGCGAGGACCTTTATATCTTGAACTTGAAGCATCTGAGTAATTAATTATTCTCCATGGTAGGACGTCCTGTACTTGTAATGGCGTAATGCTATCTAGAAGAAGCTTAGAATCACCTTCCACTTCAATGTTTTTGAAACTATGAATCCAGGCTGCAAGCAAACCCGCTCGTAGGGCTAAAGTTTCAGCCATCAGCACATCATGAGACCCGACTTTATTACTTGCTGGCTTGCTGCTAGATAGGCTCACCATTTGAAATCTCGATCTAAAAAGTAAAAACAAAACCTGCAGCTAGCTAGCTGCCCTTGAATTGAGGATATAATATTACAACGGTTCATTTAATAAAATAAAAGGTAAAACAGGGTGGTCAAAACGTAGATATGGTCCATCTCATCTTGTTTCCCAACCCCAAAACCCCATTGACGGCATTTGAGAGCATAAACCCACCCAAATCACAACATGCTCCTCCTCCTCTCAATCTAACTCAAACCCATAACAATAATGCCCCTAAATCTCTTACCCAACTCTCTCCACGCCTCCACCTTCCCCCCATTTCCCAACAACTCGACTCACCACCCATGCCTTCCACTTCAGAAGCAGCCTCTTCGGGTCTCCTGCATTTCGACCCGCTTCAGAAGAAAACCCGGCACCCGGAAGTCCGACAACTCGGAGGCCCATGAGACGGTTCGTATGCTCATCCGAAGCTTCAGCGACCAAGAGCCCCTGGTCAAGTCTCTCAACAAGTACGTTAAGATTGTGAGGACCGAGCACTGCTTTCTTCTCTTTGAAGAGCTCGGCAAGTCTGACAAATGGCTTCAGTGCCTAGAGGTACTTCAATTCTCTTCTTCTTCTTCATCTTCAGCTTCGAAATTGCTCAATGTTTTTCTCTGCTACTTGGCTTTTCAATTATAGTTGAAATAATGGTAATTGAATTACATTCCCGATGTACTTGGTAGTATGCGGTTAATTTGAAGTATGGCATGTTATGTACAATGTAAGCATTTTGTCGCAGCAATTATGATAAGGATTGGAATGTAGCTTCACTTACCTAACCCGCAATCAGGTGTTCAGATGGATGCAAAAACAGCGCTGGTATGTTGCGGATAATGGTGTTTATTCCAAACTGATCTCGGTTATGGGAAAGAAGGGACAAACACGGATGGCTATGTGGTTGTTCTCTGAGATGCGGAATAGTGGGTGCCGCCCTGATACTTCTGTTTATAACGCACTAATTTCAGCCCACCTTAACAGCAAGGACAAAGGGAAGGCGCTGGAGAAAGCGCTCGTGTACTTTAACAAGATGAAGGGAATGGAAAGGTGTCAACCGAATATTGTTACGTACAATATTCTCTTGAGAGCTTTTGCGCAGAGTCGTAATGTAGAAAAAGTCAATTCTTTGTTTAAAGATCTTGATGAGAGCATAGCTTCCCCTGATATCTATACGTACAATGGTGTAATGGATGCCTATGGGAAAAATGGGATGATCAGAGATATGGAATCTGTGCTTTCTCGCATGAAAAGTAATCAATGCAAGCCCGATACCATCACCTTCAACCTGTTGATTGATTCATACGGGAAGAAGCAGCAATTTGACAAGATGGAACAGGTATTTAAGAGCTTACTCCATTCCAAGGAGAGACCAACTCTCCCTACATTTAATTCAATGATCATAAATTATGGGAAGGCAAGGCTTAAAGAGCAAGCAGAATCTGTGTTTAAGAAGTTGATTGACATGAAATACTCACCTAGCTTCATTACATATGAGAGTCTTATCATGATGTATGGCTACTGTGACTCTGTTTCAAAGGCTAGGGAGATATTTGATGGGGTGGCTGAATCTGGACAGGAGATGAAGGTGTCAACGTTTAATGTGATGCTTGATGTATACTGCAGGAATGGTTTGCCCATGGAAGCAGATAAGCTTTTGCTGAGTGCAAATAGTATTGGGATACGCCCAAATGTATCTTCGTATAAACTTCTGTACAAGGCTTACACTAAAGCTAACATGAAGGAGCTTCTAGACAAATTGCTAAAGTCCATGGACAAAGATGGTATTGTCCCTAATAAGAGGTTCTTTCTAGAGGCGTTGGGAGCATTTTTGTCTTCAACAGGGAGTCCAGAGTCTGGGAGTGCCTCAACAGGTTTAAACAGGCCACAGGACGAGGTGCTGAAAATTTAGGTGCAGATAGATGGGTAACAACTTATTTTGTATGTTCTCTGAACAAAGAACAGTTAGCATGTTAAACACTGTTTCGGGCATCAGCAACAGATTAGTTTGTACATCACAGAGTTACCTAGTCCTATAGTATGAGGTATTTTCTCTGATTGTATCTTGTATAATGCCATTCATTTTTTGGTTTTGGCAAAGAAGTTTCCATTCTGCATCTACAATGTGTATGACACTATTATAACTACCTGTTTGCAAGTTTCAAAATGATCTGTTACGGTAAAACATATTGTTGGCATATTAAACACTGGGAATCAAAAATATGTGAATGTATCTCGGGTATTTTCACTTCTGTATGAATTTGAAGGAGATAATGTCATGAATTGACAGTATTATTAATAGTAATATATAATAATAAATCTAGATTAGTCTAACGCTTATTTGGTGAAAATTATTGCATGAAAGTTTTGTTAAATCTCTGATTGTCGAGGCCCTTTACCAATGTTAGATCTAGTGACTGGTATTTACCAATATCTGATTGCTGGGTTTCTCCAGTATCAGTATTATCAGTTTTTGTTGGTATTTGCAGTCAAAAGTCATATTTTTTTATTCCAACTTGGTATTCTACTCTTGTACCAAATGCAGGTTATCATTAACATTTTGTAATATACTGCAATTCATTGTACTCCAATGTGGGCAAGTCCATGCTGTAATTATCTACCCTATGCATCTCATCTTCACCGTAAACACATTGTTTTCCATGCAAATTGTGGTGTGGTTTCTGTGGGAGTGGCAGTGAAACCATTGTGATTGTGGACATGCAAAGCAGCAAGACAGTGCGATAAGAGGAGGGGTTAAGTTTAGCTTTACAGCATGGTGGATATGGAGATTACATAATCTGTGTCTGCATGGAGGTTTGTACTCAGAACCCCGAGGAGGTATTCATCCAAGTAAAAATGTTTCTTTGACCAAGCACAAGATGCATGATGTGGTCTCCTTCAGCTAATGGTTTTGCAGAATTGCATGTTGACGGAGCTCTTTGCAAAAAAGGCTGGAACGTATGATGTGGGCGGTGTGGTAAGAGATGATGGGGGGCATTTTATGGGGGCAGTAGCACTTTCGATGGATTATGGTGGCCAGTGAAACACAGGCTTTGCTGCAGGGGTTATACTTCTGTTGAAACCTTGGTATCACTAATCTTGAAGTGATGCTCTCGGTATATGATAACAAGAGGACGTCATGGATGAGATAAGTAGTTCGAGTCCAACATGTGAGTGACTACAATTCTTTAGCATACATTTTGGGTCAATTTGCAATAGTTTTAGTTTCAAATTCTTCTTGGTTGCCTGATCTTATTAGGGACGTGATTCAAAATGACTGTACTCCAATTTTATTTTTAATTTTTTAATTAAAATTGACGTATTCTCTGAAGAAGAAGAAAAAAAAATCTCCAAGGGAAGTGTCAAAGGAACTGTATCATCCCAAAGTTAGAATTGGTTAAGAGAAGCAACAGAATCCGCAACAGAATTTGCCATTCCAAAGAAAATTCCGAGAGAACTGGTGAATGTCACAGATGATTGTGTAAATAAGCCAAACAATGGCACGTAATCCAAATAGAGATTCGATAGGCAGGATCTCCTCATTAGCTACCGGTCTTCTCTTAAAGCATCAATTGGCTATCGTTTTATGCCTGACCCCTCAGCAAGAAGCACATTAGTAGAATCCGTCTTCCTATTCAATATTTTCACAGGTATCTTGATGAACAGCTTTGCTAGTCATAGAGGTTCTAATTGTCAAGGCCAGTTGTTAGTCTATGTAATGTTTCAACCAACACAGAATTGCAGTTTCACAAAAAGAGAAGTTAAGAGAATCCAGACCATGTCACATTACTGTCTTATATTAATATGAGCAGCAATAAGAGGTTCAAGATTTCCACCCAAAACAGACATAAGGTCAGGTAGTTGGATACCCGTTTTTAAATCCTTGACTAACTTATGTGGATGAGACATGTATCTTCGAGTCTCCTTTTGCCATACATTGACAATCTCATCTTTCTTAATATCACTAGGCTTGTTAACTCCTTGTTCCAATGCAAGGATGAGAAGCTTGGCTTTCAATCGGTTCATGGCTTTCATCTTATTTGCAAAGTGGCTCCTCTCACCTGCACAAAACAGGTTATATTAATTACAGAAACATTGTTAAGAGTAAAAACAAAGGTTAGAAGGGATTTTTTGGAAGTAAAAATAGGAAAACTGCAATAATGTTGTCGCTCAGAATTTTTTGTTATGCTACTATATATTCCCTCCATAAATATGATTAGATCCAATTTACTTCACAGTAAGAATTTATAAAAGGGTTTCCGGTAAAAACCACCAAGCACCTGATGATTGGACACTTATGCCTGTGGGTTTATGGTGAATGTAAACTAAAGGACCATTTTGGCTCTGCTTTTCTTCAAGCTTTGATGGCAATACAATAACTAAATCTTCCTCGTCAATTTGTATGTCGTAAGCTCGTCCAAGAAATAGAGGAACAACATCCACACTTGCTGAGCTAACCGCCTGCAAGACATTCAATTTGCAAACTGTAAAACTACTGGTCAAGATTTTAAAGAAAATGTTGCAAGAATAATAAATGCTCCACCTAACTTCTACATTGCATAGTGCAATTTATTCTTTTAAGAGATCATAGTTTCTCAACTTGAAGAAAAAGAATTCAAACTAGCATATGAGCAATCCATATCCCAAGTCTAAAACAAGATGAAAAGAAACAAGCTACCAAAGACCACCACAGATAGCAAACAAACTCAACAGCTAGCAAATCCTACAAAATATCTGAAAGAGAAACCCTTAAATTCTGCAGGTTCTGAAGACCACAAAACAGACCAAGTTCTTCCACCCCTACTGCCCCTAATTAGAAAAGATTTTTCTAATACGCTCCGTCCAGAAAACCGAAAAAGTACCTAACCATAGATAAATCCATAAAGTTTTAGCATCTCTCCCTAACCCAAAAACCTAAGAACAATATGAGACTCTAGCTTTGGACATCAAGGTTATCCCAACAGATGATGTCTGCTACTCTACTCATTAGATTTGTCTAAACTTGTTACCTAGTCTTGAAGTCAATGGAAGGGTATTGTCAAAAACTGTAAAATTGTTGATTCCATTATTGTAGCTTCTATTGATTATTGGCAACATATTATCAAAACATCTTCACAAAAAATTAAACAACGACATGACCAAGGTAAACTAAACATATGAGCATTAGTTTTATGATTAGCATTGACCAAATCTAGTGAATATACAACATATATATATAATATGTTATACAACCATTCTCAGGTGCGGACGTCCGTACCTAAGGATTAGGTACGGATTTCCATTTTTTTCCCTCTTTCCGATCACACATTTAGATCTTAACCGTTCAGTTTTTAGGTCCTAATGTATAGATCATCTCTGCAAAATTTCAGCCAAATTGGTGATCATTAAGGCATTCAAACCTGCAATTTACAACAATGAATACGAACGGTTCCGAATCTGTCGAACCGGAACCGTTCGTATTCATTGTTGTAAATTGCAGTTTTGAATGCCTTACCGATCACCAATTTGGCTGAAATTTTCTAGAAATGATCTATACATTAGGACCTAAAAACTGAACGGTTAAGATCTAAATGTGTGATCGAAAAGGCGGGAAAAAATGGAAATCCGTACCTAATCCTTAGGTACGGACGTCCGCAACCAAGAACGCCTGATATGTTATATAACACATTACTTGATAAGTCTAACTTCCTGCTTTTCATCTTTGAAGAAAATATGAATTACATAGTGCCAGTTCTGGACATAAACATTAAACAGACTGATATATACAGGTAGCTAATCTACAACCCTCTTCATTTTTTTTTTTTGAAAGTTCAAACTTATTTAAAATTTAAAAGAACAAAGAGATACAGAAGAGAGCTGGAACCCAGTATAAGCAAGGGCACACCGCAACAAAGAGCAGGAACAAAACTCAAAAAAAAAAAAAAAAAAAAAAAAAAAACTTCAAAAATAAGAGGAAAGAGCCTCCTAACTAAAACACCAAGCTAGTTACTAGAAAGTCTCCATTTAAGAAAGAGATTCATATTAGCACTAGAAGGTTTGGGGTTTAAAAACATCAGCTTGCATCTTATAGTGTTGAACAGTTGATAATAGCAGTAAGGATCACCACAGGAGGTTTAGACTCATTCTTGAACATCCTAATATTCCTTTCCCTAAACCATATTCAGTTATACTCTACTAGGCAGTGAGCACTATATTCAAACACATATAAAAAGAAAAAATGCACATTAGGAGAAACCCTGGACTCCAATAACTAGGGCATTCCATTCTGCATAACATAAAAAGCTTAACTGCCTTGAAATTGAACAAAAAATTGTTGCTAATATTTTCCAGAGGCCAAGTATAAAACAATTTATGTCAATAAATTTCAAAATTCAAAAGTTACTATCTGTTGCCCCAGCCAACAATCTAATAATTAAAGCCTTCAGTCAGTGAGTCCCCTTGATTTAACAAGCATGGAAATAGAAAACAGGAATTTCCTTGCCTTTGTGCCATGAACCACAAGAAAGAAACTCCTTAGTTCGCACAAACAAAAAAGGAATGGAAAATAGAATTTCTGTGATATAAATTGATATTAGCTAGGAGCTGGAGTGTCTGAAAACCTCATTATAACTGACAACGAGGACTGCTTTTGTATGATACAAAACACAGAAGGAAATCACCCTTGACCATGGGCAAGTACTACAGACTACACAGAACTTGATTCAGATCATGTGGTCACAGAACCTGTTTTCTTTTCTTCCCAAGTCACATATTTGGATCAGATAGTTCTATCCTGTTATCACTTTACTTGCAATATCATAGTCCATACTCCATATCATTTTTTTTCTTTTCAGTCACCAGTGACATCTTTTTTTAGGAAAAGAAAATACGAGCAATTCTGAAAACTTTAATATTGGATTGATATCAACAAGACAGAGTTGTACCTCGTGCACAGCAGATCCGTTTTCAGAATTTATGATGTAGTGCACACCTGCCTCTCCTGATAGATAACCAAAAGCAAACTCATGTTCAAACTCAATAGTTGCTGACTTGATGCCACCATTCGTGGAAGAATGCATCTCTACTACTCTCCCTTTGTAACCTAGCTTTCTGGCCCATTTGGTATACATGCTTAGTAGTTGTTTTACCCAAACCTGAATTATAAAATTTACAAAATCAAGTCACAGAAGATAAAAATGTGTATGTGCTTAGGGAGGGGGGGAGGTGAGCGAGAGAGAGAGAGAGAGAGAGAGAGAGAGAGAGAGAGAGAATGTGCATTCATGAAGTTTTATCAAGCTCTTGACCACATCCACAATCTTTTTTGACATTAAAATATAAATAAGTCAAGATAAAATCTGGAAAAACAATAGTTTCACAGACTTAGGCTGACATGAGGTAATATCATATCAAAACTACGTTCAGATTCCCCTCAAAGTGCTGACTTCCATGTTGTTTATAGTTCCAACACAAACCTTAGACTGATTTTAGGTGAATCAAAATTTATCCTACCACTCTCCATTTATGAAATAAAAAAGTACTAGATTATGCACATTTTTGTGAAGAGTGGGTTAAAAACAAGGACTTCACATATAGAGCACCTAAGAGAGCATTCAAATTTGAGACTTTGCAGTATCTCTCTCTTGTATGGAAACAAATGGAAAATCATCTAACCTCAGGGTAGCCTGTGCCACCAGCTTTTAAAATTAGACATGCTCCCTCCATGTCATATGGTCCCTTAAGAAGCTTGGAAATCTCATATTTATTCAAAATCTTGCTCATATCCAGAGATGCATCATATGCTTGCCTAAAAAGCCCATAATTGATAGCATCTATCTCTGCTAACTGTGTAATAAGTTTTGCTTCTTCAGCCTGCAGAAATAAGCAATTGTGAATGTCAAATCCTCAACTTCAAATGAGGAAAGAAAAAATATGATTGAGCAACTTTTATACTTGGAACATTTTGGTGGAAAGATAAAATTAATATGCAACTAGCACGCTTGACTAGTAAAATAATGGGTACTCATGGCAATTGCTGGCACAGCCAGAGGGCTTAAACTTGTAATCCCTAACGATGCACCCCGCAAAAATGATCGGACCTCCATATACAGACAACTCAATGAACTTAAAAGTGAGGTGGAAAAATCAATTGATAGAATAGTATAACAACAAATACACCAAGTTCGATAATGTGTTACCTTATATGTCAAGTCTCTGAGAGCGTCAACCACTCTAACACTATCAGCCAATTTAGCAAGAACCTCATTGGACTCAGCAGTGTCATCCCATAGGTCATAGTCGCGCATCAGTTGTTCCTGCTCATTCCGTCTTTCTTCTTCAAGCTCCAGTGCCAATGGGGCCAACATCTCAGCTCGGAGAACTGCATCTTCAATCTTCTTTTTCAATGAAAATAATCCTAAACAAACTCAAAACTATCATTTTGAATTCCATGCAATCATTAACAGTATAACTTAAAACTTGAGAAAATCATTAGATTATGGTCAGTTGTTTAATTTGCTAAAACAAAACCGATAGCTAACAACCTGCTTTAGGGTCCTCATTTAAGCCATACCCATTTCCAGAGTTGAATTTTTGAGATACAGACAACCTTATCTCAGCATAAAAATTGCTTAATTTTGAGTTGGGTCCACCCAACTCATAACAAGAGAGCTAGAAACATCGAGAGAAGGAGATAGAGAACATACCCAGTTGTTTGTAGAACCTGTTCTTGTCATGGGCGCAGTGCGTGTGTAGAGACTGCCGGGTCTTTCTCTTGGAATGTTTCCACGTTGAGCTGCCGAATAAGGCAGCAGTGGCTGCGCTGCTGCTGCTCCCGCCATTTCTGACAAATGCGGACTCGGCGGCCATGCTAGCTCTTCTTCTTCTTATTCGGAACACAAGGAGAGAGGAACAAGAATCAAGAAGAGGCAGACAAGTGTTCTTCCTTTCCTCTCCCTAGTCTTATCCTCACCCTTCTTGACCGTTGCCAATGGGTTTATCTTATCACGTGCTACTCACGTGGGCCTTAAACCCTTGGAGATTTTTCACGGTTGACAATCTGACATGCATGTATGCAAGAGAGCAGCTTCTTGTCTTCCAAATTATAAAAGCATGGTAACATGACATTTTTGTTCGTGGGTTATCAATAACGGGCAGCCATTATAGCAAGTTCACCCATTGGTTACCATGTCACCCACTGTTCACTGCTTTTTAGTGTTAATTTCACCATCTGGGTCACGAGCACAGTGTATTTCGTAACCTGGAGAATGAAAATATACACTAAAAAGTAGTGAATAATATGTGATCCGGTGACCCAACGGGTGAACTTACTCTTAGGGGGATGCATATATGTCATGGATAGGGCCGATCCAAGGGTAAGGCAACAAGGCAATCGTCTTAGGCTTGGGACGAGAAAAGGACTCGTGTCTCATGAATCATATATATCTTTAGTGAAATGAGGTTCGCCATTACCCTCATCTCACTGCTGAATTTCGCTCAATTAGTTGGTGTATTGCACTCTACTTATTAGACAAGCTAGGTCATACATTAATTGTTTTCATGAATGATTAAATAATGAGATTTTATAAAATAAAATAAAAATAATAATAAAAAAGGAAAAAAAAAAGATATAAAGCCTAAAAGTAAATCCTTTGGGTTATGAATTTTTAAACCCTATGGCCCAGTTTGGTTGGCAGGAATGTTAAAATAGGAAAATGATTTATTTTCCTTTCCAGACCGATATGGAGTAGAATAGGTTTTGGTATTTTCATGTGGGTGTTTGGAACATTACTGAATACCACCCCTTTACTAAGTAATTCAATTCAGGTTTTATGAGGGAGTCAATTTTCACTCAAATCTCATTTTTTATTTCCTTTCCAATCTCTAATTACAAACAAACGACGCCTCTATATGGAAAATGAAATTAATTCTCATTCCATACCATGATTTCTTGTCATCCAAACGGGCCTATGGGTTATGGATTTGTATTCTTGGTGTCGTGGGTATTTTTGGTATTTTGGAGTTAGAAAACCCTATTTGTGTGCCTATTTCAAGGACCTGACTTTGAGTCCTCTTAGAAACATAGCAAAGCCATCGTTTGGATGTTCATGCTCGATCAATTACTCTAACTTTTGACCTAGCTATTAATTTTAAACCCTGCCATGGGAAACATATTTTCTTGCTGTTTCACTTACAAGGAAGCTTCAGATCGGTTGACCGAGGAGGAGGAAGAAAACAAGCTCCATGAGCAACGAGACAAAGCTTCAGATGACAGAGTCAGCGGCCTCCCAGATCGGTGCATTTATGAGGAGGAAGAAAACAAGCACCATGAGAAGAGAAACAGTACTAACTTAGCTGACAGAATCAGTGATCTCCCAGATGATATGTTGCATCTCATACTCTCGTTCCTACCTTTCAAATCCGTCGGGCAAACCAGTGTCTTATCTCGAAGATGGAGTCATGTATGGTCTTCCTATCCCATCTTTGACTTCTACGACATTTTTACTGGTAATGAAGTTCTTCATCACCAGACGAGAGCAAGGATCATAAACACAGTATTGGCTCGCCAGGACGAAAACTATAATATAATGTGTCCATGTCTCAAAATTCCCTTCCCAAGCGGCAGTTTAGGTCACTTTCGAAGAGTTGGGGAAGATCCAAACGATTCTTGTTTTGCTAGGGTTGAGCAACTGGTACTGGACATCTCTTTGAATAGTGAAAACACATATGTTTTGCCTCAATGCCAACTTAAGTGCCAGTCACTAAGGAGTAGTAGCTGTGGGAATTCAAAGGCATGGCTAGGGTTTCCCTCTTCTTATGTTGTTTGGTCTTGCCTCCTTTCACTTCAGTCTTTGTCGCTAAGTCATATGGATTTCTTGGATAGAAGTCATAGTACTAGCGCTTTGGATGTGGATTTATTTTCTGGTTCTTCGTTCCCTTGTCTCGAAAATTTGGAGATAAAGATGTGCAGAGGAATGGATGATCTCAAAATTTGCTGTCCGAACCTAAAAGTTATACGAGTTTTCGCACTGGGTTTAAAGAGTATAGACATCTCCGGAACGAGACTAGAGGATGTAAGAGTCTCGTTTTGTTTTCTAAATTGCATAAATGGAAGTGGGGTTGACATTTTCGCCCCCAATCTAAAATCCTTTGCTTGGGTGGGTAACGGCATTACTGACAAGTGTGCGATCCAGAGCTTTCCTGTGCTCAAAAGGTCTGAATTTCTTTGGCCCCACCTTACAAGGAATAAGATTTCTAATGACAGTGTTATCGATCTTTTTTCGTCTTCATCCCAAGTTGAAGAACTTGCAATAGCTTTTGACTTCCTCCAGATTCTATCAGAAATTTATTTTGAATTAGGGGGTCTGCCCTTCTCATTCATGAAACTTAAGACCTTGGATATTTATCTCGATAAAAGATATTTCCCGGCCCGAGGTATAGCATCCCTGTTCAAGAGTTCTATAGTCCACAGACTGAGGATTCATCTTTTTATGGACTCTTATGAAGAAAATTATGATGAGTGGAACGACTTGGATTACGCCAACTGTACTGAAAAGCAATACTGCGACACTCGAGCTCAATATTTGAGCCCCTTTCTTAGTCACCTAAAGGTGGTCGACATTAACCTTGGCACCATGATCCCTGAGAATGCAGTAACTTTTGCAAAATTTTTCCTTGAATATGTTAGAGGCTTGCAAAAGGTGAATCTTAGATATTGTAGGGGAAAATGTAATCTACCTCCCAATTTGCTGAAAGATATCATTGCTTTAATGGAGGGTCTCCCCCGGGCATCTGCAGATGTTGAAATCTCAATTTCTTGCTATTGAAGCTATTAGAGATTTTTCTTTAAGGTAGGTACCATGGTAGACATGCACTTTGATCTCATTAGATGTAAAAATTTAAACTAAACAGCTAGCTAGATGGAAAGTAACTTTTTCTTAATATAGACTAGAAAATGTCAACACACCTGATGGGTGTGAGAGTAGTGGGAAGTTATAATTTTTCATTTTTCTGAGAAGAAACTGGAGAGTTATAATTGTAAGAGTGGGGAGTTTGAAATTTTTTTTATTTTTTTTATGTTTCTTTATTGTTTTATTTTAATTTTTACGTTTTTGTCCATGATCATAAAATGTGATCCATGATATTTTAATATTTGAGGGTTATAAAGGGAAAAAAAAATAATTTTGGCTAATAACACCTCATCTCTTAATAATAGTATAGATTATACTTCAATTCAAAAAAAAAAAATTATATATATATATAGCAAAACTCCGCTTTGAAATTAAAGCGGATTTAGAGTTTATGGTTATTTTTCGGTCTCATATCCACATCTCGCTTAAACCAATTGACGAACTAAATCCGTCCATGCCTGAACCTGCTTACTAGCTTTAAGGCAATTATCAATGCCATAACAATCATCAATTTGGCTGAAAATTTGCAAAGATGATCTCTACAAAAACTGAATGGTTGAGATGTGGATATGCGACCGAAAAGTGACCCTAAACTCTAAATCTGCACTTTAATTTCAAAGCGGAGGTTCGCTCTGCATAAAATCTATGTGTGTGTGTATCCTAAAAATTGAACATCTCTCGCGTTTGGCTTTATTCCCTTAACTAATTAACGAATTATTGGCCCTTAAGGAAGGCCTACGGTTTCCAATATATATCGCTTATCTTGGTTGAAATTGACAATGTTGAAGCTGCCAAAATGGTGAATTCAAATGACAAGTTATGTTGGCCGGAGAATGAGCAATTGTCAATGGCATCAAGATGCTAATGACTGCAAGTTATATATATCACCAATATTTGCTTTCAACCTGGGAGTGAAACAAAGTTCTAATAACACGATCTGAGAATTTAAAACTCACTGAAAATAAAGTGTGTTGACTGATAAGATGAAAAAGTAGGTCAATTGCCTGCAGATCATCCAAGAGTTGTTTATTAAAATAGTCATTTTCGTATCAACTAGCCAATATTAATAAACCGATGTATTATATTTTTTTTAAAGGAATCGGGTCAACCAATTAAGTTGTATTTATCTCATATAAACGACTCATTTGAACCACCTATGAAAAAGTAATTTATAACGTGTTGTAGATAAACTGAATTTGAGAGGAATTTGCTGTGTATTCTCATTGATAATAGGGGTCTCTTTATATAGAGGATTACAATGCATAGAATCTCAATCATACAAGGAAAGTAATTCTACATTGATTAGGATTCTAGATCCTTCTAATTAAATCCTATTACCACTAGGTCAAGTAACCTAGAGTTTGGGCTAAACACAAATTAGGTTTTCCTTAAACACAAATTAGGTTTTCCTTGAACACTCCCCCTTATGTTGCCCAAACGCGGTGCTTCTCTCATTGCCTCGTTAAAAACCTTGCCGAGTAACAAAAACCCAGTGGGACAAAAATAACCTCGGTCGAAGGGGAAAAAGAGCACAACACACCCTTCACGATTCGAGACGAACATGTAGACATCTCCCCCTGATGTCTGCACCTCCCCCTGATGACTATGATCATGGGAATTCAGATAATTTCCGCAAGCCAATTCTTGCCACATGTTTCTCGAACATGGAATTGGGCAATGACTTAGTAAACAAGTCTGCCTCACTGTCCTCAGATCGAACGTAGTTCACTTTGATCTCGAGGAGTGTCTGTTGTTGCTGATTATGCTTGGTGTTATCGCTTTTGATGTAGCCTTGCCTCATTTGTTCAAAACAAGTAGCATTATCTTAAACGCTCGTAGGCTCAACTGTGGTAGACTTCAAACCACAATTGTTCGAACATGCGTAATTATGGATCCAATCCATATACATTCACGAACCACTTCGTGAAGAGCAATGATCTCTGCATTGTTCGAAGATATAGCGACTAGGGTCTATTATGTAGACCTCCAAGATGTCACGGTCTTTTCCCATGGTGAACACTTAACCGGATTGGGAATGACCATTGTGTGGGTCAGACAGATACCCAACATCAGCAAAACCTTCCAAAACACATGTCGTTTTGGATGGGGATAGAGAACGCAGGCCAGCGTTGGCGGCGTTTCTGGTGTGTGATGGGTCCGAATCCATCATCTTCCGTAGGGATAGAACAAGCCCATATCAATCGTACATCTCAAATATCGAAAGATATCTTTTACACCAATCCAATGGCGTCGCGTTGGCGCAGAGCTATATCTAGCTAACAAGTTCACAACATATGAGATGTCCGGTCTTGTGCATTGAGATAAGTACAATAATGCGCCTATTGTACTAAGTAAGGCACTTTTGCCTCTAGCACATCTTCGTCATCATCCTTTCGACGAAGAGGATCCTTTTCAGGATCAAGACTACGGACGATCATGGGGGTGCTTGAAGGCTTGACCTTGTCAAAATGCCTAAGCATCTATCGACACGATGCTCAAGTTCCAAACCGAGACATAATCGTGTTCTCCCAAAATCCTTCATCTCAAACTCAGATTTCAAGTGTTCAGCGGTTTCCCTTAACTCTATAAGGGCTTCTAATGAAGATCATGTCCAACATGAACCGCGATAGAATCTGAAACTTGTCATAGAAACGCGTGGGCATATCCCTTCCCAATCAAGTGGTCACTTTAGTGAGCGTTTCAACCTCTTTGTAAACGCGCTCCATGGTCTAGAGCCACTTGACTTGGGTAAATGAAGTTCACCATGAACCTTCATGTATATTCCGTATCTGGATCCCTATAGAGATACGTAGTGACCATATTTGTAAGCTGCATGTTCAGTTATTCGAAAACTACCAAACTGACAGGGTAGTGGAGTGCAATGACATCCATTATGAGAGAATATGTCTCATCGTAGTCGATTCCAGAGCGTTTTGTGAGAAGCCTTGCGCCATAAGGCGAGATTACCATATCTTTTTCTCACTACGCTTTCTAACGAAGACCCATTAGTCAACAGGTTCTATGTTAGGAGGTGTTGGCATTTCTAGCTCGAAAACCTTCCTCTTCATTAGAGAATCCATCTTAACCTGGATCGCATATTTCCATTTAGGCCAAAAACTCTCTACGTTGGCATTCATTCATCAACGGAGCGTGGTTCGATATCATCGGACTCAGCAAACTCATGTGCAACAAAATACGTAACTACATCATCAATTATGATGGAGTTTCTATCCCACGTCTCATGTACACTAGTTTAAGTTTCATAGAGCTCTATATTCTCAGGAATAGGTTTTGACGTTGAGGCGTCCCCCAACGATAACCATAACCCGGAAGATACTCATGAGACGGATTTTGAGTCTTGATGATTAAAGGATTGGAATGTGCCAAAGTATCCTTCGAACCCACGGGCCTTCCACGCATCCTAGCTGGGGCCATGGCCTATAACGCCAGAGTGCCACTCTCTTTGGCATTGGCCCCATGCCTACCTCCATGTAGGGTGACGCTTACGTCCTCTCGTAGGGACGTCCTTCCTTGCAGGCATGTTTGCAGCATATTTGTGTGATCTCGTCACTTTAATAGGGATCAAGATGAGACATAGTGGAGACAGACTACGACAATTCCTGTCGTTCCTGTTGAACATTCGTGTTCTTATCTCCCCCTAACGACGGGAAGACTGTCTCATCAAAGTGACATCCGCAAATCTAGCGGTAAGGAGATCGCCTAGCAAGGGCATTAAAGTGGCGGATGATTGTTGGAAGCTCAAATCCAACGTAGTTGCCCATTCGTCTTGTAAGGACCCATCATAGAGCGTTGTGGCTGCGCAATTGGCACATAAATGGCTCACTCAAATGTGCGTAAGTACAAAAGACGTGTACCCAGTCACTAGCTGTAACGCAGAGGTACATTGAGTGGCGGTAGGTCGTAGACGAATTAGCATAGCTGCATGCGATATTGCATCACCCCAAGCGGATCTAAGAAGATTGGTGCGCATTACCAATGTTCGGACTACCATCGTAGTCGTTTCAGCCAGACCAATTGGGTGTGCTCATGGGAATATGATGTCCAACATCAGTCCCAAATGCAATAACCATCGAAAGTCTTCGATGTAAGCTCACTAGCATAGTCAAATTCAATTGACTGAATAGGATGATATGGGGAGTGAGCCCATTGTCATATGATATGTGCTAGGAGTGTAGCGTAAGCAGCATTTATATGTGGACAATGGCACAACACGTGACCAGCGTGTTTACGTGTCAACCAACATCATAAAATATTTAAGCGTCCGCAAGTTGGTTGAATCAATCCACAAAATCCCTACGGATTCTTTGTAAGAACAGAATGAGGAATGTCATATCCTTTGCATAGGACGGTCTCAGTCCTAATTTCCCTAAGGAACAGGCTTAGTAAAACGAGCGAGAGGCTTTAGAAGCAACCAATGAGAATTTTGGTTAGGCCTGCGCGTCTGAAACACTATTTTGAAGCAAGTTGGTGATTGCAGCATCACCTAGGGCGCCATCACCATGATGGACGCCATCCATGGAGTCATGGATAGGGACTACGCCAGGCCTAGGCTGGTGGTGGACGGAGGCGGTGCCCTAGGCAGCAACGTCGGTCACACTTAGTCTAAGAATCAACTTTTGATTCATGCTTCGTTTCGCTCGAGAGAAAAGATGTCCGTGTGAAGTCTTTTTGTAGATGGATCATCATATCATGACTAGGATGACCTATCCTGTCGTGACAAAGCCAATATGTGTCTAAATCCAAGAGATCTTCTCTCAAAACTTTATTGGATTTAATAGCTCGAATAGTGACATAAAGTCCACTAGAGAGACACATAAACGTCTCTAAGATGCGTCTTTGTTCGCAATCATTAGAGGTAATGCAAAGGAACTCATTTCCGTTCTCTACATGCATTTTCGCATGAATTCGTTGGCTATTCATAGGGTACTATTTGCCCTAAGAGCGTAGAGAGTTTCTGTGACAACTGTAATCAAGGTGCCATTTGGCAAGTGGAACTTGGGCTATTCCATGTCCTTGAATTAATACCGATGGTCTAGCCATCGTAGTCACAAAGTCATATGCTCAGAATCAAAATGGAGTCATAATGAAAAGAACTCGAAATTTTATTCATAAGCCAATGGAATACATCATTGTTTCTATGATCAAAGAAAATCTAATCCAATAAAAATAATATGGCAATCACCTACATCACTTGGAAAATAAAGACTTAAACATAATTGGCGATCTATTGATCCCAGCCAGATTTGTAGTCTTCAACCCTTCACTCTAGTTCATCTTCTTGATCTTCTTGTTCCACATAGTGAGCTTCTCTTGATTCACAATATGCTTTGTAGGCGGTGACAAGTTCTTCACGAACTCTACAAATGTGTGCCCAATGCTCAGACACTCCACATCGAGAACATACATCTCTTTGCTCGAACTCCATTGATTGAGGCGCTTTGAAAACGTCATTTAGATGGCTCTTAGTGTTGGTGGTGCCACCAACATGGCCAGAGGCATTGCCTCCCTCTCTCTTTCCACGTTTACCTCTTCGGTTCTGTGTTCGCCTATTTTGGCGGTTACCTTCCCAAGTAGAGCGATTATATGGATCAGAATGTCCAGAAGTATACCTAAGATTAGGGTTTCGCTCTTGGCGCCCTCTCTTAGAGGTGCGACTATAATTGGATTCCGGAATATGTTCTGTTTCCACGGATCTCGAATTATAGTTCTTCACAAGGATATTGTCATGCTTTTCAGCGACATTCATAGCTCCAATGAGCTCATGAAACCTTGTGATCCGTCTTGCATTTACATCGATTCGATAGTTCTTAGCAACCATCAATGCAGAGACAGGGAAGGTAGAGAGAGTCTTCTCAATCAACATCGCATCTGTGATCTCTTTATCACAGAATTCCATTAAGGATTTAATGCGAAGTGCTTCCGAGTTATAGTCAAGAACTGACTTGAAATCACAGAAGCGGAGGCTATGCCATCTCACTTCTAGGTCAGGAAGCAAGGAGTCACGGACGTTGCCAAATCTTTCTTCGAGTGAGACCCACAGCCTTCTGGGGTCTTCTTCATTCATATACTCGTACTGGAGCGAATCATCCATATGACGAGTCATTAGGATGATGGCTTTCGCCTTATTTGCCTCTAAGGCTGCTCTATTTGTTTCCAAAGCTTGATCTTGCTCAACAGTTAGCAGGTCCTGGCTAGGCTTGAGAATCATATCCAGGATTCTATCAGCCTTGAGATGCTGGCGGATATCACGAACCCACCTGTGATATCCAGAGCCAGTTGTTCCCAATGGAGCAAAGTCCAATTTTTTCAGGTTACTCATCCTGAAAGAGAACAAGAAATTAGGGTTAGTTTCGGAGCGAAATAGGCTACCACGAAAACATATGAAATTTCTGAGCGTAATCGCTTCCAAGAAATTAGGAATTTCCGAGCGTTGTTGCTTCCAAGAAATTCGATTCCAAGAGATATTGGATTAGATCGAAACAATGATGTAAGTGGTCGATCATAACTTCTCAACAAACTCTAAGTTTGGAGGACTCTACAAGCTCTAAGCTTGGAGTGAGCACGAACCCCCACAGTTTGGCTTTTGGTCTCCCCTATGAAGAAGAAAGGGGGGTAGGAGAAGGGAGGTTGCAAGTCCCCGAGAAAAGAAGAAAATAATGAAAAACTTCAAAAACGGGAACTTTTAGAAAAGTTTACCTTGAAAAATAGCCGGAAATCTTGACCGGAAAAGTCCTTTGAAGATGGCCGGAAAAAGGTCGTCGGAGGTCGCCGGAAAAGTGGCCGGAAACTGGTGGCCGGAGCTAGGCAGGTTGGTGCAGGGCAGTTGCGGAGGCGTGCGGGGCTGCTGCAGGGCTTGTGCGGAGGGTGTGTAGGGCCTGTCGGCAGGTGCTGTGCAGGGGCTCGGCAGATGTCGGCAGGTGTGTGCGGGGCTGTCGGCAGGTGTGTTCGAGGCTGTCGGCAGGGGCAGGCACTCGTCTCTGCAGGCATCGGCAGATGCAGGCACAAGGCTCGGCAGGGGCAGGCACTCGTCTCGGCAGCTATCGGCAGGTCTCGGCAAATGCAGGCACAAGGCTCGGCAGGGCTCGCAGGGGCAGGCACAGGGTAGGCACAAGGCAGGGGCCGGTCCGATTTTTCCGATGGCCGGTTCAGGGGTTTTCCGGCCGGTTCCGGTGGTTCCGCCGCTGGTTCTGGGCTCCTTGGGAATAGGGCTTCGATATGTGGGGCAGTGGTTTCAGGATTTTGAAGGTTACGAAATTAGGGTTTTCAGGGTTAGAGCCTCGTGCTGATAACGTGTTGTAGAGAAACTGAATTTGAGAGGAATTTGCTGTGTATTCTTATTGATAATAGGGGCCTCTTTATATAGAGGATTACAATGCATAGAATCTCAATCATACAAGGAAAGTAATTCTACATTGATTAGGATTCTAGATCCTTCTAATTAAATCTTATTACCACTAGGTCAAGTAACCTAGAGTTTGGGCTAAACACAAATTAGGTTTTCCTTGAACATAATGATATTAAAATAAATCAAGTGGTGAAGTAATGTCTGATACTTTCTAGATTTCATGTAATTTTTGTTAGTTAAATGATATAATTGGGTGGAATGTAAAACCTGTTCATATGGCTTGGATGGATCAAAAAATTGAATTGGACACAACCTTTATTGGAAAAAAAACAAAAAACAAAAAAAAGGCCGGTTCGCACAAGTCACTCACTCTGTTTAATAAACATCTTGAGTATAACCATGCATTTTGGGCACAACCCACTAGTGATTTTGGATACATTTATTTATTTATTTATTTTTGAAAGGGGATACATTTATTTATTGTAACACGTTTAGTGTTATTTTTTTTTGACACGTTTAGTTCTTAACATGACTCAAACCCAATACAACATAATCCATTGGCCATCATTCACCGTCCTACTCATGACCTAATAAAATTCTATCTTAAATGAAACAGTAGATATTCATTGTATTGAATCTTCTCAGAGAGTCTTATATAATTGTTAATTCTCAATTTCATTGGTTGTAACATTCCTTCTACAAAATAGATGGTTACTTATCTAACAAAGAAAAAAGAGAGAATAAAATATCAAATATAAAGAGCTGAACTAGGAAAGAATATAATATGAGAAAACATCGACTGTTTCCCCTTTATTAGCTTTAGTCTTGCACTCCAAGTACACAATGGCATAATTCCAACTCATGATTGTCCTTCTATTTATTAATTCACAACTTCGGTACCATGAACACACATTTCAGAAAGGAAATTATTTCAATGGTTGTAGTAAAAAGACAAAAAAAAAAAAAAAAAAAGACATTACCTAAAGATCGAACATATATCAAAGTGGCAACAAATTCTACATGTAACATTCAACCCAACTTAGTATCCTTCGATTTAATTAGTCATGCATGGAGGCATTCTTCTATGGACTTTCCTTTTACTTTTTACAGGGATTAATTTTGTAATTCAACATTAACTCTAGCAAATCATCAATCAAGTCTTAAAACCTAGCTAGTAATGAAACTTTCTTCTTTTAAATCTTCAAAAGAAAGTAACTGACGTACAACTCATATATATTGATACCATCCAACGGCAAACGTAGCTTTAAAACGAAAATTTTATCGTTAATTTGTCATACATAATTTTGAATTATTTAGAACATAAATTGATTAACTGACCATTAGTAAGAACTAGGAGATTGAAAATTATATTTTTCCTTGCGTGCGTAAATTATTGCCGAATTGGTTCCGTGTTCAAATTGAGATTTAAACTGCTTAAAAAGTCGATGCAGTGATTAATTACCACCACATATTAAGCTTCAGAATGGAAGGTTACATAGAAATTAGCCGAACGCAGTGTACTTGCAAAAACAAAATCAGGAAATTTAGTCACTCCATCAAATCCCAAATTATGATTCAAGATATCTTGCCAAATTTGAACGATAATGCATTAAATTCAACCCCCAATAAAAAGGAGTTAATCTCCCCCGATCTTTTCATCAAACCTCAAATTTTCTAATCTCGATCAGTGAATTAGGATGGAGATACCAGTACTAGAAGTATGCGCTAATTCTTCCGAGGCCTCGAGCATCATCTCAGCCGCCTCGGACAAGAAGAATACTATGAAGATGAAGGAGATCAACATCGCCGGCGAATCCCAACAACAACAAAAGCCAGAGGTGGTGGCGGAGGAGGCAGAAGCCAATGTTGAACTTGCACTTTTCAAGGCTAATCCGCCGGAGGAGGAGGCCTCGGAGGAGTTAAATGGCGTGCGTGGTCAACAGAAGAAAGAAAAAGAAGATACTAGGGTTTTCAAGTGCAACTTCTGCAACAGAAACTTCTCTACTTCCCAAGCCTTGGGAGGCCACCAAAACGCTCACAAACCGGAACGCCAGCTTGCAAAACGGCGTAGCCAAGGATTGGATGTGGGTGGTGGATTTGGATTAGGGCAGTCATACTATCCTTACAATTTCAGTCCATATTCTTCATCTACTCTTTCTCCACACTACTCACTTTATGGATCTAGGTCGACGTCTCTTGGTGTTAGGCTAGATTCCATGATTCATAAGCCTACTTATACCCCGTGGTACGACCGCCTAGGTGGCGGTGCGGGGTGGTCGAGGCCAGCTTCCTCAAGCCTCCTGCAGAACCACCCTATTAATGATCATAGGCTCAGCTTCCAGGGTGCTCAGAATAATATCAACACCAACGAATTAGGGCTTGGTGTACGAACATTTAATGCTTCATCAAGATTGGAGGAGAGTAGTACTAGTACTCGTGCTGTTCGCAACTTCGGTGGTACTTGGAATCTTAACGCAATCAACAACAACAACAACAAAAAGCCGCCACTGCCACCATTCAGTGGTAGTACTGATCTTCTGTCTCGAGTAGAGCGGCCCCGAAAGAATGACCAGGATGGTGACGATGACATCGATTTGACGCTTAAGCTTTAATTTAATTCCATTTGTTCTTTATTCTTTTTATGTTATACAGAATACAGGTATTGATCTTGTAATAGTTGTGTTCCTGTGGCTATTGAAATTTAAACAATAAGAGAAAGGTCGATGTGCTTAATTTAGTAATCAGGTTCCAAATTAATTGATTCAGGCCTCATCGCTAATTCCTTTGGAATTTGATTTCAGCTGGCATGATAGAGATGAATAATTAATCACCATACAGTGAGATTTCAAATTGATGGAGCGCGCATGAGGTTTTGTGTCAGTTTTGATTGCACATTAATCACCATGCCATTAATTTACTGCAAATAATCACTGTTTCGTTTGAATAAATCTCTCCTAAACTTGGTCGATCATATTTAATAGCTGTCGAAACTCAAATCTTGATTATTAAAGTTGGTAATCATTATTAGAATTTTAAGGAGGGGTTTTTTTTTTTTTTTTTTTCAAATTTTCTTTTTTGTGATATTAAAAGGAGAATTTATGCTCGAGTAAAATTTCTTTTTGTTTTATGATTTTCTATTGGAAGAAAATTTTATGAGGAGAATTTTTTTTTTTTTTTGAAACGGGGTTTGGAACCCAGCCTAACTGGGAGGCTCAGCCCCACGCCCGGAATTATTATTAATAATAGATGGATAATTGTACAGCGAGGGGGACATATTACCTAAACCTCGAGTACTAGTACAAACATCCTCATAGAGAACATCCTGGATAATCACAGGTGTCTCATCTAACCAATAATCATCTAACTAATCAACACTAGCAAGATGAGCCAATCTATGTGCCACACCATTTGCTTAACGATAAACAGAGCAGAGTGATGAAGAAGGAAATGAACGCAAGTAAGCTTTACAATCCTCTACAATACATCCTACCTCAGATAAATCTTCTGTGTCTCTACTAAGTGCATCAATCACCATGGTACAGTCCATTTCAATGTCCACGTTATCCATATCTTGGTGAACGAGAAGTAGGAGTCCTGCTCTCATAGCTTCAAATTCCATCTGAATAGCAGATCGAACATGGGAAAAGGGACGAGCAATGGCAGCTACACACACACTGTTCTCATCTCTAATGATTGCCCCAATTCCGCCTTTACCAGTCTCACTAAAGAAAGCACCATCAGTGTTTAGCTTGAGTCTCCCCCTCGGGGGCAGTTTCCATTTGGTTCTCTGCCTCACCCCTTCGTCATCTTGACAGGGTGGGCATCATGATACTCTTGCAATAGCTTAGTAGCCCAAGTTGTGGTATTAAATGGACAAAAAGAAGTCCCCTTCCAGACCACGTCATTACGTGCCACCCATAAAGCCCACAAATGCATGTAGAACATCTCTATCATATGATTGGGCAATAGTTCACAAACATGCAAGAGCCATGCAGACACATTAGTAAAAGGGTGGGAACGTACCTTTAACTTAAGAGGGCTCAGGTTCCAAAATTCTTCAACTCTTTTACAGCCTTTAAAAACATGCTAAAAACATGCAAAGCATCTTCTTGGTAATTGTTGCAAAACACACAACTTAAGTCCGAGATTGCACATTTCTTAGCCAAAGCAGCCCGGGTAGGAATAATCTCCCTGTGCATCCGCCAGATGAAGGAATGGACTTTGGGAGGCACTCGTGCCTTCCATAACACCTTCCAATGTAAATCAGCTGCCCTGCCCGAACTTCTCGAAGATGAGGCCAAATTTGACACATTCTCTGTGAGCCTGTAGGCATGGTAGCCGCTCTTGACACTATACACACCTCGTTTGTCCCAGTGCCAAACTCTCTTATTATCTGGAGCCCGTACACTGAGGGGAATACTTGCAATCAAATCAACCTCAGTTTGCGAGAAGATTTCATGCAAAAATGGAACAGCCCACTCCATCCTTTCTTGATCAATGAGGAGAATTTATCAACTTATTCATATTTCAGTCAAACGCACGTAACGACCTACTTTTATGGGGCTATCAAAAGAGTCTACCTAAATAACCTTACCTTGTTTTATTCGATGAAGATTAAATCCTAGCTCTGCTAGGGTTTGGGAACGTCACTGTCAGACTAGAGTCTCACTTTCTTCTCCTTTGCTATTGCTGATGGAGAACTCTGTAGGCCCAAGCCTACTCTTCTTCCCCTTTTCTGCTACTATTTTTGGGGGCAAGTGTAATTCTAATGGTAGTTATGGTTTGGCCCTAGACAAGGGCAGTGTTTTTCCGTCCGCTTGTAGTCGTGATGTACGTGGATTGAGTATTCCTGATCCGACAGGGATCGGGTTCCGTGGTCGGCTATGGGAGGCTGGCTTGGAATGGATTGAGAGCTGAGTCGAACGGTGGGACTGGTGGCTGAGGGCTGATGGTGGTGTTATACGGTTGTCATGCCTCGAATTTTGAATAAAGGAATTCAAATCCTAAAAGCGAAAACAAACAATCACAAGAAGACACTTAGAAAAATTTTCATTTAAACTAAGCAACAAACAAACTGACTCACAATGTCAACACCGAGTCGTTCTCTAGAGTCAAATATCACATCACCAAGTGTTTACAAATTAAACCGAATAACAATTCAATAAGTAAAAGCACCCTCCACACTCACTACACAGCGGAAGACGTACTAGAACCAAAATACCCTACTACGTCCAAGCTACGACAGCAACAAAACCTCAGCTTCGATGATAATTACACTGACCTACACAATAACCCCTACACCATGGAATGGTGCACCGGGTTGAAACAACAAACCCAGTTTCAACCCGGTGAGCTTTTGCAAGCTTGTGTGAGTAAACCCAATTAAAATGACTCACGTCACGCATGCTTATAATTTCTCAACTCGTGAGATAAATTAAAGCAACAACATTTAACTCAAAACACAACCAAACATACAATCACACTAGGTAAAAATTAGTAATCCCTACTTCGAGAATTAGGTCAGGAGATTACCTAAAATCACACAATTCAAATAATAGCAACACATGCATATAGTTCAAATAACCTAGTTCAGGAAATTACATTAAAACAAACAATTCAAAAGGCAGTAATCCCTGCATATAACTTAGTTTAGGAGATTACATTAAAACAAACAATTCAAAAGGCAGTAATCTCTGCATATAACTTAGTTTAGGAGATTACATTAAAACAAACAATTCAAAAGGCAGTAATCGTTGCATATAACTTAATTTTGGAGATTACATAATTAGAATGAAAAGGACAATTGATAAAGAAGTCAAAACAACTCACACTAAAGTCGATGATCACCCATCAACTCCAAACTAAAGTCGATAGTCGATGATCACCCATCAACTTCGACTAAAATAGATGATCACCCATCAACTCCCAATAAATCACTAAGTGATAAAATCATATTAATCCAACTCACAACATAATATGAAACTCATGTTCCTCTTGGACAACAAAAGAAAGCAACCACCCAAAACTCTCTTTCAAAAACACGTGTACTCATGGGCCTCCAGTAACCCCACGCGTCACCCCCATGCAGTACGATGGCAGACAGACTAGAGCTCTAACTGAATTGTAACCTGTCACCTCGGCTGAGGTTCAGCCTTACGATAATACTTGCCTCTGTCACCACTGTGACACCAGATCCGTAGATCAGAAAATATTTACAAAGAATCCCACATGACTTAAAATGTTACCCCAACTCGATTACTCTTTCAACACGACAAATCAACAATCCCATGATATAACGTATTTCCACAAAGAGTAAACGCACAAAACCACATTCTGAATAATTCACAGTTCATACGCACATCACAATGTCACGCCATCCATATATATATATATATATATATATATATATATATATATACGTAGTCATTCACGCAGGAATGACCACTAATACCAACTATAGTTCATACGTATTAAAACCAAGATATTCATTTTATACTTAAATTCATTTTTTTACCTGTGAGTCGTAGCCTTATGAACTGTAGTCGATCAAGTTCATATTATTTCAAACAAATTTTATTTTTGAAAATGATTTACAATTATCAATCAATTCTGACATTAAATAACTCGGTTCGTAAATGAACCACGTCAGATTTACTCACCTCAAAATCCAGCTGCGTCTTCTTTAACAGCCAAGATCACACAATCAACAAATGTTCGCCCGAAACAATTCCGTCAAACACCTACTCACATACGACCTCGATTTAGTACCCGAACACTAAAAACAATTAATTTCCGAACTCCCAAACCAATCCAACAATCTGAAAGTAACGCCAATCGAGGCGAAACTTCATCCAAGACCACCTAAAGTCTCCGGAACACTTCTATGGTCAATATAACAAAACTACAAGTCAATCGGACGGCTGCATCCTCACGGATCGAACATTGATAGAACCAAAAACCCTAAGACTTTGAAAATTCATAACTTGCTCATACGATTCCTAAAAATCACAAACTATATATTGAAATGATTGTATCTCCGAGGAGATCAAAATCAGGAATAGAAACTGTGCCTGAGGTGCCCGGAACCTGCCGGAAAACACCACACAGTGGCGGCACCGCCGCCGGCCAAAAGTCAAAATTTGCACTACTAGAATAATGTCATTAGACATCGCCACTATTAAATCGGTCAGGATTGCACCTGATGTTAAAAATCGTGCTAACATCAGTTTGTGAAAAAACTGATTTCTATTGTTATTATAGACATCAGTCACCAACTGAAACGATGAGAAAGGTTTCGTTGGAAAATTTTTAAAAAACGCGGAGGGACTAACTTTAAAAAATTTGAGAACGCGGGGACTAAAATTTCATTCCCCCCCAACACTTACTATTTTTTTCCGCTTTCTCTAAAATTTCGAACCCTAGCTAATAACGATCGACTCTCACCTCATTCTCCAAGCTGACCTGCATCGAGTCCCGACCTCCTTCTCCAAGCTGACCTGCGTCGACTCCCGACCTCATTCTCCAACCTAAGCCTACTGGAGCAGCCTCCAACCTGACCCCGAGTCCCCGACCTCGCTCTCTGACCCCGAGTTCCCCTGCCTCGCTCTGACCCCGAGTCCCCTATCTAGTTTTCCAGACCTCGAGCTTGAGATCCGATCTGACCTCGAGCTTATTAGCCGACCTGAGCTTGTCATTCTCCAACGTCTAGTCTCGTAGGTCCTCTCTCTCTCTCTCTCTCTTCTCTTGGTCACCACCAATACTGATTTTCTGTCCGATTTTGATCTAAAGTTCAGTCTTTTTTGTTTAATTCTTGTGTATTTGAGTTGGGTTTGTCTTTGAATGGCTTAAATGTGTGGTATTTTGAGCTGGTGCATGTTGATTGTGTTTGATTTTAGTTCTTGCACATGTTGGCTGTCAATCTGCAGAGGAAGATCGTAGATTGAAGGTTTTCAAGAAGGAGTGGTTTGAAGGCAAGGACTGTCTTGACATTGCCTGCTATTCTGGGGTTATCACTATACAAATAGGTAGTTATTCTTGCTTATAATGATCATCATTGTGGTTTATGAGTTTATTAGCTATGGTTTATTGTAATTTTCCTCTTCTTCTAGTCAAATGGAGAGAAGAGCATCAATCTGGGTATTTGATTGTCCATTCTGTTCTTTTTGTCCTGCTGAATTCTCATGCATTGGTTTGTTGCTTTTGTTATAGTGGTTTGATGCTGTTCTTTGGTTTTCATTGTAGTTGTTTGATGCTGTTCTGCATCTACCTGGGAGGAGTACTGCTGTTGTCTTTGAGTTTTGGATAATAGGATTTTGAATAGAGACAAGCAGAGAGGATATTTAGTTTTTGGGGTAAGTTGAGGATTTTGGTGTTGTTTATTTTGATGTTTACGTTATCTCATCACATGCACACACCTTGATGGAAGTAAACTGAAAGGGTAATTACTAATTTGAATGTTGGCTTCTGCTATATTCATTGATCTTTTAGTGGTCAATAACAATCAGTTAGGAACATTTGGTTTTGTTATGAACCTTGATGTTGGATATGAACAGAAAGAAAGAAGAAGAAAAGCTATGTCTGGGAAATAGATACATTTCAGTTTTCAAACACTGCCACTCCATGACTTGATAAGCATGGCAGAAATGGTTTCAACATGGGATTTGTTGTTGTCATCTATGATTGTGACTGCTGACCTTGAAGTAGTCTGTTCTGCTAAGTCATGTAGTCTCTATTGCTTTCATTCTGGTGTTCTGCATTTCTATTTTTCCTTTTCAGCCACAATTTATTATCTGCTTTTTATTGGTTGGGCATGAACAAAATATAGTCAATTGGAATGTCTGCTACTAAGAAAGCTTTGACAATACATCAGTGTTTCACAAGTGTTTTCCTGTTTGTCTTCTTTTGTTGTTTTTCCTTTTTGTTTCAGATGGTGGCAATATCTAATATATTGAATGCAGGGATATCCATTTAAGTCTTAACTTCTTAATAGCAGTACTTAAACTCTAGTTTATGCTTGTAGTTGGATTTCATCGCTACATTCTTAAAAATTTCACCGGTGACACTTTGGAGGGTGTGACTGTACGGGAAGTGGAGCAGCAGTTTGATCCAAAATTTGATGAGGTCTGTTGTTTAAGATTTCACAACGTGATATAGAGAGATTTCAGGTACCCAATTGGTTCACAATCACCATTTTGAAGCTTTTATTTTCTGGATGTTCTTTGATTTTTTGTTTTCTTTGGAGTTTTGTTATGGGTGTAGGTTTGATTCTTTGATTGATTTATGTTGATTTTGAGTCCTTTACTGGGATTATCTACTGTTTTGTGTTGAATCAGCTTATTTGGCTTCTGGTATAAGTGTAAGGTTTGTTTTTGAATGGTGGATAGGTCTATGATTTGCTCAAGGATTAGTGTTTTAGGTGTTTGATTTCGATATAGAGCCATAAAAGTAAATGTCTGGGTCGAAGTTTCGATATTTGTAACTTGAGGACTGAAAGTTTAGTTGAGAAGATGTTGATGGTAGTGGTGAGATAACCTAATTGGTGGCTTATGCTTTACTAGAGTCTTGAATGTGAAAACTCTATATAAAATTGGTTTGCTTCAATTTTTGAAGAAGTTTCTGCAATGCCTTTTATTAATTGAATTATGTGTGCTCATGCAAAAGTTCAGAAATTTGGTGAGATCTCAAAACAACCTATGTGAGAGGGTGATAATTCAGCGAAGTCTGTTGACCCCAAATTATCATATCGATTGCTTCACCTCAATGCAATTTTTTTTTTTTTTTTTTTGCAGACTGAGTTCAACTGAATGATATCATTCATGACATGTCAGACAAGGTATGTTGTTGCCTTACCTTTGTCATCAGATTTCTTGATAAATATTAACACTTTCTCTATATAATTTTTGATTTACCTGAATAAATGCTTTTCAATGTATCTGGTGTACAATTATATCACATAGTTCAACTCATATATATCACATAATCAATTGAAGAGTGAATGAGGAAGCCATTGATTGGAGAGTGATTACTATTTGCTGGCATTGAACTTTGCCTCAAAGAATGAGCTTTTCCTCTGTAAAGGGTCTGATTCTCAATTTCTAATCTCTATTTATGGCAATTCAATGTTGCATCTCAACTCAAAAGTATCCCTACTTGACAGTGACGAACTTATTGAAATTGTTTGATCACTGTGTTGCAGAGATTAGTAGAAAGCTGGAAAATGCATACAAGAGTGTTGCACTCCATGAAAGCTCCAACCAAGATGAATGAAAAAGTAATTTGCTTTCCAAGTTTGGAGATGCTCATTCAAATTACATTTATGTTAAGTTTTACAATCTGTCATTTAGTTTTACAATCTATCATTTGAACAATATATTACTAGATATAACAACTGATATAAGCATTTGAAATGGAAGACTAATTTATGCATTTTGTAAATACTTCAATGTCTGTGTATAGCTGCTGATCAGCTGAAACCATTTACCATTGTGCTGATGACCGGACATTATAGGGAGATCAGATTTTAGATCACCAAGCAACTTGCAGCACATGGACAACTCTTTAAAGAAGAATCAGGTAGTAGTGTAGTACCTTAAAATTGCAGGAAAAACAATATAGAGAGCTAGAGACTGTAAACAATTTTGGAGCCAGGAAACTTTGTCTCTGATATTTTGCATTACTGTTTTGATGCACTATATTGATTAATGTGTGATATATGATGTTATATCATTTTGATCAACAATCAAGTCACTTCAGTTATATCTTTCATTATTGCAAATTGTTAGCAACAATAAATCCCGCGGCAAAGCGCGGGGTACAATTGCTAGTAAGTACTAAAACCACACCAGAAAAAAAAAAAAAAAAAAAAAAGAGTATGAAATAGTGAACTAGATGGATGCTCTATTTGATACTGGTGTCCTGCTTTAAAAGGTTTAAGTTTTGCTTGATGTATTAAAATCAATATAACTTAATAGTTTTGTTTCTTTCTACCCCTCTACAGATTCAGTTTCTCTTGGAGCTGCATTGAGGGCTGTTCATGGTTGGCTATGCAGCGCAAAAGGTACTTTTGTGGGAAAGATCCAAACTTGAACGATGAGAGTCGTGAATTGTGATCTGGGTTTCTGGGCTTTGTGGCTGTAGAAGATCCACCAAGACTAGACTTCTGATATTTCTGAGGTTTGGTATTACGTGATATGAGATGTGAGTGATAAAAGCAAAAGGCTTTATATATAGTTGAAGACATCAGGAATGTAAAGCACGTGACTTTGGGTTGTGTTGGGCACGAGAAAGCCAAAACCCATTTTTGAGGAGTACCGACTTGGCGATTAGACATTAGAGAGCTGTCGACGTAGGAAGACCAGAGACGCGAACCTTTGTTTAGCTTTTTTAATGGCGTACTCTGATTGATATTCTAATTCTGATTTTGGTTTTGAGAGGAATAGGCATCTTCTTCACCATGGCTCCGAGGAAGTTGATTCTTCACCGTTCGACGGCGCACTTTGGCAGTCGAATCAAGCAGAACCAGAGGCTTCTCAGCTCTCATTTTTATTCCTTTACGGCGTTGGAAGAAGCCCCTTCCTCTTCTTCTTCTTCCTCCTCGCCGAACTTGGACGGCGTTTACATGACGGACACTTGTGTTCAGGTGCTCTTTCTTTCTCTCTGTTTCAGAATTGATGTGTGGGGCTTTGTTGGGTTCTCTTTTCTTGTTGTGAATTTGGGGTTTTTGAGATGGTATGGTAATCCAGTGTTTAGGGTTTGTGAAAAGGTTTCAGTTTGCTTCCTTTTGTGTGCTAAGAAGACCAATGCCAGGAATTGAACAGATGAATTCGATGTCTGCATACTAGTTTTAGTTTTGAATTGATTATATTATGCTAGATTCTACATAGAGCATCCATTTTCTGGTGTGCTTTTAAGAAATTGAGATTTTGCATCCCAGTTCTATTGGTGTTGTTATATGCTATATCTTCTTGGTTGTTTCTCATAATGAAAGCAACTACTTACAAGGAGAGATTTTACATAGAGCTGTAGAAACCGGACCGTTGAAATGGTTCCAAGTGTTTATCTACTCTGCAGAAAAATCATTAGTGGGTTGCGTTAATCATTAGTTGTCTGGGACTTTCTAGTGGATGAATCTCTTCATGTACCGATTTTTTAAGACACTAATGAGCCGAGAAGTTTTATTCTAGAAGTTGATGGCATTGCCATTTCTGATTTTTTTTTTTTTTTTGTCATGAAATGTTTATGGCAACCTTGTCATTAGGGAATTTTAAGGGAGTGTTGTTTAACATTGTCACGTTTTTGGGTTTCTGATACTTATATTGTGAGTTTGCAACATGAATTTTCACAAGTTTAATTTTTTGCCTCTTTTAGTGGGCGGTAAAGGATCGGAAAGGGTATACCCAACAACAACTTGACGAGGTCCGCATTGAAGTAGCCGACTACTTACAGACTCTGTTATAGGTTCTGACAAGTTTCTTGATTTTGAGTTAGGCTAGCTTTTAATTAACTTTTTTGTAGCAATTATGAACAAACAACAATACTAATTGCTAGGCTAGCCTTGTAGTATATAGGTGCATGAATTGGGGTTTTATTTTGCCCATTTTGTAAACTGTTAAGGATGATGAATGTCGGATATAACACCCCAATTTGCAATTTATAATCACAGTTCTATTTTGTGGACATCATCCTCTTTATAGAATGTGATGTCTAGATATAAAGTTGAAATCAGTTTTAGCCATAAAAACTGATGTCCAGTAATACAGATACATCAGTTCCAAAATGAAAATCGATGTTACTAAAATATCCAGACATCGGTTCATTGTCAAAAACGATATACTACCGAGTGCCAGACATCAGTTCCGAAATGAAAATCGATGTTACTAAAATATCCAGACATCGGTTCATTGTCAGAAACGATATACTACCGAGTGTGAGACATCAGTTCCGAAATGAAAACCGATGTTACTAAAATATCCTGACATCGGTTCATTGTCAAAAACGATATACTACCGAGTGCCAGACATCAGTTCCGAAATGAAAACAGATGTTACTAAAATATCCAGACATCGGTTCATTGTCAGAAACGATATACTACCGAGTGCCAGACATCAGTTCCGAAATGAAAACCGATGTTACTAAAATATCCAGACATCGGTTCATTGTCAAAAACGATATACTACCGAGTGCCAGACATCAGTTCCGAAATGAAAATCGATGTTACTAAAATATCCAGACATCGATTTTTGAATAGAAACGATGTGCAATAGATTATTAACATCTTTTTTTCGTTACACACTGATGTTAATATAAGTAAATATATCGGTATATGTGGCAGATTACGCTTCAAAATCATTAAGAACAAGAAATGTTTATGGGAACCGATGTCTGTAACAGTATTACTCATCGGTTCTTAAATCAATAACGATGTTAAAACGCAAACTTGTATTATATAATCTATATTTCTTTAAGCTTTAAATACAATAAAATGTGGGTTTAACAATAGTAAAGCATGCAAGTTTGTTATCATTTAAACCTATTTACATCGGTTTATAATAAGGAACCGATGTCTACCCGAATACTAGACATCGGCTAAAAAACGATGTCTGCATTTTCCGGATCTTTCTCATCACCCACAAAGACATCGGTTGGGTTTTTGTTTCTCATCGGTTTTTGACCGATGTCTGGGGCCATAATTCTAGTAGTGTTGACAAAACTTCCAACACAAAAGATCTTCATCTCAACTCCAATTACAACTTTTATAACCAGCACAAAGTCAGAATCAAAGCCATTTGGCCGAAATTTACCTCGCAAGGTTTGAAACCTAAAGAACCCTAGATTCTCAATCTTCAAAATTCGTTCATCACGAGTTGAATCGTTGCAAGCCACCTTGGGAGAAAGCTTCTACATCCTCTGGGCTTCAAAAGCTCCCAAGAATCACCGCCTGAAGTGGTCGGAATCGTGAGCTCTGATCTGGGCGATTTGTAGTGCCGCCGCCAAACTTCTCGGCCTTGCTGTGCAGTGCACGGGCCGACCCACGCCGTGAAACTTACCAGACTTGGAGATGGGATCGAGGCGAAGAGATATGGATAAGAATCTTGGCCTATGGTGGCCGGACGGCCGAGAACGAAGCCGGCAAAGTTGGCTGGTGAAACTGAGGTCGGGACAGAGGAGAGAGAAAGAGTTTCCGAAAATGGAAACTTGAATTTTCTAATATTTTCGGATTTTTTTCCTATTTAACCAAAATGGAAACTTTTTCCGATAGCCATAACTTCTTCATACGAACTCTGATTTTCATGGTCCGCATATGCATGAACTCGTATCGACGCGCTCTACAACTTTCGTGAAGGAAGTTCTCATAGAATCTAAATGCATAAAAAGTCAACCCTTGAATCGAAACATTCCAATGGATAATTGTTCTAAATACTTTCCACTCCACCCTCGAACTACGAAATAGCTCAAATGAACACTTTATTAATTCCCGGAAACCATTAGAAATTAATAACGAATTTCTGGGGTCTTACAGCGGTGGAGAAGACTTCTGCATGGATTAGAGGTGGCTAGTATTGTTGATGGGGTTGAGAGGTACAGGTGGCGCCTTTGTGGCAGAGGTTGGTGTCGCATTGATGACAAAAATAGATGACGGGCCACTGGTTGGCTACACGAAGGTGGCTGGCTGGCCAGTCTGGCAGTCGAAACTGCTACGTGGATGTGGCGTTGAAGCCATCGTGTGCGTGGCTTTTGGTCGTGGGGTTTCCCCTTAGGCATTGGGTTAGGCTTTGGTCTGGATTATGGTTAGAATTTTCCCAATTTTTTTGGGCTGGAGCTTATCTCAATTAGGTCTAGGCTCTAGTGGTTAGGCTTGGGCTGCATTTCAACACTTCTGCATACTCCAAGCACTATTAGAGCAGCAGCCTTGACGTCCACGTCCACCTTGGAAGTTTTAAATTTGGACTAAATTTAGTTTATCCCCTTGAGGTTTGGGTCTAACATCATGTTAGTCCTTGTTGTTTCAATTTAATCAGTAACACTCCTAAACTTTCTAATTTCATCAGCCGTGTGCAATTTTACTCGTTCCGTCCAACGTGGATGTTAACTTCGATGATGGGGCCCACTTTAGGGGCTAAAATGATCATCTTCAGAGCTAAATTACGCTCCACAAATTGATACCACCCACTAACCCAAACCTAAACCCGTATTGCCTATATCTAGATTGAAAAACCAAACTGGTCAGGCTTGGATCATCGCACTCCTCCAAACCACCACCAACCCAAAGTGGCTCTGTTGCTTGCCCAAACCTACCGTCGTGGATCAACCCCACTGGGATTCAACTTAAATCAGCTCTCTCTCCGATTACTCCTACTAGTCACAGATCAATCCCAGATGCAGCCTTTCCCTTCAATTGAGAGAGAAGAAAAACGTAAACCTCTGACCCTGGCCTTTGAGCCTTGGACAAGCACAAGAATAGATGACGGTGTCGATGAGACAGACCACAGCACATGGAGCGCGTTCTCTTGCCCCATTGTCCTTTTCAAAAATATTAGTTGAATTTCATCTTTAATTGTTCATAGTACGACGTTGTGCCAAAAATTCATGGTGTTGCTTTTTTGTATTACAACAAAAAGTTTTGTACTATCATTAATGCTTGCGTGATACTGATCCCAAAGGTTGTGTATCATCAACTTGAACTTCATCTTTAGAATGGCCTACCATGTTGTTAGTTATCTCATCTACACTCAAAGTCTCTATAGAGGTGACATTTTCAAGTGGGTTAAATAGTGTTTACTTTGATTCAACCTAAACTGCAATGCCATTTTCGGCATATATGGGTGGTTGATGATGGTTTTAAGTTTCAAGAAAGGAACCCATATCGATATGTCTTCACATTTGACTTACTCTGGGATCGGAACAAGGTCCTCAAAGGTGGTCCATGGTGTTTCAACAAGGCCCATGTCGTGCTACAAGCCTATGACAGCCTTGGTCAGCTCCAATCTGTGATGATGGAAACCCTATATTTCTAAGTGCGCATAAGCAATATTCCACCAGCCTTGGAAGATAAGAAAACGATTAGGAATGTTGCATCCATCACTGATATGTATCAAAACATTGATAAAAAACTGCTTGATTCAACTGGTATGGTACGAGTCCATGTTGGCTACGAAATCTCCAAGCCTTTCTTTCCTAAGAAAACTCTAAAGTTAGTTGTTGGGGTTGTTGATGAGATCTCTTTCTTTTATGAAAATCTAATCGGAAAATGTAGGAAGTGCAATCTGATTTACCATGCAGAGGTAGTTTGTCAAGCAGTGCATAAATCACTGAACAAAAGTATGGAAGCGTCTGAGGTGCAGAGGCTACAACTTCCAAAGTCGTTTGTGGGTTTTGTAGAAAACAGGTTCGTGAATGGGACTTCTAAATTTCAAGGCATTTAAACACCAATACTGCCTTCTATAGCACGAAACCTATTTGGCTTTGTTGACGGCAATAAGCCGCAGAAACCGGTTGTCATCAGAAGCTCAGAATTGATAGCAGCTCCACCAGTGGTGATACTCACTAGCACAATCCCTATCCATGACGCCATGGATGGCGTCCATCATGGTGATGGCGCCCTAGGTAATGCTGCAATCACCAACTTTGCTTCAAATAGCGTTTCAGATGCTCAGGGCCAACCAAAATCCTCATTGGTTGCTTATAAAGTCTCTCACTAGTTTTACAAAGCCTGTTCCTTAGGGAAGTTAGGACTGAGACTGTCCTATACAAAGGATACGATAATACTCATTCTGTTCTTACATAGAATACATGGGAATTATGTAGATTGATTCAACCAACCTGCGGACGTTTACATATCTCATGATGTTGGTTAACATGCAAACACGCTGGTCACGTGTTGTGCCATTGTCCACCTGTAAATGCTGCGTATACTACAATCCTAGCATATATCATATGACAACGGGCTCACTCCCCAAATCATCCTATTCAGTCAATTGGATTTGACATTGCTAGAGAGTTTACATCGAAAACTTTCGATGGTTATTGCATATTACTGGGACTGATGTTAGACATCATATTCTCATGTACACACCCAAATGTCTCGCGAAAATGACTATGATGGTAGTCTGGATATTGGTAATGCGTACCCATCTCTTGGGGTGATGCAATATCGTATGCAGCTATGCTGATTCTTCTACGATCTGCCGCCACTCAATCTACCTCTGCGTTACAACTAGTGACTAGGTACAAGTATCATACTTACAAATATTTGAGTGTGCCATTTATGTGCCAATTGCGCCGCCACAGCGCTCTATGATGGGTCCTTACAGACGAATGGGAAACTATGTTGGATTTGAGATTCCAACAATCGTCCGCTACTTAATGCCCTTGCTAGGTGATCTATTTCCTGCATGTCTTGCAGATTATCACTTTGATGAGACAGTCTTCCCGTCGTTAAGGGGAGATAAGAACATGAATGTTCAGCACAAATGTTCCCACTATGTCTCATCCTGATCCCTATTAAAGTGACGAAATCACACATCTGCTGTAAATATGCCTGCAAGGAAGGACGTCCCTACGAGAGGACGTAGAACCACCCTACACGAAGGTAGGCATGACGCCAATACCAAAGAGAGTGGCACTCTGGCGTTATAGGCCATGACCCTAGCTAGGATGCATAGGAGGCCCGTGAGTTCGATGGATACTTTGGCACAACCCAATCCTTGGATCATCGACACTCAAAATCCATCTCATGAGAATCTTCAGGATTATGGTTATCGTTGGGGGACGCCTAAATGTCAGAACCTATTCATGAGAATATAGAGCTCTATGAAAATTACAGTAGTGTACATGAGACGTGGGATAGAAACTCCATCATGATTGATGATGTAGTCACGCATTGCAATGTGCATGAGTTTGTTGAGTCCGATGATATCGAAACACATTCCGTTGATGAAGAAATGCCAACGTAGAGAAATTTGGCCTAAATGGAAAGATGCGATCCATGTTAAGTTGGATTCTCTAACGAAGAGGAAGGTTTTTCAGCCAGTGATGCCACACCTCCAAATATAAAACCCATTGACTAATGGGTATTCATTAGAAAACGTGATGAGAAAAAGAGATGACAATCTCACCTTATGGAGCAAGGCTTCTCAAAAAAAGCCCTGGAATCGACTATGATGAGACATATTCTCTCGTAATGGATGTCATTGCACTCCACTACCGTGTCGGTTGGTAGTTTCCAAATAACTGAACATTCAGCTTATAAATGTGGTCACTACGTGTCTATATGGGGATCTAGATATGGAATATATATGAAGGTTCATGGTGAACTTCATTTACCCAAGTCAAGTGGCTCTAGACCACAGAGCATGTTTACAATAAGGCTAAAACTCTCACTAAAGTGACTACTTGATTGGGAAGGGATATGCCCTTGCGTTTTCGTAACAAGTTTCGGATTCCATCGCAGTTCATGTTGGACATGATCTTCATTGGAAGCCCTTAGAGAGTTAAGGGAAACTGCTAAACACTTAAAATCCGATTTTGAGAAGAACGATTTTCGGAGAACATCATTATGTCTCGGTTTAGAACTTGAGCATCGTGTTGATAGATGCTTAGGCATTTTGACAAGGTCAAACCTTCAAGCACCCCCATGATCGTCCGTAGTCTTGATCCTAAAAAGGATTCTCTTCGTCCAAAGGATGATGATGAAGATGTGCTAGAGGTAGAAGTGCCTTACTTAAGTTCAGTAAGCGCATTATTGTACTCAGCTCAATGCTCAAGACCGGATATCTCATATGTTGTGAACTTGTTAGCTAAGGTATAGCTCTGCGCCAACGCGATGCCATTGGATTGGTATAAAAAAAATATTCCGTTAAGATGTACGATTGATATGGGTTTGTTCTATCCCTATAGAGAGATGATGGATTCGGACCCATCACACACCAGGAACGCCGCCAACACTGGCCTACGTCCACCATCCCTATCCCAAAATGACATGTGTTTTGGAAGGTTTTACTGATATTGGGTATCTCTCTGACCCACACAAAGGCCATTCCCAAACTAGTTAAGTGTTCACCATGGGTAATGACCATGATATCTTGGAGGTCTACAGAACAGACCTCAGTCACTATAACTTCAAAGCATGCAGAGATTATTGCTCTTCACGAAGTGGTTCGTGAATGTATATGGATTGGATCCATAATTACACATGTTTGAACAATTGTGGTTTGAAGTCTACCACAGATGAGCCTACGAGCATTTATCTTGTTTTGAACAAATAAAGCAAGGATACATCAAAGCGACAACACCAAGCATAATCAGCAACAACAGACTCTCCTCAAGATCAAAGTGAACTAGGTTCGATCTGAGGACAGTGTGATAGACTTGCTCATTAAGTCATTGCCTAAATTCCACTTTAGAGAAACATGTTGGTAGCATCGTTTACGGAAGTTATGCGAACTTCCATGACCGTAGTCATCAGGGGGAGATGTCTACATGTATGGTCTTGAAACGTGAAGGGTGTGTTGTGCTCTTTTTCCTCTTCGACCAAAGTTATTTTTGTCCCACAGGGTTTTTGTTACTCGGCAAGGTTTTTAATGAGGCAACGAGAGGAGCACCACGTTTGGGCGACACAAGGGGGAGTGTTCAAGTAAATCCAAAATATGTGTCTAGCCCAAACTCTAGGTTACTTGACCTAGTTGTAATAGAGTTTCGAATTAGAGATATTCTCGGAGATATTCATAGATATCCGATTAATTGTACGATTATCTTTCCTTGTACAACTCTGATTCTATGTCATGTAATCTTCTATATAAAGAGGCATCTATTATCAATGAAAGCACGATTCAATTCTCTCCTAATTTTTGGTTTTCCTCCTTAAACATCTTTCTAAATATTGATTAATTTCATCCAAAAAATAGCATTAATAAATTAAATTTGGAAAATATGTATCTCCAAGTTAAGAGGTAAGAAAATATTCCATGTCAGTAGAGCCATAAATTATCATCTATGATCTAATGATAAGGGAAAAACAAAAAACAAATAAAAATAATAAACTCAAATATAACATTTAAACCCTAGCTACAGATAGAGAAAAAAATGAGCAAAAGAATATATATAATCATATGAATATGTATTTTTCACATTATATTTTCAAAATTTGCAAGAACCCAGCAAAGTTCAAATTCGTATACATGTGTTATGCAAATCTATTGATCGAATGTATGTACAAATGTATTGACTGAATCAAATAAAAAAATTTCTATTCTTGATTGAAGAAAAAAATTGTTGTTTAAATGATTAAATCTAAGCATGAGTATAATGAAAAATAAATAAATAATAATTCTTTTTAGAAGAAAGCCAAAATAATTTAGAGCCATTAGATTTTGAAAGGATAAGATTGTCTTTTTCTTAAGAATTACATAGCATGATTTGGCAAATAATTGATGTGTGTTTCAGCTGTTTCGTGAGGGGTTTGATCCAGCTAAACACGCAATGTATCGGCCTGCCACTATCGCTTTCAGTCTCACTTATCTGCAAAACAGATGAAGGTAAGAGGAAAGACCGGGTGTTCCGACCTTCAACGCTCTGATGTCTAAGTTAGTATCGTTACAAGATAATGATAATGGAAAGCGATAGTAAATAGTTACCTCTTTGGGTTGTTGGAGATGACCTTAATGTAGCAGGTTTGTGGGAGCTTGGTTCCGTTTCTTTTGATGTAGAACGCTTGGGGTACCCGATATCTCCCCGAGCAGTATCGGGACCCTCAGCTGGGAGCTTTCCTTGCTTATGTATTGGTGATACGAGTCATGTGCTTCCTATACTTGTGCCTAGGAGGTATGTGTATACCAACAAGTCCCCCATGTCCCAGGTCAAGAGTTCTATTGGGTGGGGAGTTTGTCTTTGGTGAAATTATAGGAAGTGCATGGCGAGTTCACGCCACGTGGCTTCCGTACAGCCATTAACCCCAGTCCCCCAAGTCCCCACATAAGAGGAGTCATGGCTAGGGTGAGGAGATCTTTCACATAATTGCCATTGTGTCACTATCGCAAATTGGTGGTAGGGCTTCATGCGTCTTTTGGCGCATATTTTATGCCCTGATGACATGTGTGCTGCTGTCATTCATTTTTCGTGTGCGAGGAGTTTGGTGTACTAGAGTCCATAATTTGTAATAATGGCGTAGTGGTAGGGAGGCGAGGCGACGACGCTTGAACTTCTATAACACTGAGATGTCGGACACGTGGTGAGATATGGTGTCGTCGTCCTTGCACATCCAACGGTCCCTATACTCTCATGGTCCCTATATTTATAGGCAGAGGAGGGAGATTGGGGTGGTTACTGTTCCTCTATTTTTGTTGGAGATTGAGATAAAAGGTTAACAAAGTTGGAGTCTTTGGTATGCAGAAAGCTTGAATCTTTCATTTGCTAGTCAAAATTCTAGGCTGTTGGCGTCGTTGTCCCTATTTTCCTATTAGAGAAGTGAACAAGTACGCCGTCTCTTTGACTTTCCTGGGTTTCTGTCTTGAGGGCGTTTGGGTTAATGTGAGTTGATACCCGGGTTGGGGTTTGCCTGTAGGCGTTAGGTCGTTATGGGTTTGGTTAGTCGTTGAGGAAGTTGAATTCTGGGGTTAGCAGGGGTCTCGGTTGCTGCTTCAGGGGAGATTAGATTTTGAAATTTCGCAGGGCAGTCCGTGGAAGGAGATAGGTAGAAGACGGATGACTGAGGTTGGGTATCCAAGAGAATGGCGCGGGAGCATCGTAGTCATGGTAGGCGAGAGGGTTCATCTTGTAGGGGTGGTGAAGGAGCTTCTCATGGAGATGGCGAGGGCGCTTCTCACAAGCGTGGTGACGGTGCCCCTCAGGGAGGGGCCGTGGGCTCTTCCCGAGGTGGTAGTGAAGGTGTCTCTCGCAGAGGTACAGTGGGCGTTTCCAGAGGTCGCAGCGAAGGTGTTTCTCGAGGTGGTGAAGGGTCCTCGCGTGGGGTCCCAAGTAGGGTTGAGCGTGTTGCAGGCCCCGAGGTTCCCCAGGTGGAAGAAGTTGAGGTGTTGGAGATTACTCGTTCGCCAGGTGGGCGATTGCTCCTTTGCCAGATGCCCATCAACTAGCCTGGGTCGAGTATGAACGAGGAGCAGATAAACGATATGAGGTCGACTTGGGGTATTCCGGGTGATGTCCTGCTGCGTCCCCTGAGAGATTGGGAGTGTTTTAGTCACCTCAAGATGGGGTGGTCTGGCTTTTACGAATATCAGCTCAAGTGTGGGCTAACGTTCTATATACTAAAGGAGCTGTAGTATCTGTTGTCGTGCCTGAATGTATAGTTAGGGCAGCTATAGCCAAATGCACTAAGGTAGTTGATGGGGGTGTTGCTGCTGTGGAAGCTCAGTAGGCTGCTATGTCCCAATATTGGAGAGTTTAATTCTTTGTTCAAGATGCAGTACTCGACCAAGGGTGGTGATAGTGGATGTATTAATTTTAGGGCGCGTGGCCGTGCAGTTATCGAGGACCTGGCGTCAAACATTTATGCTCGTTGGCGGAGGAGGCCTTGCCTGGTTAGAGGCCATTGGCAGAACCCGGACATGGTGCATCAGGTTGAGATCCATTTTCATCCCATCTGAGAGTATCCTGATTGCATTTTTGGTGCATTTTGCCTTTGGTGTCTGCTAATAGCGTGTCTTTGTATCGTAGTGAGACAGGAGGTTGACCTGACCACGTTGGAGCAGAAGCGCGTGGCCAGGGTGATGGGTGGATTTCCCAGGGGAGCGAAGGGGTTCTATCGCCTGTGTAGGCTCTCGATATATGAGAAGTTTAATCTGGGGAGGCGTCCAGGTGAGGGTTATGTATTGTTTTTTTTTTTTTTAACGTTCACCCGTTCTTTGTTTATGGTCTAACATTGTTTGTGTGCTTTATAGTAGTCATGTTGAATAAGGCTTCGAGCAAGAGTGATGAGCCCTACGCGGAGGTGGATATAGATGTTATTATTAGGGAGTTGTTGCGAGAATCGGAGACAGTAAGGCGGGTTGACATCGATCTTCCTGAGAAAGTTCGTGCAACCGATCATCGGGTGAACATGCAGTTGCCCAACGAGATGTATCTGAGGTTTCCTGATGCGGTCCTGGAATATCTTAACCAGTGAGCTAAGGAGGAGGCTGGTGCCGAGGGGCACAAGGTTCAGGTTGCTCGGGAACCAACTCAAAGTCTCCAGAGGCCGTGAAGGCAAGCGGGTGTTGTAGGTGAGCGAGACAATCACCCTGAGACTAGGGAAGTAGCGAGACAGTCACCCTGAGTTTCTGTGGGAGAGGTGGAATGCTGTGTTGTGGCCCTACAGTAGAAGCCGGTGGTCGAGGTGGAGATCTCCATCAATGAGTTGCTTGAAGAAGTGGAGCAATGCCAAAGCGATACCAGTGCTCGGACTCGCCTGGTGCAGGATGCGGTGTTGGAACAGTTGGAGGCTATATTTAGTGATGACATTGGCGGTCCAGTCTCGCGAGAGGTTATTACTGTTAACAGTGGGGAAGCGGATGTGAATAGCTAAGTTGTCGGCAATACAGGTCCGACGATAGAGATTCCTGTGGTGCAGCCCGAGTCTGGAGAAGGCATGGTTGAGGGTACCCAAGTTGCCGAGACGAGGACCCATGTTCAGGTTGGTGAGGGAGATGGGACTCGAGTGTTAAAGACGTGCGCCCCCACTGATGGGGTCGGGTTGAAGAAAAGGACTACTTTGCAGCTTCGTCTCGGGAGTCCTCCAGTTGGCGTCGACATAGATACTCATGGGGGCAAGAGGTCTCGGGTTAATAATGTATCGCGCTTGAGATCTACAAGTAGGGGCTCGCGGGGTTCTCTCGATGAAGTTGCTGGGGGTCTCGCGCTTACCCTGGGCGAGATTGGAGTGATTGATGGTGCCATACTTCATATGGTTGCCGACTTGCAGAATTGCCATCGCGATCGCAGTCGTGTGACTGCTGAGTATCCTCGCCTGGGGTATTGGGAGGCTCAGGAGAGGCTGATGAGGGTATGTATCGTTATGAGTTTGTATGCTCTTATTTGTTGCTCATCGGACTTTCGTTTAAACGTGTTAACTAGTGTGCAGTGCAGGCTGTGAACATGAATTACCATGCCTCTGTCGAATTGGTAGCCCACTTTGATCTGGAGATAGCCCGACTGCAGGGGGAGCTAAATGCCAAGAGGGAGTGGGCACGCGAGCCTCAGAATGCATTGGAACAAGGCCAGGTAAAGAACGAGGACATGAGGTGGGTGATTGATGACGGGATCGCGAGACAGATGGAGTTGGAGCGACCACTAGCAGTGGAGAGGGCCCGTCGTCAGGAGGCCGAGAATGTTATCGCTTCACTGAGAGAGTCCAACCTGGATCTAATTAGGAAGCTGCAGCAGGCGGAGGATGGCCTGAAGGCTTTGGATTAGATTAGGGCCCTGGTTGGCGAGGCGGAAGAGCGCCTGCAAGAGCTGGAGAGACAAGTCCAGGAGCACGATGCCGAGTTGGAGCTTCGTGGTTCTTCTTTGGAGAGCTTAGCTCATTACCCTGATCATGTGGTGGAATTGGAGGGGTACGTTGGTGCTCTTCAGGGATAAGTTAGCCGTCTAAGGGTCATCGAGGGCCAGGTTGGCAAGAGGGAGGCCGAGATTGAGCGGTTGAGGAAAGAGTTGGAAGAAAAATAGACTCGGGCTAGTAGCTTCGCCGAGGAAGTTCTTCGATTGCGTTCCGTTGCTGAGATGCATTTTCATAAGCTCAAGAAAGCCAAGGGAGATGGTGCGGACAAGGCGGTGGACGTTTATCTCTGGTGGGATCCCTTGCAGGAGAAGTTGAATAAGGCCTTATCGGATGGTGCCCTTCACTCGATCTGCGATGGTATCGCCACTGGCTAGATTGATCAAGAGAAGATGGTCTATGATATGTAGGCAAATAAGGCAACGAGGTCACAAGTTACTACCTCGAGTGGTGGTTGGGACATTGGGATTGTGATCCGTGAACCGGCTACTGCATTGAAGCATGTATCGGGCCAAGTTGGCGATCACAAAGCGGAGGGTGGTGATGTTGGTGAACAAGTGGAGGCTCGCGTGGATGCCGAGGGTGAGTTGCAGGGCGGAAATGTTGGAGAGCGAGATGGAGTGGAGGAGCGAGACCGAGTAAGGGAGCAAGCATGCAGTGCCGAGGGCGAGACTTAGTTTTCTGCGTTATGTTTTGCTTTTTGTGCATGAGATAGGCTGGCTTTTCTTGTAAATGCTTTGGATTTTGTTGAGACATTGACCAAGTGGTCTGGTTTTTGGAATGTCCGTTTTGTATTGGGAAATGAAAAGTTTATGGGGAATAGATATTGTTGGGCGATAGTCCCCCGTGCGTTGAAAGTATTTATTGCTTTATTAATTGGTTGCCTTGTCATTATTGCAGGTCATTAAGATAGCGTGGCCATTGGTTATCTGGGAGCGGTTAATGGTGGTGTCTTTCCACTATAAATAGGCAGAGGGGAGGAGGTATGTTGATTATATTTTGCAACATGGCGTTTTTCTTGTTTATCATTGTGCTTCCGCACCTAAAATCTTTTCTTCCTTTAGGCGGTGTGCGTTTCCAAAATTCTGGGCTTTATAGCTTAATCTCATCTTGGGTTATAGGCTTTATAGCCTAATCTCATAAGGGTTTGGCTTCATCACCAGTTTGGGGATTGAGAAATTTGTGCTCCTGCGGAACTGAAGCCCTGTCTAAGTGAGAAACCCAAGGACTAAGATCGCTGGAGGTGCGGCGGGCGACAACGATGGAGATCGGGTGGTGATAGGGCGGAGAGTGGCGAACTGGTGCTGCCCCCCAGTCTTTCCCACCAGGGCTTGGCCAGCCTATCAATCCTCCAATTCAGTGATCTTCTTCCGGGGCTCCTCATATTCCAAAGAATCAAACTTGGTTGGAGCCAACTTGCACCGGACTGGGGGGTACAGTCGAGGATAGTTACATATGTATCGCACTCGTGTGCTATGGCGTGTATCGCATTTGTATTAAGATCATATTCATGGTGTATATCGCATTTGTATAGATGAAAATATGGTGTATCACTATTGGCCGCAAAGCCTTCAGTAATAAAATGCCTTGCCGTTGAGTAACAAGTGTGTCGACGTTCATTATTCTATCGCTTTTGTTTCTGTACTCACCTTTTGTTGTCTATTGTATCACCTTTCATGGCGATGGAGTGTAAAATGTTAATGCGTATCGCTATGGCTTTCTTTGTTGCAGTAGCTGTATCGTGTATCTTGGGAGTTTAGTCCATGAGGCCTTCATTAAACACGATGTGTCGAGTAGTGTGAGCATTCACTCGTTCATTGTTGTGGTGAAGTATCAAGTAACATTCATTCATTCATAGTGGTGTATCGCATAACATTCATTCGTTCAGTCATGGCGGTGTATCGCGTATCATTCATTCGTTCATTTGTTCGTGAAGACATATCGCGTAGCATTCATTCATTCATTCACGGCGAAGTATCGCGTATCATTCATTCATTCATTCATGGGAGTTGCGTATCATGCATTCACGGTGAAGTATCGCGTATCGCGCATTCATTCATGGTTAAGTATCGCGTATCGTTCGTTCATTCATTCATTCATGGAGTTGCGTATCATGCATTCATTCATTTGATCGCGATTGGCAACACAAGGGTTTTCGAGGGATAGCATCATGTTGTGTCAGTAAAACCGGCCGTGAGCGTTATCACATTTATGTTTAGAGATAACGCGTAGGCAATAAGTTGGGATTTCTATACAGCGTGCCCTTGCCTATTGCGTATAATCGATATGGTGGCCAGCGTAAGGCCCATGGCGATAACGATGGGAGTAAAATGTTTAACTGATTATAGTTCGGATAGAGATAATCGTTAGCATTCGTGGTGCAGTTGGTGAGTATGGCGAGTAAGAGCATTTCATTTAGTGCGAGAGCATTTCATTCATTGGTAATATCATGTCATTCAATACTGTGCAAGTGCAGTTGCAAAATACTTCCATTGAGAAAAGATAAAAGGAGACAGTATCGGTGCTTACAATCGTGGGGAGAGGTGATAGTGGGGTGGGGACTACGCGGCCTGGGTGCCTCACTCTACTTGGGATAGTAGCGGAGGTGTTGGGTATTCCATGGATGCGGGAGAATGTTGTCGTCCACTCCCCTCAAGTAGAAGGTAGCGGGTCCAACAACCTCAGTGATCTCGTATGGCCCTTCCTAGGTGGCTTTTAGCTCTGTTGGAGTTGGCATTTTCTCCTTCATCACCCAATCCCCAAAGGAGAGGAGGCAGGGCATGACCTTGGCTTTATTGTAGAGAGCGATACGCTGTTTGTTGTTGATGTTGCAGAGATGGGCTCGCTCGCAGCGCTCTTCCAAGAGGTCAGAGTTGAGGCTCAACCCTTCCGAGTTGGTGAGTGGATCGAAGCATGCGACCCTCTCGCTGTGAACCTCCTGCTCGACAGGGATCACGGCCTCGGTTCTAAATGACAAGCAAAAAGGGGACTCACCATTGGCCTCTGTTAGGTCATCTTGATCGCCCATAGTACGTCGGGTAATTTCTCTGCCCATAAGCCCTTGGCATCGTCGAGCCTCTTCTTCAAGTTTTTCTTGATTATCTTATTAATAGCTTCGACTTAGCCATTTGTCTGTGGGTGTGCGGGGGAGGCTTATCGAATTTGCGTGCCGTACTGGCCAACGAAGTCCCTGAGCGTATCGTTATCGAACTGGGCACCATTATCAGTGATGATTGTTTCAGGGATTCTGAATCGACAATAGATGTTCTTCCATAGGAAGTTGATAACCTTGGCAACTGTGATCGTGGCTAAGGCCTCAGCTTCGACCCACTTGGTGTTATAGTCTACGGCGACAATAACAAATTTTAACTGTCCTGGCGCAGTGGGGAATTTGCCAATGAAATCAAGTCCCCATTGGTAGTATACCTAGGGGGCGATGATGATCGAGAGTGGTACCGATAGTGCAAGGGGGGAGTTGGCGAACTGATGGTATTTGAGGCAAGCATTAGCGATACTTTTTGCATCTTGCTCGATGGTGTGCTAATAGTACCCAGTGTGTAGTGCCTTGAATGCTAGGTTTCTCGCCCCGACATGATTACCACAGACCCCACTGTGCAGGGATAGAAGGACCCACTGTCCCTCCTTGAGGGAGATGCATTTTAACAGGGGAAAGACCTTCCTTTCCTGTATAGTTTGCTGTCTCGAACTGTGTATAGCGTTGCCCTTCTGTAGAGCCTGGTGGCTATAATCTTATATGATGGTTCGATACCCTTGGAAAGATAATCAATGAATGGGTCCATCCATGAGCGTGGGTGCTGGTTCTCTGTGAGGAATATTTTCTAAAACGGTTTATCGATGCTCGGCTTGTCCAGAACTTCCATCTTAAGGTTTCCGATATCGGTGTTTGGTGGCGATATCGCCAATCGGGCGATAACATCTGCCTTGGTGTTATGTGCTTGGGGAATCAGAGCGATGGTGTGGCTGACAAGGCATCGTTGGAGCAGAGCCTTGGTGAGTGCTTAATAATGAGATCAATGTGGTTCCTTAGCTTGGAAATCGAGGCCGACCTGGTTGACGACAAGTTGGGAATCGCTGAAGATTGCCAGGCTCATGACTCCCAGCTCTTTTGCCAGCTGGATGCACGCTATGAGTGCCTCGTACTCGGCGGCGTTGTTTGATGCTTTGAACTTAAATTGTAATTCGTACTCATATGTGTGCCCCTTTGGGTCAGTCAAGACTACTCCAGCACCATTGAGTTTACTGTTGGAGGATCTGTCAACATAGAGAGTTCAGGTTGAAGTGGTGTTAGGTTCCGATACAACCTCGTCCAAGGGCTAGGTATCCTCTCGGGGTATGAATTCCGAGATGAAGTCTGCAGCAGCCTGCCCCTTGATAGCCATACGCGGCGTATAGTGAATGTCGAACTCGCTGAGTTCGATGGACCATTTTACCAGCCTGCCCGAGGATTCCGGTTCTGGAGGACTTGCTTCAGAGGCTAGTTGGTCAAGACATGTATGGTGTGTGCTTGGAAATGTTGTCGTAATCGCCGAGCAGCTGTGAGGAGGGCGAGGGCGAATTTCTCAATATTGGAGTACCTGGACTTGGCATTGTTGAACCCCATGCCGGTGTAGTAGACTGGCAGTTCATCGCTGTTCTCTCGTATGACCAGGCAGCACTGATTGCGGTGACTGATACTGCGAGGTAGATGTACAAAACTTCTCTTGGGATAGGTTTGGAAAGAGTGGATACTAATGACAGGTAATCTTGGAGACCTTGAAAAGCTTTGTCATGCTCGGGTCCCCAATTGATCTTCTAGGTGTGGTGAGCTCTAACCAGCTTGAAGAAGGGAGCGTATTTGTTAGTTAAACGTGATATAAACTGGGCGAGAGTGACAACTTTTCCAGTGAAGGACTGGACTGGATTCTTTGTTTTTGGTGGAGCCATATCGAGGATGGCCTGTACCTTTTTAGGATTTGCCTCAATGCTTAGCTTGCTGACTACAAAGCCCAGGAATTTTCCACCAAGTACGCCAAACACGCACTTGTCTGGGTTGAGTCGCATACAGTATTGGAGTAAGATGTCGAAGACGATGCCTAGGTTCTTGATGTGGTCTTTAATGGTGACCCTCTTAACTAGCATGTCGTCCACATATACCTCCATTATCTTTCTGATATGGTCTGCGAACATGGCGTTGACTAGTCTCTGGTATGTGGCCCCGGCGTTCTTAAGAGCAAATGACATTACTTTGTAACAATATAAACCCTTGTCGGTAGTGAAAGATTTGTGCTCTTGATCGGAAGGTTCCATGGCGATCTGGTTGTAACCCAAGAAGGCATCCATGAAGCTAAGAAGCTTATGGCCAGCAGTGGAGTCAACTAGCTGATCTATTCTGGGCAGGGGAAAACTGTCTTTTGGGCAAGCTTTGTTCGAGTTGGTGTAGTCGACGCATATGCGCCATTTTCCAGTGGGCTTCTTGACCATCACGACGTTGGAAAGCCATGTCGGGTAGGATACTTCCCTGACGAATCCGATATCCTGGAGTTTCTTGACCTCGGCCTGGATGGTCTTGTATTTTTCTTCTGTGAAGGCACGTCTTTTTTGTCTAATCAGGGGAACGTCTAGAGAGATGGTGAGCTTGTGGGTCAGCAGTTCTGGCGATATACCCGGCATATTGGCGTATGACCATGCAAAAACCTCCTGTCTGGTTTTGAGGAAGGCGATTAATTCTGCTTGGAATTGTGGGTCCTTCTTGGAACTGATCTGGACTTTTTGTTCTGGGTGGGTATCAGATATGGAGACCCATATCAATTCCTCCAGAGCATCTGGTCTCGGGTGCTTAAGCTTACGTTTATCTTCCTTCTTTTTGCTGCTAGTATCACAGGTGTCTGGGGTCTCGGGATCCTCCCTCGGGCTGTCGGATGGGGAGGGCAAGTTTGAAGTTAGGAGTACCTCTTGCCTGCCATGTCCCCTCGCGAAAATCAAGGAGTTTCATTGTCTCGCGAGCTTTTGATCACCTCGAAAGGTGAGGATGCCTCCCGGAGTGGATATTTTCATCATTAGCATGTGCCCCACGACAAAGCATTGTAGTCCCCAGATGGCGTCTTGCCCTAAGATGACGTTGTAGGAGGATAGACAGTCGACAATGATAAAATGTGTTGTCATGGTGGCGATAGTGCTGCCTCCACCAAGTGTGATCCGCAGATTATCGGATCCTAGGGGCTGTGTGATTTCTCTTGCAAAGTTGATTAAAGGTTCATGGTCTTGGGTGAGTTTCTTCTTATCTCAGTTCAAGCCTTCGTAGCAACTGCCGAACATGACACTGACTGCCTCGCCACTGTCAACCAAGACCCGGTGGCATCGATAGTGGTGGATGATCATGGTGATTAAGAATGGGTCATTATGGTGTTTCTTTATGGCGTCCTCGCTGTGGCTGAAAGCAACCAAATCCCACTCCACCTGTGGGGTATGGCAGCCGTGCATGGTGAGTCATAAGAGATCTAGCCCCGAGGGCATTGGCTCTTCTGTGCATGGTGAGTCTCGAGTGCTCGTGGGGCGCCTCCGTGTATCGTTAGGATCTGTCCATAGACTTCAATAGCATTGGCTCCCATAGCGGGAGTGCGATACTGCTAGAGTTGGCCGCTTTGAATGAGGTGCTAGATAGCATTTTTCAATGCCCAGCAGATGTTAGTGGGGTGGCCGGATTCTTCATGGTATGTACAATATTTGCCGTTGTATCGCGGCTGACCGGGCTTGCCTCTTGGTGGGTACAGGATGATGTCCTTGTGGTTATTCCAGATTTCTTCATAGGAAGCGATGAGCGTGGTGTAGATCTCGTATCGGGATGCCTCAAATCTTTGGTTGTCCCTGTGTCGGGTACTGCTATATGGAGCATCGCGATACCGACTACCTGATGAATTGTACTTCAGTTTCTCAGGGCTCTTTTCCTACTGCTTGTCCCTCCTGTCACTATAACATTGTTGCTCTCACGGGGTTCTATCATTCTGCTGGGTAGCCTTGTCTCTATTGGTGTCTTTGTTCCTGCTATCGGTGGTCCCGGTGGGGTTGTTCACTTGAGGTGCGGTAACTGGATGAACATTGGCTTTGGTATCGCAGCTGAAGGTATCGTATTCGGCCTGTGCAAAAGAGGCATCATATGTCTCAAGGGGATTGGTGTTTATTTGCATTAGGAAGTATACTGGCTGGAGTGCTTGCTTGAATGTCGATGCCGCTAGGGCCGAGTAGAATGAGCGGCATTGCTTGGCCTATTTTTTCCATCAGCAAACAAAGTCTCGTAATGGCTCGTTTGGCCTTTGCTTGAGCCTTAATAGGTCAGGTGTTATGCGATATCCACTGCCGCACAGGATGAATCGTCGTAGGAATTTGTCCCCGAGCTCTTGGAAACTATCGATGGAGTTAGCAGGAAGGTTAAGAAAACAACGCAAGGCTTCGTCTGTTAAGGTTTCCTCGAAAGCATGGCAAGCCATTACGTCCGTTTATCGGGTTCCATGTAGTAGGGATTGGAAGACTTTCATACAGTGGTATGGATCCCTAGTGCCATTATATTTCTCGATCTTGAAGGGTTTGACCTCTGGTGGGCGCTTCTCGGCCTATATCCGGTTGGTGAATAGGCCCATTTTGCCCTGGAAGCCAGCCGTGATCGGCTGCCAGCCTGTCCTGCTCTCAGCGCTTTCAATCTGTGCCTGTAAGGAGGCGATGGTCTCACTCATCTGTAATAACAACCGAGTGTTAGGGTAGGGAGGAGGTATGTTAGTGGTAGCAGCTGTGTCTGTGCCAGATGTTCCTGCCATATAGGGTGCCGGCTGGGGAGACGGTATTGTGCCAAGTTGACCCAAGAAGATGAGGGAGTTCAGGTAGATCACCTGAGGTCCTGTACTGGTGCTGCCAGGCGTGGGGCCTGTGGGGCTTCCCGATGTAGCATTTGAGGGCCCGAAAGTGCCAGCGAGGCCGATGCTTGGGTCCGTAGTGAGGACTGTTCCGGGTGTCGGGACACCGCCAATAGTCGGTATCGAGGGGCCCTATTTAATGCTTCGTTATGCTAGACTCGCCGCTGGAGTGCCTCTCGGAGAATGCAATTCTGGTTTGCCATGTTTTGACCTCTCGTCGAGCTGTCGCGGCTACCGTACGCTGGGCTTCAGCCCGCATCTCCATTAGGTCGAGCATTATTATTTCTAGTACTGTGGTTGGATAAGTGGTTATGACTGGGGGAGTCTTGGTGTTTGGGCTTTGGAACTCAAGAGTGCGCTGGACCTCGCGGGTCGTTGCCTCATGGGGCGGATAGTCATTGTTCGTATCAGGAATGCTGGTAGCCATTGGTGATGTGTTGTCTTGCCAGCAAGGAACGAGGGAAGTCCTTCTAGCACTAAATATTTCAGACGTCTCATGAGGGGTTTGTTCCAGCTAAACACGGGATGTATCGGCCTGCCACTATCACTTTCGGTCTCACTTATCTGCAAAACAGACAAAGGTCAGTGGGAAGACCGGGTGTGCCGGCCTTCAACGCTCCGATGCCTAAGTCAATATCGTTAAAAGATAATGAAAATGGAAAGCAATAGTAAACAGTTACCTCTTTGGGTTGTTGGAGATGACCTTAATGTAGCAGGTTTGTGGGAGCTTGGTTCCGTTTCTTTAGGTGTGGGACGCTCGGGGTTCCTGATATGGCCCGAGGGGTATGGGGACCCTCAGCTGGGAGCTTTCCTTGCTTATGTATTGGAGATACGAGTCATGTGCTTCCAATCCTTGTGCTTAGGAGGTATGTGTATACAAACAATGTGTGTAGCTAACATTGTATGACACCTATAATTGAGGCCACAAATCATTTTCCTCTGGAGAATTCATTTGCCTACCTACTTCTTACTACTCGCCGACGACTGCCAAAAATATTTGTTTTAAGTACATCTTAATCAATCACGATTTTTTTAAAACCCTAGCTAGCTAATCGCAAAATAAACGTAATTCACTCCGAAGTCCTTGAATTGGGAGATTAAATTTAAGTATGTAACTAAGTAATGAATTCGAGCGATGCTGCGAGAATGAGATTTTACATGTAGTAGACGTTAACCAAAGATCCTATTGTTTTTTTTTTTTTTAGAAAAAAAAAATGTTATTGTTTTACATATTACGTTTTGTAGAATTATGAAAAGAGATTTATTCATGAAAATCCAAACCATCATATTTTGTTCGTCCATACGCAATTTCCACTTTCATTTTGATATATACATAGTCGAATAGTGGATTGTGGCAAATAGACAAAATTCGTTAAATAGAAGTTTTGAGCATGAGAGAGTGTTTTAACCAAGTTTGTCTATTTACTTTTTTACGGTTTTTAAAAAAATTGCAATCAGAAACAAAAGAGTCAAAGAGTATAAGTCATGAGTTTGATTCTCACTGGCATATGTAAGGGTGGGGTGGGTTAAGAATTAAAAAAATAGTTTTCAAAAATTGCAATTAGGGACAAAGGGTCAAAAGTAAAGAAATTTGGGGGCAAAATGGGTATCTCACTATTTACTGAACAGCGATCCTTCCTATTTTCCTTTAATTAGTATATATACTAGGAGCATAGTTTACGTTCAAGGAACTTTTTCAGAAAAAACGTACCATCTTGATCACCATTTTTCTCGATCTAGATATGAAGGAGCTAGTGACCCAACTTTAAATTTTTGACGTACTCTCATTTTCCACAAAGAGATGGCTGTCTTTGATGAGAACATTAGTAGACGTCATTCATATTGTCACATATTGACATCATGAAATTTGAAAGTCATTCTTGACTTGATTTAGGGTGCAGATTCTATAGGCAGCTGGCCACTCCATCGATCTGTAGCCAGTGTCCCATATCAAAGCTACGTTGCATCGTCAAGAGGCAACTACGTACACTTATCTCATTTTTTTTCTTTGATGAGGCAACTTCTGTAGCTAGCTGGCCACTCTATCTGTAGCAAGTGTCCCATCTTTTTTTTTTTTAATTAAAAGGAGCAGAGCTCTATTTATTAGAAAGAGAGAATGTCAATACAATAGGGACGGGGGCAAAAAACAAAACCCCTCTAAAAAAAAAAAGCAATCTACACTGAAAGAATATCAGTGAAGAAAATGAAAATGAGGTAAGTCAAGTTTTTCATGATGACAAAGGTCAATAAGGAATTAGGGGATTGAGTTCCAATAAACCAAACCTGAAGAAGTTAAACCAACATTTGCTAAAACATGTGCAACTTGATTTCCTTCTCGGAATATATGAGAATAACGAAATTGCATTTGAGAGACATGAAACATATAATTATCCCATGCCACACGAAGTCTCCATGAAAAAACCCATATTAAAGCTACGTTGCATCGTCAAGAGGCAACTACGTACACTTATCCCGTTTTTTTTCTTTGACAGTTGCCTCATCAAAGAGGCAACTAAAATACAAAGTGATACACAATATTTTAGGGCCAAATTAGGTATAAAATCTGCTCGACAAGTTTAGGTGGATACTTAAGTGTTCTTTTTTTTTTTTTTTGTAAATTAGGCAAATATAAAATATACGAATAATACCTGAGTTATCATGGAATTCAATTTTAATACATAATTTTTTATAAAAATATCTAATAATACATGATATCCGTCAATTCTGACTAACGTTTCTTAGGCCCTACCTCGGTTTCCCGTTTGACTGAGGTGCCATTTTATAGGTGGAGACTCCTAGACAATTTTGAACGAATTTGCAATCGACAATCAGCATATTATCTTGACCCAGATTTCCACAATCGAGACTCATCATATTATCTTGATGAGGAGACCATAGACGAGCACCCCTCCTGAGTGCAATGGAGGTCATCATATTATCTTGACCCAGATTTCCACATATAAATACATAGTGTAAGACGTAGGTCGCAACTTGCTACCTTGAAAGGTGAGCTGAACATGTTCAGTTTCTTCCCCAATTTGCAAGTTTAAGAAGACTTTCTAATTAGCCAGTCTCCGTTGGAGGGTCCATGTATATATGTATGTATATGCATAAACAGATAAACTATTGTACTGCAAAAGAGGTAAAGAGGAGATGACGTATCATTTTAGTCTAGTATATAACACTGTAGGCATCCCCATCTTCGATCTATTGCTAGTCCAAGATATTCCAGCGTTTCTTTAATAATCCTAACTGTACTTACATGAGCATTTGTCAAGCGTAATTAGTTATAATGAGCCACGTTCATGCTACCGCCAACAGTACCAACTCCCACTAACGGAGTCACCTACGGAAACACAGCCAAGCAGGCTACGGCCTGAGCCCCGACTCACCCCCAGATCACCTCTGACGCGCCACCACACTCCGCGCCAAGATTGCTTCAGAAGCTGGGAACTGAAGCATATCAGTCCCACATTGAAAACATGGAAGAGGTCAGCCTCTTCCCCACCTATAAAAGGTTATCTTCTCTCTCCTCATTAATTACGCATTTACTACTTACTTACTGTTATTCTATCAACACAAATACATTAACTAACTTAGGCATCGGAGAAGAGAAGACCGCCCAACGTGGTCTCCCTCTGACACCCTTTATATTTTACTTGACAGATAGCGGAAGCTCTGAGAACATCTCAAGTAGCGGTCCGCCCGCCAGACCAGCGTTAACCGAAATTTGGGCCACCGCTCAATCTTAGACATTAACACTACCACTATCGTAGGATATGTTCAAAGAAAAAAGAACAAAAGGGAATTCCTACAAATTAAGTCCTACCTTTTCGTTGGATTAGTCTTGTGCATACCTAGCTATGTTGTTTTCTCTTATCCTTTCTTGTATTGGGTCTGAAAGAATATTCATCTTTTGATGAATGATTGATGCATGGTTGTCTGAAAGCATTAAGCTTGTCTCATAGTAAGTGATCGAGTGTGAGTAACCAATTAAGTCAAGTAGCCGCTTCGATCAGTCAACCCATTAAGTCGATCTATATATTCCAGTTATTTCGATCCTCATAGATATCCAACATCACAATACGTAACTAATGGTGTGGACTTTTTGGTATAATAGTATGCAGCTCACCCACGCGATGCTGTGGATTTATATTTTTTGTCTTAAATTTTATACGTAATAGGGTAGAAATAACAATATAAAAAAATATTAACTAAATATATTATTGTTTTGCATATTATGAAAGCTAGTATTTTAACAAAACTTCTGTATTTACATTTTTTTCAAAAGAAAAGAATATTCTAACAAAAGATACTCTTTATATACAAATTAAGAAAGTGGTTAAATCTCATCAAAATATCATACATTTCAAGTTGGAACTAATCATCCTCTGATGTATCACTTATTGGTTCATATGGTGTTGAAGACCCTTCATTTGTTTTTGGATACAAACAAAATAATATAAGGAGTATCATATGAAACTTAGCAGTGAAGCTTTCAAAAAACTTTATAACAATTTACTGATCTATGATAAACATATAAAGTTTTAAATACAAATTTTAGAATTACTCAAGACACTCATCTATATAATACCATGTTTACTGATTTTTTCTATTTCTATTTTAAAAATCAACTTAAATCAAGGCTTGTGCTCTAGGCTCAGGTTATTTCACATTTGACAACCTAAGCCATATATAAAGACGGATAAAAATTATGTATAATCCTGCTAAGCTAAAACCATGGATTCAAGAACAAATAAATTTTAAAATCATAATCATCTTTCACTTCTATTTGCAATAATTTAATTGAGCTAATATTTTGTGTTTTTTCTTTTACCCAAAAAAAAAAAACTGAGGGACAAAAGCGTCAAAGACGAAAGAAAATAGGGGGCAAATCAGGAAAAGTACTGTAGTAAAAATCTAATTTTACTTTAGAATATGTATAATTAATTTCTTTGGCAACCTAGTATAATCGTGGTAATATCTATATCTGGTATAATATTCTACTTATATGCAGGGGTGGATCTAGGATTGAAACTTTGGGCGGGCTGGGATTTCTTCAACAATATATATATATATATAATATATATATATATATATATATATTATAGAGAATCTCGACGGTGCGAGAGAATTTTATTAATTTAAGAAAAATGTACACCTAGTCAGGGGCTGTACAATTAATTTAAGAATTTTATTAATTTCATAATAACTAATTTAAGAAAAATAAAAAACCACAATATAAGCCACAATGATATATATGCACTGATGCACAATGAAACTATGAAAGGAAAAGAAAAATGCACCTCAGATTCTCGGAAAGCAATAGACTCATTGACTCAAGCTTTTGCCATTCACTTAATCCCTTTGTGTTCCACTTCATAGTTCCACTTCGTATTTCCAGATTTGGAATATCAAACAAGACAACAAGTGCAACTAAAAAAAGCAGCAAATAGGTTGGTTCAATGAAACCGCTTGACACTTTACACAAATCAATCACAATTCAGTGACAGACCACAGATGTGTTCCCATTTCATACAATCATACCTCCATTTATATAGTCAAGTTCTCCAATCGGATCATCCACTTAATCAATTAATCAAACATTCAAACCCACTTAATCAATTAATCAAACATTCAAACCCACTTACCCACATCACATTTAACCCACAACAATTAAACAATAAAATGATAAATTGCAGATTTGTAAGACAAGGAGAAGGAGAGAACGCTCAACAGTCAACACTGCATACCAGATTTCCAGACGATGAGACGAAGAGAATTTGACCGCAAGTCCCGAAGTCCGCAACCTTCATTCTTCAATGAGTTCAATCCATGAAATCTTCACCTGAATGCAACCTACGAACATGAATTTCACATCAATCCTTAAACCCTATAAATTGCCCCAAATTGGATTGATTCAATTAAACAAAATCTTACATTGAATCATTGCCCCAAATTGATGTTGATGTCTTGGAGAAGCCGAGAATGCCAGAGCCTAGAGGCCAGAGCTGCAGATTTGTAGAAGTTTAGAAGAGGAGGAGGACTGGAGGAGCCAACAGCCGAGTAGAGATGATTAGTCGGATTAGACGAACTGGGGCTGGAGCGTACGTAGTCGAAGAATCAAAGTCGACTAGTAGAGTGAACAAGAAAAAAAAAAATTGGAAGGGCTTGGGCTAAAGTGCTGGACAATACCCAACTAAAAAAAAAAATGTATGCATCTAATTTTTTTTTTAGTCCAAAATTCTCGGACGGACTTGAGCCCGCCCCACTTATAGCCCGGATCCGGCCCTGCTTATATGCATGGGACAAATCCAATTCAAAGCTAAACAATTGCCAAAAAGGAAAAAAAAAATTCCACAGTCTACAAGAAAAGACAGATTTGTACTTTGAATTAAGTTCAATGAATTCATTTGGATAAAAACCAAAAAGACTCATAGGTGCCCCAAATTTTTAAAACTGTAGGTACGTAAAGAATGCGCACTTTGCAAGCATGGAAATTATTCTGAATAATCTCTCTTGCAAGCATCGATCAACCATATGACTAAATAATGTCCCTTCATGCACGTAAACCTAACTAACTCCACTATATATACCAGCTCCTGATTACTGGCCGACACTACTTGAGTTAGCTAGCTAGCAACATATAGCAATAATCATAGAAAAGGCACAAAGCTTCAACCTAGCTAGTGTTGATCAATAGCTTTGTTGTTTTTGGTATGCCACTCGATCAAAGGTGCTGAGCATTGCTAATAAAGCAAAACCACCAAGCCAAGAAGGGACTGGCAGTGCTGATGATCAATAGGTAATTACTAGCAAGCTAATATCTGAATCTTTATACATCGATCTGCAGATCTCCTGATAAATATTAGCGCATGTTTTGTTGAAGATGAAGATTTCGATTAGCCTGCAACTACTTTTGGGCTTGTTATTGGCTATTAATGGCATCCTCCTCCATTGCCAAGCTTGGCCAGCTCGTTACACTTTTGTGGTATGTATTATGTATTAGCATGCATGCATATTCATGCATGTAATTTATTTTCATTATGATCGAGTGCGTACTTGAATTAATATATATATGATCTATTTATACGTAGGTGAAAGAAACTCCATACAAAAGATTGTGTAGCACAAAGAACATATTGACTGTAAATGGTCAGTTTCCCGGACCGACTTTGTACGCTCGCAAAGGAGACACCGTCATCGTCGATGTCTTTAACAGGGGCAATCGTAACATTACTCTCCACTGGTACGCATTTAATTGATTCTCTCAAGCTTTCGATCATTCATATATGTAGTACGTGTTCAGTCCATATATAACAAGCTACTCGATCATGATTAGGCATGGTGTTGCGCAACCAAGGAATCCATGGTCGGACGGACCAGATTATATCACGCAGTGCCCGATTCAACCAGGAGCCAATTTCACCCAAAAAATCATTTTTTCCACCGAGGAAGGCACTCTTTGGTGGCATGCTCACAGTGAGTGGGATCGAGCCACTGTACATGGTGCCATCATCATATACCCCAACAAGGACAACAATTACCCTTTTGCCAAGCCTCATGCAGAAATCCCGATCATATTGGGTACGTAATTAATTAATCAAGGATCATTTTAATTATATGTCCATTATAATCACTTGATTAGTAAACAACTGAGCTGTACGTTGAAAATTGCAGGAGAGTGGTGGAAGGAAGATATAGGGAAGCTTTATACTCAAACTCTTCAATCCGGAGGGGACCCTAATAATTCCTCCGCTTTCCTCATTAACGGTCAACCCGGCGATCTATATCCATGCTCTGAATCAGGTAAGCACTCCAACTCAAATCAATCAAAAGATTATTGAAACAGACAAATTATTTCACTTGTTTCTTAAAACTTAAGATTGACGAGATAACGTCACTGTCTGCTGTACGTAGACCGCGTGATGCTAGTTTATTGCTTCATAGAAAACCTATAATCGTTGGATCAATATGTTATTAATTTTGCTGCAATATTCTAGCTCTGAGATTATTTCACTTACTGAGTACTAAACCTGATTTGCGCAGAGACATTCAATCTGATGGTTGACTATGGCAAAACCTACCTACTGAGGCTAATCAATTCCGTTGTGCACGAGATTATGTTTTTCTCCATCGCCAATCACAAAGTCACAGTTGTAGGGGCGGATGCTAGCTACACCAAGCCTTTCACAACCGATTATGTTTCGATCTCACCTGGTCAAACCCTTGACCTTTTGCTCACTGCTAATCAGAAGCCTAACCACTACTACATGGCCGCTACAGCCTATCTAGGTGGTGCTGGGCATGGGGTTCCTTATGATAACACCACCACCACAGCCCTACTGCAATACTCAAATCGCGGGTCAAAAAATTACACATACACCCCTTCTTCAACCCCTTCGTTTCCTACTCTTCCTGCCCACAATGACACTAATGCATCGGTTAATTTTTCCGGCAGTCTCAGAAGCTTAGCTGATAAGAACCACCCCATTGATGTTCCACTTAAAATTACAAATCACTTGTTTTACACAGTCTCCATCAACTCGTTTCCCTGCCCGAATAATTCCTGCGCCGGGCCTAATGGGACACGTTTCGCCGCTAGCGTGAACAACATCAGCTTTGTGGACCCTAGCATTGACATACTACAAGCTTACTATTATCATGTCAACGGGGTATTTGGAACTCGCTTTCCAAATTTCCGGCCCTTGCTGTTTAATTTTACGATGAAGGACTTGCCGCTGTACCTTCAGATTCCGAAACGAGGGACGGAGGTGAAGGTATTGGAGTACAACACCACGGTGGATCTTGTGTTTCAAGGGACTAATTTGGTGGCAGGGAATGACCATCCAATGCATCTGCATGGTTACAGTTTCTATGTTGTTGGATTGGGGCTTGGGAACTTTGACAAGGATAAGGACCCTTTGAAATATAATCTTGTCGATCCTCCTCTTCGGAACACAGTTATCGTCCCTGTAAATGGGTGAACTACCATTAGATTCAAGGCCAACAACCCTGGTAATTAATTCAGTTAACTTCATTCCCCTAATTGCCATATATTACCTGATTATGATGGATGATATCAATTTTTTGATGACTTTTGTTGAGTAGGAGTTTGGTTTATGCATTGCCATCTGGATAGGCATATGTCGTGGGGCATGGACGTGACATTCATAGTGAAAAATGGAAAGGGCCCTCAAGAACAAATGTTACCTCCACCACCGGATATGCCACCATGTTAAAGCTACCTGCTACCTTCTACTCTGCTAGCTAGCCCTCCATCTAATATCTGATTCCATGTGATAATGGGGGAAAGAGGATTGTGATCATATTTGTAATAATAGAGAAACTATGCTCAATATATTACTCTTGCATGTAAATTTTACATTTGGATTTAGATCAAAGAACATAGTTCACATGCTCAGTAAACTGACCATGCATGTGAACATTATTATACGTAATTTGTAATAAGTATTGGCGTCCTCTTACATGTTCCAATTAAGAAGTAAATATATAATGGGGCTTGCTATCCAAACATGTAACTTTGTTTCATAATTAAGTTATCATAGAATATTGCCTTAGTACTAGTTGATTTGTGCCAATGCGTTTACCAACCCACTTAGATAAAGAAATCGACCTGAAATAACGATGCATGCATTACATATTAGAAGAAAACATATATGAAACATACACACTAGTTTAATTAACTGTGGATATATATACATGTTAACTAAAATTGATTTTTATAGGAACGCAATTGCAACTATTTGAAAAAGTAAAGAGATTAATGATGTATTGGCTCCATGCATGCCCTCCTTATCAAGGGGTTCAAATCCAATGAATCTCAACATTCTCAAGGTGACCAGCTTGATTCCATCGTAATGAAATATTAATTGTATATCTAGGCTATAGCAAGAGGACTGATATTGTAGGTGATGAAGTAGAACATTTATATATGGCCTTGCAGCCAGATTTATCGGCTCGAGGAGCTTACATTCTAGCAGCATATGATCAACCAATTGCAATTGGTACGTGGTGGCAGTAGAGCTAAATTCTATTTGGATACATGGACATCAATGACGTGCCTCCATGCATGCTACGGCTATATATAACTACAAACGTCAAATCATTTTACCCTGAATGGTCACCGGCTGCTACCAAATCGGTTCTCATCACTACCGGTATTTTTGTTTGTATAATTTGTAAAGAAGACGTTTCAATCTGTTGTGGATATATAGTGGTGTTATATTGCTGAATATTGGACCAATTATCGGACCAGGAAAGAAAGGACCTAACCATATCCTTAAGAGAAAAATTCAGCTACCGTTCCTAAACTATTCTGCCCAGGCCAATTTGATACCCGAACTCTCAAAAGTATCAATGTGATACCCAAAGACCTAAATTGGCATCAATGTGATACTTCCGTCCAAAATTTCTGACGGCGTCGTTTGTTTGCTGACGTGGCAAGCACGTGGGTCAAAAAAAAAAGTGAAATGACCCATTTACCCTTTTTTTTTTGGAGAAAAATTCAGCTACTGTCCCCAAACTATTCTGCCAAGGCCAATTTGATACCCGAACTCTCAAAAGTATCAATGTGATACCCAAAGACCTAAATTGACATCAACGTGATACTTCCGTTCAAAATTTCTGACGGCGTCGTTTGTTTACTGATGTGGCAAGCACGTGGGTCCCAAAAAAAAGTGAAATGACCCATTTACCCAAATCGAGCAATTGACAGTGTGTGGGAGAAGCCAAACGTACCAAGTACCAGCTGGCAAGTCTTTTTCTTGATCTAATTGTGCTCAATTGCTATCTGGGTTGGTTTTGCTTTTTTGGTTTATGCTGTGTTTGTTTTTAGTTCTTATATACATGAATTCATGTTATATGTTACTTTGGCCTTATGATTGTGATTTTGATCGGAGTATTTGGTATATGTTGTTACTGACATGACGGCGGCAGTAGAGGAGGAGGATGCTGAGGTTGTGGCGGTGGAGGAGGGGGTTTGATGAATGGAGGTTCTATTAGCAAATGGGTGACGGTCTCTGCGAAGAAAGAAGATGGTTGGTGGAGCTAAGGTTCACCAAAATTTGGTGTGCAGCGAACCAGTTTTCCAGTTGGTTGCCTCGGAAGAGGAAAGCTACTGAGCGGAGAAGAAGGAAATCGGTTTTGACGGAGAAGAAGACATGGGTGTCTTTGGGTGCCCAGAGCAGTTTTCTGGGTGCAGAAAGATTTGATTTTTTTTTTTTGTTAATCGTGTCACCCAACTTTCGTTTTGGGTCCGTCTGCTGGGAGTTGAATGCGAAGAACATGGATTTGTAGTAGGAATTGGAGAGGATGATGGCAGCGTTGGTGATGGTTTGGGCGGAGGGGAAGGAGATGAGAGAGAGGAGGAGGAGAGAGAAGAAGAAGACGACTGAGTTTGAAGAAGAAGCAGAAGCCATTTTTCTTTGATTCTTGGGTGGAGGAGAAGGAGCGGAGCTTGCGGTGGTTTGGCTAGAACAAAATCCCAGAAGAACAAGAACAAGAACAAGAAGAAGAAGAAGAAGAAAAATGAAAAGAAAAAAAATGCTCCTATCATTTAATAGGATTGATCTAGGTGCTTTTACTTAGGTTAATTAGTAAAGAAAAGTAAAATATGGGAAATCATTTGCTTCAAATGTTTCACATGATCTACTTCTTTCTCATGACTTAGATGATCAATTATAGGATTTGAATTGAGTTTAATCATATGGAATTGGTTTTGATCTTTGTTTCTTACATTTCATCCTTATATATATGTTTTTATATTTTCTTTATTTCATTTAATTTTAATTTTCAATTTTATAAATCTTAAAACCCCCTTATTTGTGTTTACTTGTATATATTTATATTCTTTATTTTATTTTTGTAAATAATACTTTATTATTTTAATTCTTTATTTGTTTACACAATTGAATATATTTATATTCTTTATTTTATTTTTGTAAATAATACTTTTCTTTATTTGTTTACACAATTACATGTGTACCCTCAATCCTCGGTTAGAACGATCCCTACTTATTCTATACTAACGATGACATTTTACAGGGTTAAATTACGCGCTCATTTTGAGCGTGTCAATTTTTGGCGCCATTGCAGGGGATTGACACTCATTTCGAGCGTGTCAATTTTTGGCGCCATTGCAGGGGATTGACACTCATTTCGAGCGTGTCAATTTTTGGCCCCGTTGCCGGGGATTGACACTCATTTCGAGCTTGTCAATTTTTGGCGCCGTTGCCGGGGATTGACGCTCATTTTGTGCGTTCAGCAAATAGACGACGCCGTTAGAGATTTTTGACCGAAGTATCACTTTGATATCAAAATACGTCTTTAGGTATCACATTGATACTTTTGAGAGTTCGGGTATCAAATTGGCCTTGGCAGCATAGTTTGGGGATGGTAGCTGAAATTTTTCTTTTTTTGAGGAATTAACAAAAAAAAAGGTAAAAAGTCGATTTTGTCCTTTTTTTTGGACCCACGTGCTTGCCACGTCAGCAAACAAACGGGGCCGTCAGAAATTTTGGACGGAAGTATCACGTTGATGCCAATTTAGGTCTTTAGGTATCACATTGATACTTTTGAGAGTTCGGGTATCAAATTGGCCTTGGCAGAATAGTTTGGGGACGGTAACTGAATTTTTCTCTATCCTTAAGTATTTCCAATGTTTTGCAGCTAAACCTATGAGTGCCAAAACTAACCCACACACTGAATTTGCATGTAAAGCTTGCCTACTAAACCTTTCTAGGACTCCATATCTTGGTTTAGTATATATGATCTTGATGGACAAGACTACAAATTTTTTTTTGTGTTCACAAGGATACAGTGGCAAACTATTAGAAAAAATAACCGGGGACAAGGGGACAAGACTAGCTCATGCTCATCAAAATCTAATAATGAAACAGCAAATGACCTAAACTATCCTTCTTGTGCTCTTTGTATCAAGGATCCGGAATTCGTCAATGGGGTCTTTCCTAGGACTGTCGCTAATGTTAGATAGTCGAATTTCACATAAAGTGCTAAAGTGGTGGCTCCATCAAGACTCAAAATCAGTGTGAATGCAAGTATGCTGTCATTCACATCTCTTAAGCAGAAGAAATATTTTTGTTGTCATAGTAAAAGAGCCGATTGAAAAATTAAATATAGTCTCTGCGTCTTTGGTGTGGCATGATGGTACTTTCCAAGTCAGGAGCCTCATTGTTGTCTATGTTGTAATTGTAATTAAGAAGTCTGTCATGTATTAAAATGTAAGCGAAAGCAAAAGCTTAATGTGTTTGCCAAGAATTTCTAAAAACAAGAGACCTTCCTTCTCAGCCAAGAGTTGAGCATCTTCTCCTGGGACAGCTCTCAGGTGATAGAGGTCAGATTTGTTACCGGCCATCATTATGACAATATTTGAGTTTGCATGGTCTCTAAGTTCGCAGAACCACCTCGTCATATTGTCAAATGTTTGCCTTTTGGTTATGTCATAGACCAATAGAGCACCAACAGCACCTCTGTAGTAAGCATTGGTAAGCATTGGTAATAGCTCGATACCTCTCCTGACCTGCCGTGTCCTATATTTGTACTTTCACTACTGTCTTCCCCTCTACCTACATTAGAATAACAACATAAATTTGCACTCGATTTGCAGTAAATACCGAGTATCTTAAGATGGAATGTATACACAACGCCACTGATGAGAAGAGGCATGCTACTTTTTAAGCAATGGTAACATTCGTGGACGGCTCCGCTTGCGCCAAGGCCAGCGGTGCCGGAGTTATCTTGATGGGACCAGGGGGACTAAATGTGAAATACGCGTTGAAATTCAACTTCAAAGCCCCAAACAACATGGCAGAGTACGAAGTGCTCATCGCTAGCCTACTCCTCGCCATTCACTCAAGGGCTGACAGTGTTAATTAACATATTCAGTTACTCCCAGTTAGTCGTCAACCAGGTCAACGACAGTTTCCAGGGCAAAGACCAACAGTTGGCGGCATACTTGGGTTATGTCAAGACGCTCCTCAAAAAATTCAAATTCTACACCATTACGCAGATCCCAGGGAAAAGAACGCCAAAGCCGATTCGCTGGCCAGACTAGCAACCGCTCAGCCACACCAAAGTCCAGCGGACACAAGGGTGGAATGTCTTGACAAGCCAAGCATCACAAAAACACTAGCGGAGATCTTCAACATTGAGGTCAATCCCAGTAGGATGGATGAGATCATCGAATACAAGCGCAATGGGACATTGCCAGAAGACAAGGTTGAAGCACGACAGCTCAAGAGGAGAGCAACCCGCTACAACATCCAGAATGGCAAGCTTTACCGCTAGGGGTTCACCCACCCCAACCTCCGGTTTCTAACCCCGGCGGAGGGAGAGGTCGTCCTGGCAAGGATACACGGTGGGGAGTGTGGAAACCACTCGGACGCCAGATCCTTGGCCAATCGCACAATGCGACAAGGCTACTTCTGGCCTACTCTCGGCGACGATGCTCGGAGGATATCAAGATCTTGCCACAAATGTCAACAATATGCTGATCTCCCACATGCCTCGGCAGAACCACTGTCGATCATCATCGGTCCGTGGATTCACTCGACGTGGGGCCTGGACTTGATGGGAAAATTCCAAACCGCCAAAGGCCAGTTCAATTACATCATTGTCGCCATCGACTACAACAGCAAGTGGATAGAGGTAGAGCCACTGACGGCAATAACTACAGCCAAGGTACTCACTTCCTCTGGAAGAACATCTACTGCAGCTATGGTGTCCCCCACACCATTATCACAGACAATGGCACACAGTTCAATAACAAGGAACTCATTTCTTTCACCGCTAACTTGGGCACCAAGATGAGTTTTGCATCTGTCGCTCACCCCCAAACCAACGGCCAAGTCGAAGCAGCAAATAAGATAATCAAGAAACTGCTTAAAAAGAAACTCGATGACGACAAAGGTTTATGGGCGGAGAAGCTTCCAGAAGTTCTATGGGCCATCAGGACTACCCCAACTTCCACCATGAGTGAAACACCATTCTGCATGATGTTCGAAACTGAGGCCATCCTACCTATTGAGGTAACTCAGCCTACCGCTAGGGTCGAGGCCTACTGCCCTGAAACCAACAGCGAAGGCGTCAACCTCGACAAGGACCTCTTAGAGGAGAAACGACACATAGCCCATTTGCGCAATTTGCAAAACAAGCAACGGGTATCGCGTTTCTACAACACCAGGGTCAAGGCTCGGAACCTCCAACTAGGGGACTGGGTAATGAAGGAAGTCATTCCACTGCCAACGGCACTCCTGCCAACTTGGGAGGGTCCATACAAAATTGTGGAAGTCGCTAGCCCCGGTACCTTCTACCTGATGGACAAGGATGGCGTCACAACGACCCACCCTTGGAATACCGAACACCTTCGGTATTACTACAAGTAGACTGCCCGCTACCCTAGAGCATCTTGACTTAGCCAAATTTTTGACACAATATTTAGTTAATGGAAGCTACCTAACGGGTACAACCCCGCTTTTTGTAAAACCATGACATATCATCTATCAATGAAACGAGGAATTATTCAAACCATTGTCTCCAAGTCCAAGCACAAGAAATAAAGGGCAATGCCAACAAAGTTCAGCGACTACGTCTGCTACACCGTGCACTTGGAACAATTTTAATCCCTTTAATGTTTCATTGAGTCACAAAACAGCAGTCAAAACTCTAGCGGTCCATAATTATGCAAACAATACAATCGATAAACACGTTCATCTCAGAAGCAAAATACCAATTTCATTTTAAGGGTCGGGACTCCCCGCCCAAGAATATTGTTGAATTACAAAAGGCCTTAGCGGCGTAAAAAAAAAAAGACAACGACACTACTTTAGGCTGTGGAGCTATCTTCATAGATGAGGGACATCAGTGGCAGTCTATCCCTCCGGCGGCAGTTGTTGCTCGGACTGGTGGCTCGTCTGATCGGACCCATGAGCGGTAAGGCTCGGAGTTATAATGGTACCATCCGCTCGGGTGTGGGCGGCCAGAAAGCCAGCAGAGGAGGCCTCGGACAAAGTAGGAGGCGGGGTCTGCTGAGAGTCTTCCACCAGACGCACACCACTCTCCCCGCTACCTGAACGGGCACCCTCAGCCACGGCGGGAACCACACCCTGCGCGGGCGGTGCGTTCTGGCTTGACGACCCAACGGGCTGGGACGCCTTGACCCAGTCAATGGCGCCCTTTTGCTTCAGCAGCACCACGTTGGCAATAGCACCGGCCTTTGCCTCCTCAGTCAACGCTTTCTTGTACTCTGCCGACTGCTTAAACTCCTCCACAACGGCAGGTGCCCATGATCCCCTTCCGCGCCCAGACGAGCAACCTCATCGTCCAACCTTTTCACCTCAGCAGACTTAGCGGCAGAATCCCGCTGAAGGATCTCAACTCTCTTCACCTTTGCCGCCACTTGATCCTTCACCAGGGCTATGTCTTGCTCTAGCCTGGATAAGTGATCATTCTGCTCCACGTTCTGCTCAACCGCAACAGACAGCTTGCCGCAAGCATCAGTGGCATCACATTCTGCCTTAGTCAGACGCCGTTCCGCATCCGCCAACCTGTCCTTGGCCTCCGCCAGCTTCCTCTGGAGACCCTCAATCTCCTCCCTGAGCTGCCGTTCCACCAAGGGCTGCTTTGAGGCTGCCAAGAACATCTCATGTAGCCCAATGGACAAGTGCCCGAAGGCCGAGCTGTAGGGCGACTGATCAATGGCGGTTGAGCGCACGATTCCCTCCAGCCCGCAGAAACCCAGCCGCTTGCAGAGGTGGAAGATAAACTCTCGCTCAGGCTCCAACAGGAATTCGGCATATACGGAAAACGAGTTGAGGTCGCTCGTCTGAACCTCCGGCCCAGCGGTTTAGGTCGACTTCGAGGAGGCCTGCCTTGCCTTCTTCCGCTGGCAGACCCCAATAGTGTCCACATCGGCCTATCATCCTAGTCGACCGGGTCGTTTTGTCGCCACTTCCCTTGTGGTACCACCCGTGTCACACCAGCGGCGACGGGGAGCGCGCCCATCTGAGGCTTCTGCCCCGCAATAGTCACTGGCTCCTTTGAGAGCGCCACCTTCTCCTTCTGCGACCCACGCCTAGTGGCGGGCACCCTCTGGCGCAGCAGGGACCTTGCTTCAGCCAACTGAACCCTGGGCGGCGCCAGCTCCCACCTGCACTACGGGCGAGCCGTCGGGGCCGAGGTGTGAGTGATGCGACATCGACAACACCACGGGAACCTCAGATTGGCTAAGCGCCAATGTCTGAGGGTCGATGATAATCTGTTGGGCCTCTAGCCCAAAGGTAAACATGCTCTCTAAGAAGTTGTTGATCTCGGCACGATCCATGGCTTTTTCGAACGCCTCGCGGCTCGCTTTGTTAAACGGCGGAGAGTCTGTACAAAAACAATGGGTTAGCTTAATGACAATCGAATTAAAGCACACATCAACCGAATGTACTTACCAAAGGCTCTTGTCAATTGATGATCGACCAACAGCTCCAAGCCGGTAAGTAGGCGAAGATCTAGCAAATTGCGGTTCTGCCAGCAACCGCGGATCCTTGCCAAGAGGCACACTTCTTCGCGCGTCAGGTTATAGCGTAGGCTTGCTACACAAAAAAAAACAACGAAGTGGTCACTACAATAGGGAAATATTACGCAACAAAAAATCAACTCTAAACGGTGGCAGACTTACAACCTCGAATAGGTTGAAATTCCAACTTAATCCTGAAGGTCGGCTCCCCATCATTAGCCCCTGCCTGATATTCCCATCCGGCGGTGGCAACACAGAAGGTCCCCCACCAAGGTGACATGGAATCCTTCAAATTCTCGATTAGCTTGGGCGCCCCCTAGTGGCTACTCAGATTCTCTTGCCCGTTGCATCCTTGCCACTTCACGTACACTAACTCATAGAAGTGCAGCACCTCCACCACGGTTGGACCCTCGCAACCGAACAGGTGCGCACCATCAGCAACTGCCACATGTTAGGGCAAATCTGCCCAAAAGCGAGGTCAAATTCGCAAACCAATATCTGGAGGTTTGGTAGTAGCGGGATTATCACTCCCTGGCAGAAGATCGCCTCATGCATGGCGGCGTGATCGGCTAGCAAGACTGACGCTCTCTCATCCTTCAGTGGCGGTCGCAGCTTTACAACTCCTGGCAAGTGGAACACCCGCTTCACAAGGTCGACGGCGGCCACCTTCATCTGCCCTCCCGCCTCGTCAACGCCTGTACCGTCGCGGAGAACCCAGGCTGACTCAACCTCTTCCCAGCCAGCCTCTCTCACCCCATCAGCGGAGCCGCTAGCAGCGCTATTACTCGCCAGCCTATCCTCCTGCCTTTTGGGGGTTCCTAGGGTATGGTCTGTAGCGGTGCAATGTCTAGCGGTTCGGACTAGGAGGTTCCTGCAGGGCTAGACGGATGCAACAAGTCAATAAACACCCTATCTGCCACGTTGAGCGACTCGTTAGACCCTGAATCCTCACCGCTCGAGATCCTTATGACGCTAGCCATCCCAAAACCCTAAAACCCAAACCAGTCAGTTCGCACAAGATCTAGATTATCCCTTTATCAGTTGCATCCAAGAACATCAAGAACAATTGCCCAGAAAATACCAAACCAAAAACAAAATGCACCCATATACTCGACCCAGATTCGACCATCCAGCAAATCCCTAAACCCCAACTCTCTATCCAACGCCAAAACCCATCCCCAAAACTAGCTTTACACCCTCAGAGCACACCGGGGAGGAAGAGATAGTACCCCAAATCCAAAAACCCAGAAACTGACAAAAGCAAACACAGGAATCCAATAAAAGAGGGATGGGGTTCAGAATACCAACCTCAAAAGTGAAGACTTTGGTGCGACCGAAGGCGCTTTTGTTCACTGCAGAAGATCACCGCTCTTCAAAGATCGATAACTTCACTGAATCGTAGCAATATTCTTCTCGGAAAGCAAAAAACCAAGCTTCAAGACGACGATACTAGTTCAAGATGCAAAGTGCCAAAACACAAGGTTTCCCTCTCTTTTATGTCAACATCAAACTAATCTACACTTTCCGCTGAAAAAACGACATTGTGCCACAACCGTACACGTGCCTCACAAACGCACTTACTCTCCAAATTAACCGAGGCGACGCCTCGGTTACAAAATCAATAATTACTCGCATTAATGATGAGTTGACGGGCGTGCTAAAGAGAAGTTATCGCACACGCTAATCCAATACATGTAGGCCACGTGTCGGGCACCATCACACGAAGCGTCTATCCAAGGTAACCATCAAAAAGGAAAATCGTAAATCATCAAAGCACTCAGCGAGATAGTCTCCGCTAAGCGTAACTCCGCTAGCGAAACTTCTCCCTTTTCATCTTGCAAGCGAGATAGTCTCCGCTAAGCGCAACTCTGCTAGCGGAACTTCTCCCTTTCCATCTTGTAAGCGAGATAGTCTCCGCTAAGTGCAACTCCGCTTGCGGAACTTCTCCCTGTCCATCTTGCAAGCGAGATAGTCTCCGCTAAGCGCAACTCCGCTAGCAGAACTTCTCCCTGTCCATCTTGCAAGCGAAATAGTCTCCGCTAAGCGCAACTCCGCTAGCGGAACTTCTCCCTCTCCAACTTGCAAGCAAGATAGTCTCCGCCAAGCGCAACTCCGCTAGCAGAACTTCTCCCTATACCTCGCGAAGGAGGCCAACACCGCTAACCTTTACACCATGCACTGGTCATGCCGACAGGCATGATCCAGCTACAATGTCGGCTACTTGATATCAGCGGGGGGATTCCGCCAAAGGCGATTCCCAAGGCAACGCCTCACCTTGACAACGACCGCCATGCTGCGTTGCAGTCAAAACATGATCCTCCAGGACAAGTACGAGGACACGTCAACACAGTCTTCGATGGCCCTGATCAGGCATGTTGACCCCCGCCACTTGGGTATCAAAGATTGGGTTCGCTACCCAACATCCTCTGCTAAGCACAGCTCCCCTCAACAAACAATACACCTGCCAAACAGAGGTCTATCTTAGCCGGGGAGTGGGGGACAACCTAGGGAGCCTAGCAGGGGACAACCTGGGGGGCCTAGCAGGGGCCCACCTAAAAGGGAATAAAGCGTTTGTTCAGTAAGTCCATGGTTAACAACGCACTGACGCTAATTATGCCTTTGCAAGATTGGTAGAAGCAACGCTTCGAACCGCTAAGCAACTCTCCAACCAAGATTGCCCTCCTTGACTGGGGACTTGGGGGACTTGTACTTACATAGGCATTTGCAAGCATAATTAGCTATAATGAGCCACGCTCATGCTACCGCCAGCTGTACAAACTCCCTCCAAAGGAGTGACCTATGGGAGCACAGCCAAGCAGGCTACCGCCTGATCCCCGGCTCACCCCCAGATCATAGCTGACATGCCACCACGTGCCACGCCAAGTTAGCATCAGAAGCTCCAGAAGTTGGGAACTTAAGCATATCAGACCTACATCGAAAACAAGGAAGAGCTTGGCCTCTTCCCCACTTATAAAAGTTTATCTCCTCTCTCCTCATTAATTACGCATTTAAATACATACCTACTGTTACTTTGTCAACATAAGTACATTGACTAACTTAGGCATCGGAGAAGAGGAGACCGCCCAGTGCGGTCTCCCTCTGACGCCCTCTGTATTTCAGTTGAGAGGTAGCGGGAGCTCTGAGAGTATCATAGGTAGCAGTCCACCCACTGGACCGGAGTTAACAAAGGTTTAGCTACCGCTGAACTTTAAGCATTAACAGACGCCATCCATGGCGTTATGGATAGGGACTGCGCCAGCCCTAGGCTGGTGGTGGATGGAGGCGGTGCCCTAGGCAGCAGAGTCGGTCACACTTAGTTCAGGTATCAACTTTTGATTCATGCTTCATGTCGCTCGAGAGAAAGGATGTCCATGTGAAGTCTTTAGTAGATGGATCATCATATCATGACTAGGATGACCTATCCTGTCGTGACAAAGCCAATATGTGTCTAAATCCAAGAGATCTTCTCTCATAACTTTATTAGATTTAATAGCTCGAATAGTGACATAGAGTCCACTAGAGAGACACATAAACTTCTCTAAGATGCGCCTTTATTCACAATCATTAGAGGTATTGCAACGAAACTCATTTATGTTCTCTACATGCGTTTTCGCATGGAATCCGTTGGCAATTCATAGGTGCGATTTGCCCTAAGAGCGTAGAGAGTTTTTGCGACAGTAATCAAGGTGCCTTTTGGCAATGGGAACTTGGGCTATTCCATGTCCTTGAATTAATACTGATGACCCAGCCATCGTAGTCACAAAGTAATATGCTTAGAATCAAAATTGAGTCATGATGAAAAGAACTCAAAACTTTATTCAAAAGCCAACGGAGTTACATCATTGTCTCTTTAACCAAAGAAAATCTAATCCAAAATGCTAGCTAATGCAAAACAATGGTAGTCGTCTAACTTATTTCAGTAATTCCAAAATAAATGTGACCAGGTGAGTAAAGAGATGTCGGTGGAGCAAGACTCGCTTAAGTACCACTAATCTCAGAACCTTCCTAGATATCACACTTACTTTGGGTGAGCCTACTTTGAAGAAAGACTAATCCATTGGCATTTACTACAAAGTATATGGCAATTGCCTATTACATCTCTTGGAAAAATAAAGTCTTAAATAGAATTGGCGATCTATTGATCCCAGCCAGATTTGTAGTCTTCAACCCTTCACTCTAGATCATCTTCTTGATCTTCTTGTTCCACATAGTGAGCTTCTCTTGCTTCACAATATGCTTTGTAGGCGGTGACAATTTCTTCACGAGCTCTACAAATGTGTGTCCAATGATCAGACACTCCACATCGAGAACATACATCTCTTTGCTCATACTCCATTGATTGAGGCGCTTTGAAAGCGTCATTTAGATGGCTCTTAGTGTTAGTGGCGCCACCAACATGGCCAAAGGCGTTGCCTCCCTCTCTCTTTCCACGTTGACCTCTTCGGTTCCGTGTTTGCCTATTTTGGCAGTTACCTTCCCAAGTAGAGCGATTATATGGACATGAACGTCCAAATGTATCCCTAAGATTAGGGTTTCGCTCTTGGCGCCCTCTCTTTAGGGCGCGACTATAATTAGATTCTGGAATATGCTCTGTTCCCACGGATCTCGAATTATAGTTCTTCACAAGGATGTTGTCATGCTTTTCAGTGAAATTCATAGCTCCAATGAGCTCATGAAACCTTGTGATCCGTCTTGCAGTAACAATATTGATTCGATAGTTCTTAACAACCATCAATGCAGAGACAGGGAAGGTAGAGAGAGTCTTCTCAATCAACATCGCATTTGTGATCTCTTTACCACAGAATTTCATTAAGGATTTAATGTGAAGTGTTTTCGAGTTGTTGTAAGAACTTACTTGAAATCACAGAAGCCGAGGCTATGCCATCTCACTTCTAGGTCAGGAAGCATGGAGTCACGGACGTTGCCAAATCTTTCTTCGAGTGAGACCCATAGCCTTCTGGGGTCTTCTTCATTCATACACTTGTACTGGAGCGAATCATCCATATGATGAGTCATTAGGATGATGGCTTTCGCCTTATTTTCCTCTAAGACTGCTCTATTTTCTTCCAAAGCTTGAAGGAAGTATTCTCTCATCATACGATCAGCTCTTCATAACCAATCTGACGGCTAGAAAAGATTGTCAAAATCGATGAAGGATGTGTGTCAGCTCCACTACCATGTTTGACACCAATATCAGTGGGCTGGGTTATAAGTTAATCATAAATATCTGCATTTTTGTCACTTGGCCACTGTTGTACAGTGTGATGAGAATTTATCCCACCAATAATTCACAACGGTGGCTTACTATTTCCATTTCACACTGATAATTTTTGGTGCCTACTAGTTAGTCCCTATTGGGGAAATTTCTAGTAGTGTTCATAACCTCCTCCAAAGAGATAGGAGCAATAAGTCCTGATTCATTTCACTAGAGATTGAGTTAATAACACCCTTGAAAGCCTCTCTCCATGGGCATTGACCGGAGCTAGTAAATAATTTCTTGAAATTGGGATTTGAATTCTAGTATGATTAGATTCTCTCTCACTACCCAAGTCTCAACATCGTTTTGAATCTTCAAGATCTGATTTCTTTATCTTCTCTATACTGTGGATAGGTGGAAAAACCGAGTGTTGGAGTCCCCAGACTTGAGCTAACTCACTCTAGATCTTTGTTGCTTGTTCCCTAATTACCTACTAATTATTCCCCTAATCTTGCACTTTTGCTTAACCTTAGTCCTTATCATGCTAGGAAATGATGGAGAAGCTTGGAATTGCACTAAAAAGTCAACTTTAGCACATTTTCCTACTCCAGCTAGGAGAAACCGAGCTGATCAAGGAAGGAGGAGCGGCAGACTAACTAAATGAACTCCAAATCAGTTGAAACTTTCGAGATATATTCTAGATATCCTAAAAATCATTTCTTATGTAGAGTGTAAGAGCTAGTTCATAGTGGAAGACCTTCAAAAGATCGGCACAAATTTCTAACTAAAAGATGAAAACTGCACAACTAGACCTGTACTGATTTAGGCAGCATTTCAGGCCAAAATACGGTGAACTAAGCTCTAAAATTTTACCAAGATAATCTAAATTCATGGAGGAACATTTTTTATGAAGAAGTCGAAGGCCAATTCTGAAGTCTTGTTTGTAGATTAAATTGAAGGAATATAGGAGAAGAAAGTGCGCAAACAGACAAAAAAGAAGTCAACAGAGGTCAATGCCGGATTCCGGACATTTCCGGCCAAGTTGGTCGGCCAAGAACATTTGTGGAGGAAAAGGAAGAGTTGACTAGGGTTAGAGACTTTAGGTGGGAAGACTTTAGGTCTAGGTTATTTTGAAATTCTGTTTGAACCAATATTTGGCAAGGCTCACATAGCAGATAGGTGGGCCCGACCCACAAAACGTAATGAATATCCGCTACTAATTCATTAAAGATTTACAAAGTTGATTCTCAATTAGCCATGACACATTAAAAATTTACAAAGTTGATTCTCAATTAGCCGCGGCACATTAAATGTTTATTGTCAAATTTATGACCGAAGATAACGTGTGCAGAGAACCGTTATTAGATCGGGAGAGACCAAATGACTCACAAGGCGTAATGAACACATCAAAGAGATTGATTGTCAGGAGAAACTTTACCAAAGTTTGGGGCAATTAACTTGAATGAGCATCAGGAGGTGTTATTACCAATCATCAGTTACAAGACCTGATTGATTGATCATGATAGAATCGATCATTGATAACGATATCACAAACATGAATACTGTTCTATTTGTAATCAATGCGGCCTTAGTTGTATAGGTTATGATTGTTTCTTTTCCTTCATTCAGTAGTTTAGTTTCATTATAAAAAGGACCATAGGTTTCATTGTTAGGGGTCCTCGACCAAACGCTCTACGCGATTACTCAAATTTTATCTCAATACATTTCAATATTTCTGCAACACTTATCAATCTTCACGTGTTTATCTTATTGCTTTCTTTACTGGTATTTATCTTTCCTGCACTTTACTTTGTTGCTCTTTACATTCAAGCAATTTATCTTCCTGCACTTTATTTGCTGCACCTTTACATTCCTACACTTTACTTTGTCTTTACTTGCACTTTTATTTTCTGTCATTTACTTTACGTTATTTACTTTATACAAAATATAAAATCACATACAAAATCACAAAAAGAATCATCATCACTTCACTTTCACCTCAATCACCGAGTTACACAGCACTGCGGCCAGATAAGACCGATCTATGCTAAAGTCCTTGCATTTAAGGCAGAGAGAACCCCGCGGCCGAGAGCGATCCTTCCTCGGCCCACAATCAACTGATCAGAAGTCAGATCAGCGCAAGATCTACAATCTATAACAAAATCTCGCTTGGCCTACCGGCCGCGAGTTGGCACGCCCGCGCACACGTCACCACTCCAGAAGGACACGTGTAAGCCAAAGAAGCCCTCGGCCTGGTGACACGCGGCCGAGATGATTTTTGAGCAAACAAATTCAAAATTTGAAAGTTGACAAGTGGTCTCATTCTTACACCTTACACCTTTGTCTTTCATTTATTACCTTGTTCCCCTACACAATGACCCTTCTACCCTTACTTTTTCTCCTCCACCAAAATATCTATGGGCTTTCTAGGTCATTTCTATATGAAGTTAAAGACTATATCCACATTTTCAGCTTACACATTTGTCAATCACATCTAGCCCTTCATTTGCTTTGAACTCCACCTCCATTCATCACTTTAGGCCTATAAAAACACCCTCCCCTCACTTTGGATGTTTTTCATACTTTCCTTCATCCATTTCATCTTCTTCCTCTCTCCATTTCCTCTCCATTTTCCATAGATCTTCATCTTTTAGGTAGTTTAGTTTAGCTTTTATGTAGAGAAAAGTGTAAAGTGTCTTGGGTTTTTACCAAAAACCGAAGATCCTTTACATCTTTGATCAATCACACCTTAGTTTCATTATTTCAAGCCTTTATTCTTCAAGTTTCTAAGAGCTTTGTGGATTTGTATGGCAATTTGGGTTTCTAAGTTTCATCATCTCTCAGTAGTTTTGCATCAAGGGGAGCTAGTTTGGTAACCAACCACTTTCTCTACTCTTCCTCTCTTTGCTTGATATTATTATGTTTATGGGTTTGATTTATGTAACTATGGGTTGTGAGTAGAATAAATTTAGGGTTAGGCCTTAGCCCCAGACAAACTCATGTATAAAATAGTGTGATGCCATGTTTTTGATGAATATGCATGTTTTGAATCCTTTAGCTACTTTACTTTAATGCTTTCTTACATGTGTTTTTGGATTTGTCACCTAGAAGCATGTTGTAGGAATCAATGAAATCGGAAAGTTAAGCTTGACAATCTTTTGTAACCGAGGAGCATGTGTAGCTAATAGGATGGTGGTCTAGCTTATTCTTATGGGAAGAACTAGATTGCTTGGGTCCTTACCATAAAATTAATGCATGATGCCATGAGTTTAAGAGTCGAGAGGCCTTAGGCTTTACGATATCAAAGCCCTTTTATGTTTTAGCAAATGTAAATGGGATTAAGGTTGTGTGATCTAGGTTTGCTCTAGCGACATGGTTAGGTTGCATGAATAGTTGGTGCCTCGGTTTATCTAGCGAAAACCGAGGGGGAATTTATCAAAGCATGTTGTTATTAGAAAATGGGTTACATTATATGCATGAGGGAGGCTAGGTGCAAAAACTTATGCTCCTATTTGTCTCATTGATCAAAGTCTCTATTTTATTTTATTTTTATTAGCTTAGGTTATTTTTGTGCAACTTATTTTACTTTATAAAAATTAAAATCAACCAAATTGTTCACTACCACAATCCTCATGATCTTTAGCTTCCAAAGGGCTAAGGTTGTGAATTTGTAAAAATGACTAAATACTGTTTAGTCCTTGAGCTTTTGACCATAAAACACTTCAGTCCCTGACCTTCTAATTTCACACTTTTGGTCCCTGTACTTCAAAATTTCAAACCAATAGGTCCAATTGCCGTCTAAAAGTCGCGGAAAAATGTCTATTATGCCCTCAGTTCTTTTTTTTTAAATAAATTTATTCCTTTCTTTTTTTTAATTCTTTTTATTTTATTTTATTTATTCTTTTTTTTTTTTCAAACAGAAAGAAAGAAAGGGAAAAAACAGAAAAAAAATAAACAGAAAGAAAGAAAGGGCAAAAAAATTCATTTTCCAAAATAAAATAAAATAATTAATTAATTTAAAAAAAAAAAGAACTGAGGGCATAATAGACATTTCACCGCGACTTTTAGACAGCAAGGACCTATTGGTCTGAATTTTGAAGTACAGGGACTAAACGTGTGAAATTAGAAGGTCAGGGACTGAAGTGTTTTATGGTTAAAAGCTCAAGGACTAAACAGTATTTAGTCCTTGTAAAAAGGTAGACTTTGCATGTGTTTTCTAGGTTTATTTTCGCGGTGTTCTAGCTAGGGTAGAGTTACTCAATCCCTTAGGTACGATACTCTTACTTTTTCCCCTTTACTAAAACTTGACCTCCTAATCTTGGGAGTAGCACTACTACAAAAAGGTCATCAGACGACGGTGGATTTCTGTTGTCTGATGACCAAGCTCACCGTGGTCTAAGTGAGTGTTGTGTGATTGGAAAATCAGACAACGGTGATTCTACCGTTGTGTGATAACAGTTTGCTCAACAGAAAACATATTTCCGTTGTGTGAATTTTGCGCAGGCATGTGCCCGGCATGGCATGCGCAAGGATGCCTTTGCACATTCAGACAACTGAAAGAAATTTTGCTGTTGTCTGAGGTTCATAACACACAACAGATTTTACTCATTCTTTGTTGTCTGAGATATATAACACACAACAGATTTTACTCATTCTTTGTCGTCTGAGATTAATAACACACAACAGATATAACTCATTGTTTGTTGTCTGAGATATGTAACACACAACCAAAGTGAAATTATCTCCTTTGTTTGTTGATCACTCAGACAAAAGAGATGATTTATTTATGTTGTGTGTTATGAATCTCACACAACAGATTTTACTCATTCTTTGTCGTCTGAGATTAATAACACACAACAGATATAACTCATTGTTTGTTGTCTGAGATATGTAACACACAACCAAAGTGAAATTATCTCCTTTGTCTGTTGATCACTCAGACAACAGAGATGATTTATTTCTGTTGTGTGTTATGAATCTCACACAACAGAATTTTGTTTTCTTTTGTTGTTGGTTGTTAGTTCACACAACAATTTTGTTTTCTTTTACAGTCATACAACACATTGTTTTGTATTGTGTTGTATGAATGAAACTTGGACAACAAGAAGAATATCCATATAAACGTTTTTTCAAAAATAATGCTCAATATATGACCATAGAAACAGTACTACAATCCTTATAATTCAAGCAAGGACAACAGAGATTGAGTCTGTACTTGTAAAATGTTCTAGCTAGGAAGACCTAAACTACATAGATTACTACTGCTTTCCTTTAATGCACCTTCATTTGCTCTTGCAGAAGCTCTCTTGTAGGCAAAGATGATAAGCAATGTTTCGATCTCTTAAGCCATCAATCACAACTTGTCTCAAGATGGTGGAAGACGCATTCAATGTGCCAGAATAGCGCCTTGGTGCGCCTGGTGGTCATTTTCTCTCAGCTCGAAGTCTAACTTTTACAAGATCAGTTGGATTTGCCACTGTTATTGCTCGAGAACCTATTCATAAGAAAATTACCCACTGACATTAAACCAAATAGCAAAGAACAAAGCATTAGTGCAAATATTACTGCCTATCTTTCCATCTTGGAACTGAAGGATAAAAAAAAGGTCTAACTTCTAGCCAAATCAATGATAAGCCACCACTCATATAACAAATGGAAGCAAACATTTCCCCTTGTAGTGTTCCAACAGTATAGCAAACATACGCTCAATAGAACCCAAAATGGCTATGTGTATCATAACAGGTGCCTCCTTCTTGCCTTCTTCACCCTCTGCTGAGTAATACAGCTCAAAGCGAGCAGGTAGCTGAAAATCAAGCTGCAACAAAAGTATTTTTCCCTAAGACAGTTACATTTACATAATGAGAAAACAAAAGAACAAGAGATCGTTGAACAGAGAAAGTGATAACAACATACCTGTAATGTTGCACACTAAAACTTCATGTTCAATGCATCAGATACATTGGTATCTATCTTTGGTCTGTGAAATGCACCATCCCCTTCATTTATTTGTAACATGACTGAAAATGTAAAACTCCACACACAAACAATCATTCAGAGGCACCTATAAAATAAATAGATAATGGACCTAAACAACACACCATCAGGATGGGTTCTAACCTACCCATTGATTTAATTATAGGCTCACAGGCTACAACCTTTCATATAGTATGGACCCACAAATTTCACCTGCTTAGCAGTGCAGTCAACACGGTCATTAAAAACACCACCAGAAGGTTCACAGACCAATTCTAGATTACCATAAATCCTAATATATAAATATATCGATAGTCCAGAAGTTTAGCACCATGAAAACAAAGGCTGCTTCTGACTGCCAGTAACTAGCAAACAACAGAGAACTTATTTTCATGAATAAGATATTTATCATGTTTTCACTATCACGTTTGGCTCACAACTGATTGCCAATGTACCATGTATGGTATTTCACTTTCACCTTTTGGCTCACAATACATACTGCATCTCTCAAGCCATATACTCAATTAGGAATAACACACTTAATGATCCAAGCTCTTTTATGGGCATATAGTATTACACTACTAATAAAGTGCTGCTGTTGATGTAACAAAGGGCACAGAAATGAATATGTTTGCTAGGATACAACTACTGTAGGGAACAAACACTCACTTGGCAACTTTTTCAGGGGTGACATATAACAGCTTGTATTTACAATATTCAGAACTCAGTGCTCTAAGAATCTCCTGTTGTTCACTCCACTCCATATTGGCACTTAGGTAAGCAGCAGGAATATTTGCCTAGCAGATATGAGAAGACAAAGGAGGAAGGAACATCATTGTATATTGTTCAATAGAAGAAAAGGTAAAATCCAAATGAAAATAAAGTCTGGAAGAAAAACATTACCTGAAACAAATGCATTATTTGATCTTTAATAAGAGATACAAGGGGAGAGATTACCAAAGTTAAGCCTGGACAAACTACAGCAGGGAGCTGCAAGATACAGAAACCAAAGTAGATACACTTTAGTACAAAGTGGTGAATGTCTAAATCCTATAAAAGAGGGAACTCTAGAAGAAACTGACAATGGAGATGCAAGTTACTTTGCCCAAGTATTGTTGATTGACAAAATCAGACAACAGTTACAGAGCTGACGGCCGAGAAACTGAATTAGCAAACTACGGAACAGTTTCTATGGTAAGCCTAAAGGAACAAGTCAAAAGAGTCGTGAGAAAAAGATTCACTTCCAGTTCTTTAGTCCACGGGAAAGGACCATCCCTCCACTTCTTGTCATTTGAACCTTCAGTATAGTTAACTTCAACAAACTTTGGGATGTAAGGTTCTCTCTCAACAGGAAAAGAAGAGAAACCAAACTTATCCGTAGAAGAGGATAAAACTGATGATGAATTCCACTCTGCATATCCTCCTGCCTCATTATGTAGATGAACCTCTGAATCAAATCTCACGGGGTCATTCCTGAACACAGCTGCTTGAGGTGTTTCATGTTGGAAATGCCTGGGAGTTGTTGTGGATGCAGAAAAATTTGACTTCCGTCTTTCCTCATCCAATGAGTTGGAACAGAGATAACTCTCAAGTGGCTGAATCTGCTTATTGAGCTGCAACCTACCGACCAAAATACATGTCTTTTATTCTATATCTTTTCTTAAAGTATAAAAAAGACAATAAGGAATGTAAACGGAACAATAACAAAAAACCAGATTCTAAAGCTTTAAGAGCCATACCGCCTTTCCTTTTACTCTACTTATATTTTTTTACACAAATGAAGGGATTGGTATGCAAACCTATCTTGGCGAAGCTTCTCTATTTGCTTTGGACTGAGTTCATTGACATCATCAAGCAGTTCATTTGATATGGCAATTAGCATGTCCTTCATTTCTTGCAAGTGATTTGCAGCTTCTGGGCAAAGTCCTATCTGCATTAGATTCAAGGATTGTGTGCTTATCAAGTTGTGACACAGTAGAGTAAATCAGAGTAGGGGCATCTGAAGTCTCATGAAATGCAAATTTCAGAAAAAAACTGAAAGCATATGAAATGGTGACCCAAGAAATATGAAGTGTATATAAAGAAATACAACAACTGCGAGAAGAATTTAGTCCAATTGGCACAAAACTTGGAACAAGTACAGTTTTATCAGTGGAACAAGTACATTTAGATGCAAAATATATCAGATCATTATAGTAAGCATGACCAACTTACTTGTGCTCAGATTCATCCTGTATGAATGCGTGAAGCGCTTCTACAGCCAAGGAGAATGACATAAACAAAAGAAACAGCTGTCTACATGTGTAGCAGAATCAAAACAAAGTCCACATATTAGCCGAGGATACATGGAAGCCAAGTTATTCAATACTTACAACCAAAAGAGAAAAAGAGGAGAATCTCTTCCAATACAACAAGATAAGATCTTTAAGAGCTCAAAAGTGAAAACAAATGTAGATCAAAGAAAAAGCTTCCATCTAAATGTGACCAGAAAACCATCTTAATCAAGTTCAAATAATGACATTGCATTGCAAATTATGAAATTTTACTAATTATTGGTTGTTAAGAGATCGTACTATGGACTTTTAAAAATGAGACAATGCCTAGAAAACGAGTGCTTACAAAATTAAACAGCGGTAAGAGGAAGATATGCAATATCCACAAGTATGAAGGAAAAAAAAAAGTGTATCAAGAATTGCCATAAATTGGTATCACGTACCGGAAGAATTAAATAAAGGACAACAGGCGTAGTAAGGCAGGAGTAAAACTAATCTAACCATATTATCCATATATTAATAAGAGAAGCGTCATTACCTATACTAGAGAAACTACATAGCTTACCATGCAAAAACAAAGTTTCCAGAATTATAAGAAAAGTTGGGGGCAAGAGAAAGGAAATGTGAAATACTTACAGCATTGGTAAAAGCTGACAAAACTTCAAGCCTCTTGTACTTGTTTTTACAGAACAAATGGAAAACACAGCACACACATGATTCTCAAGTCCAAAACATCCCGAAATCTTATCAACAAAAAAAAAATTCACCATTTCCAGCGATAAGAGGACATAACAATCTCACCCATAAGTGTAAATTCCATCAGGCTTCTTTCGAGAAGCCGCCATTGCGAAGAGCGAAAACGTCAACAAGCCACACCCAAAAGTTAAATGAAATGCATCTGACACCAAACCTGAAAACACACCACAGAAGCAATCCAAATGTAAATCATATCACAAAATTACATGGAAGAATAGGTAACGAATCACAAATTGTTACCGACCTACACGTCCGGTGAAGAGTCCAATACACAACTCGGCAGTAGAATAAGCCACGTTGAGCGAAATCAAGAGGAACAGTCTCTTCATATGCCGATTTCCGGACCTCAGCGTCCGAAAGACCGATTCGAATATCGCCAAAAAGGTTAATTTCTCGGCCGAAACTCTTCCTTCGCCGAAAAGAAGCTTGTCGTTTTCTTCGGCCGCCGGCGGGACGTCGATACTGGAGACACTCCGGGACAGAAACGGCGTCGACGAGTCGTTGAGATTGATGGAGCGCGGCGTGTGCGGGGGGTCGTGGTATTGGTGGAACGAGAGAGTCGATATGTCGAGAGAGTGTAGGAGAGGAGGAAGAAGCAGCGAAGGTTTTAAGAAAGCGTTTTGGATGTTTGGGTGGTTTGAGATTTCAATGTGATTCATGAAATTTCTGGAGAATTTTGGGGTTTCAAAACTACGAGAGAGAGAGAGAGATGACAGGAGAAAGAGATATGAGAGAATGAAGGACTTGATTGTTTGATGGCTTTGCGATAGTCATCGCGGGGCTTGGCGTGCTCAGGGAAGAAATGGCTAGCTTGAGGTTGAAATGGAGTGATTTAGGAACTGGGGTTCTTGGGAAGGATTGAAGATGAAAAATTGGGTTTTTAGGGTTTGATGGAAGAAGGGAAAGATTCGGGTCGAAGAAGTCTTATTTTGACTCAAGTGCGGAAGAGGGAGAATGAAAGGAAAAGAAGTCTTAGTGACTTGAAATATTACTTCTCAAGTCAATCCCACAACAGAAATACAACACACTGTCGTAAGAGTGTGTGACATAAAATCAAAATGTCAAAACATGGAGGGAAATCTGCCGCCTGCTGCATTTTGGCTCAAAATATTGCCGCCTATGTTCCCACTTCACACAACAGAAAAGTATAATTTCTGTTGTCTGATTTCTACAACTTGCACAAGGTTTACCTAGTGGAAGATATCCAAGCAAGCTTCCTCAAAATTTGGCGTTTAGTTTTCAATCACACAACAGAAAATGTCAAACACCGTTGTCCCAAGTACCCCAAATTTCAGATTTCAAGAGGCAACCATGATTCGAGAGTGGAGAGAAATCCACCACTAAATTTTTTAGACTCAGACAACGGACAATACTTAATTGTGTTGTGCAATGTAGTTCTGAGAAAAAAGTTATCACTTTGTTGACATTCACACAACGGAACGTTACTAATACCGTTGTACAATAGATTTTACTTAAACACACAACAGAAGATTTCTGTTCCGTTGTGTGATTAGTGTTGTGTGATTAACTTTTTGTAGTAGTGTAGGCACATCATTCATAAATTGCATACATTTTCATACTTGTGATACACCCAACAATTGCCAGTATTTTTCTTTACGCTCCCATAGCACGCATGCGTTACCTGGTCAGCAGTACCCTACAGGTAATAGTCTAGTCGGCAGTACCCTCCAAAATATAATTTTGGTCGATAGTATGATCGGACGAATATTTCCTATGTTTTTAGTGCATTTCTCTCTACATTTTACTTATATATTTCATTAATATTATCATTTCTAACTTAGTTTTTGTTTTTAGGTAGTTTTGAGTCGAAAACGAAGGCAATGAGGAAATGAGGCGTAGAAATGATCAGAAATGGAGAAATGAAGTTTTCCTAATCTTACTAGGAGAAGGAATCTCAGTTGAAGTAGGAATCCTAATGCAGCTAAGAGTGAACTCGGAAAAATGGTGTTCGGAAACGAAGAAATGACAGAGTCCTAGTTGGACTAGGAAACCTGATGACACTAGGAGTCCTGGTGGTACTAGGAGATGTTGTGGCTTCAAGATGATTCAAGATAGTTCAAGAATGTTCTAGAAGACATAGTTGGCGTCATAATTGAAGAATGGACTTTGAAATTGTCCAATTGAGAAGCCTGGCCCAAATATTGAAGCATGTGACTTGCACATGAGTTTCTAGACCCTTCTTGACGTCTTGGAAGAATTCTAAAACGATTTTAGTTCAGTTTTACCATGAAAAATAAAGAATATTCAAGAAGATTTCGGAAATCCGAAAAAGGGAGAGTTTTTAGGAATCTGCCTGTGCAGATCAGTCAAATTCGACAGAGCCCTAAGGACAGCTCAGAAAGAAAAAAATTATGATCTTCATATGGTTGGAAAGCTACGTATGTCTAGTTTCCTGATATTTTTACGATTTATCAATATAAATTTTCTAGAAGAAGTTATAGCCAATTTAGTACACGAAGGTCAATCTGCCCGGAAATCGATTTTGTGTGAATAAGGAGAGTTTGGACGTGAATATCTTTTGGGAAGAGTTTGGGAAGGTCTCTACTCCATATTTGATCTGATTTTGAGGATATATTGCAGCCATGATGATGTGGACCAATGAGAAAATTCAAAAGGAAGTCTACATCAACACAAAGAAGGAAACTGAATCAGAATTGAAGATGGAGAGCTAGGGTTTAACGTCTAAAGCTTCCTCTATATATATATATATATACACCAATGTTGGAAATTTTTGAAATATTCCTTCACTCCATTCAGCCATCTCTCTCCCTCCATACACGTTCATCCATTCCACAAAATTCAAAAATATCATGAAACCCTGAATCAAAATTGCAAATCCTCCCTTTTACTCTCTAAATTTCTGATCCTCTCCATTGTTCAACCATTGAAGCAGTGAAGCAAAGCTCCATCATCTCCAACACATCCTTTCCGTAGTTCTCATCAATGTCCATGACCTTTGAAGACCTTCTTGCGTTTTTGAATTTCTTCAAAAGTGTAACCATGTCCTTCTATCTTTTGTTTTCGGTTTTATTGTTTTGTAACTTAAAAATCACATTCTATAGCGTTCTATGTTTTTGGTTTTATTGGATGTTTCGATATTTTGTGAGAATGAAATTTATGTTTTGATTTTTAGTTTCCAATAATCATGAAGCATGAAAACGTTTTAGGTTTCTAGAAGACATAAATTGCAATTTCATTATGTGATGATGTAAGTTCATTGATTTTGTGCTTCAATCCCACCTTTTATGTGTTTTGTGTTCTTTGGTATATAACTTAGAATATTGAGCATGTAATTGAATCTAAATTAAGATTGCTAGCGTTCTACGTCTTAATTGCTTAGTGGAAAACCTATAATTCCTTAGGTAAATCAATGAAGAGTCTTGCATGCTTGTATGGCGTTCCAACTTGTGTTCTTGGCTTAAATCAATCAAACTTTCAATGTGTTTACTGCGTTAAGAATGTTTTTATTAGTGATTAGCTACCACTAGTAATTGCATGTTTAATAGGGTTAACTATGGTGCGTTCATCTAGTTAATTTAATTAAGGAAAGTAAAAAGAACTTTGTATGTGTTCATCTTTGTGCTTGATTGATTTCTTCATTCACATGTTTTGATCCGTGATTTATGATTAGAAATCTCATTTTCGTGTTAATGATTGTTAACTTCATTATACATATTTCGTATCACCACTTATCTATTTTGATTCATGGATTGATTGATCATTGTAATCAGTTAGTTAGATAATTAGTTTAGTAAATAAATACTTTCGAAATCCCTTTGATTTCCTTTGTAATTTTCGTACATATTATATAGTTGTGATTAATAATTCTTTTCTTTGACGTTTAAATAACAGGAGCACCCTTAATCCTCGGCTAGAACGATACCCTACTTGCTCATACTACAATTCGATGCAGGGTTTTAAATTGGCACTCATTTCGAGCGTATCACAGTACCCTCCGATGGGTCATCTGGTCGGCAGTATCTTCCATATGGCATGAGGTAGTTAGTCGGTAGTACCCTTCAACTATATATGGTTAGTCGGAAGTACCCTCTAACCATTGCCTCCTCGTCCAGTCGGCAGTACCCTCCAGGTGGCATGAGATGACTAGTCAACAATTCCTTCTAGTCATCGCCTATTTTACGATATGAGTATTTTATGAGATTTCCAAAAGTTTTGAATGATTCTACTGATGATTTGAAGTTATTTTATGAGATGAGATTTATAGTATGATTTGAGGTATTTATCACATGAGTATTTCAATGAGATTTTGAGATGGTTTTTGAGATGTTTTACAATACAAGTTTGAGATTTCAGTAAAGAGGATGATGACTAACAGTATTTTGTAGAGATTTTACTGCATGCTTTCTTTTTAAGAGAATAAATTGGGAAAACATTAAGTTTTATTTATTTCTTTCGAAATTACTTATTTTTCGTCCACTCACTAACGGTTTTTAAATACTTTTCTCTGGGTTTTTCGTGCCTAGTCTATAGAGTAGATAAGGTCGAGCGTTCGTAGGCGTCGAGGCATAGTGTCCCCCATCTCTATTGAGTATAAATTTGCACACAGTGAGCGAAAATGTTACCCAACATAATTTCACTCGTATTCATTTAGTGAATAGAGTTTTTATTATTTCGGGTTCGACCCATTCAAGACAGAATGTGTCTCTTAATTACAATCCCTTGTTACAGGGAAACACCCTTTGATTCTATTTATGAAAAAATCAATTATGGATGTGTGTTTGTTTGTTTGTTTTTGCGGCTGCACCCAGATATTTGAATGGGTTGCCTACATACCCTTGGAGAGAGATCAAGCCACTCGTAGTTCAAGAATTCCAATGAGTGAATGACTCATTGGAGGGTATTTCTTTTTGGAATAGGAATAGTGTTTAGACGAATTTGGTGTAAGTGAACCTGGGATTCGATTTGTGTCAGATTTGTATTGAGGTAATTTTTGGAAAGGTTTTGACTTTTCCTGGTCTTTGAGTGAATTTGACAGGTAAGGTCAGGGATTCGGATTTGATGAATTTGACTGGTGGAGTCAAGGATTCGGATTGGAAGAATTTGACTGGTAGAGTAAGGGATTCTGTTTGGACTTGCGATTGCATCTAGTGGGTCTCTAGATTGCCTACATACCCTATAAAGGGATCAAACCATTGTAATTCAGAAATTGTATTTCTGGTGTTGGGAGAAATTTTGTGTCCACAGATATACATATATTTATTTTTGAATCCGTCGGATGTATTTCTTCTGCATACACCCGAATTTTGTATGGGCAACCAATGTTTTGAATTTTGTACTAGGTCGTGTGCATGGGCTTTTGTGTTGTCAACAAATGAATTTGGCCAGGCCCGAACATCGAGATAAACGGGTGGTCTATATTTCTTCCTTATTTCCAGGCCTTTAGCTCCATACTGGGTCAGGCCAGAATGAAATGATTTGGACACCCATCTTTTCTTTCCAGGCCTAATTTGAGCCCAATTTATGTCTTAGGCAATCTGGCAAAGACCCTGTAGTAGACATCATTCCCATCTCAGGTAAATCAATAAGTTGTGCCTCTCAGCGTGATTATCTTCCTAAGATGGAGATCGAATTGGAGATGGAAGCCGACTGTCATAGTCCGAAAAGGAGGAGTTGTTCTACCGAGGCGTATATAAATGGGTTAGCCTCAATATCCAAATTCCGCACTGGATTTCCTACGTTTGAGATTGAGTAATAGCTTGAATCTTTTCACTTCCCCTCTGTAGCTCCAATTTCTCGCTTGTATACTGACGGGTCTTCTTTTCTGATTATCAATTGCCCTGACTTAGTTGTAATTCGGAGCTGGAGCGTCTTCTTTCTTTTGATTTTTGCTTTGCGCACTACTACAAAAAGTGCATCACACAACACCCATCAGACAAGAGAATAAAAGCTTACTGTTGTCTGATAACGTGAACTCCATTGTAATACGGTATTAATGAAGTTCTGTTGTGGGAATGCTACCAAATTGAGAACTTTTTCTTCAGAGTTCTATCACACAACAGAATTATGCATGTTCTGTTGTATGAATGACACAAAATTTAGAGGTAGATATCCCGCCATCACTGAACTCAAAACCCTCCGGAGAGAAGTTCACCAACTTTATCACACAATAGAATTATGCATGTTCTGTTGTGGGAATGTGCTGCATGGTACAATGGTCTAGTTATTTCCATATTTCCATTGTATGACAATTTGATAATTTCTACTGGGTGTACCTAGGGCAAGATGAAAAATGTTGTACAAGATGTATCGTCATTCTGTTATCTGAATGAAGAATATAGGCGGCAGCAATATTTTCATTTTGGCTCAAATCGATTTGAATTCCTCCCACCAAACCTAGGCAACGGCAAATTTCCCTCCTTTTGGCACATATCATTTTATCTGTTGTGGGATGAACTAAAATTTTGGCCACCAACCCCATATGTTCAATAGAAAGAAAGAAGGAAAGGAAGAAAAACAAAAGAGGAAGAGGTACAACCACTCAAACCTATTTTTCCCTTCCCATCCCCCCCCCCCCCCCCCCCCCCCCCCCCCCCCCCCCGGGGGCCCAATCTATCAAAATGCTGAGCCTAAGCCTCTCTCTCAGTCCAGCTCCTCGCTTCTATTCTTTCTTGCCCGATATACCAACCCAAATCCTCTACCCTAATTCACCGGTTGTTCTTAGTCTCCAGCGAGAAATTAGGGTTCAAATTGGGGCTCGCTCTTCACTTCTCCAATTCTCCAAATCTGCCTCCTCTAGCTAGTCGATAATCGAAGCTCTGCTTTGCATTACCCAAATCAATTCAAGGCTTCTCGATGCGGTAAGGTTCCTATCTCTAACGAATTCTATCATCTTCTAGATCTGATTTTGCCTTTGTCATCTGCCATTGCTTTTTCTTAAATGACTCCAAACCCGAAATGGCCTCTCCTCTCCGCAGCTGACCCGCCAATTTGCCAGACGGACCCAACTCAATTACTTCCACAACGAAAACCAACCCGCTCTCTCCAAGGATGAACAAGGCCCGCCTTAGGAGGTCGTTCTCAAAGCTATTTCAGGTTTCATTTTCAAGGAAGCTTCAACCTTTTTTGAAAGTCCAAGGCACTGACAGAGCTCAATATATAGCCAAGGTACTTCTTTTCGTAATTCTCTTTTTTCTTTTATTTTCCTCCAGTTTGCTTTGTTTCAGTTTTATTACAGTCTCCATGAATTTCTGTACTGTTTTGTGATTTCGCGCGCGCGTGTGTGTGTGTGTCTGGGAACACATTTCTTTCCTAACTTAGCGAAAAAGAAATAGTTATCCGGTTGTTGGTTGATGGGTCTGAAGAATTTGTGGGTCTTCAATATGGATTGTCTGGTTCTGGAGGAAATGGAGTATGGGGATAAGTTGACAGGTAGAGCTATCAATGCTTTGATTGTTCTGGGATTTAGGACCTTTGAGTGTCTAAGTTGCTATCTCTATGGTTTATTTTTCATTTGGGTCTTTCACTACACATGTTTTTTTAGTAATGCACCTGGTTTTGTTTTCCTCTTATATGATTGCATTTAGATTCCCTTGTTTACTCGTTTAACTGATGGAATGATGGGTAGTCGCTGATTTGCTGGTAATCTGGTAAAGTATTTTGTTTTTGATTTTGTTTTGGGTGAATCAGAATTATTGACGAGAGCACCAAAGGATCCTGTTGAACCCGAAAAGGTTCTTAAAGCAGCCCAAGTCAAACTCGTCCTCACCACTCAAGTCACTCATCACCATTGGTATTATGCAGTTCACCCTTCTTGATCCAATTTAGAAATTTACTGTGTTTCTGACATTCTGTTATGTATGTTAGTTTGGTATTCTGAATTACTAAGTTGCTATTTACTAATGGGTAGTCGAACATTAGAACACGAAGAAGAAGTTGATGTGTACTAATGGGTAATCTGAATTACTAATTTTGGATAGTTTCTGATTCAGTGATTCTTCTTAGAACTCTCGATAATGAACGTCGTAAGTAAAGTTTGGACCTTTCTTTGTTTAGAACATAAATATAGTTCCTGGAAACTCTTGGTTATTAGGATTTTGTTAGAACATAAACATAGTTCCTGGAACCTAGTTTATTCGAATCTTTTTATAGGCTACCTAAGATTTGTGTCTTTTCATGATTGGGACTCTTGTTCTCATTATTTTAATGGTAGATTCGGATATTGCCATTACTTCCTGGAGCTATGCATCTACTTAATTCATTAGCTGAGGCTTGAAATTGTTTTGCATTTAATTTCACAGCCATTACAAGAGGAATTAAGATTAACTGTTGACTATTGGTTTTGGCTGGTGGATTGTAGTTGAGTTCCAGGAAGTTGTTGTGAAGAAATTCCTAGACCAGGATTTCTCGGGTGCTGCTTTGGCTGAGTTCAAAAGAGAAGTAATTCTCTAGTCCATGTCTGCATTTTCATATTCCATGTCTGCACTTTATAGTACTAGCACTTTCGGGAAAAGAAAAAACAAAGAAAAGAAACTTACAACCTAGAAATAATTGTTGTATACTCTGGACCATACTTTCCTCTGTTTAAGTTATAGACAAAATAAATTGGTAGACTATTGGTTTTCAAACTTAAGTTGAACGGTAATTGATCGTTCCTCGATCCTCACTAAACTAATATGGCGGACTTTGCATCTTTGTACTTTTACAAGTTTGACACATGGATCAATGTGCTGCCTTGACTATGATTTTAGTTTCCAGGTAATGTGCATGACAAGTTTATATACTCATCTATGATTTTAGTATCCAACAATGCATTCACTTGGATGATTGTGTCAATTGCAATTCAAAACTTAATTGATTATGATAATTTTTTTTTTTTTGGGTGAAATTAACTATGAGTAGATTTTAACAGACCATGATATGGGTTGGCTCTGCACGAATTTTTGACAGTTTTAGCTACAAAGTAGTGGAAGAGCATTGACATGTGAGTCATAGATTGCATCCGCATTTGCAACTTAGAGATGATCTCTATTAGAACTTTGTTAAGAAATGAGGACCCACAATTGGAAGAAGATAAACTACTTGGCACAGGTATACCAGAAGGTCTAAATGTGGAATCTCCTCCTCAGTGCATAAATGCATATCAACCTATTCCAAGATGTATGATTATCCAGTTGACTACTTCTTTGGTGATGCTTTGATACTTAACCATGAGTATATAGTCTTTCACAACTGTCAATTGTCAATTGTATAGAGTCTGCATTTGTTATTGCTTGAATACACACAAGTGTTTGATGTAGACATTGTCAAATTTCTTCAAATCACTAAACAAGTTTGCATCTTGCAGGCCAATTGCGTGGTCAGATTATTGGGCTTGAAATTTGTTCAGCATTTTCTCTGTATATTATTGTTAAAAAGCATACCTTATTTGTTGACTTCATGTCTAGCCCTGTATTTTTATGGATGAGATCAATCTTATTGGGGGAGCGTTTTAGCTAAGGGACCAGTGCAGACCGTGAAATCCAGCGAACACTCATGGAGTTGCTTAACCAATTAGATGGATTTGATCAACTTGGGAAGGTACTTGAGTTCTCGTTGATCTTGTTGGTTATTCAGATTAAATGGATGCAAAATATTGATTCTGGTGGTCTTAAAGGTCTGGTGTTTTTCTTTGCATATTTGGTTTTCTAACAATGATCTGATCATGGTGCAGACTAATTGTGAGTGAGACATTCAAGGTTATGTTGAAGATAATGTTGTTCAGAGCATTGCAAGCTTTGTCATGATCTGCATGTCGTGGACCAGATCCTGGACCTAGCAAAAGCTTCAAGGTCATCAGAAGTATATAGAGCATTATATTTGTGCAAATGCTAGCTTTTTTGGATACATGAATATATATATATATATATATATATATATATTCATGATTCATGTATCCAAATGCTAGCTCTTTTGGATACATGAATGTGTATATAGATGATTGACAAATGCTAGCTCTTTTGGTACACTAGACGCTTCAATTAGAATACTTCATTATGTAATATATATTGAGCATTATGTTGAAGATAATGTTGTTCAAAGCATTGCAAGCTTTTGTCATGATCTCCAGGTCGTGGACCAGATCCTGGACCTAGCAAAAGCTTCAAGGTCATCGGAACTATATAGAGCATTATATTTGTGCAAATGCTAGCTTTTTTGGATACATGAATATATATATATATATATATATATATATATATATATGAGATTGGCAAATGCTAGCTCTTTTGGATACATGAACGTATATATAGATGATTGACAAATGCTAGCTCTTTTGGTACACTAGACACTTGAATTAGAATACTTCATTATGTAATATATATTGAGCATTATATTTGTGCAAATATTCTAGGTAGAATATTGATAATGAACGAACGTTGTATGAATACACATTTGTCGTCAATCACACAATAAACCACTAAAATCACTCAACGGTCTCTATAAAATTTTCTTGTCTCATTAGTACTCACACAACAGAAAGAATAGATACCAGTTGTCTCATGTTAAATCACATAACGGTATAGAAACAATATGTTGTATGACTTGTGAAGAATTTAACACTGACCCTCACACATACAACAGTTACTTTATGATATCTGTTGTGTGAAGGAACAACCAACAACAGTTGCCATATTTTTCTGTTGTATGATAAGTTAACCAACAACAGTATGATATTACTTCCGTTGTCTGAGTGTCATTTTTCTGTTGTGTGAAAAGTTAACCAACAACAGCGTGTACTTACTTTTGTTGTCTGATTACCATCAAAACAACAATTGAATGCCGCATCCAAAATCTGGCATTAGCATGCGCAGAATCGGTGCACCGATTTTAACTTATGCGTTGTGTCTATGATATACACACAACAGTGAAACACCGTTGTTGGAGTGTGCTCATGACACAACACCAAGATAGATGACAGACATGGTCCAAATCACACGACAGATTTCCACCGTGTGTGATGCACATTTTGTAGTAGTGTTGATTGAGAGATCAGCACGTAGCATTATGCTTCTTTGTTTGATTTGCATTCAAAACCAACTTACAGCACTTTTGTTCATATATATATATATATATATATATATATATATATATATATACATAACCTATCCAGAGCGGAGCTCCGCTTTGAAATTAACTTGTGAAGTTGAGTTTTGGGTCACTTTTCGGTCGCATATCCACATCTTGACCGTTCAGTTTTTAGGTACTAGTGTATAGATCATCTATGCAAATTTTCAGCCAAAATGATGATTTTTAAGGTATTGATAACTGCCTTAAAGCTAGTACGGTTCAGGTTGACAGATCCATTCCATCCATTGGTTTAAGTGAGTTAGATACCTTAACGATCATCAATTTGGCTGAAAATTTGCAGAGATGATCTATACACTAGTACCTAAAAACTGAATGATCGAGATGTGGATATGCGACCGAAAAGTGACCCAAAACTCAAATTTCACACGTTAATTTCAAAGCGGAACTCCTCTCTGGATAGGATATATATATATATATATATATATATATATATATATTGAAAGCTTTGACTTGCAGCACATTCTGACAAGCTTAATTATATATATATGTAAAGTATTTATCATTTTTAACATTCCTCCACAATCATGAAAGGTAAGATTGTTTGCTTGACATCTACAGCATCACTCTTAGAGACAAAGCAATTACTTTAAATTTCACCTCTGTCCACCACCACTTAACACCGTTTCAATTCAAAGCATTCACCAAAAACAATTAACCCTGTTGCACTTTGTTAATTAAATCACCACGACTTTAAATTAACAATTTGTTTTAAGACTTCTGTGCTTTGTATCACGGCTTAATTGTGTCTCCTCCACCGCTGCTTTTGTATTCATTTAGCAAAAGGACACCTCGATCATCTTTGTTGACAAAGCGAGTATAGAGTCTCTGAGATAATATTCTTTTATGTCCTAGCTTTGCTTTAAGTTGGTCTTTCCTTTCCATTTTTGTTTACAGGTTATAGAGAAGAAACGAAGACAAAAAAAAGAAAACAAGGGTGAGGCTTCAATCGTTTTGCTTGATGTGATTGGTACTTTGTATGGTTTGCTCTGGAAGTGATGGTTTATCATATTAGATGGGAGACAAAAGGGTGGGAGGCTATTTAGTCTTGGTTGGTATTTCTGTTTTTTCAAAGAGGGTGAATGTGGAGAGTGATCGGCACTCGACATTATGTTCCAATGGTGGGATTCGCAGCAGCCAGGATTAAGACCCCGACCTTTCATGAACGACCATGTTAGTCTTAATGCAGGAGAAGATCCCAATGGAGTCTGGCCATTCATGAACGACCATAGTTGTCTTCAAAAGGATATGAGTTGTTCATGAACAGCCCTCCTTTTGTTTGAAGCAAGCTTTTTAGTTCTCTGTCAAAGAAGACAAGAATAGCATGACGTCGTGTATACCTGAGCTTCTTCCCTGCAGCTTGCTTGTCGTCACTCTTTATCTCGGGAGAACTTCAACAATTAATTGCTGCTACTTTTTCACCCTCTGTTTCGGCAAAGCTTTAGCTCTTGCTTGCTGATTTTTTTCCTCCCTTCTCCCTCTGATGTAGAAGGCTCGGTTTATAAGCCATGAAGAGGCTCAGGATTAGATCATATTTGAATTTGAACTAAACCAATCTAGAATAGCCTTCATTTAAATTTAAAATTAATTCAACAGTCCTCCACCACGTCATTCATGTGCAACATGAGCCAAACAACTTTGAAAGTTTAAAAGCTGCATTATCTATTACCGCAGTTGATGTTATCAGGTTCCTCTTCTTTTGATTTGGATGTACCTGGCCTCTTCCTCGTCTTCCAACTGTGCTTCGAGTCCTCATTTCATGCAACTTGGATGCAAACTGCTGCATATCTATTTTGTTCCTCAAGATGGCAGGATGTCTCTTTTGTTTTGTTTTGTTGATAATCACAACCAGCCATTTTGTTTTGCGTGAGCTTTAGGCTTGTTAGGAACCACACTCACTTTTATCCAGTGACCGGGTCTCTTTGGAATCTGGCTTTGTGATTTTTTTTTGGTTTCAACAACCTCCATCCTCACTGTAGGTTATTGTTTAACCTACACATGTATTTATATGGAGGTTTTAGGTTCGTAGAATTGCTCTGATCACCAAATTGTTTGAAGTATGGTTTTAAGTGATGTACTTGGAACGTATATTTTTGGAATGTAAAAGTAGTTGGTGTGGTGATGATTTAAGCTTCATGTCCAGGTATGTTTATTTCGGTAGCCCACTTTTAAGGGAAATTCTGTTAAATATTTGGTAGAATTTCTTCAAAGATAGACGGACCCCGCAGGGCATGTTTCAGGTTCTAGATTAAATTTGGTTCGGGTTCTGTTAGTGATGATGCCAAAAGACTAGGGCTATCAATGGGTCGTGTCGGGTTGGGTTCGTGTCGGGTCAATGTATTTGTCAAGTAGCAAAATATAAATCCAAACCCAACCCATTTAATAATCGTGTCAAAAATTTAAACCCAAACCCAACCTATTTATTAAATGGGTTACCCGTTTCCAATCCGCTTAACCCATTTAATAAATAGGTCATGTCGTGTTGAAAAATGACTAATTTAAGGGTTAACAATGCGACCCATTTAACTAAAAAAATGCATAAATTAATTAAATTCACTAAAACTCCACAAGACGAAGAATATAAATAATTATAGATAATTCATAAATAATTAAATCCAATAATTATGAAACAAAATATTTCAAATTGTTTAATCCGATGATCAAATACTCCCAACGTCTAAAATTTCAAGAAGAAGTATATCATAATCGGGTTATACGGGTTCACTTCGTGTTGGCGGGTTGACCCGTGGCCGACCCATTTATTAAATGGATCATGGCGGGTTGACCCACGGCTGGCCCGCTTTTTAATCATGTGGGTTCAACCCGCTTTATTTCGTGCAGGTTTCGAGTCGTGTTATCGGGTCGTGTCGGAATTGACAGCCCTACAAAAGACCCAAGAATGGGGCTAAAAGTGATCAATTGGGTACAAAGAAGAACAGAGGTCGTCCTTTGGGATCGAAGAACAAAAATTCCCCCAAGTCAAAGATAGTTCTTGCTGAAGAGGTTATGAGTTTGTTTTATTCTTGAAAACCTCCTTACCCTAGCTCTAAGGGCAAGGAATAGATTTAA